>JAVJGI010000001.1:33049033-33078162 GCA_035590275.1 Ibycter americanus
GAGGAGGAGGAGGAAGGGGGGGACGTTGGGCGTGATGGCGCTTGTCTTCCCCAGTCACGGTTGGTTACGCGTGCTGGAGCCCTGCTCTGCTGGGGGTGGCTGGACCTGCCTGCCGGTGGGAAGGGGGGAGTGAATCTCTTGTTTTGCTTTGGTTGTGCGTGCGGCTTTTTTTGTTAAACTGTTTTTGTCCTAATGCGCGAGTTTTCTCACTTTTCTGATTCTGTCCCTCATCCCACTGGGAGTGCAGTGAGTGAGTGGCTGTGTGGGGCTTAGTTGCTGGCTGGGGTTAAATCATGACAAGGATATAAGGAAAAATATTTTAATAATGATGTGATTTCCATTTTACCTTATTGAGAATGCAGTTTTAGTATGGGAGGAAATGACAAAGATCTAACGCAGTCTGTATAAAAAACCAAACCAAACCAGCAACAAAACTGCCCACTCTGCAGCTAGGCTACAGTGTTTTAATCTTCGGTAAAATTTAAGTACAAAGCAAATATCCAAAACTATAGTTTTGGTGAGGTTTTTTTGGCACCTGTTAATGCATTTGTACATTGGAAATTTTGAAATGGGTCCTCTCTTCCATCACAGGCTGCTTTGCACCGGGATAATCCCTGTTTAGGTGCAGTGCTGATCTATGGGCTGTAGTATGTTGGGACCTTGTTGGGTCTTCTGTCAAAGAAACAAACCCCTCAGCTGAGAGGGTGCAGAGCTGAAGCAGGAGGAATGATCTGTGGTGGCATCTCCGAGGCCAGGCACGATGTCCCATATGTCTTCTCCTTTGCAGTAACGGAAAACCTACACACAAATTGGAGGGAAAGGGTCAGTAACAACCACCCCCTCAATAATACTGTATTTGCAGACCTTGGGTTTGATGACTAAACATGTTTCTTTCTTATATTTGTGCTTTCTACAGATAATGCCTGTCTTGTCTTTATTTGGTTGCTAGAGTTATGCAATTTAAAATTGGAGCATGACAGTGTTTTAAAATAATATCTCAGTGTAATGAAACAGATGGTTTAATAGCCTACAGTTTAACATGGAAGCTTGTACACACATACGCACGTACGTACGTACAAAATCAATGTACATGTAATCATAATTATTTTGTAACTATGTTTGACTCTGTCTCTCTCCTCTATGTATTTTTAGTGTCACATGGTCCAAACCAGGGACATCCTTGCCTCCCTCAGAAATGAAACTCGGGTTTCATATTCTCATAGGTCCCAAAGCCAGAATGTGTTTTTTGCTTTTGGCACTACCTCTGTGCACTGGGGCCTATTGAAATGACTGAGACTCCTGAAGTCAACAGCACCATCAGGCCCTGGGGTGACCCATTCAGTTACTCCTTTCTCTGCATCTTTCTTTGTATCCCTGGCAGTACAGCACAACTGTCCCTCCTGCTCTCAGTGCCACGTGCAAAACGTCAGATACACTTAATATTCTGGGCCTTGGACCAGCAGCATCCTGTGTCTGGACTGCCCCTAGGAAGAGTATCTCTTAACTGGGATGCAGGCCAAAAGCAGTCCCTTTACAAGGTGTATTCCACTCCTGCAGTGGTTTTGCTGCCCAACTTATTGTTCCTGGACCATTTTTCCTTGCAACCTAGGGCTGCCTGCAAGGAGGGTCTATCTGCAAAGCAGGTTGCAGAACTTTGCTATTGCTTTCTGAAACGACACAAAATATTCAAGACAAGCAAAATATTTGCAAAATGTTAATGAATTGTATCGTTTGGCTATATGGTACTCATCTCATTGTCTGACACCGGCCGTTATCAGAAGTTGGAAAACAGAAATGGAATAAAGACAGCTTGACGGGGATGCTTAACCTGATGTTACATCTCCAAATACAGATAAGGTATGGGAGTGCAAAAATGTCTCATTTGTAAAACAACACTTGATTCATACGAATTAAGTGTAATCTAGAGGTTTTGTGATGCAAAATGGCACAGAAGCAGAAAACCCCCAAGAGTTACTGATTTTCTAATGAATACCATAGAGGCATGATTTCAGATCACTTCCTCACTCTCTAAACCACCCAAGACACCACTGGTGACACTAGCAGTTTCCCACTGCCCTTGTCCAACACTTGCACTGCATGTACAGCTGCACACACCCAGGCTGACACTCTGGCTTTATCACTGCATACAATACACACACATTCTCTCTCAGCTCCAGCTGTAATATTTACACAACAGATTGGATTAGAACGTTTGCAGGGAGCCTGTTATGAATACCTCTTCAGATAATTTTGTGGAAGAACTTTTGTTTGCTGATTAGCTAGATAACAGCCTTCAGTGCGGTATTTTTGGGTGAGGTTATGTAGAGACTGAAAAGGTGTGGGGGATTCATATACCTATACAAGATGTCTATGTGGTGGAATATTCCTTCTATTCTCTAAAGTGCCAAGGCAGAAGCCGGCTTGAGGGCAGAAGCTGTGCGACTGTGCTAGCACAGTGCTGAGCGTGAGACAAAAGGTCCTACTAAGGATGTTGTAAGGTAATGAATGCAGAACTTATCGTTCTGGATTTAAACCATAACTTTTTAAATAATACAAGCCAAAGTAGGAAGCAAAAATGATAGACCTGCTCTTCATTCGTGTTGTAAATTTTATACGTGACTGAACTTGGAGCAGTCCTTGCAGTTCCTTCTATTTCTTGCCAGTGTTGCTTCTTGCCTCTTAAAGGTCTGCTCCTAGTCTCAGGTCTCACATTTAATTGCTTGTAATTATAACTAGAACGTAAGATCGTCATCTTTCTGTGTGTTCATGAAGCCAGGAACACCTCTGATGACAGCAAACTCCTACAAAAGGATTATCATGTTTTTAAGGAGATGGATAATGGAAAAAATCTACTCCCAGGATGAAACCTTGTGCAGTCTTGAGTAAATGATAAATTGGGGGTTAATATCAGGGGAAATAATGTCAGATTTTAACAAGACTGGTGAAGCATAAACAGTTTAGTCCAGGAAGGCTAGAAGGCTACATGTAAAAAAACAATAATCCTGTGTTTGAGGCAAGGGTCCTGATTTGTTGCCAGGGTAAAATTCACCTTTGTGCAGAGGGTCCCACCCAAAGTCTCTACAAATCCCTTCTTTCAAAAGCTTACGCAAGATGCTCAGCCTTTATGTTTTCCTTATGCATATCTCTGTGAGAAAACTGTGGAGGTTTGCAACTGGCTTCAATGGCAGCAGAATAGTGACATTTTTTGAGCATTCCTCCCCCCACCCCACACAAACTCTCTGTAAAATATAGCAACTGATTCAAATCATCTTCCTTTTTCTGTTGTCATATGGATTGTGCAGGGGAACCATACTGAGAGTCATGTTTCCAGCACACAGAAAATTAAAAAATACTTGAGGTGTTTTCTGGGAATTTATTTTAGTTATCAGGCAGCTTTAGGTTATTTGATCAACTACACCTGAATCTTGTCTTGATGTGAAAATTTGAATAAATATTTTTGTCAGCAGAGAAGAATGCCTCCAGTAACAAAAGGCATGTTTGATGCATGCTTCTGACTCTTTTCCTCTATGCTCCAATTTATTGTGTCAGATCCACACAGCCAGAAGATCTGGATATCCTTTCTTCAGATTTTCAGCTAGCTGCAGTGTGTAAAATAATGCCATGCCAAGATTATCTGTACTGAAGATATGGTATGATGAAAGCTGGTTCTGTAAAAAGATTTCTTAGGAAATGGTGCTCTGCAAACTTTAACAGATCTCTAGAACAGCCTGTGTCAAACAGCGTGCTGAGTTTTCGTCCCCCCCTCCCATAATGTGGCTAATGTTAACTGCCTGAGTGTTAATTTTAGTTTCTTTTCTTCTTTTTCATCAATTGAATGTCAAGATGATGTCTATATTTCATGCACATAAAGCAAATGGGGAAAGTTTCTCTGTGGATACCTTTTCTGCTTTTTAATAAATTCTTTCTTTTGCCTGAAGAGAATTAGAAGCTGGCTTTTGACCTCCATTAATTTTTTTAATTTAATAGTTCTCTGCATGCATTAATAAATATTATTAACCATACTTTGTACTGCAGCATTTCCATTTCCTCTTTCTCCAATGCTTTCTCATTTGCTGCTGCAGGTGCCCAGTTAAGAACAGATTAGGAAAAGCAGATGGAATAGATAGAGGAAATCTAGATCCATATCCCTCCTTTTCCACAAATACAAAGACAGGGAGTCTTAGCATGTCTCCATCTACCAGGATGCTTTATAACTGACTGCTTCTCAACGCAAAGCTATAATTATAAACTCAGCGTTATTTGATGGCTTTCTGAAGGCAAACAACACCGCTTTAAATCCTATAAGTTAAAAACAATCAAAAGTGTCTTCCGACTGTGATATCCTGGGTAGCTATTACATGTGCAGATTTTCAGCCAGACCACACTCGCCTCCTTCACCTTGGTTTCTGCAGGGCTGCTTCTAGAACCAGCTGCAATCCGCTTTAGAACAGTAACATCCTCCGCACCCTGCCTTTAATGCCACAGTTCTTTCAGCAGATCTTCCAGTTTACCCCAATAATAACGAATTCAGCTCCAACGGAGGAGGAGACTCTAAGCTTGTAGCATATCCTAAAGTCAAGCTGTAGTTCCCACCTCCAAATGGCAGCACAAGCCATCAGACTTAGAATCTTCCTATGGGTTTTGTAGCACAAGCCATGTATGCAAGTCCAGTAGTTGTCTGCTCGTTTACTACTAAGGCAAATAATTTTTTGTTTGTTTGTTAGAGATAGGAAATAAGTGGCACCTATCTGGTAATATTAAAGAGACTATCCACGCTTACCAGTCCTCCGGCTAAGCATTTATCATGCAGGAACAATTGACCCCTCTAGTGGAACCAGCACTGTACTGCAGTTGTATGTTTATGGTTACTCGTAATTAGCAATGCAAATCGAGCCACAGGTTTTTTGCAAGACCCCTAGCATGGTGACTCGCTTGCACAATGTCACAAAACGAAGCAATCTTTCCTAAAATGCCCTATTGTGAATCTGCAAAATGAAGGCCTCCTTTTTTGATGATGTCCAGAAAAGATAAAAGAAGAGAAAAAATGTCAGCCCTCCTACTTATAACTTCCTTTGTGCTTCTCAAGGCACAGTGTCTATTTTGCAACTGTCTCCTTTTCAATGCATGGTCTTTTTCTCTAGAGGCTGTATGAATATTGTACAATGCCAAGTACAGCTATTGGCACTTCACAAAGAGCCTGGAATAATAAGTAAAAAGGATATGCCCCTAACTATGCAAAAAGACTAATCTTCCTCTGGTATCATTTATATCTCTTTTTTCTGCATGCAGATCCCTAAATATTTTCAAGTGCAGGTATCTGCATGGCATTGTTGAACCCTTTGGCAACAAGCTTGCCTTTTTTAGTTAGTTTTTCTGAGCCCTTTAGAAGCAGGGTGTGGGTTGAAAATCCCTTATTTACATTTTATGACATAGATTGTTTGGATTCAGATAGTTAATGACTGGGAAATAATTAAAAAGTATGTAATGGAATGTAACAATAATAAAGGATAATTTTGCATGACAGTTTTTACAAAGGTTATTGTTTGAGGCAATGAGTTCAGAGTACTTCTCCACAGAAGAAATGGAAAACATAGAAATGAATACAATGAAGTAAGGAAGAGAAAATCATGCGCAGAGTGCACACACCCCCTTGCCTATTTTTCAAAAAGCTCTTTCATTCGGTTCCTTCCTGGAACTCCTCCTTTATTTATCTGTCACCACTGGCTTTGCCCGCATCCTTCAGCAATTGAACTGCTGCCTCATGCTTTTCATTCTGTCTTCTTGCAACATCTGTTGCATTTAGTAAAGCTAGAGACACTAACAGCACTAGCTAAAAAGGTAAAAAGTAAAAAAAGAGGACATAACTTTGCTTATGCAAGAGAAACTTGCATCAACGCAGGCACACCACATCCTTCTCCAAAATGCAAAGCCTTGTTTTAAATGACCAGTAAAAGAGTCCATACGTTTCCAAAGCAGTTTTGTTGACTGGCTGAAGAGCACATCTCGATCAGGCATTCATGCTCTTCTGGTCCTATTGGTGCTTCTTAAGACTGCAACATTTTTTAAAGATATGGGATATGTCAAAAAAGGGCAGTGAATCTACCTTACGACAAAGCTTAGGTGTAACAAATCATTCCTTAAGAGCTGGCACTAAAGCCAGTTTAGTGCTCCAGAAAACACAAAATGAAGGCAGTCAGTGCTCATTAAAGTGTCTGTCTCATCCTTCTAACATGCAGCTTGTGAACAAAATGTGTTTCTCTCCATGGAACTCAGAGCAGGACATGGTGAAGCTGCAAGCATCAGAGGCCACAGGATGCTTAATTTTTATAGACTTCTATAAACATAAAATTATCAATTCATTCATTTTTTTACCCCCAAAGGCCTACAATCCCATTAGGATGCATGCTACTGGAGCACCTCTTCAGGAGCAAGAGCACATGTCATAGCTGGCTTTATAAACAGGAGCCTTCTCAAGGGGGAAAGGCTGCATAAAGGGAATACAAAAGGCAGTCACTTGTCAAATTAGCCTTAGAAAACTTCTGGGTTGCAGGACAATGAATGTGAAATAAGAATAAAGAGAATTTCCAAGTGACTTGAATGTAGAAAGGGATGTGGTATGATGAACAGATGAGTAAACATCTTGACAGGGGAATGGTACAAGTTCAGTGATCCAATAGATTTAGTTCAACCCAGACTTCAGTGATCCATTTTGCTGTGTCCATCCCAGGTGTTTCAGAACACACACCACACACACAAGTAAGAGAGTCCTCTAATAAGAAGGGTGTTCTAAAAATTTTCAAATCTGAATGCAGGTTTATATCTTAGTCCACTTAACTATTTATATTTCCCCATCTTATTTTGTCCTTAGGTTTTGTTTGTGCCAGGGAATATGCACATGAAAGGTCTGTGATTTTCCCATTGACACTAAGGTCATTATGGTCTCCATAGAAATGTCTGTCACATACTATTTTTCTACAAATGGCAACATGATAAACTGTAATGATGCCTTTTAAGATGTCATGGTATGAGATGTTAACAAGTATCTTGGGAAATCTAAATGGCAGTGTCATTGGCAGAATACTGTACAACAGCAACCCTATACTGTCACAGGATCATGTCTTTATGTCTCTCTTTCTTTCCACTTCCATCCTTCCTTCCTTCCTTTATTTCATTTCTTTCCTTTGTCTCTTTCCTTCTTACCTTCTTCACCAAGTCATAAACCTAGGAGTGCAGTTATTCTCATATAACTTTTGTTCCCGCAGTAACACCTGCCAAACCAGAGCATTAATACTCACATCAAATTTCAGTGTAGGGTGACTTCCCAGTACAGGTGCAGGTCTCTGATAGGGAACCCTTTAAACGAAGATCTGTAAGTCTAGGGCAAACCATATTATTTGGAAGAAAAATAGAAATAAATAGAAAAAGAGAGGGTTTAAAATATGTTTGTCTGATACTGGCTACATTGTGGATTCCAGCCAGATGATTCATTGTCTCCATTTTTGCTTCTGTAATTCCCACAACTGCACCAAATATCTGAACACCACTGCATTCAGGTTTTACACACATAAAAGGGATTGCCTCTCCAAGGAATGCGTTTTGTTTCAAGAAATCACACTAAAGCTTAATATTAGTAGTTATTGAAACTCTCCCAAGTCCAGTCAAATCATGGAGTTAAAGAATTCAATGTCTTATCTGTATGAGATTGCTCTGAAGTGTAACAACTGTATATATATTCTACAGCTGTCAAGAAAAGATCCAACATCAGTCCAAGATGAAATTAGAGATAACATCAACTCTGTGTCAGGAAATAAAAGAAATACAAATCATTGAAGGGCAGGTGTAAATTCAAGATGCCCAAATCCTGTAAGACTAAAAGAATGCAAGAGGTATTCAAAGGCAAGAGTCAAAATTTAGGTTTCTGTATACCAGAGAAATATTATATTATATATTATAACCACACGTGAGACAACATTAGGCAGAAAGATTTCACTTTAGTGTATGGTCAAAGCGCTGATGTATTTAAAAAAGAAAAGCAAGAAGAAATTCAAGTGTAACACTAAATCAAACTTACAATAGTAGGAATATAGAAATTATAGGTAGGGTAAGGTACTATTGTAAATCTTGTATGTGAAAATGAAACTAGGAAATCCATCTGTTGCAGACAAATCAAAGCCAATGTTTGACATCACATGCAGCTGTAAATTTTAGTCATATGTGTCTACAATAGTGTTTCTTGTGCATTTAGAAGCAGCAAATTCATCCATAAATTGGAACAGTAAGCTAGAGAAGCCAGTAAGATAGAAGCCTGAAACTCAGAATAAAAATAAATCAGTTTTGTTAGCCTCTAACAGATTGAAATCCTGGCAGGGTAGAAGAAATGCACAGGCCCTGCTGTGAGACTGAGGCAGGCTCTATAGATATGTGATGAAGGTAGATGCTAGTATACTAATGAACCATTTGTGCCTGAAGGACTGATGTTGGAAAAGTTAAAGTCGTTTATTATGTTTAGCAGAACTCTACAAAGTGTGTAAGGTTTCTGCTGGCACAAGAAGAGGAACTCAGCATCTTTACTCCATTCATGTATTCATAAATCCATAACTGAAACCAAAACAAATTACATACCTGAAAAAGGCTTCATGAGACTATTTTGCTACTGGATGGAAGGATCAGTGGTAACTATCTGTTGTTTTGGGCAGATGTTAGTCTAATTTGTTCACGAGAACTTACAGTTCTGGAAACTCCAACACCCCAATTTTATGAAACTTGGTTTCAGAAAAGGTTTCAAATTTATCTAGAACATTTTATTTATTAGAACAATGTATTTTAGAACTTTTCATTCCATTCCATTCCATTCCATTCCATTCTATTCTATTCTATTCTATTTTGGACTCTAAACAGGTCATCAGCGTGCTGGAAGTCCTTCCCCACTTGGTGCCATATAAATATAATAAATATTTTTCTAGACTTCCAGTTAGTAGCAATAGGAATATTGACTGGTACTGGACTGAGGACAAATACTTGTGGAAGTGTAATACAAATATGGCAATAAGCTATTAAGATTCCCTCAAAAATATCCATCTTACCTAGATTCTGTGAATACCTTTATCACTGGAAAGAAGTAGAAGAGCGACCTAAGAAAGCTGAAAAGCTGTGTTCAGTATTCTGGCACCTCCAAAAAGTAGCTTTCCTATTATGCCTAGTGATAGACTAGGCTTTTTCCTGGGTTTCCTTTGAATACTCAGGTCCTTAAAGAATTCTATCTTCTTACTCCACATGTTCCTTATTAAATGTATTTCAGTTTGTTTCCATGCTTTTCTCATTTTTGGCCCTAAACTTGTGCTGTACTTCTGTACTTAACGCTTACTTTCTAACTAAATTCTCTTTCTGTAGATTAGGTTTGAGATCTTACGTTCAACTTTATGTTTCAGTCGAATTGATGTCATAATGTGCTTGCTAGTTTTCTTCTGTGCTTGTGATGTAATACTGTGTCTGAAGCACTTGCTGGTTCTCCTTAAGCATCATTCCCTGAGACCAGCATCACTGGGCACCTCACTATGTCTTTTTTGAAATCTATTTGGTTTATTTGTACTGTTCCACCCTAAGCATTTTAAACTCTGCTGTTCCATGCTGATGCTCATCTCTTAATTCTCTGTTGGTTAGAGGCATTTTCACAAAGCTCATCCCTCCCATTATTTTCCTGTTCTTCCATATAAAAAATTGTCTCACCAGTGCATTCATGGACTTGCTGGAGAGCTTGTGTTCTGACATACTAATTTTGCAATAGACACTTGGGTAGTTAAATCACCTACTGCTTGCACGTTATGGTAAAACAGAACTCTTCTCTCTATGGGCCTGTATGAGAAGCAGCAATTCCTTTGCCTTGCTAGCACATTGTGGTGGGTTGACCTTGGCTGGATGCCAAGTGACCACCAAGCTGCTCTATCACTCCCCTCCTCAGCTGGATGGAGAGAGGGAAGAAAATCAGATGGAAAAAACTTGTGGGTCAAGATAAAGGCAGCTTAATAAAGCAAACACGAAGGCTGTGTATGGAAGCAAATGAAAACAAAAGGTTTATTTTCTACTTCCCATGAGTAGGCGATGTCCAGCCACTTCCCAGGAAATAGGGCTTCAGTATACATAATGGTTGCTCCAGAAGACAAATGTCATAATAATGAATGCCTCAGCTTCTCCTTTCTCTAAGCTTTTATTGCTGAGCAGACACCATATGGTATGGAATATCCCTTTGGTCACTTTGGGTCAGCTGTCCTGTCAGTGTCCCCTCCCAAGATCTTGCCCATCCCCAGCCTACTGGTGAAAGGGAAATGCTGGGAGACAACTTTGATGCTGTTCAAGCACTGCTCAGCAGTAGCCAAAACTAGCTACCAATACAAGGGACAGCACTATGAGGGCTGCTATGGGGAAAATTAACTCCATCCCTTCTAGACCCAATACATGTATACAGTCTTTCAAAAACAAAATAAAGGAAAATAATTTCTGATTGATGTAGTAGAGAAAATCAGTAACTGTTTGCCTTTTATAATAAATACAGTCTAATAATATCCATGTCTAATTTGGCTTGAATCTCTTGATTTTGTAATACTGGTCTAAAAATGATCTAAAAAGTCTTCTGTGTTCTTGGATAGTGAAACTTGCAAGCAAAAGGAGCCTAAATTCTAACAACATTTGCCACGTATTAAAAGCCAAGGATATTACTGAAGTCCTGACATTCATGATCCTTCAGTCTCTAAATTGCTAAAAATCACTCTAATAAGATTCATGACTTACACCAGTATTATAATTATTGGTGCTAATTTTCCTCAGACCTGCTATTGACAAAGTATATGGAGCAAATTAACCTCAGCAATCAGTTAAATTCTCACTCTGTTTCTCTAAAGGTGGATGTGAACTACTGTGTAATGTAACTCGTAAAAGGCCACTTGTTTAAGGTAGAGCTTACAATTTAAGCACTGGGTGACAGTTTTAGACTTGGAAAGATTGGAGTACATCCATGGATTCGGTTTAACTTTTTAAAGTGACAGTAATTGAGGATCATAATTGTATCATTGAGTGTACAGAGAAAAATAGAAGCATATGTGCACAGAAACAGAACAGTTGCTGTAGAAGGCTTAGATATGTTAAAGCAGTTGCCTTGAACAAAAGTTAACAGCTCTAGCTAGCAAGGCATTTTACAACCTCTTTCTCCTTCACTTAGCCCTGACTAGAGAGTGGGAGAAGATACTAACTGATGTTATATCTGGGTGGAAAATAAAGCAACTGAGTAGATGGCAGAAAACATTCTCTTATTATGGCTCAATAGGCAGCATATTAAAAACAAAAATATGCTTTTTTTCCAAAGCAAAAAGAATATAAGGAAGGGTCCCAATGCATTTCCTCAAAGGAAAACATGCACGCTTCTTCCTATATTAGCCTTAAGGAAGCCAATCACCATGAAGAAGGAAGTGCCTGTATATAGGCACTTAAAATCTATCTTTTAATTGTTTCCTAGGCAGGTATATGCTTTGGTGCTATATTTGCTAGTAGCAGAATATATGACACTCATCCAATACTTCCATTGACTTGGTTAACCCATTGTACACTGTTCAGTTATTTCACAGTAATTTTCCCCTCAGAGGTTCTGCTTTAGTAATAGTAACAAGTTTACAGGGTTTGACTTCTTTATATGAAGGTTATGGGCAAAATTCTTTTGTTAGATTTCCCCAGGACAGTCAATACTCTAAATTCATTAAGAAATGCTTCTTAAATAAAAACAGAACACGCAGAAAAACAGAACAGTGCACAACCTCTTTTGCATAGCTTGCAGCAATGAACTACTTAACTATAACTTTGATAAGTGCTTCTCCTGCAACTGTGCTTCAATCTACCTTTAAACTGTTAATGCAAGAATACATACATTCGCTTTTGGTGACAGTATGAGAAATGGAATACATAAACCTGCTTTTAGCAGAGAATTTGCCACAAGGTTCTTAAGCCTTCATTGGCTATTTTGTAAGTTCAAGCAGTTTGTGAACAGTGGCAGAAAAATCCCTTCAAAAGCATTTTCCTAACTCCAACCCAATTGTTTAATGCCAAAAGCAGTTCTAATCAACTTCCTTTTTTACCCCTTTTTTCATACCTGAAGTCTAGACAAAATGAGGACAACAGTAGAAAGAATTCATTATATACATATTAGTGTTCTGAAGTCAGGAAAAAGGATTAATCATACCCAAAATACCCAGAAGAAAGTGTGTTTATAATCCCTGTACATTCTCATTAGACACTTGAAACCAGTCTGTGGAAATCTCTAATTGGGGAAGAAATTCTATACAAAATCTTTGCCCCTGAATTGACTGAATCAGGGCTCTAGGGGAAAAACAACATGATTAGCTTTGGCAGTTCGGCTCAGCTGAAAGTCTGAATAAGAAAACAGATTCCCTTACAGAATATTGCTGCTGTTGGCCTGACTCAGAGCGCACCTCTAACTGTGGTATGGACATCCTTACAGAAATCAGTGAATCTTTTGCAGCGTAATTTTGAGTCCAAGGGAAAAGGCTCAGAGGTTATTTTTTGCCTTTCTGTTCCTATGAAGGTTACAGTAATCACAGCCACCTATTAACTTTCTTCTTATTTTAGCATAGACTGCATGAGGTAGAATTCAGTGTTATCTAAATCCTGACTCTTTTCTGAGCTTATTTTTAAGAAGGAACCTTTCCCTATTTTTTCCCCTTTAATATGCTAGTCCTCGTGGTTGCTTCTCTTGAAGCAATCTCTTCCTCTGACCAGACCGTAACTAGGAAATTTAAGAGGTGAAAACTGCGCCAAATGTATTTGACAGCGTAGATAGACTTGGAAGCTCTATCTCCATTCTCCAGCATCTCTCTGATAAGTTCTGTAGCTTTTGCGCTCAGCCCAAATAACCTGGGCTGGTAGCTGAATATCATTAAGGACATGGCCTGTGATAGCTGTGTTAGCCCAACAGAAAATAGAGAAGCTGCTGGAGTTGTCTAAATAGCACCAACCTAAGTCCGGGGATTGCAGCACCATTCTCCTCATCCTGCTCCCACAATGACGGTAAAACAGCGAGGAGCTGTGGAGGAAGAACTGGAGAGGAGATCTACAATGGTGAAGGACAAAGTTGAGGACTCTGCCACAAGCTAGCAGTGGAAATGTTTCAAATAGATTAATAATAGTGAAGTTCGATTTTTTAAAGAATCCTGCTGGGATGAGAAAGTTGTGTAGCATGGGCAGAATCAGAGTAAGGACAAAAATTGAAGAAGTGTCATCTCTGAACACGGTTGAGCAAAAGCAAAGCTGGGGCACAGGGACAACTTAGAAAGTTTGTGAGTGAAACAGATGCCTGAAAAAGGGGAAAAAAAGTGAAAGGCGCACCAAAGGAACAGAGAATACTTCCATTAGCCCTCTTATGATGTGGAAATGTGAATTGCTATATTTTCTGGCCAGGCATATGTATGCAAATATATGTAAATTTTATGCAGATGGTATCTTCAGCTTTTTTGATGCCCAATGTAGTCAGGTCTATAATACAGTTATCCAGAAGGAATCAGTGAATTCTTGCTGGCGAGGCAGAAGCATTTGGGTATGGATGGAGATCAAGTAGTTTTTCTTCCAGTTCTACTTTAATGACTGAAGCAGAGTGAATAACTCTCTGAATTAGGCCATGTGCTAACTGGAAGTCATCTGTAGAGAGGATCAGAGAAGCCATGTATCTATGCATTGAAATAAAGGGGTATATGTCTTCTGCTGGGAATTCCAAACTGAGACAGTTGCTATAAATCACATTTCAGTTTTTGTGATTCACATAAGGAGTCACCAGGGATGTACTTTGGGGAAAATCCATCCAGAGTTAAATATCTCTAGCTTGCAAAAGTTAGCTAAGAGATATTTCACATTCCTTCAAAATACTTTTTTATCAGCAGATAGTATACGCAGGGCAATGTAAACCATTATTCTGGAACCTACACTGGATGGTGCTGGGGACAGGGAATCCTAAATTAAAAATTTCTATTTAAAAGTTATAACATGAGGTTTCACATTGGGTATGGCTTTTTGACAAGTCCTCAAAAGGCAACCGAATGCCAGCATCTGTCTTTCAACAGACAAAGAGGCAAAGAGACAGGAGAAGGGAAGATAACAGTGGCTACCATTTGGTGGAATATTCCCAAGCATTTTTTGCAAATAGTTGCTCAAATGAATGAGCTGTAATTAACTATTCACATCCTTTTTTGTTTGCTTTCCACAAATATTCCAGCATATCAGTTTATTGGCAGGAATGATCAATGCAGCAATGACTTTGCATTTGTAATTATTATTATTTTTACTAGCAGGCAGATTCTGAGTGATATCCTCAACCAATTAGAAAAAACCTCATGTGACTGCTATGTCCAATCGAATGAGTCCCTTTTGAATTTCTAATATCAGATACTTTGATTAAACTGCCTTCCAATAACCTGCACATGAAAAATATTTATAGAAATTATTCAACAAAAAAATTCAAATAATTGCATATGAAAATGACAAACAGAAAATGAAGCAAAAGGCCCCTCATCAGAAAAGAATTGTCATTCATCCAGCTCTGTTGCTGATATATGACTTTCTCCAGTATTTCAGCTATATAATCAAGTTTTTAGAAACCTGAACTGCCCAGCAAATGGGTGACTCAAGGTAATTCAATGACTGTATTTCATCACTACATCCAGAAAGTAAAGTGCAACCAACAGTCAAGTTCAGCCCTGATGGTATCAGGGAAGTCTGAGTTAAGCTGTAACAGACTATTTCACCTTGGCTGAATCTTCATAATCTTATCTTTATCTAACAGGTCCACCACCAACTGACAGAAGAAGTTAAGATGCTGGACCGAGCAGCAGTGGCTCCATGTGTGAAACAAGCTTTGCATTGCTGAATTTATGAGAACAGAAAACATTTGGTTTTCTGCTCTACTTATAGAGTAATATCTTGGAGAGGAAGAAATGCAGTGCCCCATATTGGGATGTCCATTTTCCAAGCTAACATTTGCACATTGCTGTTTCCTTCTGGAGACACAGCGCACCCCAGGAGCAGCTTCCTGTGCTCTTCCCATTTCAGACTCTATTCAAGACCACACATGGAAGAAGTTACAGCTAAACTCTGTAAGTGCTCGATTTTTTAAAGATTTGGTTCACCCCCTCTTATTATTAAGTCTGTAGCCCTCTCAGGCAGTTTTGTCACGTTTACTTCCCCCTTATTATGGAAAAGCCGTGTTCTCCCTATTGTCAAGTTTGCAACTGGCTTTTAAAGTCTTATTTTTGCCCTTCTTTAACCTTGGCTTGGAAATTGGTTTGGCCTGAAACTTTCCATACTTTGAAGGAAAAGAAGGCTAATTAATTTTCTTCAAACAGTGTATAATCAAACTATTTTTTATTTAGAGATCATTTAAAAATTACCCTGTTTTGCTAGCTCTGACTCAAAAGCTCCTTATTATAACCTCTTCAAACTTTTCCTGTACTCAGATCCTTTTGATAATTCTCAGCCTTCTTAACTAAAAATAAAAAACCTCCAAACCTTCAGTTTTGAAAGAGTATTAGATTTTTCCTGTAGATTGTCTTTGGCCATATTTTCATCTCTTGATTTCAGCAAATGCTTTTGTTTTCTGTTGGATTTAGTAGGAAAAGTGGTGGTTCATAGGTTCATTCTGCAAGAACAAACATAGGTTTTGCAAAGAAATAGGTATCTTCACCACATGTGCAATTTAAAAAGAAAAAAAAAAAAAGGAAGGATGAATTCTCTGATTTTGGGATTATTTGATACATGAGAGTCAGGCAGATCCTGTAAAAATCCGGTCAGGTTTTTATTTATTTCAAGATGCGTCTACATTAGCATATCAGCTCAGGTCAGTAATGTGCTCCTGGAGTGAATGTTATGATGGTCCCCATTCACTAAACCCAGCCGTGTCCCATTCAGTCCAGAAGCCCTGGCTGGAGCTAGTCCTAAGGAAAGACCCCTGAGAAACGCGGTGTGAATGCTGGATACTCAGTGCCTGCTGCTTGTTCTCACAGGTCTGCTCTAGTTGCGTCACTCCTTCCTCTTGACATAGGCAGAAGACTACAGACGTCTTTGTGAATATAATGAAGGGAAGAATTTCCTTACAGCAAAGGTGAAAACAACTGCCACAAGTGCCATAACACATGCAGAGGGGGAACACAGGGAAGCTCCTCACCGTGAGCCCAAGCCAGCAGTCAGAAAAAGCAGGCAATTAACAAGGAAAGCTAAAAGGCATGTAAGAATTTTTGACTGATGGGGTTGAGAAGGAATATTTTAACTAAATCAGAAACAAATGAAATCCTTCAAATGGCATAGATCCAGAACTTGACCAGGATTGCAAAATTGTCAATCACTATGCAGGAAAAACAGAAGTATTCATCATTAGCATGATGTATTCATCTCTTACAGTGATTAATTAAATACTTTCTATTCCACTAGTAACTGGGGAGGATGTGAAACAAAAACCATTAAGCATTTTTAGAATCTACTGTGCCCGATAACTTGCACCCAGTAGTATTAAAGAATTGGCTTAGGAGCTTTCTGAATATTAATGTTGATTTTGAACAAATCTTGGTTCGAGGACTAGTAAAGAGTGTTACTATTTTAAAAAGAGTGAAATGAGATGATATGAGGAGCTACAGGCTACTTAGTCTGCTATCAGCTTCTCTTGAAACCATGGAAAGGCTTGTATGGGACACAATCAGTAAAAAAAATTAAGATTTTAGCATAAATAATGCCAGTTAATACGGTTTTATGGAAAATAGGTCTTATCAAGAAAATTTGTTATCATGTTTTCGTAAGATCATCTAAGTCTGGGTGATAAAGTGTTGACATAATATACTTAGATTTCTGTGATGGATTTTGCCACTTTTATGTTACGTCACAATTCTTAAAAATAGCACTGTACAGACTCAGTGCAGACCAGTGTAAAAAATTAATGAAATAGGTTAAAAATCTGCTAATGAATAAAGCACAATTAGGAATTGCGGGTGGGATCCCACATAAAATGAAGGCATTTATAACTGATTCATAGGAACTGTAGGAATTGTCTCAAATCACTCTTATTTAACACTTTTTCTTCTATAGCACTTAAGATGATTCAGTGGGAGGTGCTCAGAGAAACCTAAGGGTAGGGATGTGGGATAATTTGTGACACAGTAACCCTCCCTAACTCAGTTTGGCTCCAAGAAAAGCTGTTTCTATCCATTGTTACCCCTGAAAATTCTGGGTACCCCTAAGCCTGTCTAGCAGTCTCTTTGTGAATCGTCTTCAATTCTTGGCCCCAATGACTTCCTCAGTTTCAGAATCCAACTGCAAATTATATGGAAAAATATTTCTTTTTGCATTTTACTCTTTCTAATTGCTTTGCTTCTCCCTTTGTGTATGTGTGTGTGTGTGTGTGTGTGTGTTACAAGATATACCTTCACTTTAGCCTTCATTACAGTCTGTAAATTTGACATCCCTTTTTTCATGGTCAACAGCCCCAGTGCCTTCGATCTTTTTTCATAAGGGAACTTTTTAATGCTCTTGATCTTTCCCATTGTCCTTCACTGAATCCTCTCTAAATCAGCATTATTGTTTATAAGATGGAGTCACTGGTACTGCACACAGTATTTCAGATCAGACTATAGCATTGGCAGTTTAATCCTTTCTCTATTAGTTCCTATTCTTTATGCATCTTAATATGTTTGCTTATCTGGTACAGCTGCACATTAAGCAGAAGTCTTTACTGAAGTAATTTACAAGGATAACTAGGTCCCTTTCTAAAGTTGGTACGCTAATTTAGAGCTCTGTGAGGTGTTGAGTAATTCATATTTTTTCCACCTGGTGTACCTTACTTTGCTTTTGTGGGTAATTCATTTGCCAGAGTGAGTAGGTCACACAGTTTTGTTTGTTTCAGAAGTTGCACACAATCATCTCTGAACTTAGGCTGAACTATTTTTTTATCCCTTGCAAATTTTGCTGCCTCACAGCAATTCCCGTTTCCTAGATGATTAATAAATAAGTAGATGAGCAGGAACCTAGGGGCCCACCACTGTTATCCTTTGACATGATGAAATTGACCATTTAATCCTGCCCTTCACCTCCTTTCCCTCCAACACTTCTTGATCCATCACTACTTAGCTTCCTTCGTAGCTTCTCGCAAAGAATTTTGTCAGTGGCCCAGAGAGGTTAGAATAAATTACGCCAGCTACACTTCTTTATTAACATATTCAAGGAGTTCTAGGAGATTAACGCAACAATATTTCCCTCTGCAGGAAGCATGCTGATTGGACCCTATTCAGCCATGGTGTCCCAAGTGTTTTGCTACTTTGTTTTAAATTATTATTTCAACTAATCCATTTTGTTCACCCACAACGCTTACTGGTCTATTATTCCTGCAAACACCCAGAACCACATAATAAATATAGGTATTTTAAAGACACATACTTAAAGACCATTCCCATATTCATTCGAGTTCTCTTCTGCATATTTATCAATTACCTGCAGTTAGTACTTGATCTTCAATGGTGAAAGTTCCAGGTGATGATTTGGTGGTGAGTAAAACTGATGAGGTGAGATGCAAGCACCTAAGAATGTGGTTTTTTTGGTTAGATGAGGAAAGTAAAAGCAGCTTATAATACAAAATCTTATTGCTACTGAATATATCATTCCTTATTTGTGCTGTTACTGTGAATACTTTAGTGCCTGGGCCCAAACTTCAGAGAGAACAGAAGAGGCTGAGACAGAGACTGACAGATTATACAAGATTTGAAAAAAAAGCACTCCAAGATCTGAAATACAAAATAGCAGGGCATTAAGGAAGCTTGGTCCATATTCTATATTCAGATGAACAGATGACTGACTTGTGCTCCACAAATATTTAAAAGGAGAAGAGTTTTTTTGATCTTTGGAAATGGAGCAGAAAATATCATGCAAAGAAGCATTGATTACGACTGGCAGCAAAAGGGATTCAAAATAGAGTTACTGCATGTTTTTTAACCACAAGGCTTATTGGCTTGTGAAATAATTTACCAATTGGTGGAATTTCACTCACTTGAAGTCTTAAAGCCACGAGTAAATTTCCTGGTAAAAGACACGTTGAAAAAGAAGTTACAGGTTCCACAAAGAAGTTACCAAGAAAAATTGTTCACATGTACATCTATTTATTATCACAAATTATTATTAGTTACTACTTACTGTATACAATACACAGTTGACTGGTTCTGCCAGTGGCCTAAGCTGTCACTGCCTTGCTTTTTCTAAGCGGCTCAGCAACCCATTTTGGTTCCTGTAAATAGCTCAGCAAATCACCTAATTGCACTCAGGTAAACCAGCATGACTAACTCTGTATTTAGATGGAAATAAACAATGCCTTCCACATTCCATGTGTCTTCATGAGGCATGGCTTAATGGGGTAATTCCCATTACCTTCCTAGCATGGTAAGAAAAGGTGGTTAGGTCAAGTGGGAACTTCTTCTGGCTATAGACTGAAAGGTGATGAAAGAGTAGAGAGCTGATTTGTTAAGGTGCCTGTGAACAACACAGCTTGTATACTCATTTGGTTTGCCAGGTAGCTGAAGAGATGAGTTATGCTGGGAAAATGGAACCTGTCTGTAAGGCTTAACTTGATCTATGCCAGGCATCAGGAGTTGGAGAAAGTCCCTGGACACGCAGCTGGGAAGAGGAGAAGCTTTCAAGTATTGAGAGGAGATAGTGGGACCAAGTATCCTGCTCTGATGGTGTGGTCCTCACCAAACCTGTGCGGGGAGGATCATGAGCAGCTTTGGATGTGGCTGTGTGTCTGCTGCCATTGTCCATTCTACTTGACCTGTACATATCCCCACCCCACACCTTCACTACCTCTGAAGGAGGAATGTATTACAATGAGGAGGAAAGAGCTGCTGAGCCCAGCACAGGGTGTCCCACCCCTAATGTATCATTTCACTATAAAGGTATGCCTCCCCAGTCAGGAATACCTGTATTAGATTTGCACAATGGTCTCCAAAGACTTTCAGGTTGTCTCAGCAGAGACTACATAGTGCACTTAACTCCCCACACCTCCAAGTGTTTTGGAGATCTAAATCTTGAGAACCTATCAAAAATTACAATAGAAGATTGTTGAAATGTTGAAAACCAGGGCCTGATTTCTGAGGCAGCGTTTGGGAATGTGTTGGTCAGCCACAAGAGCAGCACAGGTATCAGGAAAGACAAGGTGACAAATTCTGAAAATTCGCTGACCTTAAAAAGAAACTTGTCTGAACTCAGCCCCCTGCTTCCATTTTCACAAATATTCTATAAAGAAGTTGACTGGAGCGAAAGAGAGAAATTGTGAATTTTTACCCTTACTGTTGTACTGAAGAACAGAAACACAGTGTATGATTAAGGTTACTAGTGATGCAAGACTACTTGGGTAATTGACACAAACTGTTAACCTGAGAGCTACAGATTAATAAGCAGTCTCAGTTTATAAATGGATTTTGGTTTTAGATTTACTGAGTAAAATCTGAATTATTTATCCAGATCTCAGCTGTGTGATTCAAAATAGTCTGCAGAACTAATTATGACTAATTTTATTCTTTGTTTGCACCTGCCATTTGTTTCTAAGACCATAAGGAAAAGAAAAATCTGTTTCAATAAATAATGATATCCTGAGGCCAGCCCACTTACGTTTAGTTTTTCACTTAATCGTGTACTTTTTCTGGCACTTTTTATTGATTTAGGATATGTTTAAAATACAGATTTGTTAGCTTCCACCCTGCCCACAGCTGGGAAAAATGCTCCAACACTTTGTGACCATAATTCAAGCATGTGTGTTGATTATATATATTCTTAGAGGGACTAACTGGCAAAGTAAGACTAAACTGGACGTTTGTTTTCCCCTCTTCTGCTCTTTAAAGTCAGGAGCTGTAATGGTAGCTTGAGGCACAGGACAAATGCTGAACTCCATCACGGGCTCCCTGTTTCAGCTGAGGAAAAACGGATTTTGAGAATATTTCTTTCAGAGAATGAACCTAGAGCCTATCTTGGTGTGGGACTAAGCATCACAAGTGGAAGATCCAAGACAATCTCCCTCATGGTATGTCAGTCTGGGAAGATGGCAGGCAGTGCTCCAGCGTTAACTTGCTTTCTTTGCCCTGGTCTGTCTCCAGATAGACAGAATAAGAAGAGAAAAAGAGGAATGGCAAAGAGTAAGCCCCTTGCAAGCACTTCTTGTGCATGAGAAATGGAAGTGAGACTGTTGTTTTCAGCCTTCCATGGGAGTACAAGTGTGCTCAGATAATATTTTGGCTCAGGCCTCAAGTTCTAGCCAGCTTTAGGATGGCAAAGCATCACGAGAAACACCAGGCCTCTGATCCTGAGCTCTGACCCAGCATCTCCAATGAAACAGATTACAAGCATAAAACCGATTTTCAGCTAGCTAGTGAATTTAAGTCGTATTTTTCAGACTGAGAGTAGGTTAACTTGTCCATTGCTGCAGAGAAGTTAGACCAATATCCTTATGTGGATTTAGGTCTCCATTGAGAATGATAGAAATAAAGTGTCTTAATACCTGCAGTGCAGCTGCACTCTCAAATAACTTGGCTTTCCCGTTCACTCGCAGGTCCTGGTCCACTGATCATCAACACTGCATGTGTGTGTGATTTTGCCCTTGGATTACTCCTTGGGACTAATTCAATTTGCTCTCTCCAAGATCTAATTTGGGTGAAATGTGGGGGAGCTTCCCTCAAATGGCAGTTCACTGCAGGCAGTGTAGACAGGACTATCAGATTTGGCTCATTCCTTTTTATAAATTCCTTCAAATACATCTGTGTAAAATATCCAGTGCAATAAATCTAAGGCCATATTAAGCTTTTACTTGGTGCCTGAGAACAGAATCGTTAGGGGCACGCCAGAAACATCACTCTAGTGAACTGTGACAGTCCTCAGGTTTAGGCACTTTTAAATGTAAAAACCACACAAAAAAGATGTACACGTTAAGGTCGCCACTTGGATCCAAAGGGATGGACAGGGTCATTGGCTAGTCAGTGTGGATACATCCAGTCTGTTCCAGAGGGAGTTAAACCTGAGCAATGTGAGATGTACAATCAGCCTGTCACTTAACCTACAGCCAAGGAACCATTGGCCCAGACAGGTGACTTTAGCAGGGTGGGTGCAGTCCTGGGAAGGTGCACCTTTGCCTTGGATCATTACCTTTGAAGCGGGATCATCACACTTTCTAAACTCACAGGAATGTGGGAATGGAAACACTGTGAAGTACTCACCGAAAGCAAATTAAGTCCATCAGATAAAGGTGGAGTGAAAGATGAGAGATTTGTCCCTTAGGGACATACACCTCCTATTTACCCACTTCACTTTTGGAACCCAGCTATATCGCTACAGCGCAGAAAGCCCTTGGGTCAGGTTGTGCCTTTGCTAGCACAGCATGACATTAAAGGCAAGTGGTAGGGGAGTCACTGCGTCCCGTGAAAATGCTGGCTGCCTAAATCACAGCTCATGGAGTAAAGGGTGTTGTTATGGATGAGTTGTGCAGTGGAAACTAAACTACTCTGGAGATCTTGGCAGTGGAAGATTTCATTTCCTAGAAAAACTGATTTAAAACTGCTTACCTTACCTATCTGTCCATCTATCACAGGTAATTCCAGGTGCCTATCACTGTCACTGCCAGTCCTGTATTGGAAATCTCTTTATATCAACTCGTCTCACGTGGTATTATCAAAGGATTCATGTAAATCAGATCCTAGAAGCAAAAAAAGCTCCTTCAGCCCTGCATTTACCTCTGATTTTAGCCAGATTAAAATTATAGGGAAGAGTTGAATTCTAATTCTCTTGAAATTCTGGCATAAAGGCCTAATTATGATGTTTTTGTTTTGAATGCATTTCATGAACAGGTGATATGAATAAATTCCTGAACAGCGGGTTCTGTAGATGAGTAGACAATGGTAGTTTTGGCATGCTAAATGTACTGATTGAGTGAGGTTTCACAGATGCATGATTTGTATTTTACTGTTGTCTTGTTGGACATTTTTTGAATACATATAATACTATTTTCAAGTATATTCCCATAAACAATAAGAAAAAGACAATTCATAGGGGATATACAAAGGAAAAATTTCTTTTTGATTACAATTCAGTAATTAAAAAAATTTTACTGAGGATTGCTATTAGGTGTTTTCTTAGCTGCTACTGTCTTCATGTTGAAGCCAGCTGAATGCACAGTTCAGTGATAAAGTACTTCACTTTATCTTCTGGTGTTTTTCCTTAAATATTTGCATTTAGATAGTACTCCTGTAATATGAGAAATCTTATGGAAAACCAGAATTTCATAAATTGCAAGGAAAATTAAGATAGAAAGGTTATGTGTCAGAGACAAGCAAAGAAGGGAGGAAAAAAAGGGGAAGCAGGACTTACGAAACAAAATTAGGAAGCAAAAGGGACATTAATAAGAGGGCACAGATATAGCAAAGGGAAAGTTTGAAGAAAATGAGATTAAAAATGCAAATACTTTAATACTGTGACATTGCAATACTGGTTTTTGCTATTCTAAAAAAAAAAAAAAGGTGAGAGACAGAGAGAAAGAAAAAGCTTCTATTTTCTTTAATTCAGTCTTTAAAGAAAATAAAATCTCAAACATTGGCACACTGTAGCCAGCCTCCTGGCACTGTAATACCTTGTTCATGGTGCAAGAATGTTGTGAGTCAACCAGAGAATCATCTCACAGTCTCCACCTGCCTGGGATTAGACCCAGGCAAAGGCCTGCAATATGTTTGCTCACCTTTTGGCACTGGGAAATACAGAAAACTGGAATACAACTTCTCTGAGCAAATGTTTTCATTTCACATCACCTTCTGCAAAAGCATATTTTGCATGACACTGGCAAATCTGCCAGAGTCCCCATCGCCTTCCAGTTCTTTCTAGAAAGAGTCTACTTTGAAGTGCATCAGTAAAAGCCTGAAAGATCAGTTTGGGTTTTATCTGCACCAAAGAGCTGATCTCTTTGTAACTGCATCAGTGGCAGGGAAGCAGTTTAGAAATAAATGGGTCAAGCTTTAGTCAGCTGCTTGCTGGAAAAACCCCAACAGCTAGGGCATTTAAAATGTCACCTCCTGTTATTACAAATCTACAGGAGAATACAACCTCCATAACAAAGACAGCAGACAAGGCTGCGTGAGCATTTCTTATGTGCTTCTGTGCAAAGTCAACCAATTTGGCTTAAATGTCTTTTTTTGGCAAAGCGCATCAGTAACGTGCATAAACCCCCGTCCCTCCTGTGTATTGTGAGTGTAGTGGACTTTCTGTCAGAGCACCAAGAGCAGGCAGCTGAGGAAAGAGGGCAGTGAAGAGAGCAGCTAATACATCCTCGTCTCATTGCACAGCAGGCACTGCCTGCTCGCACAGTGTGTTCTTACCAGCCATGTTGAAGCATACTACAGGACCTTTCCTGAATTACCTGGCATCAAAACTAGGGACGTTGTTAATCGTTTTGGTACCCCCTGGTACCTACGCTGCATTTTTTGCCTCAGCCCCGTGCACAGTGGCCTGGAGGACCAAGTGGCTGTTGCCGTCCAGCGCCAGCTCTGCCGCTGCAACCGATTCTCTTCCCCAGTGTATCCACAGCTGCTCACTACTGACCTCCTTCTAGAGATTATTCCTCCTCCTCCATCCCCTCAACTCAGCCTTGTGTCTCCTGGCTCTGTTGCTCTTATGATCACTCCTTAACGTGTTCCTGGGAAGATGAGCCAGGTTGGCTCACGCTATTTAAATTGCAGGGCTTGCTTATCTGACTTGCTGTAACTGAAATGGGTGAGGGAGAGCGCCATAAGTAGTGGATCCAAGGTGAATATTTTCTGGCAGAAGAGTTATGATGGACAAGCTGGGATCACTACCTTAGCAGATATTTTACAGAGTCTGCCTACACCTTTTAGAGATATGATCAGGTACAGTCTGAAAAGCCAGAAACCTGGAATGAATCTGAAGAATGAGCTATTCTGCATTCCCTGAACCTGGATTTACTGAGGTTGAGGCAAATAGCCTTGCTGATGGACAGGCTACTCCAAAGAGCACTTAGACTCTTATAAACCACCTGGACACTTACATGGAATTGAGCTGTTTATACAGTGATTTGAAGGCTAGAGTGCAGGAAGAAGGAGATTTTATATTTCTTTCCAAAATGTAGACATTTGGTCTAAAAATTTTTTTGGACAGTGAAAAAGCTCTTGAGAGCTGCTGCCCTCAATGATTAGAAACTCAGATTTTTGTGTTTGTTTAAAAAATTAGAGTGTTTCTGGGTAGGAGAAGGAACTAAAGAAGCCCCAAGGTATAGTAGTCCCTCCCCTTTTCCCCTGTAATTCTGAAATAGCAAGCTGATGATCATACATTCACTTTTCCTAAAGGCAGAGAGCAAGATGCAGCACTGGAAGTAAAAAATAGCACTAGAGCCTAAGGTAAGCCCCAGAAGCTCTGACTAGCCATGACACTGTACGTTTTGATGGGGAGAATGCACACTGGTCAGAACCGGCAGATTGGAGAATGAGTATGTGTTTACTGGAGCCTGCCTGACCTAAAACTTAAATTAACATCAAAATCCCTCAGTTAGAAATTCCACCCCACCCACGCACCTTATTACCATTAATTTGGCCCCTATCTAGGGCATTTCAGTGCATGAGAGTATCATAATTTAGTCTTGAAAAACAGCCACGCATCAGAGGGATACTCTCATCTCAATTTTCATATTGGATATGTAAGGCCTATAATGACACGATATAGAAGACACGCAGGTACACAACTATGATACTTTAAACTCTACTTCAGCTGCTCATGAGTGAGGACGTCTTATTTTCTTCACACTGACCATCCAGGAGAATGATAGCAAAAGGCAGCCTGAAGATTTTCTGTCTTCATAAATTTAGTGGACTCTATTCTAATTCATTGATGCATGGTCTTAGTTTGACCATGATCTCTCACCAAAACAGAAACAGCATTTAAAAATTGCTGTGTCACTCTCAAGCATAAAAGCTGAGCTGTTCAAGAGAGACAAAGTACATCAAAAGTGCCTTCTACCTCCACAGAAGCCATTTTTCACCCCGCTTTACAACCACTTAGCTAGTCACCTGCCAATAGCCTTAGGAGAACTTGAGATGAATGCTTCGTAGACTCACCAGTTTTTGAAGCAACACTTTTGTCACAAAGCCTTTCTATTTGCAGTAATCTATATAAGAACTAGCTTTCCCATATGATGTAGTCTATATAAGATCTAGCTTTCCCATATGATGTTAATTTACGTCATTCGTGTAGGCAATAAAGTCCAGCAAGCAGATTACTATTTCAGTTTTGCAAATATATGCTTGTTCCTTCTTCAGCTTGGGAAGAACAATGAAATATGGCTTGCAGTGTTTTGGTTTCTCTTGAACCAAGAAAGTTCTGTTTTCATGACTTAGCAGGATTCCCTTACGGACTTTAAAAGAGAACATTTAAGCTAATGCTAGTGCCCATGCTAGTCAAGAATCAAAAAACCTGTATGATGAAGCAGTTTCAGACTTTAACTCGCAAACACACGACAGTTAAATGAAAGAAGATGGAGGTACTGTACAAAGAGAAGAACAAGAAACAATCATAGTAATCAAGCCTACTTGAGACATTATCTCAAGTAACACTGTGAGACTGGTAATACCGTGTAAAAGTTATTGCAAAACACTTCCCAGTATTCTGGAATGAATGATATAATACAAAATCACAGTTGTAAAACACATTAACTTGTGAGCCCACATATATTCTCCTGATATTTGTTTTATAACGGTGGGGTATAAACTAGGAATGTTTGCTATCATCTTTTCAGATTTTGTGATTTTTTTGCATGTGATTTGAAAGGTAGTGGACACAGAGATAATGATGAAACAGTTGTTAGATCCATTCCAAGATGATACAGAGCCAGGTTATGATCTCTGCATATGTCCTTGATGAGCCATCACTCAGTCCCAACAAAGGGAATACCCAACACAAATGCTAACTGTTCACCAATATCAGTAAGCAACATACTGCTCTATTTGGGTCACTGATGTAAAAAGCATTAGATTTTTTCCTCCTTTTTCTCTGTCTTTATTATAACAAATACATCAGAGTGCCTCAGGTGAAAATATTCAGGGTAACAGAATGCGGATCAGTTTAGTTTTACAACTCCCCTTTGGCTCTGCAAGTTTCCTCCAGAGCTGATCTGTGGCTGTCAAGGTTGGAGTGCCACAGTAGACAACTTTGTAATGATCTGAGGCGTATTGCCAAATAGTTCCTTTTTGATTTCCATCCAACACAAAAAAACAGTATAAAATTTACCAACTCTTGTATCATGCTGCTGACATATCTGGAGAGATATTAATTGTGCCCCTGGGGTCTACGTAATGTTCTATTCTGGACAAAAAGAGCTTTTAAAATCTATCTAATAACTATAATTATGAGTGAGGACAGAGACCCATAACTGTAAATGGGTTCTCTGTGTTTCTTATTTAAGTACCTGCCAACAACTGAAAGATGGAAAGCTGAAGAGCATTTTGTACCAGCAAGCAGAATGCAGCAACTTTTCAGGATAAATTCTATCTGCTGTGAACAGTTTTGTCTAGTAAGAACCAATGAATCTATTAATCTGGCCTGCAAGACAATGGATAGGAACGACCTGTCAGCTTTATGAGATCCATCAATGTCCTTCCATATCTTTCTGAAGAAGGCCTATATGCCCTCTGCAGTCTCTGTATGATGCAGTAGCACCATTAACACTGTCATCGCTGCTGTTACAGAGCTTCCTTTCTTTGCGTCTCTAACACACTTGTTTCACAAAGACACATCACAGGGGGTTAAAATTTTGCAGACAGATTCTTTTTCTCACAGTGAGTGATTTTGATTTTATATTCTTATATTTTTAAAGCTATAATTGAAATAAAACCAGAAAAATCATTCTGAATTTGGATTTATATAGTTACAAAAAATGAGCAATGTAGAGATATTTGTATTTCTAGCTTTAAAGGAAAAAGCATATAAAACAAAAGAGAACACTGGCAGAGCTATTGATGGCTTGATGCTGATACATTCTGTGTGTTGCATCTATATTGATTTAAAGAATAAGAAAAGAAAGGTATAAATTTATGGGGACATTTTGGATCAAATTTTGCATTCATTTATTAAACGAAATTTATAGAGTACTAAACCATTGACCCTATCATTTGGTTTTACAGATTTATGGCTGAATCCCAAGCCTACTGAAGTCAATAAGGGCCTTTTCAACAGTAGACTTCAAATCAGGACCTGGCTGCCTGACTCTTCTCTCATACTAAGCAATGTTATAGAAACCAGTGACACTATATCAGTGTAAAGCTACAAAGAAAGCAAATCTGTTCTCGGTCTTTAGGAAAAAAGGTGCCTTTAACAATTTAAAATTTATGTAGCTCTGCGTGTGTATGTTCCAGACTTCACTTTGGTTCTAGCATAAAGGGTTCACAAAGCAGAAAATGAAGGGAGGGTTAAAAGATTATAGGAGGAGTAATAAAGAAGCTGGCTAACTGCCCATGAGATTTAACATGGGAAAAATGAAAGCTAATATACCTCAGGAAAAAATGATCTGCAGCTCAAATATTTAACTAGAAGGGAAAACTTGGAAGTTTTTAGGGTTGAAAAAGTCTGAGTGATTAGAGGAACCAAAGAAGCTCATCTTAAACAGCAAGTTCTTCCACTTCAAATATAAGATTTATATTTAAAGTTGTACAACATTCTTTGGGTGCTTATGATCATACAGACATAAAGGTGCTATATAATGGTATAGATATTGCTTGTGGTTTAACCCCAGCCGGCAACTAAGCCCCACACAGCCACTCAGTTGCTCCCCCACAGTGGGATGGGGGAGAGACTCAGAGGAGTAGAAGTGAGAAAACCCAGCTGTTTAGATTAAGTCAGTTTAGAAGGTAAAGCAAAACCTGTGCATACAAGCAAAGCAAACCAAGGGATTCATTCCCCCCTTCCCACCAGTAGGCAGGTCCAGCCACCCCCAGCAAAGCAGGGCTCCAGCACGCATAACCGTGACTGGGGAACACAAACACCATCATGCCCAACGTCCCCCCCTTCCTCCTCCTTCT
>JAVJGI010000001.1:33080872-33096988 GCA_035590275.1 Ibycter americanus
TTAGCTACTTAGTAGGAACAAGCCACAGCTGTACATTATCCACATCAGCCAACCCACCACCCCAGAAGCAAGCCCACTGCTGTATATTATCAATGTTAATTAACCCTCTACAGTTCTTCTACAGGTAATGTTATCCAAATGTATGGAAATACATATAATTTGATAGATATTTACAAAAAGGTTACTACAAATACTCTCTGTGGCATTAGGAAAGTCTTTGTTTGACAATCATGACCTCAAAATACATCCTAGTGAGAAATCAGTGCCTCTGTCAAGGAAAGTTTTTGTATTTGTGTTAGCGTGGATACACGTCACTTGACCTTTTCTGTAAAATTACAGGTTTCGATTAAATTGCAAAATAAGCAGAAGTTTTGCATTCTTTAACATTTTAATTTCTGCAAATATAAAATGACTAGGATTGCAACTTCAATGGTAACTTCGGAAAAGATATCAAGAAGGCTTACCAAAACCAGTGCATTTGCATGCTTACCACAAAACAAGTCAGGGCAGAACAATATATATGCTATGCCTCATGAAATGAGCACAAATGAAGTGGGACAGGGAGAAGGAAATGATGAAATGGTGGAACTGAGGAGATGAGTTCAGACAGAAGAGTGACTGCAAATGAAGCTGCAAACCCAGGGCTCAGCACTGTGAAATTAATGTGTAGGTTAAATTATTTTGTTGGCAGGACCTTGAAAACTAAGAGCAGACATTTTGAATCTGGCATATTCAAGACTGGGTATTATAAAAACTGGGTATCGTTGAGGTGGATTATATAGAAATGAACAGAAGGCAGTAAAGGAGAAAATATGCCATGAATATCAGCTAGAAAGATTAATAACATAATGGAAACAATGAGAAAGTCATTTTATGCTAGATATCATAGTATTATTATATTCTTTAGCCTTATGCTTTCGAACTATGTATGCCAGGTATTTGAAATGCTTGTTTTACATACCAGGTTATGTGGGTAAGTTACAGAATGCCTGGATAAGCATTTGTGACACATGGCTCACCATTTTTAGTCAGTGAGAATTAGAAGACATTTGTATTGATTCAATTTTGTAAGTATTTTTAGTAAAATTAGAGACTCTCTTAGAATACTCTGATACATTTTTGAGATGGCTAACACGATGCCATGCCTAGCCTGGCAGTCAAGGGAAATTTTTGAGAGTAAGCACACCGTTTATACAGTTTACGTGAGCCAGTCAGAGTGTGGTACTAAAACATGACATCCAAAAGGTGATCAAATTAGTATATTGTAAAAGTGTGTTACCTCTGCAGCAGGAGCTGGCCCAACTAAATTGTTGCTTTTTTAAGAAGCATGATTAAGACAGAAGTGCAAAAAAATTAGGACCAATGGAGATGATTCAGAGATCAGAGATGGATCATGTCAGAGAGGAGATTGCAGCTCAAAAGAGGGAATGTGAAAATCCTGGGCTATGACTAATGAGGGCAAGCATAAATGCAGTACAAATAAATTTTAAACCAATTTTTGAAAGTAGTCAGTACCTGGCAATTTAGAGAAGTCTGTCAACTGACAACGGAGTCCTCCATAAAGCCTATAAGAAGTTCATTCAATGCCGAGGGTGTTGAGGGTAAAATGGACTGAAAAATCTAAAATTCAAGATAGCAAGAGTAGGATTAAAAAGAGTAAAATGAGAGAAATTGTATGAGCTAGATGAAAAATGATAGGAAAAAACTATCCAAAATCACAAGAATTTTAAAATGTTGCATACTACAAGTGCTAAGAAGTTGCAGGCTTGTACTTGAGGAAACTAGAATTAGCATCCAAAGTACTCAACAAAGTATTCATGCATTATGCTTGGGGAAGAATTAATTTCAAAAAAACATAACAGTTCTCAAGGAATTTCAGTTGTCATCATAAGTAAATGTGTGTGGTCTAAAAGGAAGGAAAAAAAATACTGTGTCTTCTTGTTTTGTATTAGTGTCCATAGCAAAAGGAACTATTGATTAGTGCCCATAGCTGATGTCTGCTCTGTGATACTGGAAATTGGAAGCTGAATGCTAAAAGGTTAATGAAGGATTAATAAAGGTAAGTTGATGCACAGACCATTCATGAATGTTATCTCAGAGTGGAGTTTTCTGTAGCTGATACTGATGATTCATATATACTATAGACAACGTAGGGCATAAATATTCCTCTTTTAAAGGAAAGAGAATTTTTAAAGTTTAATTAATTAGTAGCAGTGTTTGCCTGACAACCAGAAGTTTCTTTCACAGTGAGTTTAGAGATAAGTCAGGATACAGACTGAAAGCTGAGAATAAAATTTGAAGTGGTTTTCCAAGGACTTAGCAAACTTCAATTAACTTTAACAAGACCTGTGTTGTTAAACCAAAATGCAGTTTTAAGAGGTGAATTTTAAATCCTGACACAGGCTTCTGCAATTGGATAAACTAGGAGTGTAAAGAATAATCAGTTTAAGTGAGTAACTAAGGTGTTAGGTTTGGAGGGAATGAGCTCTCATGAGGGTCCAGCTCTCATTTTGTTAGAGCCACAGACCACTGGGGAATTTCACTCCCCACCCCCACCCCCAAGAGAATTACCTTTACTAAGGTTAGAATACGTCCACAATAAATATTTTCCAAACAGAGTATATAGTTTTTGGACAAGTACCTATCCCCTCTCCATGGCCCCCTCCGGTCAACACTTTACTAAGAATCCACATCCTTACAGCTGAACTGATCTCCTCACTGAAACCCATGAGTGATTTTCTATTTATTTGAATAGAAGAGAGACATTTATGTGGTCTGTGATATCTGAAAAGACAAGATTTATCATCCTTATCAATGTCTTTCTTCACTCACTTATACCTTACTCTTTTGCCCTGGAGATTTCTACTCTCAGAAGTCCCTCATGCATCCCTATTTCTGTTTTCTGTACATTCAACATTCTTCCCTTCCTCGGAATTTTCTCTTTTTCTACTTTCTATTTGTGTCTCTAGCCTCCAATCCTATTCTTTCATCCTTCCTCCCAAGAGGCAGACAATCTTTTCTTCCTGTTCAAGTATCTTTGCTTGGTCCTAGAAAGTTATCATCAACCCCAGCATCACTCAGATTATACTCCCATCCTGTTCTTCAGCATTTCTGGCTTTCATTTGAATCTTTCTGATGCCCCTGTGCGCCACGTACCCTACTGTCCTGTGAAACTGCGTCTCACCTCTTCCTCTGCCCTCCTACCCCAGCACCATCAACCCGTTTCTGCAACTTCGTTTTCCAGGACTCTGAAGTTCGTCCTCTCTCCTCTTTGGGAAGTCCCCCTTTTTCTCTTGCTGCTTCCTGGTCCCACTGCTTCTACCCTAGTAGATCCCTGCCTGTAACCTCCTGCTTAGAGTTATCTTCCACGTTAGGTCTGCCTCTTCCTGGTGGCATCTGACAGGACGCACCAGCCACCCCTCTGATTGCTTCAGTTTCTCCACTGCCAGGAGGGGCTTCATCGGTGCAGTTTGTTGCTGCCCCTCACACTCACTGGGACTCCCAGAAGCTGTCGTGCATCATGGACAACCAGGGGCAGCTTCTGTGTGCTGGCACCTTTCTGCTCCCCAGCAACTCCACATCCCACATCCCAGGCCAGGCTGCTCCCATTCTGCGCTGTGGTGGGAGAACTATTCATCCTGGGTCAGAGGTAAGGTTTTCACAGTGAAATATCAAACTGTAGAGGGGAAAGTAGTGACTCATATACATGATAGTATAAAATACACATTTTACCAAACTGTTACTTTCTCTGATACTATATAGGCTTTGACAGGACAGAAAATGTCATAGACAATACCCTGCTGTATTTGGAATTTTCGAAATTCTGCATATCTTTGATTACGAGAAGGCACCTTTTTTTTTCTTTTTTTTTTTTTTTCCCTAGTTTGAAGTAGTACAGAGCGAAATATTTGTTTCTGGTCTGTGCAGTTGTAAAAGTTATTCCAACTCATTGATTAATCAGTCAAATTAAAAGGCTGATTTATCCTAGTAACTTCACGTAATGTAAAAGGTCTTCTTGAAAAACAGTCCACTGAACTCAACCACAATGGGAACTCTCCATCCCTTGTGAGCTTATAAGGTTGGTAAACCATCCTGAGTGCCATAAAGAAATCAAATGTGTGGACACTTACTGATGATGTTGAATGGAATTATTAATAATACTGTTGCAGTAATGATTTCTGTGTATGTCTCTTCCCAACAGAAGAAACTGCATTCACATTCTCCCTCTCAAAACAGTTTAGTGGGTTAACTCTTTTAGTGAGTTTCTCTGTTTCACCAGCTGCCTGTAGGCATGCTGCTTGTGGCAGGTGCACTTGCCAGACATACTTCTATCTTCTGTTTTGCACAGATTTTTCAAATCTAAGAGTTTGTTAAGAATTTGTTTTATTGAATAGATTGTTTATATCTTTGCTCTCCTTCTCCTGTAGTTTTCTTCAGTCATATCTTTTATTCTGCTTGGTGTGACACTACAGAGGACTTTGCCTGTCATTGATAGACATGTAATTCCTCAGCAGCCACTGCAGCCAGACTTTTCACCTTGTTCCAAGTTTTCTTCTGGTTCCTTCCTTCACTGAAAATTTGGGGAATTTTATTGGGATTCTTATCATAACTAGTTTTCAACATCTCCTTGGCAACTCAGCCTTCGCCTGCTGCTTTCCCAGGCTTTAACTAGAAGATAAAATATCTAGTTCTGAGCATCTAATTTCTTTGTCAATGTCAATAGTTTCTTGAAGTGATGGTCCATTTAACATATCTAAAAAGTGCTCTGCCCATCAATGCCTTGACTCTTTTTGCATTTTAAAAACTTTGAATGTTAGTGCTTAAAAAAATGCATAGGAAGATAAATGTCCCGAAGTTGGAATGAATGTTTCTTGGTTCCATATTCAAAGTCTAAACAGAGAAGTTACATGTATTTTTTTATTTGTCGTGCTCTGAAGTTACACATGCATTTTCATTTGTCAGACTTAAATCCTCCACAAGCTGTGAAATCATTTGTGAAAAATATGTGTTGTCCACAAGAAGCAGTGAAGTTTTATTTCTGGAAGAATTAAGAGCCTTACTTCCAGCTCTGCCACACTTGTGCAAGTTCTGGCAGGTCATTTTGTGCTCCTCAGTTAATCCTGAGGAAAAATGAACCTATATCCATCTCCTCAGTCAATAATAAGGACAAACCAGTTTCCTAAGCAAAGTTGAAGAGCAGCTGTAGCAGAGCTTTAGAATGAGAGGTACTTCCACCAGATAATGGTAATCACTGTAATTTACTGTGTCGGATGCCTAGACATGTATGTATAAATGTGATACAGATCATGGTGCCTATCTGTATGGCACTAAAATTGGACTACAGTATGAGAAAATTAACTTTGCTTGCCTGTGTGCATGAAGAGAGGACAATTTTCAGTGCTGTCAGCACTATCAGTATGAAACTTATTATGGGTAATAACATTACTGTAAAATAGATGTTTAAAAATAAAGATGATGTAATATTCGTATACACTATAGAATAAAACATGCTTTAAATGAAATAGACTAATTTTATTGATGGTGTCAAAGAAATGGATGCCTTTCTTGATGAAAAATCTGAATAGAGCCCAGGCAATGGTCAGTATTGTATCCTGAAATTTAATGTGTCACACAAAAATCTATGCAACTTTCTTTAGGAATTTGAATATATCAGCTAGATCCCTTGACATAGTACATACATAAATCACAACTATTAAGTTGCTTTTAATAAAATGCAGGCAGTGGTGGACATCAGCATTATAAAATCTAGAAATACAGATGTAAACCTGAGGCTGTGTTTCTAAGTCATGCTATGAAGTCTTTTTCTCTCCTACATGTGTTTACTAAGGGCTGCTCCAAACTTGATTTAGAACTTTTTTTCTGTTTCTTGGCCTAGACCACATCCTTAATATTACTTAAACTCACCTTTGTATTTACTGGATCTAAGCAACCTGGTGAGTATGATCTGTAGGACAATAAAACATCTTAGCACACATACAATTGGCTGACCTAAAATAGTTGGAAGGTAAAGGCTCCTGACACTTGAATAATGCTAGTTCAGGTTAAACTGGACTTTCAGCAGAATGTGTAAGATCTGGTCTATACTAATTTCTTTACCTATATAATGACAATATACTCTGCTGCTCACATACCAGGTTAAAACACAATTTGATCTTTACTGGAGACAAAACCCGTGGAAAAAAAAAATCATGTTAGGTACACAGGTTGTTCAAAAAGAAAAGCCAGACATCTCACTGGTATAGTACAATTAAAGCACATTTGTCTTTACAAAAACAATATCTACTGTGTTCTAGTAGAAAAATGAATGTCAGCTAACAATCTAAAAGCAATAAACAATAAACTTAAATTATAGTAAAAGTCAATTAGTATGCCAATTAGTCTATATTGCAAGCAACTTACATGAAAAATCTTATTTTTCACTGTCATACAAGGTGTCAAGGAATGAACTCTGTCATTTAGGATTCACTAATAATTATAAAGGGGAGTTTGACAGATTATGATGTGACTCCATAAAGTAGTAATGCAAAATAGCTACTCACCAAATGGTAAAAGCTTTTAGACTTCAGCAGCTTTTAAAAAGGTACACATGGTAATAGAAACTCACTTTGCAATAAGACAAATAAATCTGAAGATGCATATGCTTTGTGTCAGTTTCATGTGGTTCCTAAACAAGATTTTTACTGAAAATGTTCTCAGTGCAAAAAGATAATAATGTGGAGAAAAACACATTCATCAAGTACAACACACAAAACCAAGATCTCACTTTATTCTTCTGGGAAAAACACGAAAAATTTAATAATCTGTTCATAGCTACAGAGTTCACTATCCAAGAATAAAAAAGGTATGGTAAAGGCAAAGGCTACATTATGCAAATATCTCAAGCACGAAGATGCCATATAATACACTTCACAGCAGAAGATAATCAGCTTTCTCATTTGAGTTTAACTTCAAAACAGTAGCATCTTACTTCTAAAAGAGCTGGACATCCAAATGTTCAGCCTACATATTTGTATCCATTTGTTTCTTCCAGTCTTTGGCTGTGATTTTGTAAGGATGACTGAATTGAAATCTACTGCTTATTTTTGGCTGAATTCTTCATTTGGCTTTGTCCTGTAAAAAGCATAAGCAGTCTTTGTGGAAGGCTCATGAAAGTATCTAATTCTTTATCGTCATGTAATGGTAGTATGAATTTACGTTACATACAGACTACTTTGACTTAGAAGAGTAGGAACTTCTATGGTCCTCAAAAAGCAGTTTTACCAATCAATCCTTGAGAAGCCCACTTCTGGCTGAAAAGATTAGAGCTATGCTATGTTTCTGCGTCTGGAAATTGATTTTACTCAAAGCAAGCATCACAAACAAACGGTTAGCCTAGCTTCCTTCAGTCCAGAACAAAGTCTAATCTGTCTTCCTACTCTGAGATCTGGTACCTCTACCTTCTTTAGTTTAATCCCTTTATGAACTTCTACCCTTTTTCTGCAACCATTAAGAATTTTTTAGATTTTATTTGTATTAAAGAACTCTGCTTTTTACCGTGGAATCTGATAAGGGAAAATACAAATACAGTAGGGGAAAAGAAAGCAGAAAGAACTATGATAGCAAAACTAAGGACATTTATCTGTGATAAAGAATCTTTGCCAACTAAAGAATGCCAGAAAAAAAAGTCATGAGTTCTAGAAAATGTCCAGCTTTGGAAGAATTGATTAGTGTCTGATCTTTTTGGAAAAATACACCCTTTATCCATATATTTATTTAAATTTTTTCCTTGGGAATAATTACCACCTGGTTCGATGATCATTCATGATCACGCTTTACTCTGAGGATGCAGTGAATATGTAAGTTTGTAATGCTTTGTTTGAAGTACATGAGTCTTTGAACCACATTTTTGAGAGCTGGCTTTCAAACCATGGGAAGTGGCTGAGAGGCCTCAAATACAACCCACGCTCCCAGGATTTGCTCCTGTCAAAACCCCCATGGCTGAGAGAAAGCAGAAAGCCAGTGTGGTGTTTGGTCATGACATCCTTTGGGTTTGCAGTATATACAATATTTCATTTGGATTAATAATGAGTTTAAACTAGACAAGTTGTCATATAAGCTTATGGTCTGCTGTGCTTCTGCTGTGCCTAAGTATGTGGGGAAAAGAAGACCACACTGCTCACAGTTAATTCAATGGTTTGGATGTCTTTAACTGTAAAGGAGGCATCTTTAAGAAGAAGTTATGTGAATGCTTGTTGCATTTTCCCCTTCTGAAGCTTTCAGGAGTGTTTGAGAAGAGTACTTCTTTATTACATGAGAGCATGGTAGTAGGGGAGCCCTCTTTTTTTGCATTTAGCACCTGCCCACTGCTGGCACAGGACTGTTTTCTTCAGACATGCCAATATAAACTTGAGTTTGCCCTCAAGTTCGTCTATCGAAGTGCTTGGGAACACCTCAAGGATTGCCTCACAGTCAGCATATACAAGGACTCAGGGAAGAATCTGGAAGTGGTATTTTCAAGAAAGGATGCCTCAGGATGATAGTGCCGGCTTTGGGAGTCGAATATAACCTAGTGGTACTGTAGGTACAACTATAGTCATATTTGAGATGGAGTAGATGTTTCCAGCCCTGCAACAGAAATATGCTCTGATAAGGGACGTGTTACTGTATTGTCAGTGTTTAGTTTCATGAAGAAAATATTTACTGCCAAATTGTTGAATTATTTTCCTGCTGTACATTTTGCAATGCATTTCTAATGCGATCACTTATTATTTAGTTCTCTCTCTATTTGATGAAAGCATAAATTAAGACAAAGTGCAACAAGGTTACGGATGCTTTCTGATAATAAACTGAAACTGTTGATTAAGCAGATCATGAGTTTAAGTCAACATCCTTTGTATTAAAATGCTTGATGTGGATTTATGGACTAACCTCACAAAAGTTTCACAAGTAGAATATAAATGTTAAATAGTGATAAAGAATATTTTACTTTAGCATAATTTAATATCTACAGTTTTAATACAGAAAGTCATTTAAGTAAGAAAGGACATTAATAAGCCCTATCCATATACTGGAGTGTTTATGTTTCAGATTAAAACATCAGAAGTATTCTTGTTCTTTCATCTTGATTAGGCAATGTATTTGTTTTGGATTTCCACGGATATTTAATGAATGCTATCTGTTTGAATGAATATCTTTCTCTCTCTCTTTTTTAAGAACAATCTAAGGAATAAATTTTTGCTGTTTCTATGGCACTTACAGGTACAAACTCAACAGTATCTGTACTAGGCATAAATTCTCCTGTTCTCCCCTTCTTGTGACATGAAAAGGGAGAATTTTTTATAATGAGGCAGTTACTTTATACTTCTTCTGGTGATTCCTATATCCCTTCATCAAGAATTTTTCTTCCACCTTTTTTCCAGGTTGCTCTTTAAGCCAGTTGAGATAGTTGTTCATGCTGCTTCTTAAAGAAATGCCTTTGAGGACAGTTTTGGAAGGTTTCACATGATTTTCCTGGGACTCCTTCAAGTGAATCCTCTTCATTTTGGATCATCTCCATTTCAGAGCAAGAGTGTTTATGGACAGTCATAAGTACAGGCTGACATCATGCGTCACCTCCAGCTGTGCCACTGCCTCTTCTAGTGACAGGGCCTGAGGAATCCTTTCTAGATAATCCTTGAGGTGGCCTGAAACAATCCCCCACCCCAGCCCTCTGTTGTGAACTCAGAATTCAGGTGCTTACATGGCATCATGTGGATGAGAAATGTTGGCCTTGGGTTTCACCAAGGAGCTTTTTCAGGATGGGCTTATCAAATACTTCTTCACAAGGCAGGTTCCCTGCTAGTCCAGGATCCTTTTAATTTGAGTTTCTTTCTGAGAAGCACATTCAATTCAACATTGTTTAAAAGGTACTTTCAAGTTATGGATCTCATTCAACTCCAAATTAGCAAACATCAACACTGTATATCAGTCCTTTTCTTTCCATGGACCTTCCTCCTCATACTTTGTATTCAGCCCTTAGTGCAGGTAGATTAGCTCATTACAGCCAAGAGAAAGAGAAAAGGAAAAAGAAATGGTTTGAATGTATCCAATAACTGTTCAATATTCTCAGCGGTCCCCAAAATGACAGTAAAAAGAATAGCATGCTTTCCATCATAACAAATCTAAGGTTGTTCAGTATTGTTTGAAATACAAATAATACAGAATTATTTTACTATTAAATTGAAAAGCTTGCAGCTGACAGCAGTTCATTTTTTTGGAGTTATTGTGTTAAGATCCTGTAAATCTGCTTGTAATGCTGAATAAGAATGATCCATGGATTAAAAATCAGTGAGAAGCTTTACAGAACACAGAAAATAAAATACAATAGTAACCTTACGCTTCAGATACAGGACGAGTATAATCTGCACAGCAGACAAGATGGGCAAGATCTACATGGGCTAAGAGAAATTAATCAAACTGTACTGCAAAGCTTGGCCTGAAATCTGGAAATGCTTTGAAAAGTCAATAAAGGAGGCCTTATCCCCAGCAGGAGTAACTGCATCAGATAAAGTTATTGCAGCTACATCCACTGACATCAGTTGAAGATCTGCCCCAATGTTTGTAAAATTAATGGACTACACTATATTGCTTTCATTTTTCTGCTGGTAAGCTGGAAAGGTAATTAGTACACAGCTGCATCCCCAAAAGTACTGACTAATAGAACGTGGGTTTTGCCTTGCAGCTATGTGTGAAACCATACAGAGAGAAGCTAAGAGCCAGAGGGCTTGATTTGCCACAGACTCACATGTTGTATTCATGTACCCCAGGGCCAAAAAAGTATAAACTACTGCTTTCCCAGTTTGGTACATATTGTTGAGCAAAACAAACCAGAAACCCAAAATGAACACAAATATGGAAGGTGGAAGAGGAAAGACCTAGCTGTCCTTTATACAAGAATTGATATGTCTTAAAATTTATAACTAATCCAACAAATAAAACTATCTACTTGATGTATCAGAAACGTGAAGGATTTAAAGAGGAAAATACAGCAAATACTACACTAAACAAATAAATAGATTTCAGGGATAGAAAAAATCATGGACATGCTACATAACACTGAAGATCTTTGGTTTTGATTTAATTCAGTGTAGTTCATTTTAGTTTATTTCATTTTAGTTTTTCCAATGCACTGAAAAGCACTAAAACAAGGAATTAATAAAGGAAGTCTATTTAATGTGAAAAAAGAGAAAAACATGGTTAACTCCAACTTACTTGAGAGGTGAGCAATTCCTATCAAGGCAGGAAACAGTAAGTCCTTATCTCATAATTAAAGTGCTTGAGTAGGAAACACTAGGGGAATAGTCTAAATACAGTAGTATAGCTGTTAGTTAACAAAAGCCAAATGAAAAATAATATGGGTACTCACTGTATAAATCAGTACAGAAAGTAACTCCACATTTCAAGTCTAATTTTGACTCATTGACCAGCTGTATTTGCTATGTTTACAATGCTGAAAATCAAGCCTTTTGAGATGAAAAGTGTGGAAAATATACTGGTGTCTTCTTAGGGAAATTGATATTATGTAGAACCAGTGTTCTAACTTAATATGAAATTACGAATGGGATTTTCAAAGGAACCTAAGGGAATCAAGGTTTCCAGTTCCTGTTGAATTTTATTAGAAGTCTAATTCCCTCATGCTTCTTTGACAATCTCAGACTAAATATTTACCTCCTCTCTGCATCTTATGCCCTTTCTGCATTATTTACAACATTCAGAGATAGCATTGCTCTCTGGAGCATACTGTGATTGTGTAGTATGTTCTCAACCATTTTATCTGCTTGTGCCCAGAATACTCAGCCAAAATTTGAAGGTGTATGAACTGTTTGTCGCAGAAGAAATGAAATTGGATTGAAGAATCAGGACTTTTTAAAAATTGATCCTGTTATTTACAAGCAATGTATATCCCCTCTGATTTTCCTAAAGACAGCAAGAATGAAGCAAAGACAGTTCCTTCCTCAGGGTTCTCCAGATCACTTTTCAGCAGGACCCTGCCAGATGGGTCACCTCGGCTCCTAATGCTCCTACCTCTAGAGCTTCCTTCTGACATCTACAGCTGCCACCAGGTGCTGCCACTCATTGGCTACAAAATGCAAAATAAAACTCCACTTTTTAGTGCATTTATCTAGCCCACTGAAAATTTCATCTGTCTTCACTGCTCAGCTTCTCGTTTTGCATAACGTCTGTGCTCTGGGTGTTGGCTCCTTCATAAATGATATTAACTGTTTTTTGAATTTATCCTGAATAAATTGTGTTTTCTACACTCTTCAGTTTCAGTTACAATCCATCCAACTAACAGCACAGCAAGGCAGTCTTCACCTATGATGTCTTTTCCAGGTAATACCTTCTATTGACTAGTTTAACATAAACTTTCCAGAGAACGGAGTTGCATCTAGATCATAGGATTTATTATTCCCTCAAAATGTATCTTCTTATTAACTGATTAACCATTTTATATCTTATCCTGTTTCTTAGGTTTTTACTCTACTTTTCAGGATTTTCTGGCTCCAGTGATTTCTTGGGAATCACACTCAGCAAATCCATGGACAGCAATATGATGTGTGTTCATATCCTCTACACACTATGGTTGCAAGAGGAAGGCTTCGTTGAAGTGATTTTAGCAAAAGGAATTAAAACACTCTACAACCTGCCCTAGTAAAGCAAAATGATATAGCCCTCTAGAATGAGCATATTTGGCCCTGGGTATTGGAACTCATAATGTCCATAATAATTATATCAGATTTTCTACAAGATTCTAGGTGCCTACTTTTATAACAGTTTAAGGAGATGTTGTTCTCAAACCTGGTTCCTTACCTTTGGTACACTTTCTGGGAAATATCCTTACTATCCAAGCATACAGCTGGCATCACTACAAATAGTAGCAATGCATGCTATCAGTAAAACCTTCACATAGTTGAATGACTCTTCTCCCAGGTAACAAGTGATAGGGCAAGAGGAAACGGTCTAAAGTTGCACCAGAGGAGGTTTAGACTGGTTGTTATGAAAAATTTCTTCACTGGAAGGGTTGCCAAGCACTGGAACAGGCTGCCCAGGGAAGTGGTTGAGTCACCATCCCTGGAGGTGTTTAAAAGACATGTAGATGTGGCACTTAGGGACATGGTTTAGTGGTGGACTTGGCAGTGCTATGCTTATGGTTGGACTTGATGTTAAAAGGTCTTTTCCAACCTAAATGATTCTATGACTATCTATAGCATACCCAGATAATTTCTAAATTCCTTGATCTCAATTTATAAACAAACAAACACTGTAAGCGTATTGGCATTTTAAATTCTGCATTGTAGCACATCTCTGCCTGTTGGGATCTCATATTAGCTATCAACAGATATGGGACTAAAATTACAAAATGCAAAGTGGGTTAAATCAGCTTTTTAGAATATCCCATTAAAACTCCACATAAGCCTTTTCTTTCTTTCCTTCTTAATAATCCCTTTTACTATATGGCATGGAATTGATATCAACAACTGATATCTAGAGCCTTAATAGGTTTCTATCCTGTTAATTCCCTTTGGATAGAGGTCAGCTTTTCTGTGGCACTGTCTTCCTCCAAGGAGCAGCTGGGAACTGATGTCAAATTTTCTAACTTGTCATTTTCCCAGTAAAGACCTGGAGCTCTGGTCATTTTACAAGCAAAATCTGCATTTGTTTCAATGGGCCCTAGATGAAATCTGATTTGAATCTCTTTCCTTAAAGAGACATCATACACTTAGCTAACTGTTATAGTTCACAAAATTTAATGTTGCATGTTTTGTATCTGATACACTAGAGGCAACTTTTCAAGTTCCTACAGCTGCACAGCCTAAATCTTGGCACAATCTACTAATATATCTTAGACAGAAATATGACCCCATAAAAGTGGAGTATTATGAGCACTAAAGTTCTGCTATGTCTCAGTCAAAATATCAGGGTTTTTTACTGTAGTATTCTACTCAGTATTCATGGAATAGAGTGTGATTAAAGAACCACTCTTGCTCTTGGTGTGCCCATTCAATAATTATTGTCTTTGTTTCTTTTAATATATGCACAAAGTCTCATCCCACACAAAACATGATACCATAAAGCTAAGGTAATAGTAGAGTGAGACATCTTTCACAATGGCAGTAACAAACTCTGGGTGTTTTTTCAATGTTTATGAACATTAACACTGTATTCACAAACTTATTTCAACATCCCAGAAATGTATCCCTTCTACACTAAAAGAGAAAAAAAAATATCCCTTGGAATGACTAAGGTAGAGCAGGATAAAAAGAAGGAAAATGTATTTTTTAATTACTTTTATTCATGGAGACCTCAAGGGATAGAAGAACACAAAATGTCTTCTGTAATTTTTGAAGATAAAGGAGTGCTTCTAAATTGCTTTAGCACTGCCTGGGCTCCTGAACAGAGCACCCAGAGCTGCTTCGTTGCTCAGTATCTTCCGCTATCTCATTCTTCTGTTTTCATTGTCCATAGTACTTATGGGTTCCCTGTCCTGGGGCTTTCTAGTACTTACATATGACAGCTCATCCAGGAGCCACATCAAGGTTTCTCCCAGTCAGTGGGAGACTTGTCCCTCTGTGACACAAATCCTATGTGCAGGCACATCAGCAGAGGGACACTCTTACCTCAGTCCTGCCTTGGGCTATGTGACAGCCAGCGCAGGGTTTTGAAACAATGCATGATGGTAGCAATGGAGATTGATGTCAAAAGGACTTTAAATGATAAGTGACTAAAATGCTTACCTGTTTCATTTGATTTTTAAAAGGTTATTTCAAAAGAATAAAACCCAGGATGTTTCATGAGAAGAAATACTTTGTGTAACACTACTGTCTAAACATGGAAATTTAAAATCTAATGTTATGAGTGTCATCTTGGTTGATTACTGGCAGCCTTTTGGCTAAAATGATTAATCACAGTGCATAAGAAAAAGTGTCCTCTGATTCCTGTGTGCTGAGGTTCTGATCCAGGAAGTCCAACAGACTCTAAATGGATGGTCCCTCCAGCTGCTTACCTTTTCTTCCTTCTTTCTCAGTGTGTAGTTTATGAGGCTGGGAGATCCCTGCAATGATTTGACTCTTCTGGGGTCTTTTATTAATTGCTGTTCACAGTACAGACTCTTTTCTGCTCCAGATGTTCATGAAATCTGATGCACACTAGGAATATCTTGTTACAATTAAACCATACTAATCAGTACACACATCCATTACTTGTTATGGGAGCTCCACACTATGTAAGTATAGAAACGGTAAGGGAAGCATTTTCTTTTATTTTTTCTGTAAATCATGTAAGGCTAAGGTTTCATGAGGCACAATGTGAAAAGTTTTTGTAACATATATATTTGTCGCACATATTGCATTCTCTTTCATTACTAATTTTCTTTTATTAAAAAAGCAATTGGCTGTGTCTGGCAAGACTATTTGTATTGATTTACAACTAATAATGAAATACAAATTACAGCAGTTTCTGAGTTAATTGCACCTTTGGCCTCATTTTTGACTGCAGGAAGGGTTTTCCAATCAGTCTTAGACACCTGGCTATCAACCTTCTGGGACCAGCACTCTTGCCCTAGACATCTCGGTTCTCCTCTCTGCAGACTAGTGACAAAAATTGCTAAGTATTTGGGATCTTTCTATTCAGTTTGACAACTCAGCAAGTCCAGTGTCAGGTAAGCACCTACATCCTTTCTTCCAGGAAATGACAGCATAACGTAATGATCTCTGAAACAGTCTAATTTAGAACAGAAACCTTACAGAAAAAAAACAGATATTAAGAGAATAAACACATCTAAACATGTCCTCTATGTCTGGTAGATGACAAAACACAAGATGCAGAACTTGACAAGGTTAAGGCCAAATCCATAAAAGGATTTATGGGTCTGGATCCTCTTCAGCAGAATCTGGTACACGGGGGAGAGATTCAGCTCTTGACATGAAATCCTTGCTTAGAGCCACAGAGAATCACATTCCCCCTGCTGGGACTCAAAGGCCACTGCTCTTCCCTGAATGCAAACACAAGAATTGGTGTTGGCAGAGAAATATTCTCCCCATTCCCTCTCCACATTCTAATAAATCAAGAAGATTTAAA
>JAVJGI010000001.1:33097007-33136346 GCA_035590275.1 Ibycter americanus
TGGGGAGAGGAAGACTAGGTCTCTACAGTTTTAAATCTCTCTTGTATTCACCAGTCTGGTAATTTTTCATTATTTTTTTCCTTGTTTCTGCTCCACTGAAGTGGCAAAATTCTTGCTAGGAAATCCTAAGATGTCCTTAGTCCCTCCATTCCTTAATCTCCAATGGATACTGTAAAAATATGATACAATGCCATTTAAGACCATTTCATTTGCATCTATTTCATAGCTAGCCAATACACCCATTGATACATACAAAGTTGTATGTCTCCCAAAACCAAGAAAATCAGGAGTGAGTGTCTGCCCTTTGCCGCAGCTCTGCTTAAAGGCCCAACCTCATTCTAAGCCCAACTGCTGGAGATATGTGGTCATATTGCTTCACACTGAGGCTTTATTTACCATGGGGAAGAGCCCTGGAGGGAAGAGGCACCCGTGAAACCTGGTTAATATTCAAGGATCACCTCCTCCAAGTTCTGGAGTGATGCATCTCAACAAAGATGAAGTTGGGCAAAAATGCCAGGAGGACTGCATAGGTGAACAAGTTGCTCCTGAACAAAATAAAACACAAAAAAGAAGCCTACAGAGAGTGGAAGCAAGGACAGGTAGCCTGGGAGGAATACAGAGAAACTGTCCAAACAGCCAGGGGTCAGGTTAGGAAAGCTAACGCCCTGGTAGAAGCAAATCTGGCCAAGGACATCAAGGAGAACAAGAAAAGCTTCTATAGGTACATCAGTGATAAAAGACTAGGGAAAATGTGGGTCCACTCTACAAGGAAATGAGAGATCTGGTTACCCAGGACATGGAGAAGGCTGAGGTACTCAATGACTTTTTCACCTCGCTCTTCACCAGCAAGTACTCCAACCACATGGCCCAAGTCATAGAAGGAAAATGCAGGGACTGGGAGAATGAAGAACCACCCACGATGTATCAGGTTTGAGATCATCTAAGGAATTTGAAGGTGCATGAGTCCATGGGACCTGATGAGATGCATCCGCAGGTCCTGAAGGAACTGGCGGATGAAGTAGCTAAGCCACCATCCAACATATTTGAGAAGTTGTGGCAGTCCAGTGAAGTTCCCATGGACTTGAAAAGGGGAAACGTAACCCCCATTTTTAAAAAGGGAGATAAGGAGGACCTGGGAAACTGCAGGCCCGTCAGCCTCCTCTCAGTGCCTGGCAAGACCATGGAGCAGATCCTCCTGAAAACTATGTTAAGGCACATGGAAAATAAGGAAGTGATCGGTGGCAGCCAACATGGCTTCACTAAGGGCAAATTGTGCCTAACAAATTTGGTGACCTTCTGTGATGGGGTTACAGCATTAACAGATCACAGAAGAGTGATTGCCATCATCTGCCTGGACTTGTGCAAAGCTTTTGACACTGTCCCATGTGGCATCCTTGTCTCCAGACTGGAGAGACATAGAATCAACGTGCGGACCAGTTGGTGGATAAGGAATTGGCTGGATGGTTGCACTCAAAGAGTTGTGGTCAACAGTTCAATGTCCAAGTGGACACCAGTGACAAGTGGTGTTCCTCAGGGGTCCATACTGAGACCAGTGCTGTTCAACATCTTTGTCGGTGACATGGACAGTGGGATCGAGTGCACCCTCAGCAAGCTTGCCAATGACACCAGGTTGTGTGGTGCAGTTAACACACTGGAGGGAAGGAATGCCACCCAGAGGGACCTCAACAGGCTTGAGAGGTGGACCCGTGAGAACTTCATGAAGTTCAACAAGGCCAGGTGCAAAGTCCTGCTCATGGGTCAGGGCAACGCCCAGAATCAATACAGGCTGGGCAGAGAATGGACTTAGTACAGGCCTGAGGAGAAGGACTTGGGGGTGCTGGTGGATGAGAAGCTCAACATGGCCCAACAATGTGTGCTCGCAGCCCAGAAAGCCAACTGTTTCCTGGGCTACATCAAAAGAAGTGTGGCCAGCACATTGAAGGAGGCGATTCTCTCCCTCTACTTGGCTCTTGTGAGACCCCACCTGGAGTACTGCGTTCAGCTCTGGGACCCCCAGCATAAGGACATGGACCTGTTGGAGTGAGTCCAGAAGAGGGCCACAAGATGATCAGAGGGCTGGAGCACCTCTCCTGTGAAGACAGGCTGAGAGAGTTGGGGCTGTTCAGCCTGCAGAAGAGAGGGCTCCAGGGGGACAGTACAGCAGCCTTCCAGTACCTAAAGTGGGCTTATAAGATGGGGACAGGCTTTATAGTAGGGCTTGCAGTGATAGGACAAAGAGTAATGGTTTTAAACTAAAGAAGGGTAGATTTAAATTAGATATTAGGATGAAATTCTTTACTGTGAGGCTGATGAGACACTGGAACAGATTGCCCAGAGAAGCTGTGAATGCCCCATTCCTGGAAGTGTTTAAGGCCTCTCTGGATGGGGCTTTGAGCAACCTGGTCTAGTGGAAGGTGTCCCTTCCCATTTAAGGTCCCTTCCAACCTAAACCACTAGGATTCTAGGACCCATTTATTTCTGAGAAGACTACCTGTTTCCAAGACAGGAGGTTTTGCTAGTCGCCATGCAGAGGTTGTACAAAGAGACAACTAAGTCTATGAATCCTAAGCAAAAAGAAAAAGAGAGTAGGATATGCAGGATGGTAGCACAGATGAAAACTCTTCAGTTCTTGACTGATAACTTTCCTTTCCTCTTTTTTGCTTTCCCTCTGCATTCCCACTTGGAGATTGCAGGAGGCAATGCCTTGCTGGAGCACTGACAGTAATACTTCACTCCTGAAATAACATCCACAACAGAAGCCTGTCCTGTATGACTGCTTAGGGAAGGTATAGCTGAAAACACCTTACTTTAGCATAAATCAATAACAGGGGTATTCTTACGAGGGCTAGAGAGGCTGCACGATCTTGTTTTGAAAGAGGTTTCACACTTGCAGGATTCGGAGTGCTGGAGGTTATAATAGAGGTGGACATTAGCTAATAACCTTTCTGGGAAATCTTGGCTGGGAACTATGACACCTTTCATCTCCTGGGTTAGGAATCAAACAATCAAGGGTTTTGCTTTGTGTCAAAAGAAGTACTAAGATTCATGTAAAATCTGAAGAGTGAGAGGCTCTTGAAACCTGGAGTTAGGCTATGGCGTGTAGAAAATACAGTCCAGGTGGTAACAGCAAGGAGTCTGCCAGTGCTTCTAGTTTCTTGTGCCTTCCTCATATTCATTGCATAGCTCTGATGAAAGCTGTTGACTGCCAGATCAGGCAGTATCTTAACTGAAAAACTGGTTATTTGCTAGGTTTATCACTCACTATTTGGTTTACAGAAGTTAAAAGCAGTTCAGCCACTGACATCAGCTTACAGTTACCATTCTTTATTATTAAAATCTTTCATCAAAGCACAGTGGGAGACAAAGCCTACTTCATCTTGTTATCTGTGTTTATAATTATAATTTTGTGTATGCCTTTATGACTATGAAAAAGAATAATGTAACCAAGTGCTGGTAACAAAAAAATAAGAGCACTCCAAAGAAATAATCTTTTAAATAATTTTTTTTTTGCTCTATCCTATTTGCCTTAGATACTAATTTTTCCCTAGCCGTCCTAACTCAGATTTGGTTAACTTCAGGATTTCTAATTTTGATTGCTTACAAAAACCACACATTAAATATACATCAGGTATATCAGCATTTGTCATCTACATTGGTGATATTACAATTAAATCTTAACCTTATAGAAGGCTTATTAAACATAGGTAATATTCTTATGCAACCCTTTTCATAATTCTATTTTCTTTTCTATCCAGTTGATAATGCCATTAGCTTTTTTAAATAACAGGTCTACAGTTCAGTGATGTACTAAGAAAACGTCTTACACCTACGTTTTCCATTTTTACCTTTCTAAAAATTAGACTAAGAATAAGGCCAGCAAGCAAGGTGATTTCATGAGATGTATAAACACTAAAATAAGATTGCATGATGGTATTGAATTTCTTACTCTTAAAAGAATAAGTAATTTGAAGAATTTGGCTGTGGATGAAGAAGAAAATTCCAGATGGACTTTCCAGCTAAGGATAAGAACCTTTTGTGTTCCAATAGCTCTGAGGAAGACCTTGAGATTCCAAAGACACAATCTATTTCCATGTATCTTGTAGTACTGACAGATAGAAAGGAACAAGGTGGATCACCATTGCACGATGACTGACAGATTTTTTCCTTTAGAAGTACATTTTCCCTTTCAGCATCCTTCCCACCTCTGGCTGAAGTGCACTGGATGTGCAGTGAGCATGCAAATCCCAATACCCATTCCAATGCCTCACTGTCACATGTAAGGGAGAGAATTTGTGACATTGTGCTGATTCAAAAGATGTGGCATGAGAAGTAAATATAGAAGTGGACTGACAAATAAGTGCAAAAGGCATAACTGTAGGCTCTGTTCTCTCTGTCCTGCTTGATTCTTTTCGAGACCTTTAGTATTAGTGGTATACAGCAAGCTCCCAAATTGCTCTAATTAAGCTATTCCTAGAACAAAATCTGTGATGTTTCTTCTCTGTTGTTCACAAGGAAGCCTAAGGATGGAGAATATCTGTTCTGATAATTGATTCAAGGACAGAATAAGCATTTAAGGGGCAGTAGAGAGGATTTCAAAAATAGATTAAGGGCAAGATGCTCTCCAGTCCCAAATGAATATTGTCATCACTGACCTACAGAAACAGGTTGTCTCTTATGTTTAATCTTTCCTTAAGCTTAGTTCCTGAACTATTGACTAGACTGACTTGAACAAGAGGCACAGAAAGTGCCAGTCCTGACAGTAGCCTGAATATTGCTGTTTTCTCCTAAGAAATTGTAGAAATTGTGTCAAAACTCCTCTAGCTGAATAGGATACCAAATGCTAGGCTAAGCGAAACTAAGGATTCCTATAACTAAGCAAAACTAAGGATGATCTATACAACATCTAGAGGGAAGAAGACTAGTAACATCCAAAATAAGCTTTGATTATTTCCATAGGTAAATTAGATTAGCTTTGGACACAGGGACTCCTTCATAGAGGAGCAGCAGTAGAAAAGAACTGAGTTAAGGGGATTTTCCCTTATAGTTTTTATCGGGGCTTGGTGCTGGGGTACAGCTAGGACACATGCACAACCAAACGGGCTGTAAAAACTTCAAAAAACAGGATACAGATGTGAGCAGGCAAGAAACTCCACAGATGGTGAGGAACCTAAGACTGGAACTTGTTGAAGAGCACCTGGTGTGTTAGAAAAAAAAAACTCTGGTTGGATCATTCAGCTTAGTTTTCGACAAGTTTTTGAACGAAATGGATAGAATGGCTTCTTTAGATCTCAGAACTGCTGTTCAATGTCATTAAATACGCTTAGTAATCAGTTGGTATATATGATTGCATCTTGCCCTCAGTTATGTGACAACAACTTCCCCTTTAATTAAATGGGATTGCACCTGTGTAGGTAATGATACAATTGGGCCTATAATATATAACAAATACTCAATATCTTTGCCAAAAAATCATTTAGTTGCATAATTTAGCGAATGTTAAATAATTATTAGGAACATATTTACTGAAATTCAGTTGTTCAACATCTATCTTCATGCAAATTATTGTTACACTTCGATAAATATTCATAGTAATCAGTGTGTATTTAATTAACATACAATAACTTTCTCATTAAGTCTGAGTTAAATCCTTTTGAGGGGGGAGCATTTCATTTAAAGTGTAACTCGAAATCTCTCTTTGGAAGATTACATAATTAATCTTATTTTTGGTTCCTGACCAAAAAAAAGGGCAGTTGATGGCTGTGAGGGATTGTCTATTCATAGTATATGATCCCGTGCTTTGATAAAAATCCAGCCAAAGCATCTGAGCACAAACCAAGAAAGAATTAACAAATGTTTTATTTAACTTGCCTATGATTTAAATTATTTCAAAATAATTTATTTGGAAGTCATAAAAGCTTTGAAATTAAATGACATAACAGTGCAATCTACACTCAGAAACAAAGTTACAAAAAAAATTAAATTACATCAAATAGGCTGAAGATAAAAACTGATGGCATCTTTAAAAAGCATGTAATTCAGTCATTCTCTGCTTTACATTCAATTTTCACCTTGTTTTTCTGTTTAATGCTTTGCTTGATCGGCCCTATTAATAAAATGGGTTATTTTCTTTTTATGTATTTTATATATGTATTTCTATTTCTGTTTATGTACAAAGTAGACCATCAATAATTTAAAATTGTTTAGCTTTCACCTTTTAATCAAATTATGTAGAATTCCAAATTTTTGTTTTCCTTATTTTTATTTGGTTTTAGGCAGAACTCTAAATTCTTTTGCGGGGTACACTGAAGTTTTAATTACATGTGTAAAAGATAATAATTTCCATTAATACTAATAATTTGAGATGTACCAGTTTGGTTTTTTCCCTAAAAATGAATGAGAATTTAAAAATAGTCAAGTTTTGCTTTCAGACAAAACAAAAGCATTCAAATGTCTTTCAGAATGTCAAAGATCAAGATGCCTTGGAATAACCTACCGAACCACACATGGGACATCTCAGTTTGAGGTGATTCTTCAGTCCTCCTGATCTAATTTGCCACAGTCGCAGCACTGTACACTCAAACGTAGAGCGAGTCCTTCCTTCGCAGTGAAAACTCCATCAGTAATATCAAGTGGAACAGCACCAGCTGGAAGAAGTTGAAAATGCCAATATCAGAAGAATTACTAGCTTCGTGGTTAAGGTACTTTCCTGGACGTAGTAATGCAGAGATTCCAATCCATCCTGCAATTAACACAAATTAAGAATTAACTATGTCTCCAGTAAGTAATGGCCTATTCGAGGGTACATTATCTAACACCAGAAAATGTGTGAGGAAATCTTCTGCAAAGAACACTTCACTGAAACTGACACATTCATGCAAAAGTTGTATTTTTGCTGATTAGATTTTTCTGACACAAAATATTAATCAGAAGAGTCACAAAAAGGTGATAAAAGAACCTTTTAAAATTGTTTCTCCCTGTTCTGCTTTCTCCTCCTGGGTACTTAGCCACTGTGCAAGTTGAAGTGTTTGGAGAGGTGTATCTAGTGGAAGCAGATCTGAGAGGATCCGAAGCTCTATGGACGAGGAACTTGTTCCTGGGACTATTTCTGTATTTTGCAGTGACGCAGGTTTTGCTCTGGCAGAAGGACTCTGCTTGCCACCCGCAGCCTGGAGACCTCAGCCACCTTCTGCTTGCTCTCTCACAACATAAAACTTTGAACCTTGAAGTTTCTGTGTGCAGAAGAACAGGAAGCCTTGTGAGTCTCCTATCCCAAACATCTTATTGTCTGCACCTGGGAAGGATGAGGTGAATTTGAAACTCATCAGGCTGCAGGGGCATTTGGGCTTTCTAATTTCCTTGGTAGATGTTGAAACCACTCAATCAATCTACATTCAAAAGTTAGCACCAGATCTTACTCACTTGAAAAAAAAAGAGGATAATGAATCCAGGTCAGCTTAAACACTCTTGAAAATTAAATTAACTCAGAATTAGAGGCATAATCCATTTGTGCAAACATAGGCATCCAGTGACGTTCAAGATGGTTTCTAACTACCACTCTAGAAAGGCCTGCCATGTCCAGGGTCATATCTGCCATCTCATGAAGATATCGCAGGTAACCCAGTATGTGTCAAATGCTACTAGACACCTCTGAATCACCTCCAAACTCTATATGCCTGGAATACAGCATTTAAGAATAAATAACTAATCTGCATTATATTTGTCTATAGAGGAATTGTGACAGATCTTATATCAAATAAACATATGCTCAGTAAGGTACCAACATTTTGAATGACCCTGGTGGAGTGGAAAAGGAGAGAAAGAAAGTGGTTTTTTCCCTTTTCCTATTAACAAGATAGCAAAATGTGCCCATCCTTGGCACTGGTGAAACCTGTCTCACACCTAATGACCACAGAGTGTTTCCACACAGAGAATTTGTTGCCAGCTCACATGCAACATTAATGCAGATTAGATTTTCCATGTTTAATACTCTTCTGCTTCATATACGTGATCATTTAAGTATAACATCTCAATACATAAACCTTATCTAGGGCTCTTGCCTGGCTTTTTATTTTCTTCACTACTCACCACTCTTTCTTTCGAAGAGACTATCTTTGGGGACTTAGTTCTCAAATATGTCTTGTTTAATTTCAGTCCCCAGATTACCTATACTGCACACCTACACGGTATCCCGCTTTTTTAATGGGGGGTGGGGGTGGGGATTTAAACTGGCAATGAAAATTCATGCATGTGACAGCATAGACTTATTTACACTAAAAGAAGGCATCTCAAAGCAGTTTAAATTTTCTGCATGAAGAGTTTTTGTGGCTCTCATCTGAGTAGTGTAACGTGTTGCTTCTTGTGTTTAGGTTTGGCAAAGCTAAGAGTCGTGTTCAAGCAGTTATCTGCAGTTCTTCTGATTTTCTTGTCTTTGTTACTGATTTCCGTCTTCCTGTAGTACACGAACTTTTCACTGGTCTGGAAATCAAAGTGAACAACCTCAGGTGAATAGGACAAGGCTTTTAAAATGCAGCTCACTACATTATTTATAATAAATTTCCCTCCCGGACCTCACCCCATGGATTATACAGAGCAAATAGGCTGTGTGGTTTATACTGTATTTTACAGATGAGATAGCTGAAGAAAACTCAATAAGAACATAAAATAAGACTAATTTAAACTATGCAACAAGCATAAAAGGAATGTTTAAAATGTCTCTGACACTTAGGAAATGAGCTGCATGACTCATTGGAGACTGTCCTGCTTTTGAGTTACTTTCTTGTTGTTTAGCATCTGATTATGGTTTTTTTCTCTATATTCGCTATACCTGTCTTCCTTTGTGTGAGAGAGTGTGTATATACATAAATGGGCACATGCTTGTATGTGTGTTTCTATATTTAAGTATGAAAACAGCAAACACATACTACTACTTCCTCCTCCTTCTTGAATCACTGTGTTATCGCTTCACCACACTAACAAATTAAAAACAATTTCCAATTTCTTTCACAAATACCTAGTGGCTAAACATTATTAATGCATTTGTCAGACTGGCATAAATTCAAAAATTGCTCAGTTAGGGAAGAAGAATATAAAGCATTGATTGTTTACAATCGGTTTTTGTAATCTATATTTTCCTCATGGAGGTGAAAGTTTATCTCATTGTACAACAGCAGTTATAATTTCGCCACAACTATTCATCAAAACTGATATTTTTGTGCTGCAAATCATCACTTTCTGAGGCTACAAAGTAAGCAAGCTGTTGGCCTTTCCTTTAATACCCTCCTTTAAAAAAAAATAGCTGCCAGCAAGTTATAGTTTTATCTCATATATGTGAGAGTACTCCAATAAATCACTTCTGCTTGCAGCAATCATAGATTATGAGGCTTTTATAATCATGAAATAAGCCCAATAGTCCACTGCTATTCCCAGAAGATTGAAAATCACTGTGTATTATTCTCTTTGTGTGGATGTATGAGCCTCTTGTTTCTCAGGGGCTAGTGTTACATTTAGCCATGCTGCTGGTGTGTACCTTGTATACCAGAAATATTTCCTACAAGCTGGGAAACATTAGGGTGTTTTGTCAATTTCTGACATCTTTTCCTATGAAAGAATCAAGTGCACTTCAGGTGTTTTAACTCCCTAAAATCGTTCTTTTTGTTCTCCTTTCTTTTTCCCCAGGTATAAGATAATCTTCTACAAAATAGTGTTTTGAAATGCTTTGACACTATAAGAAGTACATGAAAGCCTCTGGAACGAAGTCTATGAAGGAGATTTATCATAATTCTCTCTTGGAACAATTATGGTGATTAGATACACTGATACTTTTGTATCCTTAGAACCACAATATTTGTCAAGCAATGATTAGAAGGAGTTTCTTACTGGAAATAGATCTAAAACCACGGGTTTGATGACATTCTTAGCAAAACATTTGTGCTATAAGCAAGATAATGATGACAGATATCAAGGTCAGTGTAATTACTTTCTATATTTGGATTAGTATTACCCTGGGTGTTATATACAAACTATCTACAAACATCAATCTATTGCTGTCCTTCCTTAGGAACAGACTTTTCACTTTTACATTATGAACTTCAATGCATGTGCCAAAATAAGAATTAAAAAAAGAAGTCTTTGTATTTTTTTTGCTTTTTAAACCCAGAAGGTGCAGTATAAAAACTAAAGAAGAAAAAAACAGAGTAAAGTTGGCTTTAAAGCCGCAGATATGCAGATTCAGAAATACAGATTGCAAAAATGTATTTCATCCAAGAGAGTGTTGGATGGCAGAAACCAGCTAGCATTCAAAAAGGAATTGGCGTGTCAGGATCTTATTTACATTTCTGATACTCCTGAAATTAATAGACAGCTAATTGCTTTAATCTTTCCATATCAGCCACAAACTATTTGTATATGTTGTATCACAATCATTTTGATAGGAATTGAATTTTATTCTAGTGGCATTCAGTTTCCAACTTTCAAGCCCAAGTTGCTGGATTGTAGTTGTGCTTGAGGGTGATGCAAGAACCTTGTGTAAACAGTGCTTCAGAACTATACATACAGCTTGACTGGACTAAATCAACAGAGGTAGTTGTGCTGATTCAAAGGCATACATAAATGAAAAATATTTCAAAGCCAAACTAACGTGGTCGTCTGAGCTGTGAGTTAAATGTAATGTAAAAACAAAAGACAAGGTCAATAAAGTAAGCTTTACATATTCACATTCTTTGTTTTAATGCTATTAAGTGTCTGGACACAGTAAACTCAGTGCCCCCACCCCCAACAAATTTCCTTCTGAATTATTTGCCTTTGAAATTACTCATTTTTTCCTCCAGCTGTGTTGCGATGTTCAGCTGAGGCTATAAATAAACAGCTCTTTCAAATGTCATTGGCTAACATCATCCTATGCATTGATCATGGAATAACACTTCCAAGTTTCTATTGCATTGTGAACTGGATGTTCCCAGCCTAAAATGTGTGTAGCTTGTAGTAATTTGGTATGAACCCTCTTGAGTCCATCAAGTTTTACAGCTTCTGCATCATCAGTCACAAATTTAAATCTTCTGCCATTTCCATACAGTAAAGTCATGATAAAATGATTCTTAAGCTACAAAGTGAAGGAAAAAAATACTCTTTTTCTCAGTGGTGACAGCTTGTCTCTCTCTATTTTTCATCCAAACAAGTAGAACGCTGTAAATCCTGTCCAGAAGACACATACTGGAAGAATTAATCAAAGGTTTGTTTATGAGCTGTTTGGAGCAGATTAAATGTTGTGTTGACAACACAATTTACAAATTATCTATCAACATCAACAAAAGCATAGCACCTGATCCTGATGTCAAGGAGAGCAGACCTGAGACCTGACCGAAGAGCTAAGCCTGTACGGTAACCTCCAAAACAAAGCCTCTGAGCATAGTCCTGGAAATCCAGTACTTGCACCTGAGCACGTGCACTGCCACCCAAACATTTCACCGTGGATGAGGAATGCTCGCTGTGGAACTACTGAGCATGAATGTTAAAGTGGATCAGTTCAATCAATGGGCAGTTTCTCACTATTTAGAGAAAAACATATGCCCTGAAACTCACCAGCTCCCTTTGTATAGTAGTTGGTGCTAGTGAATAGTTTTTATAGATAACCTTCTTATTACAACATTGAGTTTCCAGTTTTTTGCAGGTATTTTCATGGATATATATAAAAAACCCTCCAGAAACTTGAGCTAGCAATATGCCCTTGTGGCAAAGGCATCCAACAACCTCCTGGGCTGTGTTAGGCAGAGCATTGCCAGCCAGTTGAGAGAGATAACCCTTCCTCTCTGCTCAGAATTGGTGAGACACATCTGGAAGGCTGGGTCCACTTCTAGCATCCCCACTACAACACAGACAGGGCTCACTGGAGCTAGTCCTGTGAATGGTAACAGAGATGACTAAGGGATGGGAACATCTGACATATGGGGAGAGGCTGCCTGAGCTGGGGTGGCTCAGCCTTGAGAGGAGATGGTTCAGGAGCATCTTGTCAATACTTATAAATACCTGATGTGGGGGAAGTATAGAAGACAGAGACTGATTCTTAGTGGTGTGCAGCAAAGGGTCAAGGGGAAACAGGCACAAACTGAAATACAGGAAATCCTATTTAAACATAAAAACTTTTCTCACTGTGATGGTGGTCAGACACTGGAACAGGTTGCCCAGCCTCTTCATCCTTGGAGACTCTTAAACCACAACTTTCTTTGTAAGAAACGAAACTATAGGCTGGCAATACACATGACTTTATATATAGGATTTTACTCCATCAGATAAGATTAAGACAGGACTTAATTTCTTTCAGACTCAAGACCTGTACTTGAAGTGGCTGGAGGTGACTTGCTAGTTGATGAGTACAGATAGGGGCCGAATTTCCACTGAGTAGCAGTGAGGTGTGATGGAAAGAAGCAATAATATTTTTAAGGGTCTTGGACTATAAAAGAAGAAGCAAAACTATGACTGTGCAGTTCTCAGTCAGACATCATTAACTGCTGAATATGGAGATCCAGGAACTGCCTTTCTGGAATAAACCCAAAGGCAGCTCTGGGGAGACCATATTAGGGCCTTTCAATACTTAAAGGGGCCTTGTAAGAAAGATGAAGACAGACTTTTTAATAGAGTCTGTAGCAACAGGACAAGGGGTGATGCTTTTAAACTAAAAGAGGGAAGATTCAGACTAGATATAAGGAGAAATTTTTTATGATGGGGGTGGTGAGATGCTGGAACAGGTTGCCCAGAGAGGTGGTGGATGCCCCATCCCTGGGAACATTCAAGGTCAGGTTGGACGGGGCTCTGAGCACCCTGATCTAGTTGAAGATGTCCCTGCTCAAGTCAAGGGGGTTGGCCTAGATGACCTTTAAAGGTCCCTTCTAACCCAAACTGTTCTATGATTCTGTGATTCTATGACTATACCTATTCCCAACAGTTGCAAAAGACTTCGTAGGGTTGTTTCTGGAACTCCACTTTTAATTTCTATTTTTTTTCCAGAAACAGGTGATTTACTGAATCTGAGAATCTATTGCTTTTTAACATGTCATTTTACTTCAACATCTGATCAGAAACTGGTATTTCAATGTCTGCTAGTTTCTTGTAATTTTCCCCCCATTAGCGTTATTTTTATTGTGATTAAATATGTGAATTAAAATTATTTTTAAATAGTTAAAGTAGCCGGCCTTTAAATGAAAGGCTGGAGTGGCTGGATTTCAGTGGTAACGTGGTAATTTGGAGAGCAGGTTGCATCCATGCAAGTCTGTAGAACTGTGCACTAATCACATCTGGTTAGCAAACAGCCACACTTGCCTCAGGTGGAAGTTTGGATGACAGGGACTATGGACTGTTTATGGAGGGGAGTGAAGACAGGAGTAGAATCAGCAAGTCAGCATTAGAGTCAACAGATTTTTACGAGTGTCTGGTTTTATCAAAACCATCATATTTCTAAAATGGCCTTAAAGATGATGGACTGGATTTTCATCATCTGAGTTTGGTTGACAGTAAGTATTGAGTGTTTGTTAAAGGGTGAGGAAAAGAGCAAAAGAAGGCTGTGAGGGTTGGTTTCCTTCATCTTCTAGACATTCCTATAGAAACAATGTGAGACTCATTAAAAATACTAGCACTTGAGAATTTTGCAGTACTCTGCAAATTGATTCATTCAGGAAGTGCTGTATTTCTCATTGTTTGAATCAATTCATTTGCGGGAGGCACAGTATTTCTCATTGTTTAAAGCAATTCATTTGCATGTGCTGAATACTCCCATGTTACAAGATGCTTAAATTGTGAAAAATAAGCCCTTTCTTCATGTTACTTGCAATGTACTGCAAGCAACAGCATACAAAATAAGCCACGATGCAAATGATTTCATTAGGTTATTAGATTCTTACAGATTAATATTAACAACTGACAGCACTCCGTGTAACAATAGGAGCTTTTCTTTGCAACAGCTAGTTGTAAAATGGAGTGTTGTTGTCCTTCTTATCATTTAGTACCAGATGAGAGTAATAAGAAAAGCACGTCCCCTATCCAACAGCTGGGAACCCCAGCTTCATAGATAAGAGAGGTTGTGTTAGTTCCGACAAAAACTGAAATGTCCTCAAAAAATTTCTGGGAATAATGGCATCTATATAGAAATGCAAAGGACAATTTAACAGATTTGTACAGCCATTAATCTTATGTTTTAAGCTCATCTTGGAAAACGTGGACCTAATTCAGGTTTGCTGTAACTTAGGCTTTTTTTTTTAGATTTCTGAATTATCATACATAGACATTCTTTGACATTAGGAAAAAATTAAATTCAGTGATCAAAATACCAAAAATAATTGGTTCGAGCTGAAGTTTTCAGAGTGGTATATTGTCATCGAATGTGTGAAACTTAAATGCAAACCTTTTTAGTAAGGGTGAGTGGAAAAGGGCACCTAGTGCACATTTTAAGATCTCTTTTCAGCTTATTTTTGGAAGAGGTACGGAATACTCATCCTTTACTGTAATTCATAAAGTTTTAGAGAATAATTGCTAGGCATTGCAACCTAAAGTCCTTGAAAATGTAAGTAACTACACTGGGAATGAATATATCCTCAGCTGCCTCCATCACTTTGCCTTCTTGGCTGAGGCACCCTGAACAATGCCATAAAATATCTTAGCCCCCAGGCCACTTTGGTCCAGCTTCAGCAATGCATTTTGCCTCTTTCAGAGGCTTGTGAAGAGACACTTGATTATAGCTTGGAAACAACAGGCTTCAGTAAGTTTACATACTAAATACTTCACAAAATGTTTCCCAAACGTATCTAATAAGACTCAAGAAAACAAGTCATTCTACGTACATACATTTTCTTAATCCTCCTCAGTAACATTTTGAGGATTTATTACTATAAATATAAATATAAGTAAATGCAGCTGATGGTGTGGTTCCTAACAATGATTGTAGAAAAGGTGTCTATGTTATCTGTCCGTACAAACATATGTCTATTTTTAATAAAAAACAGGAGTTGCTCTATACACTACTGACTGCAAAGTGTCCCTGAATTACTTGCGGTGCAGTGGTGAAATAGCACTTTGTGACCAATGGTTAGTCTGAATTCACCTTTTTTTTTTTTTCCAACTATTAACTTGAAAATCTCAAATAACTCCCACTTGAGGTCTTGTAGTAATTGTAATTTGCCAGGGGAACAAAAAATGTTATGTGGAAGGGTAAGGCACTTTCCTAAAGAGATATTTATAATCTGATTTTACACCCAGACCACAAATGGAAGCTGAAACAAGGCTGTGGTCTACTCCTGTGAGCAGTGTGGTGTGAGGATTGCTCGGTGCAGCTATGAGTAAGGAGAGGATGGTGTGCACTAGAAGGTAGGAAACTGAAAACTGCCTCAGGAAAATAAAGCATTCTCACTCCTACAGTTCCTGATTAACAGGGAACTGTAAAGGAAGGTTAGCATGTCACACTGCATTTTGGAAAAAAAGAAAAAGAGGCCTAGAGAAAAGCAGTTAATGTAAGCCCTGAATTATGACTGCAGCTGGAAATAAAACCAACTGTTTTTCTATTATTGTATAAATCAGTAAGCTTCTAGAATTCATGTGTTAATAGGCAGATGCTGTGAATATGTTGTAAAAGACAAAACTAAAGGTTAAGTATCTTCAGATAGCTAAGACGTGAATTGCTTACATTTTAAAAACTCCTTATGTGACTGTTTATTGAGGTTACCACAAAGCCTCTATATTGAGAAAAGTGTTACTTGGGTTGCAAAGTCCAGTAGCTTTGAAAGATAGCTCATGTTGATATTTCTCCGCATTCTTACTATAAAATATTTTTGCTAAGAAAAAGAAGCTTTCCTAAAAAAGCTATCACCTGTATTGTTTGTAGCAAGTATTTGAAATACAGCAATAAAAAAGTTCTAGAGCTACGGAATTGCCTTTTCTTTGTCTCTTAAAATTCCATTCATGTTTAGCCGAAGTATCATCTTCCGTTTTTTCATAATTTGTTTTTTAAAGGAAAATTTAGCATTCTGCAAAAGTGCTATTTGACAGTGAACATTTTAAAGGTCTAGACCGAGACTGTTACCAGCACAACAGTCTGTAAAATATCACGCATGATACTAAATTGCTTGGGAATGAGCAGAATGCACAGGAAATTTGGCTACCATTGTGCTAGCAGTCACTTTCCATAGGCAGTTGGTTGACTTACTACTAATACACTAGCTCCCATACAATCTGTGTTGCGGTGGTTAAGGAGCTGTGGGGGAGACATTGCAATTGTACCCAATGAGAATTTAAAAAAATCTTTTGAAGTTAAAAGACTGTTATTTGTGTATAGAAGTCAAGCCCTCCAAGGGTTAGCAATACCAAATTTATGGTTGCCAAGCATCCTTCACGCAGACCTTATACCTGTGCTATGACACACAAAACTATACGCAGAGAACTGCCTCTTTCAGCCCTGTGAATGCACAGAAGTGGAGCAGTATTAAGATTGTATGGAGGATTACATGTCTGGCACTGTCTGGCTGCTTCATTTTGCACCACAGATAACTTCTTTTTAAATATAGGCTTTTTGTGGTAATTTTAATAATTAGAATTAGGTGGTTGCATTTTTATGCATTTATCAAACATTTGAAGATATTTATCATCTGTCTTGCATTTCATACAGTAGTGATGAATTATAGAGGATCACTGAATTAAAAAATCTTTCTTATTTATGCTCCCTGCTTCCCCAGCTTGCTTCATTTAAAAGTGAAGTCCTGCAGAGATGGTTCCTTGTTCCTGGGATGTGTTTCAAAAGAGCTCCACTCAAGGACAAAGGTCCTCCCATGAAGAGCAGCTTGCAGGATAGATGCTTTTGATTGTGCATTTTATAGAGGGGATATTTCCTCCATAGCACTTTGATAACAGCCTGGCACACTTCAAACACTATGGCAATATGAATGAGGAAAATAAATCAAAGGCATTTTGGGAAACTAAATTCTTTGGGTATAAATTTTGCCTTTGAATATTATAAACGCATAAGACTAAAATGGATGCCAGAAGAAGTGTGGTGTGAGTATCCACAGGAAGTATTCAACTTTTAAATTATTCGTTGCACACAGCAATGTTCTTTTAATCATTACTCACAGTGTAAAATAACCTTTAATAAACCGTAAGGAAATACAGAATGTCCAGTGTGTTACATGCCTTTTTAAGCATGTTCTTCAGAAATACTCATAGAGTGCATTACAACTTGTTACTGAAGAGAAGAGCAAGTGCTTTGTACACTGCAGAGTTTGTTCAGTCTATGTGTAAAGTACATTAACATAAATTGGAACTACGCAGATATATTGAGAGGGAAATAAAAACTGCTTATTCATTATTTCAAAATTTGGATGAGATCCTCTCTCTGTTAATAATATTCATCAGCAAGGCTTTTCCCTTCTGCCACTAAACCTATGGTGCTTCATGCATAGCAGTTACAAAAGAAAGGAAATTTCAGGTCTCCATGTCAGGATACAAACTATGCATTTGGAGATAGAGTATTTTTGTTTCCTGGAGCATATTCAACCTTCCTCACATTAAGGGTGTGTTAGTGTGCTGTGCATACCATACTAAAAACCAAACTACTTGTGGAAGTTTCAGCTGAAAAAAGTAGTTTGCTTATGGTCCATTAGTGACTCAAAGCAGAGTAGCACCTCAAAGATGTGAGTAAGATGATCTACTTTTCTGAAATGCTTCTCCCTGCTGCAGGGCTACCCACCCTCCCACACAGGCTAAGGCAGTCAGCCACCCAGTGAAGTGCTTTGGCTTCAGAAGCTGAGCTTCTCTGCATCATTTTTAAGTCATCATTCAAGTGACTCTTTTTAAGATTAGATCACCATTTCTAGCAAAAAGTAATTTTAGTCAAGCTATGAACAAAAAGCACCTGTAAGTTATACATTTATATGAAGTGAAGCAAACTACCTAAAGTGCCTGAGAAAAACTTATTTCCTAATTATTTTTACACAAGAGATGAATGTGTGGGGCTGGTTAGGAAGAGGCTATTTCACAAAGGAATCCAAAGTAAATTCATTGCATAATTTAGAATTGCATTAATATTTCCTCCACCTATCTTCTTTGACATCTTGGTATCTTTGACAGAGGATACAAGAGTTGCAATTATGTCAGTACAAAACAACTTTGCTGTTTAGTTATCTAAAGCATCAACCAGTAGAGTACTAGAAGGGCCCATTTTCCATTCTTTCAACCTTGGCTCTTTCTATTCCTGCCTGCATTTTCTGTTCCTTCATCTTCTGGTTAAAGCCTCAGCTCTGTGTAATCACTAATAAAGATATAGCCCCCGTAATGAAGAACTTATATTCTAATTTAAGATAAATTCCAACAAGAGAATAACAGACAGCATGAGAGAAGCAAAGGCTAAGGCAAGACCTTGTCTAAACACGCATATGTATTACTATCTCTGTACACCGTTCTATGGAAATCTTCCTCTCCCTTTGTCAAGGTACACAGGACCAAAATTGGGATCTCTTTATTCAGTGAGAGGAACAGAAAAGTAAATCAGCCAGCAACATGAGAAAAAGAATAGAGCTCTTCACTCTCTTTTTCTTATTCTTGGGTTTGGAAATAAAGTTACAGACTAATTTTATTTGTTCTGCTGTTCAAATTCAGGCTGAATGGGTGCTCAAGCGCTCACAATTCATACATGCCAAAGTAATTTTCTCTACAGGCTGTGCTTTCTTACTAACAGACAGAGTAGGTGCTCTTTCTGCTGCATTTGTTCAGTTAATTACAGAAGTGTTTTCTCTGGGAGATATCCTAAGCACTATTTTCTGTAGACAGTTTGTAAATCACAAACCTATAACCTAAAGTGTTCAGGTCTCCTACTTAAAAAGGCTTAGATTTGTCATGTTTTCCTGTAAAAATAAAGTTCAACAAGTACCTCAGTTTTCAGTTTTTGAACTGTTAAACTCCATTTCTTTCTTCCATGTGTTGTATTATCTCAGGTCCTTGAACAAGATGCTGGCATTTAGAAGCACATAGTATGGTTTTGCTTATGAAAGGTCAATCATTCTGAGATATTCAATGATTTTACTGACTACGTAGGAGATCTTATTGATTATACCTTGGGATAATATTTATATTTTTTGCTTTGCATCCATTTATTCACTGCATTACAGATGCTTTAAAGCCAATTATCAGAGTTAATACCAAAAAGGTGAGCAATCTCATTGCTTACCTTCTGTGTATAGGATTTCTTTCACTTTTACAAATAATGATTTATTTTTCACCAAGACAGCTATTGCTTCCATTGTGGAGTTTATTATCTCCAAGATGAGCAGACAAGTCATTAAGCTCTCATAGAAGGATTAGTGTACAGAAAGATCACTGCATTGTGATTTTCTGGTTACATGGTTCAATACAATGATGGTTTAAGGAAGTAAAAGCCAATTTTAGCACTGTCATTATAGAACACTGTATGTCGTCAATAGGCAGTTATAAATTCTATCTCCAATAAGAGTTACTTCTCCATAAAGGGGTCTTTCTATCATGTACCAATGGAATCAGTAATACATGAAAATGATTTGTGAAGAATGGTTTTAGGATTTGTCTTTCATATTACTTAATTTTTTTTTCTCAATTATATCTTTTAATCTAATAGTCCTGTAACAAGGCAAACCTTCTCTTGAAGGTTCTTTTCATGTCTGTGTACATTTTCTCTTAACCGATGGATTTTCAAAAATAACCAGCCAAATTAATTTCTTCTTAAGGATGGAATGATGGGTACTTTGCTCCAGCATTAATTCAAAATACATCTTGCACCTTGCACTCTCCGGCATATTATGTGACAAATTATTTGTGTCCATTGCAAAACAGGTGTATAGTGTTTACAATTTTCCTATTTTAAAATGAGAGTAAAAAGCAGGAAATAAAAGATCTTCAACCAGGCTTTATGCCTGACTTGGTATAAAAGCATTCAAAACTCTGCTTTGTCTGCCAGACTCTTAGGGTGGAGAGCGTCTTTGATCATAGGTTTTGGCAATCAGAAAAATCTATATTAGTCAGTGAAGTAATTTGCTCAATGGGGAAGATTTCACTAACTTCAGCACTGTCCACCTCACCCTGGCAGCCAGGACATGTCCAAGACATCCCAAAGAGGGATAAAGAGCATGTGGTTGGGGAATTACAGCCTTCTGCAAAGGATGGGATCTGAGTATCACCATTATTGAGTGCATCATATGTTCTGGGCTGTCATGTTTTAAAAGTTGTAACTGCTCCCAAGAAAATGAGTCATATATTGCCTCTTGTTATAGTCCATATTAAGAAAGATCTGTGCTTCTGTTATAAGCCACGTAGCCCATATGTGTAAGATATCATCCTCATGGACTGACATGTCACATGGTACTTCGATGTCTCTGAAACATGAGACTCACACTGATCAGAGGGAAGGGATCAAATAAATGCAGTGCAGTTATCCTTGAGGTCAGGATAAAATGGGAAGGAAGAAAAAGCCTTCCATTGAAAAAGCTGAACTCTAGAAGTACAACACATCTTTCTGGAAAATAGTTAAGGTGGCAGACCTTCCCCTGAGATTTTTGTGAAATCTGACATAATATAAAGAATTCAGATTTAGCATGTGAAAATGGGTATTCTTTGTGGTGAAGAGCTCACCTTCTCTGCAGACAAGCAGCAGCTGCTCAGAAAGATAATGCTCTGCAAGAAAAGTCAAATTATGCAGGGCAGTAAAGAAACATTTAGAAAAGATCCTTGGACATGATGAAGAAAAGATTATGAGATTCATAACCTTCAAAAGAGTTTTTCTGTGTAAAAATGGAAAACAGTTAATCCTTCTTCAGCAGCTGACGGAAAGTTATGGTAGAACACATGCACAGGAGCTCCTAAAGGTATGACCAGAGAGAATGTATCAGCCAGGAGGGATGAAAAAATCAGGTTACTAAGGAGTACATGTGGACAGAAACTGGCAACAAACTACAGGAGCATGTCTTTGGAGTGCAGTATACGACTTTTTTACCTGCAGTAGAAAGCTCTTGAATAACCAGGAGGTTGTGTCCAGTTTCCATTCCTCATTATTTCTAATGGACACAAAGATGCTCTTTAAGCATTGCTTTTTGAGGTTTGTTTTTGAGCCAGACAGGGTCATATTTTGGTGTTTTCACATAGATAGCTATAAGTATAGTTATAACTTTTCAAGGAGTAAAACTATAGCAGTGTCAGCCAAAACTTTGGAGATGCATGTCTAAAACTGTGAGACTCTCTTTTTCCTACTGAAAGTCCAAGTTTGAAAATGTGTTCCTCATACATTTTTAAGTGTGCACGTTTCACAAAGACCAAGAACCTTTGTTTGCCCTCAGCTTGACCTGATGATCATTTTAGCTAAAATATGATTGTGTAATGAATGTGAAAGCAACATCTCCCCCATTTTACAGATATATTTTGTTAGAGGAAAAAGCACAAAGAAGACTAGTTGTGTATACTTCAGAAAATGTCTGAAGGAACACTTTATCCATTTCCTTCTTGATTACCATTCCTTAGCTAGTGATGTAACTTGTCTTCAAGTCTTACTTTAATCCTAATTCATATATCCAAGAAGAAGCATAGCTAAAATTGCTCTAAACCCATAGAGTTAAGAGAAGCCAAAGTTCATTCAAATCTTCTACCACTGACTACAGAAATACATCCTTACACATAATTTAGGTGCCACAGTCAGGGACTTAGATAAAAGAATTCAAGTCCATATGCTCTAGACCTGCACAAAAAATTTAGATGTGCTGCTGTTTTGTGAAAAGAGTCTCATGAAACATTTTTGACCCATGGTAAATTTATTGACTTCCAGAAGAGTGTGCCACAGCTAATTTGGTCAGCAGGAAGTAATTTATCAGTAGCCAGTTCACCAGTATCCAGTGGCCTGGAATGATGGAGTTCTAATTAAATATTAAAAATTAACAGAGAAAAGCTGTATTTAATAAAACCTTCCTCTGCAGTAGGCCAAGATGCATGAATTAATAGATTCTAAACCCAGGAGGGGCTATTATATGATAATCTAGTCTGACTCTGTAGATAACATAGGCTAAAGAGCATCAAAAACCTTGCATTTACTCAGCAATTGTTTTGGCTACTGGAGTTCTTTAAAAAATATATTCTATACTGATTTAAAGATTTCTAGAGTGGAGAATCTATTACAACTTTTAGTAAGTTGTTGCAGTAGTTAATTATTCTCATTTCTAAGGAAGTGTGCCAGACTTATTTTTGTCAAAATTCAGTTTCCAACCATTGGACTGTTTCATGCCTTTGTCTGTGAGATTAAAGTGCTGTCTGCTATCAAATAGGTCTGCCTCATGTAGGTACTTGATTAAGTCACCTCTTAAACAACTGAAAAGATGAGTTTTAAACAGCTATTTTGAAGTGAATGAGTAATAAACTGAAAGTTTTATGCAAATTTTTGCTCTTGATATTTTTATGTTGTTTCAAACTGGGAAAGTTAAACATGTCATCAAATACACCTGTAAATGTAATCACCAACATTAATTCAAAAGTGAACTGAACTTTGTTATAACTTTTTATATTCAATAGGTTCTTTTCTTTCCTTCTTCTATATCAAGCCAGTAACTGTTTTTAAAAAGCATATCAAATGTTATACAGCAAAGAATAAGCAGTTAATGTCTTAAATTCATTTTTCTGCAGTCATTTAAAACTTTTTACTTTTTAGATTTTCAATAAAATGATGCTCTCCTAAGTCAGAGCTTTAAGACCATATTATTACAAAGAATAAATTTTATAGGTATGTAGGCTATATTGGATCTTTCAAGTGTTCAGCATTGTGTTTACTATGAAAAGATACTGATTTTAAAAGCGGGGTTCATGACAATGTTGGAAGTGTTCGGAAGACTTGAGAAAAGGATATTTTTGTAAAAGCTTGATTATCAGTGGAAACATGTCTAATATGTGCTAAAAATTAACAGAAGGTTATTTAAGGCCCAAATTAAGTCTTCTGGGCTCTTAAGATACACCGAGCTTGGAATGTGTTCATCACTAAATATTCTGCAGCAGTGCTTGTAGTGTGTAATGAATAACATTCAGCAGTGATAGCACAGCATCATCCTTATTCCTTCAGAGCAAGTTTTTCTTGATTCATTCATCATTTCTTCCAGCGTTTTACAGTTTCTCCATAAAATCAGCCATACTCTATATATGACAAAAAGGTTATCAAAAATAGAAATGTCTTGAAAGTTGAATTTGTTTAGTAAGTATTACAGGTCTATGAATATGGAGTACATGAGTTTATCATATAGAGTATAGAAATATCCAAAAGGGAGGAAGATCTGTCAAATCAAATGGAAAACAAAAATATCTGTCCCCAAGCTAGGAAACTCTTTCAGAAATACAGATTCTTGCTTGGGTTTTTCACTTCTGGATTTTCAGTGGCTCATGTTCTCTAATATTAATGCTTTAGTTTGGGGGAGGTATTAGTTCACTAATACAGGTATTTAACACAAGTTCTGAAGTTTGTTTTCCAGCAACATTATTAGCCTGTTTCATTTTTTGATTAAAGACACCTTGCTTTTCTGGATATTGTCTAAATATAAGCAGAGCAGGAGACTAACAGAATCATGGATTGTGACCCTTAGATATTTATAGTGACAAATAGCTTTTAAACCTTTCTCAAATCAAGGGGAATTTTAAGGTAAATGAGATAAATTTGCTATCTTAGGCACACATGACAAATACAACAAAAATAGCAGGGAAAATGTCTTATTGAAAGCATAAAGCAGTGGTGTTGGTAAACAATAAAAATATTGAATTAGTTATACACTAGAAGAGTAGAGAGTGAATTAAGGTAAAGTGAAAGCATCTAACTGCTCAAAGACCAAGGAACATAAAAATCAAAGTTAATATAGTTTGTCTTGCAGCTGTAGAGTAACCCAGTAGTCACTGAAAAAGATCATTAATTTTCATGCAATTAAATATAATTAATAAGACACCCCAGGAGTCTGTGTTCCTGAGAGATAATGTCAGCCCTTGGGTGTGACCTACCGTGTGATGTTATCTCAGCATGGTTCAAATTGCATACTCCTCCTGAGCTAATAAAATTAAGTTTGCCTTCTAAAGACTACTTTGGTAACTTTGGTTATTGACTTTCATCCCCATGGTCTGCAACATTAGTAACACAATCAGTGCGAATATGAAAAAGAACACCTATAATAAACTGATCACAAACTAATTTAGCAGCAGAGGGAGAAGACATAGCAGTCAAACCACGATCAGCATATGTCATGCACTAGCTGAGCCTTGAATAAATACCTGAAAACAAAACAAAACAAAAAAGAGGCTTAGTAAGGCAGTTAACAAAACTATATGATACATATATCACACTTAACCAAAGACTGGAGCAAGTATCACCTGAAATCATTCCTCTCTTGACTATACAGGGGTGTCTAATTATACATTAACAAAATTCAGATCCTCACTGAGAGCTCAAGGCTTACAGATAGCATGCTGCTGAGGATGTCCTTCACAGCCCTCTGTAGTTAAGATTCACTTACGTTCTACCTTACAGATGAAAAGGAAATACAGAAATGGCTGGAGATTGCAAAGAATGAGCAGGATGCTAGTTTGAGTACTAAGGAAAGGGTGGAGGAAAGGGGAGAACAATGCTAGGAACTGCTAGGATGACAAAGGCAGGTCCTCCAGGCCTCTGGGTGTATCTGCTGCAGTACCGCAAGGGGTGTGGAAGTTGGCAAAGGAGGCAGGGTATCATGGAAACTATTGCTGTTTCACTGGCAAGTTGCAAAATGGTGTTCCCTCTGGAGCAACAACCCTGATCAGGGAACAGTAAGGCTGGTCATTCAAGAAGTTCTGTAATGTTTATAGTTAACTGAATCCGAGGTGGCCTCGCTGAAACAGAACTTCAGAAGTAATAAAGGTTGGGCCTTAGACCCAACATTATGGAGCTCATTAAGCAGTTGTGCTATGTGGTGATGAAGCTATGAAGCAATGTTATGTGGACCATCCCCCTAGCAGTCAAGTGTCTGGTGATGCAGCAATGAGGGACTACATTACTTCTGATTTCACAGTGAAATTCCTTAAAAATTACCTAAATTTGTAATCTTCCCCAGCAGTAATAAAACCAGCTCAAAACAACATAAAGTTAACAATAAATTGCTTTCTTTAAATACAGGTTCCAAAATTCTCCAGCAGTTAGAATGTAAGAGAATCTTCTCTTTCTGTACACCGAAATTCAGAAAGAGATCAGATTCCAGCTTTATCTCTCAAGCATCTGTAGTACTTGTGAATCTTGTTCACTGATATATTTGATTGTAATGACATTCTCCTTCAGAGTTTATATGGTTATGTTTCATGTTCTCATCATTAACATATCTCTGCCTTATTATGTATGGCCTATCCAAAGAATTTCCTCTCTGCCTGTGAAACACTCCATTTCAGCAGACTACAAAACGAACCTCTTATGGAGGTTTTTGAACAGGTTTGAAGAAGGTACATAGTTAGCCGGGAAGCTGATGTTGGAGACACTCGGTGTAACTGGATTTATTATAATGTTAATTATATGAATTTGCTTACAGCCTTAGGCATAGAAATCTCTTATTACTGTAAATTTAATAAATAAAATCATTGTTTCTGGTTAAAAATTCAAAATTCATAACTACAAGAAGGGAGGGATTTAAATCTACTTTTAATGAACAGAATCTCTGTTTTCCTCTCATTGGAAAGTATCAAATCTCTTGTATCTAGAGATATCACACTCTGAAGACATTCTTCTTGGTAACAAATGTGGTGGCCAGATGTCCCCATTTTTCTAGCAGAGATGTAGTATCCCTATTTTCTTCCTTTTTATATAGGTCACACTAACGCAGGTTTCAAATCACTATCAAACATCACAGAAATGGCAACTCAATCATCTTATCCTTCCAAACTCTGCAAGTAAAGAAATTTTCCTGAAGGAGGCTAGTTTGGTTTTCCAAATCTTTATAAGAGCTTTTTAGCTCCATACAAACCATCTGCTGGGATAAAAACAACAATAACCCCAAAATACAAAAGAAAGTTTAAAAAAGCAAACTAAATTAGATCTCTGCTACAGCCTCCACTACATATGTCCGCTCAGGCGGTCTGCCAAGAGTGTTTTAATATAATAGTCATTCATCCATAGACCCGTAACAGGTATATGCAATTACATAATGCTTCTAATGACTCTGTTTGTTGTTTATCTAATCCCTGTAGCTTGCGGTGGTGAAAGGAAGGTGTTCCCTATTGACACCTGGTGTTGAATAGGGAAAAGAGTGGTCCAAAACTGCTTTAAAGCTCCAGATAAACCAACGTGAGGAAGATTTCTGACAGTACCAAAATGAAATGGGGAGTCATATTAATGGGGATCAAGAGAAAAGACTGAATAGGCCAGGTCTTGTTTGTATTTCTAGTGTTTGAATTTTTTGCCTTTCCATTAAAAGTTAGGCTTGTAGCTAAACAAATGTCTCTTTTGCCATGAAAAAGCACCTGCAGCTGACATGTACAAGAAAAGTGGCTGATTGGTAGCCAGTAAATATCACAAGCAGGTAAATGGGAAAGTGGCCTATGCAGTAAAAGTTTGTTGGAAATCTACTTCCAAAACACACTGGTGCTGGGAGACTAAAATATGCATGAGGATTACTCACTCAGTATTATTATTACTTTCCCAAGTATAAGCTGCATCTCCTTTGACATCCATCCTGATTTTTCAGATTTATTTGGGGTAAGGGCAGATTACAACCTTCTGGAAGACAAGGGGGTGAGGAAAATATACTCACTCCTTGTGAGGGGTGCTATTACTTGCATGGATACACAAAGTTTTGTTTTATTTCATTTCTATATGGTTCTAAATGGGAGCTCAAGATACTATTTGTGAAACATTACATAATCTCTAGCCTTTCAAACTCTGGTTTTTAAGGGTTAAATTTATATATTCCAGTGCTTACCCTCAGATCACAGTGTATCCACAGCTCAAGTAACCCTCCTAGCAGCAGAAGCTGAAAGTCCTATTACAATCATTAACACAGTTTCAGGAATTTTATGGCCTCTTTTTGGTTTTTCTAGAGCTAAATAAAATTTGAATGCAAAGCCATTAAATTGACATTAGCACATTTTTATACCGACTATAGGAAGACTTTTTGCTGAGGCAAAGGGTCAAAGGAAAAATCAGTATCTGATTTGTTTCTTTGCTTGTTTCCAACACATTTCATTCATCTTCTATAAAACAAAATTATTATTTCATGAAGAAGTTGTATACTGATAAAAAAAATATCTTGGAAAGGGAAGATTGATGTATATGTTACATTTGAGAGATAAACACTCAAAAAGGATTCAAACACAAGGCTGTCTGCCTGAATCTTGACTGCCCACCAGCTGTCAGGGATGAAGAATACCAGTTTCCACCACGGAAGAGGAGATGGCACTAGGCATCCTTTCCCCACTTCCCAAATAACCAGGTATCTCCTTAATGGCTACGTAATGCCATTAATTCCATTAATGGCTATGTAATGCTCTGTGGCTGGATGAGCTGGGAAGCAAGGGTAAAATTTACTCCTTTGATTTTAAGTAGACTGCCGTTGCTTCCACTCAGGGACTTGTACAAAAATAACGAGAGACATGTTTTGTCCTCGTTCCAGTGGGGGTTTCTATATTCCAAAGAAAATGCTGCTTGGTGGTACGTGCCTCTGCCTGTCTGGGGATTTGTTTGTTTTTTAAGGTTTTCAGAATTACAGGTTTTAGCCCAATCCAAGAAGAACACTGTTTCTTAAAACCAAGAGATGCTTCAGAAAGTTAATATTTTTGACTGAATCTCTCACATCAAGTACATGCTAGAGTGACTCATCTAGCATAAATGGGTTACTGTAAGCTTTGTCCAGGACCAAGCACTCATTTGTGCTTATGCTTATTTATAACACTAAGTGGATCCCTTCTTTAAACTGTTTCTAGGACAGCACTGTATTTTCAGGAAGAAGAGTGCCAGGTTTCTTGTTCTACCTCCTGAAAAATAATCAAAGTTTCTTCCTCAGTGCCCACAGCCCCTGGAGCTCACAAGATGCTTCCACAGTTGGGCAATCAGCAAGACGGAACCACTGTCCAGTGAGTGAACGGTGGCTGTCTCAGGATTTACCTGTCCTTCTCCATCTGTCTCTACTTACCAGCTGTGCTTGAGCTCCTCAGGCAGGGACAGAAGAACTGGATGCACATAAAGCATCTCTTCAGTGTGTCCAATGCAAATAATTGTGTTGGGGTTCTCTAGGAGACAGAGAAGGAAGACAGATGCACTATTCAGCTATCCCCCATCAAGGCCCCCGTGCATGGAAAGAGTGGAAATTCTTCCTGGATCCAGAAGAAGGAAAAGCTTGAGAGTCCATACCCTGGGTCCCTCCTTGGCTCCCATAAAACTGTATCAGGAGCCGAAAGGGTCTGACAACCATGATTCCCGCTCTCACGTTCCTGTCAAGATCTGTAGAACCGTATTTCAGTCTTTAGCATGGACAGACTGACAAACACCAGGCCTGCTACTTATTACATCAGTTACCAAATGGGTCTGAATGCACATTTCCTTCAGCATGTATTCCTCTCAGCCTCAGATACGGAGCTGCTGTGAAGTTCAGTGCATTTAAGATGACTATAGATAGTGAGGAAGGGTAGAATTTGTCACAGATGATCACATTCATTTTGCAAAAATAAGTTTATTGTACTTGGCACAGCAATAAGAAAGCTTGGCTAGCTGGCCAGTCAGCCCTAAGAAAAAGTGAGCAGCATCTGTTTAAGTCTCTGAAGTAACACAATCCATGCATTGCATTAGGTTATGTTGCATCATTTAACACAACATAAACCTCACTCACCTTTTCCTCCCTTTTATTGCTACTGTCTTCTAATTTGTTCTCACTCTAACTGGCTGCAAAAATGCTTAAGTGTCTTTGCTACTTTAAAATTCCTGCTTCTTTCCCCTCTAATTTCTTCAGCTCATGTAATTTTTTTCCTAGGCTGCCTTTCTGGGAACCACTGAACCCACATCCAAGAAGCATTATCTCTCCCTTCTGCATCTCATCGTAAGGCATTTTGTGGGTTTTTTTGACTGAAGTGCTATACAAAACCAAATTGTATTGTTATGCCTGAGACGTTCTCATACAGAAAGAAGCACAAATCATATTTAATCAAATTTAATGAAAGATTGCCATCAGGTGTCTAAATGTCTCACTTGCCTGTTTAAGTTGAGTTATGGCAAACAATGGTACCCAGAAAACTTAACGTATGTAATAATTCAACATTTTTTTATTATGTGGGCCTACTTTGTGCCAGCTCTATTGAACTAATTTACAATAATGGGACTGAAAACACCCTAATTCAAATACAAAATAGAAAGAAATATTTCGTTATTTTTCTTTTTTTTTCAGAACAATTGTTTCATTTAGAAATATTAATAAGCTGATAACTGAGTCTCTTCATTATAATAAAATGCTCAGATGCATAGGGAGCTATTCTTTATTCAATGGGTTACACTCTAGTGTATCATGGGGAGAGGAGATGTATTAGCCTGTATTCAGTCTGCATAAAAAAATGAAACTGCAGGGTAATAGAATTGCATCTTTTATACTAGTGCTGCTATTTGAAAACAGAAGGACAAGTTTTAAATGGGAAATTCTAAGCAGTATCTGCTAGAAAAGTCACATCTACATTTGCCCGTGTGCCTGTCTGCCTGGCCATACTGTTGGAGTATGTCAGCTAAGTGGTTCCTAATACCATTGACTCAAAACAGAAGGGCCATTAAAAATTGTGCTTGTCTGTGTAGTTGTATGGCTTTTGTCACCCATTTCTATAATCCCAAAAACTTTTTCCTTCTTTTACAGCAACTGTGCTGTTACACTCTTTTCACTAGTATAGTATGTATGGTGAACAAAGGCAGAGATAAAATGATGAAAGGGATGAACCAAAAAAAGACCAGCCACAAAATTACTGGAGTTAAGCCCATCCTCACATTATGTTTTCAGAGCATAGGGAAGGTCTGCGCTGAGGAATGTTGCCTCCAGAGTTCTACACAGCAGTCAGAGCTACACAGATACTGCAGAGGTGTACGGCAGGAATAGTAGCTGCATATGAGAAGCAGCCGCTCACTGCTCTTCCAGAGTTAATTAGCTCTTCTCTTCAAATGAGCTAATTAGCCTGAGCGCAGCCCTGCACCAACACAACCATACCAGTCCTGGAGCTGACTCATTAGCTGGCTTGATATCCTCTTCATTCACTAATGTGGATACTCGCACAGCTCCGAAGAAAAGTGTGTCCTGGTAGTTAGGTACTAGCTTTGACACTAATTAGTATCTGAACATTTTATAAAATGTGGAACAATTTCAAGAGGATAAAAAAATCAATGTCCCAAAGCTTAGTGGTTAGAGCACTCACATAGAAAGAGGGAGGAAAGCAGGTCAAATTCTTGTTTTCAGAAACAGGTGTAGGTAACACTTCCTTCCGATTCTAATTTCATTTTTTCACAGGTATCAGGAATGTTCTCAAAAGATATCTTTTATAGAACCTAAAATAAAGTGGGGTGTTTGTTCTTTGAAATTCTTGGTACTTCCACTAAACCAAAATTCAATTACCAGCAGAGCCCTAATAGCAAACACAGATTATTGACTGCACTTGAGGCCGACTGCAATGAACTGCCTGAGGGTTAAAGCCATTCTTAGGAGTAGGTGATATTGCCTGAAGCCAATCAAAAGGAGTGCTTTAATATCTTTGAGCAATAGTTTACTGCAATTTCCCTCAGACCCAGTCAGTGATTAATTAACCTTTTAGAATCTTCTGGGTTAATGGAAAGTTTGCGCTGGAAAGCTCCACAGATTGAAACATGAACTGAGATCATCATCAGCAGTGCTAGAATATACATGATATTGGTAGATGAATCGCTGTTTTCAATGGGGTTTAGGCTGTTGCTTCAGCTTGAGGGCAGTAATGTGCCCTATTTATAGTCAAATGAGCTATGTGAAGTTATCTCAACTACTAAGAAAGGTTTTTACATGTATAAAATAACCAGTTTATCTTATAACTGACAATTATCTAAAACCAACAGCTCAAATTCTACATGCTTTCAGGGTAACAAAAGGTTTGGGAAATTGCTACGTGACAGATATATAGAATGACAAAAAGAAGCCCAAATGAAGAAATGATGATCCATATTTCTGCTCACCTCAAACCTTGTGGCTATTTGGATGTGGATGTCAGCTCTGTCCAGATAAATAAAGATGTTTGTGAGTTGTATTTGATTAATTGCATGCCTACCAAATCCTGGGTTTGTCTGGGTAAATAAGGTTTTGGGGTAAGACCAAACTCCAAGCTTGTATTAGGAAATTAATTGCACTACATAATAAAAGCATCTTTAAAAGATTAAGAGCTCAACAAGTGTCAAGAATAAGTAAAATAACACAATCCTACCAGATGCCTACTCACTGTCAGTAGCATGCTTATTGAAGATTTCAGCATCCCTGAGTTCTGAAAATGCTACAAGTTAAGAGACTGTATTAAATGCAGATCACTTCCGAATCCCTAAAGCCAGCACTGCAGCAAGACATTTAAATGATGACACAATGAGTTACAGTCTGCCAGTTTGGCACTGATTCAAAGTGGCAGCAGCTGAGGTGTGCTTTAAAAATAGGGATTTTTTTTAATTGGATTCAAAATCAATTAAAATCCCATTAGAAACATAATTGTAGCGATACAAATCATAAAATAGTATCTTTTACAATAAACTATAAAACTGAGGAAGCTTACATAATTAATACTATCTATTGCACAGATAGACCCATACCTTTCAATCACGTACAACCTACATGTCAAGAGAATGCCTTTGAAAAGTAGAGACTGCAATTTCAATAGGAGGTCAACATGTATGGCATAGGATTCAGGGGGTGTTTCTTTAGATAGCTTTGATTTCCCTCCCCTCCTCAAAGCCCCAGGTCATACATTCCTTTTGGAGATTAAATGCCAGCAAATCTAGATTGTAAAACAATGAGACATGGAACATGATGGTGGCAGTCAATTCAGTAAAGTGGCTAGTGGCCATCCATCACATTTTTGATTCCTGGGTGAGAAAATAATCAGCCAGTTTTCTGCTGGTATAAAGTCAGTGCATGTCTTAGGCAATGGACTTGTGTCCTTTTATGTTGAGAATGAATGTGCTTTAATTGCTCTTTGACGGGAAAAGAAGTGTGCAGGCAAAAAAGATGCGAACATCACTTATGCCAAATATCACGATTAAATTTTTAGTTTATCTTGTCATTAATTCCAGTTTTTCTGAGCTGTCAGCCTTGCTTGGCCTCTTCTAGTAAAGCCACCACCATAGTTTTGAGTGTTGGCACTCAGTTCTTACACAGCATGCTCTACGCAAGGTTGGATTATTATCTGTTTGTTCTTGTGGGCTTGTAGAACTTTACGCTGTTGTTTGTACTGTGGTGAGTAAATTCATGACCTGACAATTTTCCAAAGAGGTAAAACGAGAAAGACACCTTTAAAAACAACTCTTCACATTTATAGTAAACGTAGCTTTTCAGTTTCCTCCTCACTAATCTTGTTTTATACAGCATTTTTAAAAAATATTGCATTAGCAAAAGCTGCCAGTCACAATAAATCATCAATTTTTCTTTTTTATTATTTTGCAAAGATGCTTTAAATACATATTCCTGTAAAGATTAAGTGTATAATTTAATTGTCCTTGTATCAGATGGAAAAAAAAAACATGATTCCCCACAGCAGCCTATTGACTCCTTCAACCTTGCCTCTTGAAACCTTACTGAACACAGAAGCTGATACTGCAGGTTTTATATTTATAATGATTAATTAATTCTGCACTAAGCAATGTTCCTGACTGCAAGAACAAAATCCACTTTAGAAAACATAAATGACAGCTTGCCTAAAATAATTAACACCAGTGCTGATAGAATTGGGATGTTCTCCCTCTGCTTTACACTAGCGTATTTGAGAGAATTTAATTACTAATATTTCTGACTAGCAGAAGAATTGCATTAAAGGAGCACTTCATGTGGCAGGATTGAAAACTCATATAAAATATGTTACAGAAATATAATGTTGATGGGATAAACCCTGGTTAAAAATGAAGATATAATTAACCCACAGTTAAGCATGCAAGAGTAATTCCATTTTTTTGAGAAAACCAGATCATGTTAAAAATAACCTGCATGAGCGTATCATTTCATTCTGCTGCCAAATAGCCAAGTAGGCTTTGGCTATGCAGCACAGCAACCCCGAACTCTTCCACCTGTGTGCAGAGCAAGTCTGATAAGGTCCATTCTGGTAACAGGACGGTGTCACCAGTTATCAAAGCGCAGGTATTTCATAGCCTGGAAAGAACCATCTTTCCTCCATAGCTGCAGCAGGAGCTTTCTGCTTGCTATTCATTAGGGATGGAATTTGGCCCTTAGCGTGCTGAATAATGTAAACCTACTTGTTAGTTTACACGAGGACTTGAAACAGGACGACTCTTCCCTGGAGGGGGACAGTGGGTATTTTCAGTGGGTGAGATGGCCCTATCTGCCAATTCTAACATCATGTAACTGCTTACAGAATTTATTAACTTCAAACTGAAAGCTTAAGTGACTGGTTCCTGTGATATAAATAAATGTGGCAGGAGCACATAAGAGTCTGCTGTATTCTCCTTTGAATTGCTGGGAAGAATACATAAAATTATGGTAAAAATGCAGACTCTCAGCCAGAGAAAACAACATGGAGTTATTGTCACAGTCTCACTCAAAGTGAAGACTTCTGTGGGTAAAATGATACAATAGTACCACCATGGGTTTCTCCCTGTTAATCCTTATCACCCTACAACCTCCTTATTGCACATGTGTACAGTTTAAAACTCTGAGGATTGGCAATGAAATTCCTGTGAGTCCATCTTTACCCCTTCCTGCAAACCCATATGGGTGGTTGTTAAGCAGGACTGACATACATGTATACATCACCCGCAACAGGTAATAGTTGTTCCCTGGGTGGAGTTCAGGAACTTCACCATCACTCGGAGGTGCAAGTTTATGAGCATGTAAATACCTACAGCACACCAATTCTTTTTTCTTAGATGTTTTTCTTTCACATTACATGAAGGACCTGAATGCTGAGTAAGTCAGGCATTGCAGTGTGTCCTTCCCATGACGGGCAGATTTTCAGCACAAATGTCATACTTTCTTCTTTTATTGGTTGGGGCTATCACAGAAAACCTCAATATCATCAAGGCCCCAATTCTGGAAGGGAGAAAGTCCATAAAGATAAAATGAGCAGCCATCTGGCCTATTTTCCAACATGTTCCATCTCCTCTAGTGGAGATGGACATAAGCATATGTTTTGCCTACACACAGCCTCGCTTAAAGGTGCGATTTTGCATTGCCTGTAAACCCGTCCCTCTCACTTGTGAGTGGAAAAAGGGAGAACCAGAAGGCTTGATTTACTGAAACAAATGGAGGCAGATGTAAATTGTCTTCCTAAGGCAGCGCATTCTCTGCACCCTAAGTGGGATTCCTCCTAATAAGTAATAGGGATTGGAAAGGGCATGAGAAAGCAATCTGTAAACTCTCTTTAGGTATTCCTGCTTAATACTAATTATTACTTAATAATGCATAGCATGTATATTTCCTTGCAAATGTTAAAAGTGCTGTAAAGCATTAACTGGTTAATTCTCAGGACACCCTTAAGAAGTTGGCATATGAGTATTATCTTCATTCCATACTTCTTTCCATAATAGGGGAACAATTAAAATGAAATTGATCAGCTAACTTTATAGAGACCCTAATTCCTACAAACAGGAAATAATAGGTCTAAACAAGTATACTTCTGGGTGTTTAAAAGCAGTATTCATCAGCTGGATTACAGCTGATTTTTCAATGTAATTAACTTTGTATCCAAAAATCAACTTTATTGGTTCACTTCTAGTATATTAAGCACAATAGGAGGGATGCCCCATTTTCTCTGGCAATAATCAGGTTCCCTTCAGTCTTGTAATTGATTCAAGCAGGAACCATATTATTGTCTAGTAAAACAGAGCATCCCTCCTATTATCCCTTAAGTAGCAGTCAGTCTGGGAAGAAAACAGTTACAATGATATATGAAGTTAAGACAGATGCCAACTGAATAGATATCTGAGTAAGCTAGAAAGAAAGAATTAAATAGTTTGAAGAATCAATAAAGGTACTACTTCAGCTAACCATTGTGCAACTCATCAACTAATCTCTCATTATTATTGTTCATATCCTGAGTGCCCCAATACTATTACAAACTGCAGAGACACATAGCAAACCCAAGAGGCCTCACAATCTAATTTGCCACCTTTCACTTCCTTCCCACTGTTTTTGTTTCCTCTCTCCCGCAGCATTCCAGTTCCCTGTATTTTGATGTCTCCACATTATCATGCTAGGACATCCCACTGCCAGAGGATCAGAGGACTGAGAAGGACGGGTCCCACTGCACCCTCTGTTGCAGAGGGTCAGGCACAGGGTTCTGGGGCAAGGGCAGGGTGATGATGAAAAAAACTATGTGGTTCTCCTGGGAAATAAGCATAAGAAAAGCAGTACATTTCTCCCAGGTGAAGGGATCTCTGAAGGAAAGTGGGTGTTACGGCTAGCTGATGGAGCTTGGACACAGCAAGAGGAATGAGGGAAATATGTCCTTCCTGGTAGAGAAGCAGGAATCTGAGAAGTGGTTCACTTCCAGTCTCTGAAATGCAGTCTGTGAGAACTGGATCCACAGCAGCGAGTGACTCCTGCAAGGACTGCCAGGACTAGTCCACGCTTGCACTGACAGCGGAAAGCAGGAATCTGACAAGTACCGCTTTAGCCACAACATGAGGATACCTGTTCCTTAATACTGGAATGAGTTTCCCTGAGATAAGAAGAGGCAGTGCATGTTTACATTTTTGGATTCCTAGCTGATCAGCTTTGGACAACAGACTCAGAGAAGAGGTAGGTGACCTGGCTGAGCGGCTGCTAGAGGAACTGTACCAAACACCAGCAAAGAAATCTGTGCTGCACACTACAGGGCTGAGCTTGGGCTTGAAATTGTCATATCTTCACACAACAGAAGTCATAAGCCTAAATTATGTCTCACCCTATGTATTGTCTAATTATGCCCCTGTGGCTCATAGGCTAAAGAAATTCCAGCTTTCTAGGGAAAGTAGAGGCTCAGGTCTGTATTGGTGAACACCTGTCTATGGGATACGGCTACAGGATGCCACATCCTAGGTGAGGTAGTGCTGTCTGCAAGAGTAATTCCCTTATGCTGTGCTCTGGTGAGAAACAAAGTACATGAGTCCACTTGAGCCTTTAGCCAGCTCACACAACTAATGTGGACAGAGGGCATCCCACTGAGACCACTCACACCTTGCATGGCAGCTTCCCCCCTGGCTGGGTCCACTGGATAGGAGCTAGAGAAAGTAAACCCGTAACACCAGCCAGTTTCAGCCTTGAAACTGTGTCGTGGTTTAACCCCGGCTGGCAACCGAGCCCCACACAGCTGCTCGCTCGCTCTTCCCACAGTGGGATGGGGAGAGGATTAGAAGAGTAAAAGTGAGAAAACTCGTTGGCTGAGATAAAGACAGTTTAACAAGTAAAGCAAAAGCTGCGCACGCAAGCAAGGCAAACCAAGGGATTAATTTCCTCTTTCCCCGAGCGGGCAGGTCCAGCCACCCCCAGCAGAGCAGGGCTCCAGCATGCATAACCGTGACTGGGGAAGACAAACGCTGAACGTCCCCCCCCGCCCCTTCCTCCTTCTTCCCCCAGCTTTATATGCTCAGCATGACATTCTATGGTATGGAATACCCCTTTGGTCAGTTGGGTGAGCTGTCCTGGTTGTGTCCCCTCCTAATTTCTTATGCCCCTCCAGCCCTCTTGCTGTCAGGGCCTGAGAAGCTGAAAATTTCTTGACTTAGTAGAAACATTACTTAGAAACAACTAAAACCATCAGTATGTTACCAAAATTACTGTCATACCAAATGCAAAACACAGCACTGCAGCGGCTACTAAGAAGAAAATTAACTCTATCCCAGCCAAAATCAGTTCAAACTGTGATTCTCCTCTTCACTGCTTGTGAGAAGGCAGGAAAATTAGGGTAAGTCATCTGCAGGGTCAGTTGTCCCATTTGACTGTGTATTGGAAAAGGAGGGGAAAGCCTCACAGGGCAGACACTGCCCTCAATTGGGAGACACCAGTTTCCCTCTCTGACCTGAGGGGTGGGAATGTTTCTGTCCCAATTTGGATACAGCAGGAGGCTCACAGAGCCAGCGCCCATGGCTCAGACCCAGTCACACACAAGGTGCAGGCATACTCACTGCAGCTTCTAGTGGAGAGAGGAGGGAGAAAACTACTCCCTTTTCTGTAGATTTGGCAACGTTGCAGTTTTACTTACTCTGATCTGTCCCTGAATGGCTTTTATGCCTTTCTTTCTTCTTTGCCCCTCACAATCCCCTCATTGAAAGAAAAATCTATCATCTGTTCATTCTCAAAACAGACTTAAGAGCCATTACGGGTGGGAACCAGATGCTAAGGGTGCCAGGGCAGTTATTTTATTTTGCCAGATCTTATTTAAGAGCAAGACATGTAAAGCAGGGAGGAGGGAGGCTTCCTGTTATTTTCTTGTAACTAGGTGTATTGCACTTGACCTTTGCAGCTGCCATCACTATTTGGCAGAGTTGCACATTAAGGAGGACACTTGAGGTATTTACAGATTTCCCTTCCACTCCTCCAGGCCATCAGTTTAGCAGACAATTGACTAATACCAGTTCAGTTCAGCACTGATCTGCAGTTTGTGCGATTCAGTCATATCCAACTACCCTAATTTGCTTAACTCAGTCCCTGTTGCCTTCTTTTCTCCTTTCAGACACGGTATGACGGCTGCAGTCATGCAGCCTTCCTACTTCCCTCACTTGTCCATGAGAGCAGGAATATCAGGTTCATTCTACTTGTCAAAAAGCTCTGTTTAGGGTAATTTGGCCCAAAGATCAGACAGATGCAGACAGCAGGAGGATTGCAAGCCTCAAGCCAAAAGACTGTTCTTGAAGGAACATAAGACATTATTATGGCGACTACAGCTAAAATTTCCTTGTTCCTTGACATTATTAAGCATAACAAGTGCTGCCCAGAAGGTTCATTGAGCGGGGCAGAACATCAAGAACAATATCTCAGTCTTGCACTGCAATTTAAGAATAAAGAATGGTATTTTATTTCACCTTCCATCTTCTCTGTAAAAATAGAAGGCCAATTTCTTTCCCATTTCATTTCAGAAGAAGGAAGTCCTTTCCCCCCTTAGTCTGAGATGCTTCTTAAAACCTTGATTATGATTCTAAGCAACACCCTTTCATGCTAATTTTAAGTCATTATCTTACTGATTGTACCAAATCCTTTCATGGATTCTGCTCTTGGAAGGTTTGGGGTCGTGGTGTTACTCCTAATGAAGATGACTGTAAATAAAAATAAAACAAATATAAATAACCCCTCAATGCTTTAATTTTATTATTTAGAAGTTGCATTGTTTACATTTCTTTATTTGCTTCTGCACTGCCTACATTTTTCAGAATTAGTGAATAATGTTAATTCAAGGATGGGAAAGTTACTGTTTGCATATACCAGTGAACAAATGCTCGGTCAACAAAGTGAAAGACAAACCTTTTTCATTAGATGGCATAGTTCTCCTAGACAGGTCTGTGAAGTGTCTAGCTCTGTGTAAAGTGCTACATGGAGTGTAAGAACTGTGCTGTTTCTTCATTTTATCTATACAAAAGGTTCAGCCAAGAAATCAGACCAGAAATGCAGTCAACATCAATGAGACATCTACTTTCCAAAAGACTGATAGTTTTCTCTGTCAAGGAGATTTAGGTAGGCATTTAGTTAAATATCATTATCTGCATCTCCCAAAGCCTTTTGGTGTAGGAAAACAGAAAGCTTTCCTGTACTTAGTTTCCCACATTATTTTCTGGATCCCGCTTTAATTTTTAATGTCCAAATGATTTAGGAGCTGTTTCTTTAGTGTTCAAAAGTGAAAGTTGCCTGTTACCATGCTTGTAACACCATTTAAAAGACGTGAGCTAATAATTTCAAGTATTTAGATGCTTTTTTTGTCTGAAGGACATGGGACTGCCAGATCAGATGAGATCATCTACTCAGTACCACTGATGGGCTGACTGTGATTTCTTTTTTTTTTTCCTGTCACACTTAGGATTTTCTGCTGGAAGTAAGTTATCTGGATTATTTTTTTTAAGGTGTATTTTTAAGCTCCAGTGGGTACCAAAAAGGATACCACTTTGTCACTAAGTCAGAGTAAATCAAAATACCTTTTCCCCATATAGTTCAT
>JAVJGI010000001.1:33136446-33183376 GCA_035590275.1 Ibycter americanus
ATAAAAAGGCTTCTTTAGAACAATAAAATGGCTTTTGTCTGATCATATTGATCTCTGACTGAGTCCGCTTTGCGGCACCAGTGGGTACCAAAAAGGATACCACTTTGTCACTAAGTCAGAGTAAATCAAAATACCTTTTCCCCATATAGTTCATCTTTGCTACTGTTAATTGTGACTTACATTAATGCTTGTCCTCCTACCCATGGAGGGAGCAATCAACCTGCTTTATAAAGTCATCGGACAAGTCACTGAAAGTGGTGGGCTTCCAAGTAGCTCAAGCAAAGCTACAAGGATCTGTCCTGGAAGTAAAGGAAGAGACCTGGAAACTAAGTTGATCCTACTGCAAGTAAAAACCTAAAAAGTTGTGAGTTGGAAGAAAAGAGACTGAGCTTATTGGGTAGAAAGTGATGTGAAGCCACAGTCTTCAAGGATCAAGGAAACTGCTTGCAGTTTCTCTCCATTCCAGTCTTGGAAAACAGATGGGATATGCATGGGGTAAATGAACCAGATTATACAAAGAATATATTTGAGTTTTAGCACTGATTTCTTAGCACAGCAAAAATAAACCAGAAAACCACAAATCCACAAGACCCTGGAAATTGGTAAAGACAGCATAATTATTAGAAATATTATTTTTATTGTAACCTATAATACTGTCTGCCATCTTCTTCCTGATGTAGCCAGGACCTAGCAAGTCTCAGGCTCCATTTTACTAAAATCTTCAATAGAGATGAAGTTTAACAAAAATAAATGGAATGCAGAATGAAATTCAGTAAAGTGAGGCTGTTGTTTCCTTGCCATTGGTACATAATGATCTCTATATAAAAGCCTGAAATTTTGGGAGAGTTGGGAGAATACATAGATTTGTATCAGAGGATACCTCTCCTCTCCCTTCCTCTGAGTCTCAGAATTAATGGCGAAGGTGGTTAAATGCAGAGGAGCTCATTAATCTGTCTGTGTCTGGAGCGTCTTACACAGATACCATGCAAATCAATGCCTGCGAGGTAGTTAGCATTGTGCTTATGTAAGCATCACTATACAGGCACAAAATCTACTGTTCTTCTTTAGCTGCACAGCATTTGAACTAATATTTATTTAATTTTGTTTAATAGTGTCAGTAGGCAGTCTGAAACTGTTAGCCTTTTTCTGAAGGAGGTGAATGAATTGAAATCATAAACCAGCACGATTAGTTGAAGATTTTTTTTTCCTCTGAAAATTTCTCACTCTGAATGGAGTTTAAATTCTGAAAAATATTTATGCAGAAAATAAATTCTGCACTTTCCCCCTGTTTCTCTGTGGCTACTGGAAACCCATGTGAAGGAGGCAAACTCTTACTGTCGCCCTTAATGTGATTAAATGTTTTCTAGCCTTCCAGTTTACAAGGCACGAAACTGTCAGTGTGTTTTTCATGGCATCAAATAAATGCTGTACATCTTTAATTAGCAATGTATATCAGTGTTGAGGCTAATACAGACATAAATAAAAGCTATGAATGCTGCTACACTCTCAGTGTAAAGAAGAACATAGATGTAAAGGTTAATAAATTAAGGAAATCAAAAAGTTTCTGATGAGTGCCACAAACAGATACACCAAGAACAGCTAGTCTTTCACTGAGGCACTAAGCTGAAAGCATTACAAACATGTCAAAATATGAAAGATTTTTATAGAGAACTAAATATTGTTCAGTGATAAAAATAGCTTTCTTCATTCTTGGTTAAACAGAAGAGAAGTATCCTAAGGGTAGTAAAGGGCCTTATCAGCAGAGAACAATAAAAAACTGATGGAGGGAAGTAATCTTTCTCATCTCAGAGGAACTACTATAGTTGTTACATTACACTTGTTGCAGTTTATCTATATGCAAGACTCTACAGTATCTTTCAGATTAATTTAGCATCTTAGGAATCCATTATACCTTTTGGTGAAGTGACTCAATTTGGAGATTCCTAGTGGATGTAAATGAAGGCAGTAGCTTTCATTTCAGAACAGCCTGCACACAGTAAACATTTGAATGATGTGATGCAGTTGTGAGGCTTTTACAAATATTCGACTGCAGCAGTTGTATAAATCTCCAATATGATTTTGATAAAAAAAATATTTAAAAATATAAAAGGGTTGAATTTCATATTTGGGGAAGAGAAGGATTGAGGATATCTCTGTTTACTGTAAGCTGTTTACATGGCTCCTATCACCACAGACCCAGGCACGGGGAGCCCACTTGGCACCTCAGATGGGGTTTAGTCCCATCACCTTTGAAGTCCATGGTGCAGGCTACACTGATTGTATCAGATCCGGGTGAGGCGGCAGCTCCTGAGAGGCAGAGAAAGCAAGGCTTTCCTGCTCCAAAGAGAACTGGGCTCTTCTGTGTCAGAGCCCTTGGCAAAACTCGTACACACCACTGTATGAGTTCATCTTACACATGGCTGCCGTTGCTTCCACTCTCTGATCCAGAATAAGTCCTTTTAAGGCATCATGTGCTGCTTTGAGTTGCTTATCAAATGCCATAGTTAGCTGAAACAAGTCCAGCTGTTCATACCTCGCTCTAAGAAACTTTTGAGATTAACTTTACCATGTTCGCTCTTAGCCCAAAACTTACATCCCTAGAAGTTTAAATAAAACCCATTCATCAGGTGCGAGATCAGTGATGGTGAGAATAACACATTTTTTGTGCTGTAGGCAGACTTCAGGACACCTTTGCCATATATACTCCAAAATGAAAAGTATGTGACATTTATAAATGTAATCTCTCCCAGCAGACAAACCTCACTGAGGAACAGATCTAGACTAAATGTGCTATAATGATTGTTAAGATAAATAATCGGAATGATTATGAGATGGAGAGTTAGTTTCAGTATGTGGAGGATGAATTTTCTGTCGAGAGGCATCTATTGAAGGAGACAATGCAAATGCTTTAATTGCATATTGCACAGTGTTTTGCCTAAGGTTTAGCTCTACAGTCAGATATCAGACTGCTTAGCGAAATTCAAATGCAGAAACCAGATACTACTATAGCTTGTGAGAAATAATTCCCTAACTAAAGGAAGAGAGGCATTCAGGGAGTCACTTTAAGAGCCAGAGCTATCAGTCATAAAGAGGCAGGCAAACTATGGCAGTTCCCCAGCAATAATAAAAGCACTTACCTCTGCTTGAACTACACGGAGTTCTCTTTGCTCTGGATCCATGCATACTTCTCAGGAGAGGATAAATTCACATGTAATGTATCACTGGTTTTCAATCTTGTTGCGATGAACCCACAGGGTGGATTACATACTTCATCCTGTGTTTTACAGAAGAGCAAAATTACACCATGCTCTCTATGTGGTCCAGAGGATATTGACTAGACTGCTTCAGAGTCCGAAGAAGAAGAAAAAAGATAAGGTAGAGTTTCCTCATCTACATGTTGTCTTTTCATCTTTCCATTTTCTGACAATAATTAGTTTGCAGAAGTCAACAAGACTTATTTATTTTCTTGCTTGAAATACCACACTTGGATTTTTACACAAACCTTCAGCAGATCTATTCTTCACATAGAAACTTAACAAACAGTCTTTGGGAACTCTTGTTCCTTATTCTTTTGTAAGCTTGAATAACAGACATTGCCTTAATGCCTGTTTGCTTGCAACTTACGAACACAGTTATGTAAAAAAAGAAAGACCACAGAGACACTCCAATATTACGGGGTAAGCTGAAGTGGGAAATACTTAATGCCATTCCAGAGATTCACTGGCAAAAAGCTGCAAATGAAAATTATTACAATGAGTATAAAATTATTATAAAACTGTCACATTTCTAATATTTCATATCACTTCTGACCATAAGCTCCACAGCTATAAAAGCAATATCTTTTACTCTTCAATGTGCACAGATGATGGTTTGCATTCTTCAGGGCTTATCATGTTAAAATGTCTTTAATTATGTCCCAGATAGCTGTTCAGAGTGCACTCTTAAACCTCCTCAAGGTCAAAACCTTCCTTCTTGATGATCCTCAGATCATCATTCTATGATTTCTGCTTCACTGACATAATACCTCCACTCTTCTTGAGAATCCCTATACTGCTGCGTAGGCCGTGCCAGCAGATGATTACATCAACTGTCCCTAAAGGTTCAGGTGCTGTTTGCTGATGTCTGTTCCTCCTTTGCTAAACCATAAAGGTCAGATAGATTGAAAATTAGTGTATGTTCTCACTTCATATTTGAAAGTGGTAGTAATATTGCTAAGCTACTCTTTATTTTTTTTCCCCCTGCAGTTGGGGACATGAATATCAAACATATGGTAAACAGAAGCAGCATCTTACAAACTTGTGTTTCTGATGACATATTGTAATGAAAATGAGAAAGAAATGATTGGTTGCCAATCACAACCATAACTAGGCACCTTGAGAACCCCACTCTGTGTGTAGTTTGTGTTGAATTTAAACTATTGCTAGCTATATAGCACACAGCAACAGACTCTACTCCCAAACCATTAATTTAAACTCAGACACAAAAACTCAAAGAAGAATCTTCTTCATGGATCACTGCACTTGTTAACTAGTATCAAACAGGATAAACTGTGTATTATAGCACTGTCCACTAGCTCTGCTATATTTAAATCTTTCAGTGGTTCTATTATTATAACACCCTTTCTAAGGGAATGATAACATCCACCAGTTAAAAGAAAACTGATATAAAATTGAATTTTTTCCTTTTAGTACATATGCTCTTCATAAAATATTCCGGACAGTGTATTTGCTAGGAACATTAAAGACGTAAACTTCCAGGAATTTAAAGCAATTCCAAACTGCCCCAATCTTTATGGCCTCTCATGCAGAGTCCTTCTCAAATACACACAAACACAAGAGGCCCATTGTGAATAAATTACTGCAAATCTGCTTCAGTTCATTAAATGAATCCATAATACAATGTACTTCTTAAAAAGTGCAACCTACAGTCCACAGTAAGATAAACAAATATATTAGCATTGTTAAATATAAAATTAAGGACTATCTTCAAAACCAGTCTGAATGTATGTCTATATTTCACTCACATAACTATGAGTCAGAAAAGGAGCAGTCCTTTTGAAATGAATAAAAATTAGCATAGCAATGAAATAAAATGTTGTCAGAAAAAACGACCTTAACTTTCATTTAAGTCAATAGCTAAGTTTAACAAACTTCCCAGTCCAAACAAACTTTCCAGTATTGATATTTTACTGAAATAAATAACAAGTCATGTCTTATTAAATCCATATTTTACAGGCCTTCTATCGCTTTTGAAAAAGAAAATTAGTATTTTATTCTTCTGGTTACTTATAGGACAGTTTTGCTTATCAGCAATTTAAACAGCCCAGTAAATCTTAGTTAGACACGGGGAGGAAATAATAATATATATTTTTGTAGTCTTTAGAAAATGGAATTTAAAAACTTCCTTTCTTGGTAATAGAGTTATGCAGTTAATTCTCTGTCCATTCTACTTAAAATCGAGTGCTCTGTAAAATACTATGTCAGTTTAAGTGTTACTGTCAGCAGTTAGATCTTGTCCAAAAAGAAAAATATAAACAGTTTGCAAGATGCAATGTCAAGAGGAAAGCATAATGGGTCACAATGGTAGTGTAACAAATCATTACTGAATTGGTGTATATGGATGGGCACACACACCAACTCGATATACTTGCAAACAACTATCTTCCTGACTTGTCTATGACTTGCCTTGACTACATCTTGTATTTTCATATATGTTTTCCTTCGAAACCTTCATGGTCAGGAGCGAGTGAATCACTGGTCCCCATCTATTAATCAATTCTAGAGACAAATCTACAAAATGAATGGGTAAGATATTTTAAACCTCTTATCGTATGGGCTTTGTTCATTTGCGTTTTTGTTGTGTCCAGTTGAAAGGGACAGATTTTTACATAGGAATTGTGGAGTTGATTACTTAAAAATAAGTAGTCTATTTCTATGAGAATTCTGCCTTCTCTTCCTGACCTGCAGTAATATTAAATAATTTGATTTTAAATGTCCTTTGTGCTATGTATTTCTATATGATATGGTACCCTTTAAAACCAAATATTATTTATAGCACGAAAAGCACAATGATTCATGACCCAGAACTATGTCATTAGAAGAGCCTGAAAGAAGGTAGTCCATCAGAGTGTAGGATATTAAACTGGTTTGTTTGTCTAGAAAATGCATAATCAGCCCTTCAAACTTTTGTTGTGTTACCTGTAATTAATACTAATTAAGGCTGAGACTCTCAAATATGAAATGGTTGAGAAAATCTGCAGGGTTTGGTTTCCTATTTGTCAACTTTTATTTGAAAACAGCAGGTTAAATTCCGATCTGAGGAACGTTTAGCCTCAAACTATCAGGCAGATTGTTTTGTATCTACGTAATTGCCAAAGACTGCTTTGGTCAAAACTCCTGAAGACTTTTTATTGCTAATTTTGACAATAAACCTGTTAATTAGTTAATTGTAAAGCATTAGTGAATCACGTAAAAGGGATCCATCTGTTTATAAAATAAGATTTCTTCTGGGCATAACATTTACAAACCACAGTGCTAGACACCATACCACCTATTTATTGATAAAGTCTCTCACTCCTTTTAGAGCTCAAATGTGACTTTGAAGGAGATTTGTCATATATCACAGACAGTTAATACCATCAAAATTTTAAAATCATCAGAGGGACTTGAGAGAGCAGCAAAGAGCTATACCCCCTCTCTTCTCTATGTCACTGATGTGAATCTGGCACAGACCGATAGCAGCCAGAGATGCGGCCATATGAAAGGCATTCAGTTCTCAGCAAATTCACAGTATCTCCAGTTGAAGAAGAATTTTAAGAACACAGCACATCTACCGTTGCCATAAGGATTATTTCCACGGGCAGACTCAGAAGCCAAATGAAGTGCCAGGTTTGAGGGAATTTTACCATTGCCTTGACTGGGAGTAGGCTCATAGATTTTTCCAGGTGAATGCATAAGCAGCCTAGGAGGCTTATGCTGCTGCTACTTATCTTTCCCATGGCCAATTAAATAGACTTTTCTCAGAGCTGTCAATGTGGCGGCTTTCATGAGCACTAAATTCATCCTTTAAGGAGAAAACATGTTAAAAAAAGTAATGCCTTTTCTGATTTAAAGATAGTGTAAAAAAAGACCTCTTTTCAATATAGAGAACAAATCTCTTGTATATTCATGTGGATTACAGAGTAGTTTCCATACCAAAATATTACATTTCTTTTATCAGAGCAAAGTAAAGATGATACAATATTCTTGTATGAGATTAAAAAATATATAAGAATGGAAAATTGATAGCAACATACAATATAAAGTAAAGGACGATTGGATGATGTACTATGGGAGCTGATAAGAATTATATGGCTTCTAGCAGAGAAGTAAAATGACATAAAAATATATACACTGATGGCAATAGGAAATGCATCTATAAAGGGGATCACAGGAGTAAACAGGGAATAAGTTTGGATAACAGCAGACAAGCATTTAAGGGATAATGTTAATTGAATTATGCATTGTAGCCAGGTAGTGTAGGCTGATGCTTCTAAATGCTAAAAATAGCTGAGGCATCTTGGCCTGCAATGGTAGCCTCCATTTCCCCAGTCTTTCCACAAGAGTTCAAAATCTGCATAAAAGAGGTTGTTAACAGCTGTTCTGTTGGTGGCCATTGGGGCCCACTTACTCCGCTTTGGATGCAAAAGAGCTACAAACAGGTCTCCAAAAAGATGGGGGATTACACCAGGTTCGGAGTGGGAAATCATATGAGACCCACTCCAGAAGCTGTGGAGAAAACGAACACACGTAGAGAGAGAAAATGTTGCCTTTACATAGTGTGCGACTCATCTAAATCTCATCATCTAAAATCAGACATCTAATCAAAGCTATTCAGCTAGACTCCCTCTAAGGTTAAAGGAGAGGTGCGGGGACACTTCCAAAGCATTATTTAACCTTTCCATGTTTTGTTTCTGTCTTGGGATGTATGCAGTCTGCAGGCTGCGAATACTGTTGAGGTAGAAACCAAGCACCACATCAGTGGAGGAGCCAAGGACCACATTTAAGAAATGGCTGGCATGCTTTGGAATTAAGCAGATGGTCCCCCTACGAGTGCGGTTCAGGCCCCCGGCTCAGGCAGCTCACCCTCGCTGGCCGTGGCTCTGCCCCGGGGGGTGGTTGGGGCGGGTTAGCTGGTGCAGCCCAGCAGCTATCTCAGGTCTGCCTGAGGAGGCTCCTGTAAGAGCCCAGCCGTGAATACTGACTGAAGAAGGAGCTAATAATTAGAGTGCCTATATTTGTGAGGTCTGAATACTTGCCTCAGTCCTGCTTTCCAGATACCTGACCTCTGCAGCAGCATTCAGAGCCTGGAGCGAGATGCCTGGCTTACCCTGCACAGCACCCACGGCAAGAGGGGATGCCATGTGGGGAGGGAGGCTGCTGGCAGGCCCAAGCAGGTAGTCGCAGAGCTCAGAGCTTGCCTCCACCTGTGATTCCTCACGGCAGATCCTACTGCTGGAATTAGGCCTCTGGGGGTGTGTGAAGGACATATCTCCCTGTTGAGAAGCAGGATTAGTGGTACATTTCTGCAGACCATGAAGGAGGTGGAGGTGACAGGAACAGCCAGCAGCACACCGAGCTGTGCACAGTTCTGAAGCGGGAACTGCACCTAAGGCCACTACCGAAATACAGCAAGTCCAGGCTGGCATGGAAAGAACCCACAGACTAAGGGGTAGACACCTTCCCAGCAGACGCTTCTTTACAAACATTTAATCATCGAGACTGCTAGTCAGGCATGACCAGTCTTTGTCTGAACTTGGATGCCAGACCAACTGTCATGAGGTATCTGATGAGGAAAAATGACACAAAAAAAAAAAAAAAATAAAAAAAAAAAAAATTGTTAAATGGGGTAAGGAAGAACTCACAGCTGCAATCTTCAGGTGGAAAAATGCCCTTTTCACAGTGTCAAAATTTTAAACGGGGAAATATTAACTTGATCTTAGAAGACTGATATGCTTTTGACACAGCCGGTGGAAGGGCTGCAGTCAGCTGGTGGAGCTGCACTGCGGCAGGTGTTGGGGAAGTAAGGGCACGGACACATCTACAGAAAACACGGGTGGCAGGATGAAACTGAGAGGCTCAATTTTAAAATCCTAACTCTGGGAATGCATTGTCAGCAATATGCTTCACTGATATTTGAAGCTGGCTTTGGTTCGTTGTGCTTCCTTGAACAATAGTCCCCAGTCCAGGTTTTCTAAGAAGGGGATACAGCATGCTGCTTTGTTCGTTGCAGCTGCCTGGAATGGAAACTATTGTTTAAAACCAAAACAAACAACACCTCATCCAAAACACATGCAAATAAAACCCCACTACATGATAGGCTTATTTCAGAGCGGAAGACCAAACCATTCTGCATCCATCAGAAAAACTGATTTCAAATGATTTTAGAATCTTAGAACCTTAGGCACCTTAATATGGAAGAAGTAAGTAATACTTCTGAAAATGTCATTGTTCTTGTTTGTAGGCTTGAAATGCAAATGTTTTACTAGCTACTTTTCCTCCAAATCCTGTTATACTACTTTATTATTATATAGTTTCTTATAAATGCTGGTCACTGAGAATCTTAGTTTTCAATATAAGCATAATTTAGAACATTTATTTTAAAATATATTAGCTGTACTTTTTAAAAAAAAGTTACCAATATTTTAGGACAGGTTGGGAAGATACCATCCTTGACAAGACTAATCTAATACTGATAATAAAATTGGTAACAGGGTAAAAAGAATGGAATTACAGGAGGAAATCCACCAATGAGAGCTTTAGCCTATTCAGAACAGTACTAATATAATAGACTGAACAAATCAGGTCTATAAATTTCTGTCAGTGTAGAGTACCCACACAAGGTCTCATGCATCAGCTAAACTTAAACAAGGTCCTTGTACAGACCCTGTGAACAGAAGTGAATTTCACCCTCAACAGTTGAAAAAGTGCCTTTCATTTGGATTGCATGAGAAAATTAATTCTTAATTTGCTCCACGCTCCAGCAAAACTGAAACTGGTTCAGCCATCAATACTGTCTTTTGAACAATACAGTTTATACTACATTCACAAATAATCTGCTCTCAGGCTAAGTAGAGGGTTTTTACTGTTTCCTTGGTAAAATCTGGTTAATAAAAATATTGACATGTACAGTGTATCAACTGATGTAAGTAGGAGTTATATAATGAAATAAGACCTTGATGGTAAATTGTTGAGGCACATGAAGATATACTAGTACAGAAAATAAAGAAAAATATCAGGAAAATTACTGAAACCAAGAAAGCAGAGCTTTAGTAAAAGGCTAAGGAACAGGAAGGGAGACTGAATGAATATGGAAAATGCAACATGTTTTGGGCTTCTTTGGGTAGGAACTGGAAAAAAATGGCTAATAGAAAGATATTTAGGCTACAGAGAAATGGCAGCAGATCACCCAAAAGACACACACAAAAAAAAAAAGCAAAGGAGAGAGGCAGTAGAGCACTGAGTTTGAAAAGCACTTTTGAAGAGTATTGAGTACTATACCCCTAGCAAGCATTCTAGTGATGGGGCTGAGTCCCATTCCTTGCCTTAACTTCTCACGTAGGGCCTGTGTACTCCAGCTTCCTGCAGGAGGGTGGATTTCACTCAATATGCATATCGCATCCTCCTAATTATCCATCTCTTTGTATTAATGATGAAATAATACAATCTTCTATTTTCTCTAATTAAGTTTATTATGGAGACATTTTTATGTGCCTATTTTTGAAAAATGAAATTTCATTAAAAGTCAGTGTATCAGATCTTATTAATTCTATTACATTACAACATGAAACATTTCATCAGGGAAAAAAAAGACTGAATCAAAACCAACCCCAGACTTTGATAATACAGATAATAAAAAAACCAATGCATTCACTTTTCAATCTCATTTTAAACACCGCAAAACTTTCCTCATGCGAAGTTTTTAAATCAATAGAGAATGAGTTATCACATTCTCCTAGAGAAACATTTTTTTTTTTTTACTTTGCTGGGAATATTTTTCCCCTGAAAACACTATGAAATGCCAATGCATCTCACTAAGCCATTTTTTCTTCTTCTTGTAATTAGGAAAAACTAGATAAATAAATTGATATCAATTACCTTTGGGAAAACCAGGTTGGACTGAAAGACCTTTTAATAATTGGAATGGCAGTGCACTTTGCATGCTGTCAGTGCTCAGTGACAATTGCTACAAGCCAATTGATACATGGTGACGTTTTCTTTGTCATTGCTGGACAGTAGGGACTTCAGTGCCAATGATTTTCTGCCATCATCTGAAAGTGATAGGGGCCCATGAATGGCTGTAGCAAGATAAAGGATCCCTTGATATCCCGTAGAGGAACTGCAGTGTTTTGCTGCTCTCCTGACACGTTCCGCAGCTGCGACTCCAGGACTCACGCAGCTGAATGGTTTAGCTGAAGTTTGGAATCTTCTGCTTCTTGTGAAGCTACTGCTCAGCATGGCCAGTGCACTGCTTGCACTGAGGACAGATCACGTGGGGCACCAGACAGCAGCAGAAATACTGGGCTGCTGCTGGAGACTGAGGGATTCTTATTTTACTGTTTTAGAAAAGAAAGTCATAACCCATTTGAGCAGTTGTAGCAGAATATATAGACTGCGTCAGGAGACTGAAAATTCACTTGTAAAACACACAGTAGAATGACTTGTAGCACATACCTAATTGACTCAAATTGCTTATTTTGGTTTTCTGTAAACCACAAATCTGTCATATAATTTCATCTGTTTTCCTTGTGCAACCATTTGTCATTCTAGAAGGAAGCACAGTCCCTGAAATTATATATATAAAATTTTTTTTCAGCGTATTTTTTGTGCTGGAATGACTGAGATGCAGTTTTAAAGGTTTAGGGAGAATAAAGGACCGTTGCTGATGAAACTTTACCCTGTCTATCCATCGACTTTGTATTGTTAATCACTGCAGCTGTGGTCTATAGACCACATATTCTCCCAGGACAACCTAGCTCACCCAAAGTCCACCCCCAAGGCTCCTCTCTCTTGCAGGCTACTCTGTGTTGTGGGCAGACAGATTGCCTGGCATTAACAGAAATTTGTTCAGGAGCATCGCATCCAGCATGCCTTCTCCATTTGGCCTGGTAGATGAGGAGAGCACAGGGCACATTGCTCTTTCCTTAATATAGCAGAGATCTGGACATACTGGAGACAGTATAGTGATGATGAAGGAACTAGAGGATCTCTCCTGTGAGGAGAGGCTGAGAGACCTGGACTGTTTAGCCTGGAGAAGAAAAAGCTTGAGATGGAGGATCTTTTCAATATGTATTAATACCTGAAGAGAGAGTGCAAAGATACCAGAGCCAGACTCTTCAGTGGTGTGGGACAAGAGACAATCGGCACAAACTCAAGCACAGGAAATTCCATTTAAACATAAGAACAAACTCTTCCACTGTGAAGGTGACTGAGTACTGGCACAGGCTGCCCAGGGAGGTTGTGGAGTCTCCATCTTTGGTGATATTCAAAAGCTGTCTGGACATGGTCCTAGGTGACTGGCTCCAAGTGACCCTGCTTGAGGGAAGGTTGGACCACAGGACCTCTGGTGGTCCCTTTCAATCTCAACCATTCTGTTATTCTGTGAACTCTGTGTATGCAAAGAATGAGTGCATAAGTGCGCTTTGATGATGCAAAGTCATCATCATTTATGGGAATCTAGTGCTTCCTGGGAGCTAGAGATTCATTGTAAGGCCAGGTGTGCCTGACTTCATTGCACAGTACTTTGATGCAGATTAAGTCATTCACAGGACACATTGTTTGCAAACAGCACAGTGAGTGATGGGGAACATTCCAGGGCATGGCTTCCCCTGGGTCTGAAACAAGGGTGTGTAGCCTGCCAGGCTGAAAAGGTCCAGGGCTATACCTGACATTTGTCAGTGTGACTGGGATCAGGCCTGTAGGCTTACCCTTCCCCTTTGCTGACCTTTGGAAAAAATCAATCCATTTTGTTGCCTCCCCTCCCACCTTTCTAAAGTGCGTTGCAACAAAGAAAAATATGGGTAAGAGAGTAGCAGCATGCCAAAAAGGAATGCAAACCTGCCTGATGGGTGGAGATTTTCAGTAGAATTGTCCAAATAAATGAAAATGAAAAGGTAGCAATATTCAGGGGAAAGAAAACCCAACAGACAACCATGAAATCTTTCCCTTGCCCTGCCATCTCCAATGAGGATGCTGTGTCAACGATGGCAGTCATACCCACAATACCTGGCCAAACAGCAGGTATCTTTTGTGCACAGTCTTGCTTGGAAAAGTTGCATATGGATATTTGTGTCTGCTTGCTGTGAAAAATTCAGTTCAGCAAATAATTCAACAAGTGAAAATAAACAAAATCTATGTCCCAAACAATGCAGATGCAGGCTAGCGGATAGTGCACTAGACTAGAAGAACAATTAAGCCTATACATACCTGTGTGCGCTGGTTCTTCTGAGATTTCATTATTCGTCTGTACACTATCTTCACAGCCAGCCTATAGGCTGAAATATTTGTTTCTGTGGAAGGCAACATCAAAACCCTTTTATGGCTCTTCTTTGCCACTAGGTTCTTCTATATAGGCAATGCTGGTCAAGCAGTATCTCCACAAGGACAAAGAAATACAAGGGAACAGCCAAGCTAGGTGCAATGTGCAGTAAGCATGTGGTACATGCATAAACTGAAGGCACATTTAAAGGCAGCTCTCTTTCCCTTTCCTGAAGTTTGCTATCAGTAGATTTGCTCTAATTTTGTTCCAGAGTGCCCTCCAGAGGGTAGACAGTGACTGTGAAACTGCTCTTAAAATATAGCCTTGAGGTGGGCAAGGACATACCTCTCACTGTTCCTGGGAACCCAAGAGATGTAGACCCCTTCAGCTCTGTCTCCTCTTCCAAGCTTTAGGAGTGAAGCAAGGACTGTGTTGAAATCTGTATGCCCTAAACACAAGGATTCAAGGACCTGTCTCACTTGGGACATACAGACGCGACTCTCCCCCCAGTAACAGGGCATAATGTAAGAAAGACAGGCACCAAGTCCCTGACTCTCTGGCTGAAGGTGAGACCACATCTTTTTCCTTTCTCCATTACTGTATTCTCCTTACTATTTAAACACACAAAGCCCAGAAACACTCATGGAGAGATTCAACAGCCTTAACACAGTGCCAGTGGCATGATCTAGAGTGTTCTAGACATTTCCATGGAGATGGCAAAAATTAAAGAGGATCTGTGAAAGACCTGTGCCTTTCTAGGGTGACAGCTGGGGGCCTGGTGGGATACCCTATAGCATTTAAAATGCCACTGCGCATCTGTATTCATACAACTGAATTTCTCCCTCATCCTCCCCTTTTAGTGGTGAACAAACATATGCAACAAATTCTAGTTTTGTTGCTTGATGCATCGCTATTCACACCATCCAAATAATGCTATGATATGAGATATTACTCATTTAATTGCTCCATGTCTTGGGACTTCCCAGAAAATTTGGTGAAAGACCTTTTAAAGAATTCTAGTCAAATTGTTAGTTTAGCCCTTTGGACTTAAGCTACAATGAATGTCTTGCATATGATCCAAGTTTGATTTTCTGTTTTACTAGGAAAGAACTCTATTAAAAAAGCTTTCAGTATTATTTACAACAATAAAAACAGGATAAAATGCCTGCTGTCTTAAAGGCTGATAATGGTACAGAGATTACAAACTGCAGTTTCAATAGAGTTGTCTCTGTTTGTCTGCTTGAAAAGTGGCCTTTTTACACTATACGGAAGCTAACCATTTCAGCTATTTCATAATATCAGTAATGAAAGAATTGCTCTTCCATTATAACCCTATTTTATGTTTAAAGCACAAAACAGAGCCTCTGTTTCATTATTGCTTAATTCCAGAACAAATGTTATCCTCTTCCTTTCAGAGAATTATAAACTGTGTCGTTATTTACTTGCATGGCTCAATTTTCACACATTTGACAGACCATTGCTCATGTTCTTCATTGTCATGGTATTAGTGAAATGTAGCATAAGCTCTAAATTTGCAACTGCTGTCCAATCAATAAGAAGATCACACCATCCGAATAATGCTATGATATGTGACATTATCTATTCAACTGTTCTATTTCTTGGGACTTGTGAATACTGTCACATTGAAAATGAACACCATTTGCGCTGACAGATTTTTTTCTCCGTTCAACACTTTTAATGAATATATTTCAAAAAGAGGTACCAGATTAAATAAATTTTATGTCATATCAAAACAGAGATATTAACATTATTTGTAGCAGCAAAGTTCCAAGTAAATTACACTGAACTCACATATGCAATGCATTTAGCAAGAATAGGGTTTTCAAATAGCATAAATCTTCTTGGATGTCAACTTGCCACAGCAGTGATATGTAGACCTTATTCTCCATATTTTCATAACAAGAACAAAAGTGCGCTTTGGCATAGTTTCCTAATGCATCAAATTAGTATCCAAACCAGAATTTACTGCTAACACAAAAGTTTACTAAGGAAGCTCTGTAAACTTCAGCAAAAGACTCCTGTATCTTTCGTTGCCCAAACAAAGCTATTATCATGCATTCTTGCCATAAAATCTTCTATACAGATATTTTCCTGTGGCCATGTTATTTTAATTTGTGCATTGGATTTAACAGTCTTTTCCCCTTTATGAGGTATCCTTTTTAACAGAATCATGCCATTTCTGGAAAAATGGCTCATGGATAGGTTCTCGTTGGACTTACCAAGTCTCATCCTACATGGTACAGAATACGCTTATGGTGCAACAGGAATGACTTGTACAGAACAAACCAGAACAAACTGCCAACCAGGTCTCACACAGCATAATAATGAGGCAAACTTCTTGGGTGAAAAAGTTGGAAAATGGATTCATACTTTGCTGAGTGTGATATCTTGGTGAGTGAAGGCTTTCAGTGTCTTCAGATAAGTGCACCTTTGTCTTTCAATAAAGACAGTCCTAACATGGTTAAATGAAATCTATGGACAATAAGGTAAAGACTGACATTAGAAAGGATTATAGAAGCATGGTTTATCAAAACTTGTATGATTTTGGAGTGTTTCAGTAACCTATTGTGTTGTAAAAAATGAAATTGCAAGAAACGTCATTCTCAGAGGTGTGCTCTCACTATTTCTATAGTGCAAGCAAATCAATTCACATTCCATTAATGTAATAAGAACTGTATATCGTAAAAATACCCTTACAAGAAAACTGAAAATATAATATAGAGTTCCCATCACAGACCCATTTATTTCTGGTGCAGTGGTAAAAACCCATGTTTTCAGTTCCATCTGACACTAGCTAGATATACACAGGCATGTAAAACCTCCTGCATGAGAAGATCTGCAGCTGGATTCCTAGAATGATCACCTAGCTCCTAACTCTGCTAGCAGTAATACTCAGCAGAGGTCTTCCTCTTGTCTGACTTTCTATATGTACAGTAGAGCGTGTGAGATGGTCATTCTTTAGAACAGCATTCTTCCAGTTGGCAAAGCAAAATCTGGAAGTAACAGCTTCTCAGCAGAGAAAAGCCATGCTGTTTGAACGTTATTGGAGTAAAAACATCAGTCAAATTATCCTACAGGAAGGGTCTGACTTTTGTTTCATTTCTGAAAAAAGTAAGAGTGCCCTCCCCTCTTTCTCTGTCACCTTCCTTCCACAGTTCTGTAGAGGATGAGGTAAGCTGCCTCTCCTTCGTTGGGTAGCTGTCATTCTTTCTGAAGCTAAAGGAACCTATGTAGCCATGTTGGGATCACTGTACTTAGTGGGGCAGCCAACAAAGAGATCACCTCTTAGTTACTAGCCAAAAAGAAGTACAATGTCTGAAAAACTTAAGGTTGCATACATATCAAAATTCCGGTAATCAAAAAGCTGATCACATCCTTAACTGCTGGACCATCTCTGCCTAACATTGTAATGCTTTTAGAAAGCCCTTTAGAAATTAATCTTTAAGTCTAGCCTGAGGAAATATTTTTATATCCTTAATTTTAATGAAGAGAAAGCAGAAAAATGTTTAGCATTATAACTAATGTCCCATCTCTCATTTTGTCCAATTGTAAAATAATAAGTTGGTACTTACGCATTAAGTGAAGGCCATACAGAGGTAGATCTTGATTACACATATAAGTAGGTAGATATTTTCCCACTATAAAAATAGATAAAACAAGACACGGATGTTAACTGACTCTCCTCACTGACACAATAAATTAGGAAATTGCTTATCAAACCCTTTCTGAGAAAAAAATATTTAAGTAATGTGCATTTTGTAAAATCTTCAGAAGCCCAGTATCTCCAAATCTATTTGAAGACTTCGAGTACAATGTACCAATTATGCAGCATTTGACAATGTCCATTTGCAAATTTGTAGAATTCCTCAACATTAGATTGTTCTAAGCTGATTTATATGGCAGGTTAAGAAGAAACAGATTGTGTACACCTAGAGCAGTCTTATATGACTGGAAGGGTTTTATATTTATTCCTTTTCAGTCAAAAATCATGTCACAACACCGTTACAACGCAGATAGGTCAAGCTAAAGATGCCATAGTGTGAAGCATATTTTGTTTTAAAAGAAACTAATTCTTCAAGCAGATTTAGCAACATATTCCCAGAAAGTCCTAGCCCTGTAGGGAAAAAGAAATTAAAATATTTTAAGGCTACTTTTGCTTCTCATAGATCAGCAGTATGTGTTTGCAACAGTCACACAACTCATCATCTTACAACTTACTAAAAACGCCATGTACAATGGTTTCCTTGAACCTCAAGATTTTTATTTAAATATTAAAAATAAAATACTGTTTTTATTCTCTTTCGTTTTAATGTTTTTCTCTAAGGTTTATTGTACTGCAGGCTCTGTATTGTAAGCCACAAAGGGCAATTATAGCCTAAAGTATGGTGATCACTACTGAATATGATACTCCAGGTGAAGTATATAACTAGTAATTAGGCACTATTAATTCTGTTTATTTTGATTTATCATCTGTTTCTCCAGGAATTAAATATAGTGTTCTGTTTGACATGTGTACTGCAGTTAGAAATCCAACAGCATGTTAGAAGAGGTTAGTATGATAATTCCTCGTTGGTCACTACCTTGCAGATTTTTTTAAAGCATTAACTGTGAATAAACTATTTGCCCACTTATATATATATAAATATTAATAACAAACTTTTGACCTTGACAAACTCTGATCACTAGTACTTCAGCTATCTTGAATCACTTAATTTGCGATATTCTCATTAGACAGTCAAATTAGCTCTAAAATACACCTTCTAATTGCCTCTAAAAAAATCCTAGTCCTCTGATGAGTTGACATACTGTTTTGACACATGTAGCTGAAAATTTTTTGTATGAAAGCTTTTTCAGCTGAAAAATCCTTTTTCAACATGAAAATTCTCATTTAAAGTGTGGCTTTGCTTTCCTAACAGTGCAAAATATCAGATTTCGTTTTTATTTCTTATTCCATTTTTAAATTTAGTTTTCATTTATCGTAATCTCCCTTTCTTTTGTGTCCCTCACTTTTCACTATTACCTGCTTAGAAGATGTAAAGCAATAAGAAGCTAGGCAGCAGTTCCTTCACATTACAAATCTTGTAGAATAGCTAGTATATGATTACTTACAATCTGCAGTAATTTTTTTCTATAGGTGTATGAGACTAAGAATGAGGTTGGTAAGGGAATGTGAATCAAATGGCAAGAGAGAGAGGGAGAACATGGAAGTCCAGACAATGTCAGTCAGTACTGTGGTCTGCTCCTGAGGTAATATCTGTATTTGCTTCTGTAGAGGTAGGAGCCATGTGTTATATTTAAGATAGATAAAAAAAGGGACTTAGAAAGATCTGAAGCAGCAGCCAGGCTTCAAGTATCCCACTTGGCTGCTATCTAAGCTAGAGATGAATTTCATAAGTGCCACAATTTTTGTTAGTCATGGAAGTTTCTCATGCACTGACAGCTGAGCTTTGTGGTGTACCCCAGTGTGCAGCAGTTCTCTCTGGCACCTGCCCTATGCTCAAGGCCAACAGGAACCTACAGGGAGACATTCTTCCAGCAAATTTATCTCAGAGCCTTAATGCAGCAAAGACACCAAGGTCAGAGTACCAAGTTCCTCTGCCTTTCAAAGCAGAAGCTGAGAAGTGATATGCCTCTTATACCAGAGTTTGATGATTATAGTCCTCGGCCCACAATAATCTAGCTGAAAAATAATTGGGCTGGGGAGGGAAATAATGTTTTCTTAGCCACATTAGTCCCACAATCCTATTCAACAAACTATGTGCCTGAGGAGTCAAGTGAGCCACGGGGACAAGGCACTGAGGACGGAGCACCTGCTTAGACCAGCCGAGCTGCTGACAAAACAGATGTGGAACTACAGGCTCCACTCCACTTGTAATCTGGGCTGAAGGCTCCAGTTCAGCAAAGCACTTAAGCACACATCCAAAAGTCATTAAGGAGGCAGACCTCTGCATGCACTTGATGTAGGGCTAACACTGTACATCAACTGACATCCTGCCCCATTAACTACACAGGACTTTAGCAAGTGCTTAAGGGCTACAGCCAAAAATAATATAGTTTGAAAAGATATCTCTCTTCTTCCCAAATCCAGTCAGGTCTCGGGAGATACAGAATTTAAAAAGGCTGAATAATTAGGTTCATAGTGGATCATTCGTGTGCTGCAAAACAGCACAGCTTCAGTGACATGGCTAGAAGAAAAAACCTTTGTCTTTTCCTCCATCCCTTCTCCTTAATGATCTGGTTGTCAATATATAGCCCTGTGAGTTGGGTGATGCATTTAAATCCTTCCCAGCTGAGGAAGGACATGAAACCAGGTGTTCTGCTTTCCCAGATTACTGCTCTAACAGGACCTATTAAGTAATGGAGAAAATACTGATAATGCTTGTTTCTTTTAAACCATGACTAGAGATGTATTCTGGAAAGATTATCAGCCTGTGACTACCTTGTGGGACACAAACAGCTCTGTAAGGTGCTACGCAGCACAGCTAGTCTCAGGATCCTTATCGGCTTGCTACAGTAAGATCTCTGCTGTGCTTGCTAGCTTTTCTGTTTCCTGGTCTGAGGTCTCTGAACCTACCTCAGGCAGGGCCTTGAACTTGAAGGAGCACAAGTCCTGTCTCAGAGCTAGCCTTGGAGTCCTAGCCAACAGCTGGTATTTGCTGAATTGGGGTCTACAGAGGAAAACTCACGACAGCTTTACAAGAAATTTCAGGACTTGCCACTTTAATCACAAATTGAGAATTAACTAATCACTTTAAAGTCAAACAACTTCTAAAATTACTTTCTATAAACAGATGCACTATTAGAGATGTTTTGTTTTTAGAGTGATTTTGGAGATGTTAATTTGCATGATCAATTAGTAGAGAGCATGACAAATACATGTGGTTCTATGCAAACATTTTTAATTTTTATTTAAACAGAACAGAAATGAAACATACTCTCTTCAGTACTCAGATGACCTTCCAGATTTCCATGTACAGTATCTATGGATTTTTAAGTATAATTAACAACTTCCATTTCAGTATTTAAGAGCTTCAAGTTCTGTTTCTTTGACAGTCAAAAGCTAATCAATCTTGTTCTCAAATGCTAATACAAGCAATTAAAAATAACATTAATTGAAATACTGCAGGGGCTGTTAGGTTTTTTTTTTTAACCTCATGGCAACACTAATTTACAGTACTAATTAGTGAATTGCCCTTTGTATTATAAATCTTTAGAAGGGAGAGCTGGCCTTTAAAGCCCAACAGAGAGATGCAGATGGTCACTTACTTTCAGTAAGCTTTCATGGTAACTATAAGGATATTCACTTCACCACATAGACCAAACATGATGGATTATATTGTTTACAATGAAGAATATTAATTTATGCAAAGAAAAATGCATTGCCCATTTGTCCTGTTGTAAAACATGCAAATATCCTTCATAGGATAGATTATATTCTGTCCAGTTGTCCTAATTAGAAAAAAGAGTCCAACTGCCTTATATGAGACACAGGAGGGAAATATACATATACAATATGTTATAAAACTGAACAAGACAACCTATGAAGCACAGATAAATATATATAACATACTGTTTTTAAACAAGTATAATTGAAAACCTTTTGCTATGCAATTAAAAATTTGTAAGAACAAAAGATAAAATTCAAAACTATCAAGTACAACCAGAAAATATAACTATTTACCTGACCCAGTTTTTCCAGAAGATACAGTTTAATGTGTGGGTATGGCCATTTTCACTCTCTAAACCAAGACAGAGTAGTTTCTTTGCCAGAAAATTACAAAAGGCTCAAGGTGACTTTGATTTAGGAACAAGGTTGGGAGTCCTTAGTGATCACACTATAATCTACACAAATAAGAATCCCAATTCTCCTTGGAAGTATCATTATAACTTGATTATAACACATAAACATGAAAGCACACTTAGCTCCCTCTGTAGTCATATAGGCTGATTTTTCATTTTATTTTCATGTATTACAGTTGTGGATTTTGGAAATCTGATAAGAACTTCTAGCTTTTTAGTAAAAGGGGAATGAAAGTACATTACATTGCGTTTTCCAGGGAAGTCGTCATGTCTTCCAGCAGAGTATCTGCTATTATACTATGTATGTACACTGGGCTATAACAGTGGGAGGGTGCAAAAAGTTATTGTTTGAAACAGTAAGATGAGAGGGGAAGGTAGATAACTACAGTAAGGTGTCACAAGTGTAGTCAGTCCCCGAGGGTTTGTGTATGAGACACAGGGGTTGCTGTTGAAGCTCTGACTGTCCAGAAATGGAAATACTCCTTTTACAATAGAAAACCACATTGGGTCCTAATTGCCACCAGGAGAAGTAATCAGTATGGTTGGCTCCTGCCAGTGATGTCACCCCTCACAAGCAGAAATCATACACAGGGGGGGACCCCATTTAAAACTTATAACACACTTAGGGCTCTGTATGTGAAACTACCAATAAAGCAGGTGGCCTTTGAACAAGAAAATGAAAGTAGATTTTTAGGCCTTTTCCAGGATTTCACTGCTTAAACAGTAGAAAAAGAAGATAGTAAAAGCAGATAAGGAAATGATTAGTTACTAAAAAATGTTGATTCAGGTTACCTTTATTTTAATTGTTTCTATTCTGTTCTTGAAGAAAAGTATTTCTTAGGAACCTCTCCTGTTCAGCTTTGTTGCAGACAAACTTGTGTTTAAATAACTACAGTGAAAATCTGATGCTGGCTGCAATGTTATGATCTGGTTCTTTGGCTGAAGCTGAAATACCCAGAAAATAATGTAGTGGAGCTTCTCTGAAGTGCAGGATGATGGTGGCCTTAAGGAATCGATACAGCTGCACATTAGTGATAGCGGGTACATCCACATGAAGAGGGATTGTGCTTTTAGCACACACTCAGCCTCCTATACAAAGAGGCAATACCATTGCCAACATGGGCTATGTGGTCCACTGAAGGTCTCCTAATGCTGAAATCACCAAGAGAGCCAAAGTTAAACAATGGCATAAAATTAAACAGGAAAAGGTATAGTGTTGACATTCTTGGAAGTGATGTGCCTTAAAATGAGGTGTGAGAGGTGGGGAAGCAAAGAACATGAAAAAAGTGTGCAGGAAAAAAGAGAAGATTTTATGATGAAATGAGGAAAGCACAGTTTTGTAGTCTAATCTTGATCCCAGCACCACTCTAAAGTAATTGTTGCCAAGGAACCTCAAGCTGTAGGTGGTAAAATTAACTCTGCCATCAGTTGTATGAAAGGTCAGAAGCTAACACTATGACAGAAGCTGGCCATATTGAAATATTGTTGCAGCTCATAGCTCATTTGATTCCTAGATCCTGAGAAACTGAACTGCGTAGAGGTGACATGTGCCAGCTACTGGAAAAGAAAGAGCAATTGTAAGATTAACCATCAGTGTAAGATCTGAATGTAAAGCACTTATTTTTCATCTAGTTCCTCCCTGTCTGTAAAATGCGGGATACTTAGCACTCTGAGTCTTAGAAAAGCACTTTAAAGATCAAGCATGAAAGATTCTTCTCAAAGTAAAAGCAAAATATTATTACTTTTTCCTCTTCCCCTCCCTCCCAAATGCCAAAAGGAGAAAAAGAAAGCCTTGATGCAAGGAGAGCACCTTGATGTAACACTGAAACAGGTAAAGTACATGTGTCCTTTACAAGAAAAGAAGAGAACAAAGCCAGCAACCTTACTTGCTTATATATTAAGTTTTCTGGTCTTTTGTGAACAGCTGCAGATTGCAAGCATTGTGTATAAGGGTAAAACAACTTGTTTTTAATCTAAGCATCAGAGCTATGTGATTTTTTTTTTCTAAGACATTACAGACTTTTCACATTATTTTTTCTTATTGTAAACCCTCTCCACTGTCAGAAGGTAGCAGCTGCTTAGCTAGTGCAATGAATCTCTTACCGTAGGGGTGTGATCAAGCAAGGGGTCACTAACAGATGATTTGAATCTATATTTTACAGGGATGGAACATCACTTTTTTCTGCATTGCTTCTGTCTGAAAACTTTTTGCCTACTCCATCTTAGATTGTCTTCTTAAATTTGGGTGAATTTGGACTGGCCCTAACCTAGGATGGTGTTCCATGAACTTAGATGCTCCTGAGGTACTCATCTGAGAGAGATTTTCCTTGTTTCTTCCCTCTTCCTCAAAAAAAGTGAGGAGCCAGAGCAGTGACTTACTGCTGGTGGTATGAGACCCCATGTCAGTACCGCACTGGCGTTGCAAAGGGGTGGGTTTATTCCCTAGTTTTCTGCTGCTCTTTCTCATAGAAATTCTCTGGCAAAGGCAAAGCATGTTATCAAAGTTACCAGAGGGATCACACAAAACATACTGAAAGTTGGACAACATCACAAGAAATGGTTGGAATTAAAATACAACACATAATTGCAAACGTGGAGTGTATATGGGTTCACATTTTTATGTTCCAGTTTTAAATGACTCAATGCCCCAAAGTGCAACACTTACTATTTATAACCTGTCTTTCTGTGAATGTAATCCAGACCATTAGTCTTTCCCTGCTGTTCATAAAGAATTGGCAGTAAGGTTGGCAGACCTGAACATACCATTGTGTTTACTCATGGAGATTGTTTAACTCCCCTTTTCTACACTTTCACATGCTCTGGTGTAGAGTGGGTTGGACAACTATAGTAGGACATTAAGCTTCTCTCCCTTTCCTTCACCTTTGTCTATTAAAACCAATCTATACAGCATCCTTCTATCTCTGTCCTGTAAGCTAACGAGTACAAGACAGCTTCCTTCTCTTCCCAGCTACATTTTTCCAAGGAATGGTTGGTTTGGGACCCTAATTTGGGAGATGGTTTAGTGTTATGAAATTGAAGTTGAGTGAAGCATATAATTTAAGATTTTTTTTAATGGAACTTTTTGCAACTTTGTCTCAACATGACAGCATATATGGGATTGCTGTTTGATGTCTGTATTAAGGACAAGGCTACATACCAATTCCTAGTTACATTCTGCAGCACAGCATACAAGCAGCACGGATGATTTAGCCTCCATACAACCTCTATCAAATTGCTGTTTAAGTCATACACATATGCCATGAAGCAAATTAGTGTAGCCACATTGTTGCTTGACTTTTCTGTGCTTACATATGTTTTGGTGCAGATTTTGTTAGATAACTAAGGCAGGGTTTAAAGAGCTTCCAGCAACCCTCCAAATCTTTGTTCTTTCATTAATACCAGACTGTATTGCATTCCCCCATATCACATGTCAGAGGCTTGGCCATATCTGTATTTGTCTGTGGGTGTGAGACAAGGCTAATAAAAAGGATCAAGTAACAATTGCCTGGATAGCTGATTGGAGATTTTATTGGAAAAAATATCAAGAGAAATTGCATGAAACTTTACAATGGTCATATAACCCCGATAATCAAAACCAGGCAAAAATTAAGTGAAGAAAACCTGGATTCCTTTGACTGGTTTAACTAAGAAGATAAAACAAACCTCATCTGCTTCTCTCTTCCATATTCCTAGAAACATAATCTCGCATGTCACTAATTATGCATAATTTTTCAACAAAATGTAACACAGAAAATCAGTCTCTCAAAAATAAAGGATGTTGCTACAGTAAGGCAAAAGGAGAAATAGAAAAAATCGGTCCTTAAAACTACCACTGGGCCCATGGCTACTACAATTACGTGGATTCAGTAATGGAAATATGGGTCTGTGTGACAGGAAAATATTGCCTGGCTAAAGCCCATGAAAAGCCTGTTGTAATATGTGAACTGCACAACGTTATGCTTTTGTTAGAAAATGAGCCATCGAGGAACCTACAGTACACGCTTGTCTGCCTTCAATAGACTAAATAGGGAAAGAAGTCCCATCATGTTGTCTGTTTGATTTATGATGTGCCTAAATCTTGAGGGAAAAAACTTTTACGTATCAAACCTCTGTTCAAAACAGTGTTGCATCGAAAGATAACTGAGACTGACAAGGGATGTCTGTTGGTCCAAGGAAGCTGGAACAGATGTGATAAGCACTGCTCTTCTCTTATTTCTACCGCTTTTGACTTAAAACTATTAAAAGGGAGGGGCAAAAGCAAATCTAATTCAAAGATGAGACACAAAAATAATATCCGCAGTGAACTTTTGATACAGTGCTGCCTTGGTAATAGGATGGTCTCCAAATACAGTGAATTTCATGCTGATACTTTGATTAGAAAAACACATTAGGAGCTCATTATTTCTAAGCCCTAAGCACGATTTTCTAACACTGCTAGTTAAATTGTGCACCAGCTCTTGTCTGCATAGGCTAGTCAAGACATTTTTATTTTTTTTTACAGAAAGAGGGTGACCATTACTGAATTCTATAAAAGATTTTTTTATTTCAGCTTCAAAGCATGAATACTTCCTATTCCTGAAGATGTACACAGTATATCACTGTAGAGAGGCCTTCCCTGCTTTTGTCATGCTTGACAAAATTTTGCTTATTTGGGATATCTTTTTATACCAAATATATCTAACCATAACTGAAGAAAATATTCCACTACTGGATAGTGACTCTCTTTCTTTAACTGGCTGCTGTGATATCTGGATACTATGACAGGCGTTTCATAAATAGGCATAGATCTCCCTGCCCCTATCACGCCATTTATCACTGTGTTTGGAAGATCTTCTAATTACTCTGCCAATGTAGGTGGTCGCAGTAGCTGAAGGAGTTGCTTTAGGTATACTGTCAAATATCTAATTTGTCTTGTCACCCTTCCCATTAAGTGCCTATTTCTTGTAGGGTCATTTCTCTGTGCTCATTCTTCCTTGATAGCTCCATTACCTTTGACACTATAGGCCACTTACTACTCCACAAGAGACTCCCACCCTTAGGTTTATGTGACACCAACTTATCGTTTCTTCATCTGGCTGACAGCATTAGAGAGCTAGTGCTGATGGATCCTCTATTTCCCCCCTGTCTCTGCTGGCATCTCTCAAGGCTCTGTCATCATTCCCTTTTTGCTCTTCCCAGTCACTGCCTGGGTGTCTTTGCCAGCTGTCCTGGACCACTTACTTCTCAGCATTAATGACTCTTAAATCTGCTCTTCTGCCTGTCCAGCCTTGCTTCTATGATAGCTAATGCTGGACTCCCCACAGCTTGCTTGGATGTTGCATGCCTAAGGATGAATGTGCAGCCTTAGCCATGGCAGCTATTCTCATCACCAGCTTGCGCGTCTCACAGCTATTTTGACTGCTCCTTCAGTTCTATGTCCTTGCAATCATTTCCTTCTAAAATATTGTTACCTCCCATCACTGTTCTTCCATTCCCTTTGCCTGAATTTTACCCAAGTTCTTTCTCAATGGGTGGAATTGAGCTTTCTCTGACCTTTATTTTACTTTGGCATTGTTTCCTGTTCTGTTTGTTATAAAACTTGTTCATCAAGGCTATTCCCTACCTCCTTACAAAATCAGACAATTTAGCGTATGTGTATGCTAAAGTCTTTCAAGACTAAATCTGGAAAACATAAAAAATAAAAATAAAATAAAATATAAAATAGTTTATAAGTAAAAGAGTTTATTTGTTCAGAATATAGTATATTTGTAAGCTATTATGGTCAAAACATTTGACACAATGAATACTTGTTAACGCTATCAGAAATGTTTACACCACGGTGGTAAACTGGGTCTTTGTGACAGTACTGTTCATATCTTCATGAACATGATCTAAAATTTTCTGCTGCAATGTGTTTTACAGTAATTTCTAATTCTTTTCTTCTGGAACTTACAGCTCTAGCAACAAGTAACTTTGGAATGTCATCTTCCAGCCTGGAGTTTCAGCAAAGCTGATATCTCTATCTAGTCCCCCAAAACGATGAGAGAGTAGAGATGAATTTTGAACCCAAATGTCACATATTGTAGGCAAATATTCTCACAGGCCACATCTGACTACTGTTCCAGCTTCTGTGATGGTAGATATAGGGGAACATTTTATTTTGCAAATGGCAACAGTCATGTCATAAGATCAGCAGAGAAAACTTTTTAATCCTCTCTTATGCAATTATGTAGCTGCATAGGGATGGAAACAGTTGAATAAACAACTGACAGACAACAAGGACATGTAGGCATGTAAAAGGGAGCTTTGTAATTGGCAATGCTGAGTAAATGTTAGGACATTTTAAGCACATTGAGTCAGATTTGAATCATCATCTTAGCAGTTCATTCAGCAACCATTTGACCCGCTTTGCAGGTATGAAATGCTGAAAGTCTACTGGTGACAGCTCGGAGATTTTAAGCAGTGGTACTGCTGAGTATTTTCCACTTCCCTCTATTTTTGCTTTCATATTACAAGTTGCACTGCAAAGTTAAACACTGAAGATCAGTCAATAGGGGTAATTTGAATGAGAAAAAATTTCCTGAGAACAGTATTTTCAAAGTTTTATTCTGAGAATGACAACTTTATAGCCCCTAATGTCTGCAGGACAAGCAGATTTGTAAGTACCAAAGCAAACATTATCAGTGAACCACTTGGCATATTAATAAGGGAAAGAATAGGAGGAAATCCTGAATGTAATGTAATAAACCTGCTTATTACAACTCTGCAGCTTTTATCTGCTTAGTCTTGACTGGAAAGCACTCCAGGTATCTCTACTGATGGCCAGGACCATGAATATTCAGAACAATTGGGTAGCAGCCCTTTATCCAGGCATGGATAAAGAGACTGACCTGAAGCTCTGACTGTCCATGAACCTATAGCAGAGCTTACAACTATAAAAAAATACAACCTTGAAATTTCTGCCAGAGTACCAGCACAGAGGGTTAATTTATAGGGGAAGGGATAGGTATGCTCAGAGTTGAACTGTGGCCCACAATGACAACCTGACTGGCATTTTTCTGTCTAAAGCACCCTCTGCTCGCCTGACCTTAGAATGTCTTCAGAAATGCTCCTGGCTTTTAAAGATGCTACTATTAACAAACATTGGGCCAAGCTCAACCTGAGTTCAACTGCATTAACTATTTAATCTGAGAGATGGTTGTATCTTCCTTGCTCACTCTGCCTTTAGTATACTAACAAAAATGGTAGTATATGGTATTTGCTATCAGAATACTTATTCACTGTTAATCTCTTCTAGTACATTTGGGCTCCTTTTAAAGAGAAAATGGGTGGCAATACTGAATTATTTCACCCAAATTTGTGAGAACCAGAAACCCATAGACAGAGTCCCATACTTAAAATGAAAATGTCACATCTTGCTTTTCATATTGATTTTGCATAAGTCATTGCACATCAACATTTGCACTTACCTAATTCTGCAGTAAGTACAATTACTAAGTTGCAGGTATCAGGGTACTTTTTTCCTATTGGATTGCCATGAATGCTCTTGTTCATCATCAACCAAGCTCATTCTTTCTGAATAAAAGGAAGGCTTGTACACTTGTACTATGCAATCAATAGTTATTAAAAACGTAAGATTCCTCATAGACCACACAGCGAAAACTGTGAAATACACTTCTCTGAAAAGTTCTGGAATTTGCATATTACAGTCCACAGAATCTGTCTCAGTACCAAAAAGCATTCAATCACGCAAATGAAATGTACAGGCAAATGATATATACGGATTTAAATAGATGTTTAATAATCAAGAGAATAAAAAAGAACATTAATTTAATACTATGTGTATTATTATGCCTCATACCTGGACAGAGTTAGCAAATTTGATAGAAACATGAAGGGGAAAAAATTGACCTGAACAATGGAATGAGATTAGACTGAGGCTTAGATTTCAACATCATAAACTAAAAAAGCACAAGAGAAAGACCAAAAAAGGAAATCAAAATTCCAGTAATATAAGTGACTACCTGGGTTGCTAACACAGAAGTATGACATAAAGACAGCCATACAGCATCACAATTTTCGCACTTTACAAAAGCCTAAATATTTGAATTATGCTTCTCTGCATGGGAATATTCAGAAAGAATCAGGAAATACTGTCAAAAAATACCTAAAGTAGATTTCAAAATTGTGCATCCACTGAGATTCAAAAGGTATCCATTCCCTTTTGTGAATGACGAAGGGACTTAGGGCTTCCTACTAAATGGAGTGTATATTCATGTATAATTACATTTTGGTCACATTGATGTTAATGGCAAACCCCCTCACTGACTCTGGAATCCTGAATTTCACCTATGTGGCATGTTCAGACATCTTCAGACCACAATTCATCCCTAACAATACCACTTACAAAAATGATCAATACACACTCAGGTAAATTAGAAAATTTTGTCCCAGCTGTACTGATACCATCTTAATGGAGACTTCAAGGTTGCACTGGTGTAACAGAAGGACAGATTTACCATATCTTGCTTATATACCTAACTAGCATTACGCAAACCACACTGTAATCAAATGTGTCTGAAATTACATAAAGGCTGGGTTTCAGTTCTGATTTCCAATTTCTCATTGTAAAAGAAACAATTTCCATTTGAGTGTGATTTTTCATCATCACCAATCAAATGTACTTTTTTTCTCAAAGCAAAGCAGGGGCAGGAGGAGGAGAAGCAGTATTAACAGTCCAGCAACACACACTGGCTTCCCCAAAATAGATGGATGAAGACAAGAAGAAAAACATTTTTGGTACAGAAACAGATTTGTGTTTAAAGCCTCTAAGGAATTATTAAAACTCTAATGAATGTTTTTAATTAACATTCACAGTGTCCTTTTAAGTGAAATAATTTAGGAGTTGCAGTGGAAACCTGTTAAACAAATTGCTAGTTGGGAAAAAAAATCCAACTCTGCCTGTTAATAGCTCTTCTGTTTTCAAATGGCTCCATGCAACCCACTTGGTATATCTGGGAATTGACAGTGGAAGATTTAACCAGTATTTAGGTATTTTTAAAGAGGAGGCGTGGACTAAATTTACACCCAGATGGTGCAAACTGGTGGCTGTAGTGCAGATATGCCAGGCTACGCTAGCAAATAGATGTCTCTGCACCATGGACTAGTAAAGAAAACATATACTTTAAATAGATCATTTTCTGTAATAGATCAATATTCTGTTGTTTTACAGATTCAGGTACACACAGTAGTTTGGCTGGTAAAAAAATCAATACATAGATATAATGTAATTTTTGCAGCTGGGACCAGTGCAAGGAAGCAGGATGCTGTAGCAGAGTCTCTCCTTCAGCTCTTCCCCAGCCAGTCCTCTGCTCCTCTAAAATCTCCCACAATTCATCAAATTCTGCAGGACTAGCAAAGTGTTCACAGCTCCACAAAGTGAACCGCTCCTCACCCCCCGAAAGAAAAAAAGGTCACCTCTGGAGCAGAGCTGTGGTTATTACTGGTAGGGGGCTAAAACAAGGGTTTGGTTTCACAGTGTCTAGCTTGCTTTTTTTTTTTTTTTTTTTTTTTTTTTTTAAATATTTTTCATAACTATAGCAACCATGCAGCATGTTCATACTTCCAGCTATCTGTGACAAAGAGGAATGTCTCCTGTGTTTGAGCATGGTTTGCCTTTGTTGCACACAGAATTGGTGCTATCCTACAGTATGTTTTGTATGTAATTCATAAACATCGCTTATAAATTAATAAAACTTATGTTCTGGAAAACCTTTTTGTTTAAGTAAAGACATTTCTCATATCATATTAATCTTCTCTATTACAACTTTCAAACAGGTGCACACGCTTTGCTTATTTAAAAGCATGAGATTAAGACTGAGAGAATTAAAATGGACTTTCCATGGCTAAAACTGACTATGGAAGGGATGTAGCAGAACACTGCCACCTCCAGTTATAGATCATGCACAGAATATACTGTCTATATTATTCAGACACTTACTTAGAATAAATGAAAAACAGGCACGAGCTCTGGCAAGAGGCTCAGACTGACTGCCAGCAAAGAGGCAGACATGCATTTGAGCCTTTGATCACAGCTTACTTTAAAAAAAAATAATAACAAAACCTGATACCACAGAAACAAATAAACCGTCACTCCCCACATACTAGTAACAACATGTTGCCCTGTTAGCAAAAGTCTTATGACTAGGGACTGTTCAATTAAAGACTGTAATCTCTAACTTCAGTGCTTTCCCCACTCAGTCACATTCAGTATAAGGAAGGGAAAGGGAGTCTACCGTCCCATTTTCCATGTATCTTTGCTGTCTAGCTGTCTAGGATGAACTACTTCTTGAATACTTATAAAATTCTGGGGGAATGGAAAATGCACAGAGGGAGAGACTGTCCAGGCTGAATCATGAGGGTCCGTGGGCCACAGAAAATAGAGGTAGTGGTTTCGACTGAAAGACTGCACTGATGTGGGGTGTTTTTTTGGCCAGTGTGAAGAGAGAAGCGCTATCCAAACACAGGTAAAACAAGGAGGGCAGAGTTGCAGCTGGTAAGATAAAGAGGATGGCTATGGCTGCTGCTACCACTATATGGGTGGTGAAAAGAGATAATACCAGTAGAACATATGGAGAAGTGTGAGAATTCATCTCCTGAGATTCAGCTGGCTAAAATCTCATGAAGTTCCTGTACCTAACATTTCATTATGGCTAGAGCAGAGTATCCAATTTTTGTGTAGCCAAGGTTCATTGCCATTGCTGCCATGCTCTCCTTCTGCTTACCTCTCTGTCTAACCTGCCTTGACCACACTCTTAAGACCTTTGTCTTCCTGCTTCAGCCACTAAGCCATGCTACATGCAACTCTGCTTTCCACATTGCACTGATATTTTTCCCTCTATCCCTTCCTCAGCCTTAGACTTTAGACTGTTCCTTGTCTTTTCCTTGGCTGAAACTGTATTGGAGCTTACTTGAAACATGTATTGCCTGCCAGACCAGCAACCACAACTGTGTAGCGTTTGTTCTTAGCATGGTCTCATGTTCTGGGTATGATTTGTTTGGAGAAACTGTGAGAAATTGAATAAAGCTGAAAGAAAAAAAAATAATCAAAAGATGTGAAAAATTAATTGTGAGTTAAGACCAAGAGAAAAGATAAATATGCATGGCCTGGTTAAGTGATACTACGGCTGGAGGAGAGGAAACACAGTTACCAGCAAGTCAAAGTTGCATGAATAAACACAGAAGAAAGAGAGAAATTATCTAGCACAGCACTTGGAAACAGTAGCAATAATAGGAAGAAAAGAAGGAAGCATATTGGGAGTAAATGACATATATTAAACAGGGGAATTACTTTCCAAGTCTGAGTCTTACAATAATATTAACATTCTACTTTAAAAACAATTTGTGGAATATAATTAACCTTTTAAAAAATCTTTATCTTTAAAGATAAAGCCATTATCGTTTCACTCCTATATATGATTACATCATTTAAAAACCTATCACTGCCTGCATAAATGATAATGATTCTCAGAGAGGAGAACAAGTGAGAGCAACCAATGAGCTTTCGTATGGAATGTGTTTCCCTGTTTTTCTGGACAAATCATGGGTGGGTTTCTCATTGAAAACAAGCATACTGTAAATGCAATTATGGTGTGAGAAAGGTAGAATTCTTTCAGCCAGAAAAAAAGCAATGTGAAAAGATTTAGGGAAAGTATAAATATTCAAACTGAAAATCTCCCTGAAGAAACAGCTTGACTTTTCTTCACAAAATGAGGTATTCACTTTCAAATTGTCCTGACTTCAAAAACGATAATAATTTTAAATAATCTAAATATCAAAATTATATACTCTGGACCACTCCATTCTTTTTCTGTTTGTTTGTTTTAGATTTTTCTTTAGGCCAATAAAATAGTTACCTACACAGATCTACTTTCACAAAGCCAGTGCCTGATATTCCAAGGGTACACCCCACACCAGCTTGCAGTTCATGATATATGGATAGTCATTGTAGTCAGCACTTTTAAATTTATAGAATTAAAAACCAAGAGATCATAAGATCATCTAGTTTTAGCCTCAATGAATCGCGGGCTCTTAAATTTCACTAGTTTCTATGGAATGTATGTGAAACTTATGTGTGGCTAGGGCATATCTTCCAAACTACACTCAGCACTGATGTGAAGGCACGAGGTGCAGAATCCAGTCCTTCTGATAATTTGTGCCAGTACCTAATTGCTTCCACTGTTAAAAAATGTGTCTGATTTCTCATCTGAATTTGTCTGGTGTCCAGCCATTGGCTCTTTTTATGCTTTTCTCCACCAGACTAAAGAGCCCTTTAGTACCTAGTATATTTTCCCCATGAAAGTACCTGTACACTGTAATCAAGTCACCTCTCAATCTTCTTTTTGATAAGCTAGACAGATTGAGCTCTTTTAGGGTCCCACAGTAAGGTATTTTCTCCAGCCCTCAAATCATTTTTGTGGCTCCTTCCTGAACTCTCTCACATTTTTCACTGTCCTTTTAAAAAAGTGGACACTAGCACTGATGAAATATTCCAGTAGCTGTCTCACCAGTTCCTTATGCTCTTCGCTGTACTTATTCATCCTCTGAAGAAAAGCAGAGATAGTCAGAAGGCACCATCTGGTGAGGAAGTCTGACTGGTAGGGGGCAGATTTAAATACTTAAAGAGTAGCAGAGGGGAGGGTGGCATGGGCAAAGGACATTTAAAGACTGACTTGCTAGACTGTGATCATTTTTAGTTTCCCCAGGAGGTTAGTGAATTCTTCTCCCTTAGACTCCTATTGCCTGTGTTTAGAAAGGTGAATAGCAGCAAACTATAATATATGGAAAATGAAAATTTCATTGGGATTACACATGGATGAGGAGAATCAGCATCTGCCTGCTGGAAAACACAGGACTAACGGTGGTAAGGCAAGCAGGGAATAAAAAGGAAGAGAAATACCATGACAGTCAAATAAGAACAGAAAAAATCCACAACAGTCAAAAGAATACAAATGGAAAGGGGATTTCATGACCCTAATTGATATTGTAACCTGTATTAGAAAAGCTTTGGATTACTGAAGTCGCAGGATGCAGGTCCAGCATTCAAGCCAATGCTCACCCTGCAGAGCCAACACCTGAGAGAGGAGACTGATGAATTTGCCCCACTCTGGCTCTGCAAATTGTATTTCTTAGTGAAAGATCCTTTTTAGACGTTTATAAAGATGTTGAGTAAAGGGCAGGATGTAGAACCTGGGAACTGTTTACTTATGCACCCAGCTGAACATAACTGCTAGGGTAGCTCATGAGAAAAAGACTGCCAGACAAGCATAAAGCTGGTTGCTGAGATCAGAGGCGACAGTCTGAGTTGCAGATATAAAAGGCATGCAAGTCCAAGAGAGCTTTCGAATGACTCTCAGAAGCTGTGGAAGCCAAAAGCACTCTCTTCTCCCCTTCTGCAAGGACTAAAGCATTTGTCTCTGGCTCTGCATTCAGCCACGCTTATTCATTCCTTTATGATCTTTAGATTGGATTTCTTCAATGCACAGTGACTGAGGAATAAACTTGAAAAGTGCATGGCAGCTTCAGTTGTTACAGCAGGAGGCTACTTACTACTGTGAAGGTATTAGCCCAGGCAGAAAATATACTGCATGAGCTCTTCACTCTAAGCACTGACCCTGTATTCACAGTAGCACAAGCATTATTTTGCCTTTTTTTTTTTTTATCATCCAAGTAATCAATAAGAATTCATTATAAAGGACGCACAGTATTAAAAACTCTGTAATTATGAACACTCTCTATAAACTTGTGCTTCATATAATTTCTTAGACTTCCAAGAAAGGAGAATGCAAAGTCCTGTTGTCAGGTTTTGACCATCCGACTTTTTTTTAGAAACATTCAAATATCTGAGGCATGTATGGACTACAGCTGATCCTTTCTGAAAAATCAAAGCTTTTCTTTGTTGCTTAAGCACTTTACTAAAGCTCCCATAGCCCCTGCTAATATCCATATAAACTTTATCACTCCATACCAATGTCGCCTGAATCCCAATAAATTAGGCAACACAAAGAACATCAACAGCAAAAATGACACTTTAGCTGATGAGACAGTGTTTCTAGGGATTCAAAAGTCTTTGCTATGCCTAACCCACTGGTGTTTCCAAGGGAATACAAAGGAAGACTAACACTGAAGTATCTTAAAGGCTTCTTAATAACTGAAATACAGATGAGGTGTGGGATGGGATGCAGAAGGAACCTTTCCAGACATTCTTCCCTTGTTTTGCAAACAGCCATTGCAGGGGCATTTCCCTCTTTCCTTTAATTGGCAATTAACCCCTTGAGCCCAGCACTAGCGAATACCTATCATGCAAATCCAATTCACTCCAGATTTTATCTATCATGCAAGACGGTTTAAAAAGCTCTATATTCTGATGCTTACAAGTCACTTTTATACTGTGTAAATGTGCCAGGATGCGCAATTTGAGAGTAGAACACAGAATTGCTATAAATATTAGGAAGGTCCTTACTTTTAGGTGTTTTTCCAAAATAAAATAGTGACACCAACAGAGAGTTCCTCTTCTCTGGGAATAATAAGGAAAATACATTTAACTGTTACACTATTGTAAGAAAATTAAATGTAAAAATAAATTCTTTTCAAGCAGTCATGAACATGATAAAAATAATTCTCCTTTTGAAGACTGCATTTTCTTACATTTACTTCTTTCAGAAGATAAATTGTTAGGAAGTCTAGAAAACTTCCTGTAGCTGGTCTTTTGTTACTCTAGCATGAAAAAGTAAAAGCCATGGGTTTTTTCCAATTTATATATTCTCGATTGTGTTATATCCAGATAGATGCAGCAGTCTTACAGAGGAATAATGCCTTGCACTTATTTTACTATTTTATGGTTTGATTTTTCATTTCCCAGAAATATAGTTGTCCAACTTTTTTCTGGGCAAATTATTCCACCATGTAATAGAATTATTAACTCCTCAGAAATCTTCTGTTCAGACATCAGACTTGCCTCACTAAGGGTAAGTGTCTTTAATATGTTTGAAATAGTAACATTTTGTATTTAATTTCCAGCTACTATATGAGTTCAGTCGATGACTTTGCCATTAGTGTTTTCGAGAGATGTATACTGTGTATTCATGTACAACTTCATATTCTCTGGTATGAATGTTTATTTCAAAACGTGTTTGTTAGCAGCAGGAATGTGACATTGCATGTACAGAGTCAGAACAGGAGAGCAGAAAAATCCAGGCACTATTCCTATTATTACCCCATCTGCTTTTTGACCTTAGCTAAATTACACTGAACTTGTGCTACCTCAATTTCCCGAGTTTAAAATTGAGATTGAGATACCTCACTCCTTGTGTAATGAAGCTAAGTATTTATTTATATAAAAATGGGAGATCCCTTAGCAAAATGGATTCAATGCAAATAAACTAGTGCAATGTTATGGTTGAGAATCTAAACAGAGAGCTATCAAAAAATGCAAAGGCAAACTCCCACAGCAATTATAAAGTAGGTCATATTGAGCGTATGTGTCAATGCATTGAAGGAACATATACTTGCTCAGTAAAAATTGCAGTGGCTTTAAATACCCAGACATACCTGAGCTCAAACTCAATCCACTGTTATAGCCTGAAAGTTTTATTTTCATTTAATAAGACTTTATAACAGATAATGCATTGTTTGCATTTTATCCAATCACTTCTGATACTCTGCTCTATTGATCAATACAGCTTCTTTCCTTTTATACTGACATTGTAGCAGCATATACGTAGAACTGCAATGACACTGCTTCATTTGACATTGTCATATTCCCTGTACAGCAGCATTTACATCATTTTCAGCCCTTTAGAATGACAATAACTCCCATGAAATCAAACGATGAGCTATTATTATCACAGAAACATCATGAAAAAAACTAGTCTGGAAGCTGGATAGCAATATATTACCTATGCCAGCACTTCAAAACACAGATTTTTGTTTCGATATAGTAGACCCTACCTAAGGTTTTCTTCGCATTCATTCTCATATTTGCACTGCCAAAAACGTGTCTTGGAAAAGATCCATTCCTCAGTAACTGTCAAATGAGCATAAGGATGATCATATCACAGGTCCATCTACTTAAATGGTCAACAGCAGATATTTAGGCAGAAAGATGAGAAACAGGACACGAATACTTCCCATGGAAAATACTAAGGAATCATCACTTATGAATATCTTGAGATAAAAGTACCAGCACTACTACATTTAATAGCTTTCACACTAATTTTCTAACAACTTTTGAACCAATTTTCATAATATTTTGGTAATGAACTCTGCCCTAAGAAGAAATAAATTTCCTGTTGTATATTGAAATGCAAAATCTCATTTTCTGGAATAGAAATCTGTGACTAAGAAGTGGTATGTATCTAAATAAAGATGTTTATTCTACTAAACTGGACTTATCTCTCAACTCCAGGAAAGACGTATGCCTATATTGAAAAGCTTAGCCAAACTGTGTTATATATTAACTTAGTTTCTGCTATGAGTGATTCTGTGTTTAATCCTAGGAAAGGCATTTAGAATGCACATAATGGGCCTGTGTTATTTAAAAGTGAATCATCTTGAAAAGGGGGAGATTTAAATTAAAAACTGACTCAAAGACACAACACTAGCACAGTATTTTTTTATGATGTGCCTCTGTGAATTCAGTACATTGTCTCCTGAAAAGTAACTCCAAATGAAGCACGTAGCTTAGAACTGGTATCAAACCCAATGATGTCACGTGCAATACACTTCTGACAAACCACAACTTTCATAAGTCTGTTTATTTATCATAAAGGCCAAAATCCCTCATTTTTATCTGTGAGGTTTTTTACAGTGGAGTTTCCATTAAATTTCATCTTGTACAAAAAAAAAAAGCAGAATAAAGAGAAACCTGCTGTAGCTACGTCTGATGTGGGGGTTATGTTGTATATGTACAAATAATTCCCTAAGGGAAATCTCTAATGTGCAGGTGAGCAATAGTCGCCTCTAGCTCTCTGACCACACAGATATGATTTGGAGATTAGAGACTGGTTAGTTGTTGAGATCCCCCATCTTTGCTTGCACAACTGGGGCAAGCAGAAGCAAAGCTGAAGACTCCTGAGTTTTGCTTCAACAGTGCAGTAGTACTTCTACCTAATCAAAGCAAATCCTCTAACAAAAATAATACCTCAAAGCAGGTTCTAGCATGGACTTAATCACGAGCTACCCAGCAGCAGTACAACATCCACAGTGCCTAAATATTTAGGTTATCCTCTCTGAGGTAACGAGTAGTCACAAAGCCTCCCACACAGTATCTCTCCTCTACAAAGCAGGAACTATTCTTGGGCTGCAGTCGCCAACGCTTTTGAAAACTAACAGCTCACGGGGGGCGGGGGTCTAGTTACTTTTGAATCAAAGCGCATCCAGGTACTGTGTGAGGATGTGAAATACTGGTTACAGCCACATTCCCAACAACTTGAATGAACTGCTGCACCACTCAGTCTACCCTCTTTCTAACACTGCACACAAAGCTCCAGTGTCTTCCGCAGCTCTTTCCCCAGGGACCATCTGATCAGCCCATAGATGACTAAAAGCTATTGCATAATTTTGCTTTTAATTTGATCTTTTCGCTGAACATCAAGACACTGGCAAGCAAGAAATCTACTCACATATATTTGTTTCAGGGACATGATCCTCTTCTGTTGGTGTACTGACCAGACTCCTATTACCCTGGTTCCAGTGGAAATTCTCTGTTTTGTTATCTTCACTGCAGATACTTTTAAAGGCAGATTGCAGAGCATTCTAGAATAGAAAATGTTCCTTCATAATTTGGCATTGGAAAACTGCTGGTTAAGAGTTGAAAAAAAAAAAAGCACTCACTTTTGCAGATTAAAACATTTAGACTAAAGGATTAATGTGAAAAAATGAGGTATAAACTTCCAGTAATATAGCAAATACTGCTACAAATTGGTCATTTCTGTTGTCTAGAGGTGGTCTCAGACACCTTCCCTAAGAAATTATATGTGGCTGTTCTTGTCAATGTGAAGTTGTAACACTGGCATTTAACTAGAAATTTATGGAATCATACTTATGTATGTTGGACCTTTGAAAACTATATTAAAAATCTGATAAAGACATTGAACTATGCTAGCTATATCCTTATGATTTTAGGGGTTTCTAGTGTTTTGGGTTTGGGTGTGTTTTTTTTGTTTGGGTTGTGGGCTTTTTTAGAACTTTGAATCCCTCATAGTATTCACAACAAATTCAGCTTGATTTTAACGCTTCTGCAGTGACTACTGCAAAGCTTCTTAACTTTTACACTATAATGCAGTCAATGTATTTATAGTTCTTGAAAATGTCACATGGCAATATTATGCCAGGGACAGCACATCTCAGAGACTCCTTAATATGTCTGCATTGTTGTATTCTATTTGTAGAGGCATTTTTGTCAGCAGCAATGAAGAAACAGAGCTGCTGCTGCAGCTCTTTCAATAACATTCAAGCTTATAGTTGACCCGAGGGGCTCACATTATGACATCCATATTTAATTTAACAATAAATCATATTTTCATGGACTACAGTATTGCATTATAACTTCACTGTTTTATGTTCACGGGAATGCAGCAAAAGCAGGCTTGTACGTATCTACAACAGACTAAATGGTTAGTTCATGAGAGCAAGGTCAAAGTGTATAGTGATGACAATATATAAAAGGTTTTATTACAACTCTTACAAGTCTGAGGGAAAAAAGCAAAAACGTCCAGAAAGGACTGCATTTAACTTAAGGTGCATTTTTTTAAAATCTTCTTAACCATACCACCTTGCTTACTGTCAGTTTTAGTTTTGGTCTGTACTTGCCATTACAGTCAGCATTCTATATACCTTGTTTTCTCTTCTGCTTTATTCAAGCATATTTAAGCAGAAAGTTCACATCATCTGAATCTTAAGCTTTACCCATCCCCTTCTCCTCTTAATCATTTCTCCTATTTGTCCTGCATTTTTTACTGTTGACCTTCTAGCTGAGCCCAAATTAAATGTTCATATGTTTTCTATTTACTCGCAAATTTACTCCTGCTTGTTCACATTCATTCTTGCTCATCTCCCTCTTATTTGTCTCTGCGCATATCACATCACATCATCCTCAACTTCTTTACTTTCTATTCCTACTGACTTCAGCTCTCTTTCTGGTGCCTGATTGTTGCAGCCCTCTGCAACCTAAAAATCATTTCATTCATTCTTTCCTCCCCATCAGCATTATTAATAATCTACTAGCCAGATTATGGAATAACTTCATTGCCCTTCTCCATCAGCTGCCTCTGGCAATAGTTTACCCACTATTTGCACTGCTCTCCTCCATAGACTCTATGAAACTCTATAATCTGTTTTAGAAGGTTCCACTTTTCAAAACTAAGTAGTTTCAATTACCTTTTTATTGGCAGCCCTGATCTTTGGTCTAGATGTCATCCTTAACATACATTACATAAAATTAAGGAAGAGCAACTACAGTAAAAAGCATTTCACTACTCTGATCCATGTTCTCTTTTTACCTCTCATCCAGCTTTCTGTTAGTCTTCTCTTCATGCATTGTATCTAAATTAGATTTTCAGTTCCTTGGGGTAAGAAGACATCATTTTCATTTATCTGTAAAGCACCATGCATGCTTATGGCTCTGTAGAGATGCTAAATACGTATATCCACATTTATTACAATATTGATGCTTTTATCTATTCATATAGTGCAGAAGCAACATGGCAGCAGTTGTACCCATTTAAAAACTATTTCCCATCTATAATAGCTATAATGTGATATATTTATAGTAGCTGCATGCTGCTCACTCCATTTCCTAGTTCTTATTTACACTGCTTTTTCTGGTCTTATTAACTAACTAACTAAAAAATAAAAATCTCAATTTTCTCTGACAGCATCAAAATATTTTTCTAAAAATAAAGCATAGGGGTAACATACAGTGGTTTTATTACTTATCCATACTGTGTGACCACAGTCTTCATGGGTGAAGATTGCTGTACAAACTCAGGACTACTCCTGCCCTCCAAATTCTTGTAATTTAGATAGCTCTGCTGACAGTAAATATTTTAGGAATTTTGGACACCAGCATTCTTGCTACCTAGTTTGAGAGGCATTGAGGTATCTGATTTTCAGAGTACTAGAGCATAGCTCTTTCTAAAACATACAATCTTGAAAAGGGAAATTCATTATTTTGAAAATTTTGGCTGACAAAATTAACATAATTGGTGCAAGCATATATTCTAAAAGCTAGGAGTTTTTTTAGTGTAAAACGATAAAATGAGGACACTATCAATCCAATTACAACATATTAAATTGTTTCTATTAACAAGTACAGTAACAGGCTGTAGATATACACTCCTTTGTAGACAAGACCATTTGTTTCTTGGTTAGACAAAAAAGTAAGCAGGGATGACCAAATCCCACAGCAGAATCCACACAAGCCTCTGTCATGACCCAAAGCTTATTGCATGAATGAGCCTGTACGAGTAATTTCAAAAGTTAGATCAAAAACCAAGGAATTATTGTAGAGAGACATTGCATGCAGAGCAATTAAACTGTTCTGCTTCACATAATACTTAATAAATGGTTAAGCATTTAAGCATTGAAAAAAGTGACCCTCTTCAAATATCTTGTTTTGCAGGATATCTGAGCTGAAAGCTTGAAACGGGTTGCTCATTTGTGGGTCAGTACATACAGAGTGGCCTTAACTGTTTACTCAGAGTAGCAGGAGAGAAGTTAAATGGCAATAACATTACTGGCATTTCTTCAGAGTGCCTTACAGCAGATGGATTTAACATTTATATTATCTTTGCATAGAGGGACCTGTTTCAACCAGTGTTCCACCTTGCTTTTACTGGATAAAATGATAAACATCAATCCAACTCAATGTCAAACTGTATGCAGTCATCTATGGATGACTAAACCTGTGTAAAGTTGCTGGGATTGCAGTCAGACCACATACATGTTTAAAAGCTTTGCTGGACTGACCAAATGGTGAAGGTTCATTTTACCCAACTCTTGATGTCTCCCATACAAGCATCTACCTCAGAGCTAGTCCCCTTCATGTCCTTACTACGTGTGAAGAGAACTGTGTGAACATATGCACTAAGGTGTGATTCATCAGACCTACCCTAAATGTTTACTTCAGGATAAGTCCTTGTACATTGTAAAACAACTAGATTTGGTAAATTAATCCCATTTCATCAAACAGTGGGAATCAAATGTTTATTCATTTTTTTATGTCTTCAGAGCAAGTAAAATCCAGATATCCTGTCTACAACCTTATAAATCAACAAAACCCCTTGATAAAATTGCTGTCCAATGCCAGCTCTTACTCTCCAGATGTAGCTTGGGGCCAGATGTGGCAGCCCAGGAAGTGCCCTCTGCTCTCCAAAGGCACCTAGAAGACGGTCTGCTTCACACAGAAACAGGCCCTACCAGTTTGTTTCAGTGCCACAAAATGGCCCCTTGCATCTTCTACTTAGTTGAAGAAAAAAAGTTAATTGGCATGGATGACAAGTCTAAATTGCAACTTTAATTGAAAAGGAAGGAGATAGAAAGGTAGCTTTTAAATGAACATTCTAATGACAGTAAGGATAAAACAAAGAATATAAACAACAAAAGTAAAAAAGAAGCATGAAGGTGGAAAAAATGGCTACAAAATCTATTGAAATATGACTTACATTCATGATTATGATCACTTTGGACAAATATAAAAGGGACGCTATTTGTTATCTAAATAGACTGGCATTTTAAAATACTTGATACATGGTGAGAAGATCTACCTCCTGTAAATTACCTCAGAGAATACTACCAACAGAAGAAAGATAAGGAAGGAATTTCCAGAAGACTGGAAATTAGATCAACTTTGTTTCTATCAAAACTAATGGTACAGCATATTGCAAACAAAAAGAGCTTCACCAGTGCTGAACACTTTTGGCCATCCTGACATAAAGGCAGAAGCTGAGATATAATGACTTAATGGCCCTGTACAGGAAGGAATTATTACATGGACATCATTGTGTGGGGGAGGTTGTATTGTGTAAGGATGTTACGAGATCCAATGGTCAGGTTTTCAGGTGCATCCTTCACAATGAGAAGTATGAATGATAAGCGCTTTTGAAATTCAATATGGTTGCTTTCCTCAATGAAGGACTATGGCCTTGCAAAACTGAGTTCAGAAATCATGGATGTATAGAGCACCTTTTCATCTGTTTCCACCCCAGGATAGGGGAGCAGGATTAAAAATACTTGCTTTCCCTTCAGCTGAACCTTTTTTTTTTTTTCCAAATCACATCACTTTACTTTGATTTACATGAGTCTTAACTTCAAGAATCATTGGTCATCACTGAATGTAAATGAGCACAAAGTTAAATTATATTGAGTTTGCACAACTGATCTTTCATCATTTTAAGTGGTACCTTTTAAAATTTCCTGTAAAATCAGCCTGAAATACACCCATCATTGATTGTCATCAAGTAGAGCAGGGTCACTTTGGGAAAACCCGTTCTCAGTTATGTAAATTATAGGTTATACACATCCTAGAATAAGAGAGCAGAAGTTTTATCCAGAACAGATGTAAGAAAGCCCATAATATCAGATGCATTACCCTCTATCTTTTCTAAGCTACAAACTAAAACTAGTTTTCATCAAATTGCACTGACCCTATTAACTTAATTTTCCATGAGCTGACCTTTTATGACTAACAATGGAAAAGCAAAACTGTGCAAATATCCATGAAGACAGTGAAATGACTTATTTTAATGAGAAGACTAAAATATCTTTCCTGCATTAGCATCTGCTTATTATCACTGCTCCTTAACCCCTTGGTACTGGCAGTCACCACATGTCCCATTGCCAGGAGTAGGTGCATGCCAGGAAAGCCTTACTGCTGGCACCAGAAAGGTCATTTCTGGAGTTCAAAAGATGATGTAACACTGGTGTGTCATTTCAAACTGTAAAATAGCTATCAAGTACAAAGGCAATAGGAAAACACTAAGGCTTCTACTCTTTATAGCCAGCATGCAAAAATTAAATTAAGAAACCCAAGGTGACTTGTTTATTTATATCTTGTACAGTTTCTTATGCCATCCAGATGGGCGCCTCAAAAAACACCTAATCAGCAGTATTACTCACTGGATTCTCACATCCCCTTATTGGCCAGCCAACACAGGTAAAATGGTCCTATAAGCCTTAGGTCATTCCTTGATACAACGCAGAAGTCAGTGTAAATCCCATTGTACTATAGCCAGCCATAAATTCCCAGTTGTAACATGCCAAGAAGGATCCGTTACTTGCTCAGCTTCGCAGCCCGTTGAAACACTTAGCCTCTTGTCTGCATTTACTTGGTCTTCAGTTTAACAGTTCAGAGCAAAGAAGTCAGCAGCACCCATGATCATCATTTTTTCCTCTTTAGTGATCTCTAGAAGCCTTGATGATAAGTAACCCTGCTTTGAACGCATTGCAGAAATGGGGAACTTCATGGTGGCCGGATATTCACGATCAATAAATATTGTCCTGACAAACCCACCTAAGGTAAAGGACAGGTACTCTTTAGCCACTTTTTGGTCTGCTACAGAATTTACAGAGGTTCTACCAATCTAAGTTCAGAGCTATAGACACAAGTCCACAATGTTTTCTTCCCCCGAAATATCTTCTTGTAACTGTGTCAGGCTTTAGCATGAGCTTTTATCATATTACAAGCTGCCTTGCAAGCTCTGGGACCAGTGCTGGGGCTATACCTTTTTCACAACCACCTATAGCAACAACATAAGGCTCATTAATAGTGATCATTCAGCCTTCAAATGTTCTGAAGCAATACTTTGCATGAATATCAAAGGTTGCAATAATCTTTTCAGATCTCCAGCCTCCTTCATCTTCTAAGGACTGAGGTAAGTCAAAGTGATACAGGGAGCAGGATGCCATTTCCCCAGTTATTTATGATTTTGCTGTAATAACTGACTCCTGAAAATATTAAAAGAAACAAAAAAGGGTTAACTTAGTTACTTTATTACATTTTAACACATGAAGAAGCCTCACTGCACATTTTCTCTGTTATGAGATGCAAATATCTCCTCTCAACTGCATGCTGACTACTGTTACAAGACCCCAGAGTTGGCAAAAATGCTCAGCACACAAAATCTTCCAACCAGGCACATAAAACGAAATGAGGATGCAAATTTTCCAAATAGATCAGTGGACAGCACTTCCCCAGGAGAAAAATCATTCTGATGGGTGCTGGTCACATGAAAATATAATCCTTTCATTTAAATGCCTGAATGGCAGCCTGACTGCATGTACAAGATACAAGCATGTTGGAAAAGCCTGACACCTGAGAGCCTTACAGGTAGATTTCTTCTAATGAAAGCATTTCTCTACTTGAGAACTGTGTCATTTAACAAGTTTAGTGCCACACTCAGCAAGGTAACTAAGCTGATCTTTTATGTTTTGAAGTTGGTTAACTGGGTGAGCTGTTTCCTCTAGACTGTTCCATTCTCCATCACTGCCTGTGCCAGCATAAGACAGACAAGATATCGTCAATGCATTCAATATTTTGCAACGGTGTGAATCCAACAGCTCCATCGCTAGATCTATATGACACTTAAGCTCTGCTAGACGTTTGGCTCTACTAGATTTTAGATGGAGTTTAGGGCACTGGTCTCTTTAGCCACCAACCTGAATGGCTTGGCAATAATTTATCCAAGAAACCCTCTTCCTTTTATGCTACCACTACTGCAGGCTGCTCAGTCCCTCTAACTGCAAGAAGGAATTAGCTCACCTCTCTAAAAGCTCATGACTTTCAACCTTTCTTGTCCCCCCTTGGTAAGACAGAGATCAACTTTGATTTCCTGGATGTGTTGTTAAAGCTGGCCGGTACTGGGGATGTATATCTAGAGGTTTAAAAGGAATTCACTTTTTGTTAAGATTTAACAGTGGCTGACATGAATATGTCTCCTAAAGGACTATTTTTATGCTGCTGAGAGGTCAATGTAAGTTTAAATATCAGGATACCTTAAGCTCTCATATAGGCATTTTTAATTTTGCTTGTGTTCCGAACACAGCTACATTGCTTGTAAGCCTTTTGAAAACACTAGATATTGCAGAACACATCATAAGCTCTAGTTCAAAGAGTATCAATTAGCTTGCTCTTTTACTTGAACTATCTGGTTTAGTGTAGTAATTGGAAAAGGCCAACAGTGGCCTTGAATTATTATTTGTTAAGCTAAGAGGCTGCAGCCAGGAATAGGTTTCCATCATGCTGGTGGAATGTAGCAGTCAGTCAGCCTTTGCTTCAGAGACTTGGGCTAAATATACCAAAATGTTTAAGAACCTTAGAAAGCTAAAATTCATAAAAATTTCATGGGTCTTAGACTACCACATATCCTAATATATGTGCTTATGAAATGTCATGCGGGTTTTGGCTGAGATAGAGTTAATTTTTTCCACAGTGGTTAGTATGGGCCTGTTTTAGATTTACAGTGAAAACAGTTTTGATAATACAGAGATGTTTTGTTACTGCTGGGCAGCGCTGACACAGAGCCGAGGCCGTGTCTGCCCCTCACCCCCCCAGCAGCGA
>JAVJGI010000001.1:33183523-33208195 GCA_035590275.1 Ibycter americanus
TCTTCCCCAGTCACGGTTACGTGTGCTGGAGCCCTGCTCTGCTGGGGGTGGCTGGACCTGCCTGCCGGTGGGAAGGGAGGAATGAATCCCTGGTTTTGCTTTGCTTGCGTGCGCGGCTTTTGCTTTACCTGTTAAACTGTCTTTATCCCAGCCCATGAGTTTTCTCACTTTTACTTTTCTGATTCTGTCCCCCATCTGTCCCCCCCAGTAAGCAAGTGGCTGTGTGGTGCTTAGTTGCTGGCTGGGGTTAAACCACAACAAATGTCTATCCCAAGACTTCATTGGACTGAAACCCAGAACTGAGAAAGGTCTAAAGAAGTTGAAAACACAGCAGAAAGGAGGAGGAGGAGGAAGACTAAGTTACAAATTTTAATAAAATGTATACTTAGGAGGTTATGTATGGTTTAGATTATTGTTAACAGTTTCTGAACCAGAGATTTTGTTTAATCCAAAGCAGGAAGCTTTTTCATTAGTAAATATGTCTGTACTACATTGTACTATGTATTCTCTGGTATTTTCAGGTTCAGCTTACTGTGTATTGATATTTAAAAATGCCAATGCAGAACCCCATACTACCTTCTTCTTAAAAGGACAGTATTGGACTTCAAATTATCTTAATTTCAAATCACTCATCATAAAGATTTCCATCAAATGGCTTTTTTAAGCAACATTTACTGCAGCAATCAATGATGAACCCCAGATTTAGACAGTGCCTTCTCCTAAACAAACAGGTGCATACACATCCTGCAGCACAGCAAGACTCAGTAAGTTTGTTTACAAAGTAATTCACAATAAATCTCACAAGTAGTTTGCTTTTCCTTCTGAATGTAGCACCAGAAAAATACATGAAATTCTGAGAAGATAGGTGCCTGTGCCTGAGAATGCACCCATGTAGAAGAGGAAGGAATATACCAGAAATCTAAATTTTGAAAAGCAAATTCTTGCAATTTGCAAGAGCAATTAGGAGAAAATACAGTTTGTTACCATTACTTTTGAACAGAGACCTATTTGACTTCAGTGGTACTGGGTGTGTGTTAACTGGTGGGACCACAAGGTTTACTACATAAGCTTAAACTGGGAATAAAGAAATCCTTTGCTTGTACAGGATCCTGTTCTACTATATCAAGAGTAATGCTTGCCTAGAAGACACTAGCATTCCTCATTCTAATTTTTAGATTATAAATTACTTAGCACAGTTTCTAAAATTTAAGTGCAACCAGTTATCGTTCATTTTTTACATCTCAAACACCAATATTGGAAAAGATTTATGCTTTGTATTAGGAAATGAAAAGAAATAGAACTACATCCCTGAAAAATGTAAATGTGAAGTCAAATTTCCAGATTGTCTCACACCTTCCAGAGCAGCCCAATTTAGTTTCTATGGCTGTGGGTCAGCTAGAAGCAGAAATACAGAAGAAAATGTTCTTTTGAGAAAGTGTATATTTAAGGGTTTTGTGGAGACAGCCCAACGTTTTGGGATTACAGAATTAAGGAGCATCTTGTCACTAGAAAGTGAAGGGTTGTTCTCTTCTCCTTTCCGTTGGCTTCTCTCCCCATCCTGATGCCCTACCTTCATGCTGAAGGGAAGCACATCAAACTCTCCCAGCCTCAACCCCCCATGAGTGCTGCTTCTGCCTCCCTCCACACCGACACCTAGTGTTTAGCAGCTAACTTCTGCTCAGGGCGCCTTCTAGGGTAAAAATAATAGTACAAAAATACTCCAAAACCAAAGTTGGTGTAAGTTTTAACCTAAAACCTGACACGTCTTAGGAACGATACCCCTACAACATCGCTGCTTTTAAAAGACCCTACCCCCACAGAGTTAGAAGGGTTTTAAAGGTTTTCAAATGTCCTATGTCTTAGGTGTGAAATTGGTAGTGAATCAGTTGGTGTGAATGATTTTATTTGAAAGGACATTGCTCCAAGCTTTCTAATTCTTCACATGCTCTTTGTGAAAATGTTTATATAGAAGATGATGGCCTTTCCATGCTATGCAGTTACAATTGCTTCAACAGATCACTGCACAAGAGAAGTGAACTCCTGCCTAATGAAAGCTGGCCTACTTGGAGTTCCTCCAATGCCCTTTCGTTAAATGTAAAGTTCATAATATTAATCAGGCAACTGCTTATACTGGGGATCAAGTGAACACTTTCTGAAATTACAGCTGAGTTTTGTCAAAATGTTAGCTTTCCTTACCAAGTGCATTCGGAATGCCTGCTTGCTGTCTCCCACGCTGATGTCTAAATAACAAAGCTCGTTCAGTAGGCAGCTCTGTGGGGTTGTACACTGCCTGCAGCCCCAGCTGAAGGAATATCAGTACAGGAAAGAAACCACAAGGACTCAGCCAAATTTAAATTCAACACACCACAAAAAGAGTTCCTAGGGAAGGGTAAGCTGTGCCAGTGAAAGTGGGCCACATATTGTAAATTTTAGTGGCAAAGGAAAGGCTTCCATTCAAGCCTCTCTGGGATGCTGGCATGGTTTTTGCAGTCATGCTCTGCAGGGGAAAATGGCTGGTTGGTCTGTTTACAGCAGATTCACCAGCCCCCCTTTTTGAATTCCTGAAACAAAGGCTCCTCCACTCTCTGGTGAAAGCAGTAATCTGCAGGATGCAGAGGACAGGCTGCTGTCTATTGAACAGCCAAACTCTACATGACCAAAATTCTGCAGAAAAATATTGCTTCTGCTGGTATCTTCCTAGTACAGATCAGGATAACCTGAAGAGCATTTTCTAAGAAATCCTCTCCCTTTGTAGCCTTCCATCTTTGCAATCTCCAAACCAGGGGAAGAAAAGAATTGCCAAGGCAAACACTGCCCCAGAAGTGTAAAGATATAGATCTTCTTGGTAGAACTGTGATTCAGGAGAGTAGGAGGCGGAATTAAGATTCAGAGGTTCATCCAAATCTACTTTGCTTTTTTTCTCCTCAGAACATTATCCTCCCAGCCAACTACTCTGATTCTCCCACCCTTTCTGGTTCAGCTTCAGCTGCTTTTATTCTTCACAATTCTCTTTATTTCTTCCTTCTTCCATTTCCTACATTCTGCAGGCAAAGCTGCCATTTCCTATCTTTTGCTAATGAGTGACCTTAATCTTTCCCCCAGTCCATACCAATGGAATTAAAATAAAAAAATCAGAAGAGTAACAAATTTTATACCTGACTTCCAGCAATCTGACCAGCCTGTTTATGTGCTGTATCCCTTTTCACTTCCACACTGTTTGCTGAGACTGTGAAAACTCTTCAGAGCAGTGACTGTCTTGTGTTTGTCACAGAACTAAGCACAGTTCCTAGCTGAGTCTGAAGAATTCTCTCTAAATGGCTAAGGAAAATATCTGGGAAATGTCCCTCAGTGCAAAATAGTCAATGCAAAGTTCAGTACATCAGAGTATACTGATAAACTATCTAAACACATTTGCCAAATATGATACTTGTCTATCGTAAGCCATCCAAAAATATCCTCATGGCTAGGATCCCTGTAAATATAAACATTCTGATGAAGCAAAATGATTTAGAGTTACAATTAAAAAAACTGGAGTAAGCAAAAAGATACATAGGAAATGTATCCCAAAAGATTGTGCTATCCAAGGGGATCTAGAATATTAATTAGTAAGTTGTTGCAAACCTATAAAAAATCATCCCATAATTACTCTGAAAAAAGTTGCAATTTCAAAGCTACACTGCAGAATAGCATACTGGATTAATTATGCCAGACTGCAGCAATAACCTTGAATTAAAGCTGCAACCTTCTATTTTTAAGAAACAATTGCCTTTCTGGTTGATGAAACCTGTCGTCCCATCAGGTAACAGACGTGACCAGGAAAGAGAAAAGCGATAATGAGTCAATCCAAGCTGTTTGATACATTTCAAATCTTCCTCCCACAGAGTGTAGCTGCCACAAGCTACATCACCAGTCTGGTTCGTGAAAACTCGATCTCCTCCCTGATGGGTGAATGTGTCCCAGACATTAGGGCCCTTTCCATCTGCATTCCAGCCTTCTGCTTGAAAAACAAAACTTGGTCATTACACTTTTGACATCAAAAGGCATATGTTGAATGTAAATATTTATCACAAAGTAGGCACAGAATCCTGAAAATACTATGAGCAAAATGAGCAGTATTCCCTCCCCACTCCTTCTATAATTTAAAGTAACAAGGAACTTTCAAGCATTAGTATGAATTTGCATTAGGTTTTGCATTTATTCATATTTTTGCTTGCTGCTAATTATTTGAAAATCCTGTTTTAAAAAGCATTCAGAGTTCTGACACTCTTCATACTTCCTTAGCCAAAAATCAGATGTTTGCAACTCTTGAGATATTACAGGTTTTCACAAAGGGCACTTTCTAATGCAACTTCCATCCATAAATGTAAAAGATCAGTCCATATCAAAGAAAGCCTTTAGGGTATGAGAAATACATCCAACAAATAGGCACTTATGGCTTTCTGGATGTCCTTTGAAAATCCTGACAGTCTGTTAAAAAGAAAGGAATGCCATTATGAGCCATGGCCCTAGGCATATACAAGCTGAATTAATAACACAGCTCTGCAAAACTTCTGCTTTTTGCTTAGCCAAACGTTCACAGAAATGAATTTCGAATACTCAAAACCCCTGCACCATTTTCTTCACTTTCATAGTTTTGGGAAATTTGTTTGCAATTCAAAAATTGAGATGGACAGATTACCTTTAAAATACTCAAAATTTAACTATTGTTTGAGATTACACAGTACTAACATCACCCAGTATTAGAAACCAAATAAATGCACCTTTCTTCACCACAAGCTGCTTTGTCATTCCAGAGCAATGCTGTAGCTGAGGCAAACATTTCATTTTTAATGTGGAGAGCTCTGTAAACTTACACTCCTGCAAAGTGTGATTTTATCATAGCATTCCAGATAACCCCACAATGGCCAACTTCATTTACCAGCAAGGTTTTTCAGAGTCCCAGTGAATGTTCTGTTCCAGGGTTACTCTTTAAAAACTAAAATGACATTGTATGTTAAAATCATGTATAAATTAAATATCAGTTGGGTTATAAGATTAATAACTATATAATAGCTACATATCAATCCTCAATAAAAGTGTTTTAATAATCAATTAGTACCATAGAAATTAGAGATGGAGGAGAACTATTAGGAGGTCATTGAGTCCATCCCCTGCCAACGCAAGATTGCTCCCTTAAGTATATTCAGTACTTAATACACATCTGTCATATTAAATCTAAGTTTAATGCAAGGTTAAGCATATTGAAGACACTTAATTTAAAGCATTACTAAAATCTGTAATATCACTTCTATAACCTAGCTTTTCAAAGATCATTGTCACATTTCATGTTCTTTACAGAATTTTATTGCAGCACGTGAACACCGATACATCTACATTTGGTTGTTCAGTAAATTAAACTCTTATATGGGACAACCTTCAAAGCAGGTCAAATTTTAGATCCAGACAGTCTGAGTTTCTCTTAATCTCAGATTTTGTCACAGACTTTGTGCTCTGCTTGTATGCTCCTCAGAAAAATACAGTACTGAAAGTTTTCTATATCCTGCTTCTGATTTCAAGTATGCCTGCTGAAATAAATAGTCATTTTAGAGGAGTGCAGGAAACAACAAATAACAGTAATTCTTTGGTGGTACCTAGAATTTAGAAGCCTTTAAGAGCAGGCTTCCTTCACCATATTGATATGATATAGCTCTTTTTTCAGTACAGTGGGAGTGCAGGGAAGCCAAGAGCTGCCATAATGGGTAGCTCACACACCTTCATTTAAGAATCAGCAGCTAGAGCAGATGCCGAACGATTTCTTTTTTGTCTGCCTTCCTCCAGCAAAGGAGGTGGGAGGGAGGAGGAGAAGCATTGGATTTTCAGCAGAGTATGGCAGTGCCAGTCCAGCGGTCATTAGCCACTATAAAGCCCTGACTGGGTCTGTAGCAAACAGACCCACTTACAAGCATTCCTCGTGCTCTCTGAAAAGCCTCTCCGTACAGCGTAGAGTATCTGAGCTAGCTAAATAAAAAGTGCAGGAAGCAATCCAGCCAAGGCAACAGAAAGCTCCACATACGCTAACACATCCTGCTGAGCCACAATTAGCCTACGCAGAGCTCTGCTCTGCTTAAACGAACCAAGCTTGCACCCCTAAGCTCGCTGAGGAACCTCCACACCGCACAGCGCTTCACAGTGCAGGCATACCCACAGTTTTAGTGAGGTTTGGGGCCAGTAAAGAACAGTGATGAGGAACTGATTTTACATTTCAAACACATAGGTGAGACTTAGGTACCAAATCATCACATACCATGCAATCAAATGATTAATATAAACTATGATGAAACATGATGCATGTTCCCTGTTCTCTGCAATTCGTACAATGGAATAAGATAGAATTTTTCCATTTAAGTGGAACTAGTGAGGCAGGAATATTACTCACCAGAGTATTTAAGTTTTCATGTACTTTTCCAAGTTAGCTTTTCTTCTAAATCAGCTGTGCTTTCACCTTTTAGACTGAGATTTTCTTGGCCTGGTCTCTGCCCAAAAGGTGAAATTTTGTTTGAATTAATGCAGTTCAACTATTTGGCATATGAAAGAAGTGAAGAAAACCACTTTTACCATTATGAGAATTTTTTGAAACTTTTCCCTCTCTCTCTCAAAAAAAAAAAAAAAAAAATCAAGCAGAGAGTTGAAATTTAGCATAGAAATGGCCCTCAGTAAGAAGAAGTGCTTTTGAGTGTTCTGGTGCAAATTGATTTTGATTTGACTGAGTCATGAACCTTTGAAATCTGCACTTTGAGCATGCAGAGTACAATTGGTATGATTTTTTAGCACTTTGAAATATACAGAGTGGAGAATGTTGTGCTGTGCATAAATACATAGCTGACAGTAAAAAATAAAGTAGCCTGTCAGCCCTTGCCTCATCCACTGTGTATCTTGTGATATGTGCAGCAACTGAGTTTGGACTCTACAAGAACTATTGCTTCAATCATGCTGCCTCTAAGTCGGAAGCTGCACAGCTTCCAAAGCTTTCAGAAGGAGGAATTCCCTGTTGAGTTTCTTACTTCTGTGGGAACAGGGTCATTTGAGTAGCGTCTAGACCACATTATAGATTTTTTTTTTAACGTTTCTCCCACTCAGAAGCCTTAGGAAAGCTCATTAAAAATACATTAAGAGAACATTAAAGTTGCACATCTAGCCACTCAAAAGGCAAGAAATTATAATGTCATTCTATATGCACACACAATTCACATTTTAAAAATTAGTTAGTAGAGCTATGCGCATTGCAGGACTTGAGTTAGAATCTGGCCCAGAATATTGATTCCCCAGGAACAGCGAGCTGTTCAGACTATTAGGTGAAGCTAACTGAGCTTGTTAAAAGGTACCAAGCATGGGCAAGTACTCTCGCTTTCAGCAATAACCAAGAACTAAAGGCTACATCCTCAAAGACAATTTTAGATCTACACTTCCCATTTAGGTACTGAAATCAATGGGAGTTAAGTGCCTGTATGCTGCAGGGTATAATATGGGAAAATCAGATCTATATGTATTTTAAAGGTCTCTAAACACTTTTTTGAAGGGATAAAGTTGGGGGGAGTTACAGCTACAGCTGTCCCTGTACCTTACAGGTTTACATTCACTAATCTGCCACATATTTTCATATCATGCTGGGCAAATCACTTTATCAGCACCTCCATTAAGTGGGGAACATGATGCATATACCTGGGGGAGGGTCTCCACAAATCCAGCTCAGTTGACCGTTTTTCATATTCTTTGGAGATGAATTCCTAACCAAGGACCACTTGTGAATACCAGTGTCTGATGAGGTAGTTCTCCCATCCAGTTTTGGAATAGCTGACAGTAATTTACTTAAATTGGGTCTAGGGAAAGGAAATACTTAAGAACTAGTTGGAAAATTACTTACATGTGGTTTTTTTTCTCCCATTCTCAATAGCTAGTGAAAGGTTCCTCCTTCATTTCAACTACCTAGCCATATTTTTGAGCTTTGAAACATCTTTTACCCTCTCCTTACTGCTCAGGCCAGAAGTGATGTTTAAACATAAGTGCTACATGGATTTGCATCAGATGTAGCATCTACATAACAAGGCAGAGATCAAACACTCTCCTTCCTGGATCCAGAGTTTTCATTCACTTAAAACTTCCTTAACGCTTTGGCAGCTAAAAATTGACACCTTCAATTTGATATGCTGCTGTAGCTGCACCCCAAGCAAATCCAACTGGAAAAGCAATATCCTCTGGCACCGGCTGCAGAGGACAGGCGAATACACAGCATTACGCGATGTTGTGGAGATGTGGGCTTCATTTGCAGACACCACTTTCTGGCTCAATCACTCTTCCACATGTTACAAGCAGATTCTATACTGAAGACAAAAATAAACCCTGTGCAGCTTCACAGACTGAGGGGCAAGCTGTGCACTTTGCATATCTCAGGATTAAAGTGGGGAGGTTCAGTCAGCTGACAGTGAAAGTGGAAAAGGCAGCAGTGGAAAAGCCTGGGGTGGTTGCGGTAAAAGGGCTCCACCTGGTACAAAGCGTTAGTACACAGAACAGATCCCTGTCCCCCTTCGCTCCCCTCTCACCTCCCGCCTCCCAGCCAAAAGACTTTGTGGACCCTCTGCTTGATATAAACCCTTTAGCCACCAGGCAAAGAGTCATTTCCACCCCTTTCAGTAAGCTTCAAACACCAGCAGCACCTCTTGTTTTCTGGCATCAAATTTACATTTTTACTCTCCCACCACCAAAACAACTTGCCTGCAGTAGGTAAGAAAGGATGTTTTAGCCACTACGTGTTTAGCAGTGGAAACCAATGCGTAGGAGAGGAAGATTTGTATGGGAGTACAGACAGAACTGCTGTCTTTCTCCCTCTTTAAAATCCCATGGATGCTCATTTCTTCTAAAGCAGCAATGACAACCTTATGGCATGTTGTGCCAGAATCAGCATCTGCAAAACAGCCCTTAGGTCTCTTCCTCTACCTTCTGTCAATGCTGTTACTGCTCTCCTGTCAGCAGGCTGAGAAGGGAGCAGCAGCAGGAGGACGAGTCAGGGTAAGGCTCTCACAAGTGGGATGGGCTGGAAATAGTTCACCGTCCCTTCCCAGGAAACTGAACCACCTGGCACACTAGATGGCACTACTGCGATTTTTTTTTTTTTTCTTTTTTTATTTACAGGAGTTTTTTCCCCCGTTTATTCTAATACTATACCCACAGTGCTTCTGCCAAGGTCAGTACCTGCACATATTGGACTGCTATGCAACAATGTATGACCCCTACTAATTTTTCTTCTTCTTTACTCCTCTTGCACCTTTTTGATTTTGAAATCTTTCTAGGTGAGGACTTACTTCTGCAAAGCATTATAAACATAAGTGATATTTTCTTTGACAAGGAAAGTAAGACAAACCTTAACACACAGAGAAAAGCCACTAATGCAGTGCATGCACATACTTTTGCCAGAAATACATGCAATGAAGAAAGTCAACTTAGGAAAAAAATTTCCTTTGTAGAGATGCAGAGAAGCTGATTTAATTCCAAAGTGCACATTGCAGAACCAGACAGTGCAGATGTAATGCAAAATAAATCAGGCTTTCACAGCAGGCATGCATTTCCTCAAGTGTCTTTCAAAGGAAAGGTAAAAATGCCTTGAATACAAAGGAACAAAGGGGGAAATGAGGCACAACATACTAACTTGTTCCCAAAACACATGCTGATGCATGGTCTAGGCAAACATACATATCCTTTACATGTTTTATATAGATGACCAAAACCTGAAACAATGAACTAGTTAATGTTCTCTGGTTGAAGCAGCCTCTTCAGGCTTTCATTTGCAATAAGGTAAGCATTGGACAGTTAACAGTAAAACTCATCAGGGACACCTTAAATCATGATTAATAGGTGTTAATGAACCAGAGTAATAATGCATATTTTTTACATCATTAAATGTTATTGGTAGGTACCTTTGAAAATGTAAGTGACATTAAATCTTTTCCCAGAAAATCATACAATTCAATTTCACAAGAGATATAATAAATATGTAACTCAATAATAGGGGAAGAGGGGCAGACAGGAGATAGTAGCAATAAAAACCCAATAAAAAGTTTTATAAAAATGCTTAACCATAAAAACAAGGCTAAAAAGTGTCACTGCTGATTCCCTAGCAGGAATCAACAGAGACAGAGATGGGTTTTAGGAGAGATTGAGTGGGAGGAAAATATTCCATAAGCAGTCTGGGGAAGAGTGAACAAAATTTGCCTCAGAGGTTAAGGCAGATTCACAGTAATGAGATAGCAGGCTATGCCAGATAAGTGGGCAGATACTGAAAGTTGCAGAGCTTCAAAATTCAGAGAAGCTGCATTTATAGCAACTAATCTCAAACTCTTCTGGCAACCCAATTTCTAGATTTGTGACCCCACTTCTGGTTGCATTTCTGGACTCACGAACCCACTCCTTATTGCAGTATCAGACTTGCAATTACATTTCTATTAGACCCACTACATCTCACGGCCCCAAGAATGCACCCACATTCTTACTCGGATAATTTTTCCTACATCTAACAGATAACCTGACCCCAACCTGAACTTCAGTATTGCACTGTCCAATTGTTTTGTTCAACACATATAAGCACAAAACTGTAGGAGATCTCAGCTCTACCTAGAGGCAAATTTTTTCCAGACGGTTTTGGGTTTTTTCATTTGCACTGACACAGACTACATGTCACTAAATGAGCTCAAGCCAAGTATTCCTAGGAAAAATCAAACAGTTCCTGGATATCCAAATATATTTGGACAAAGATATTTTTGGCAAGTCAATAAAGTCCACGAGTAATTGGCCCTGATGCTAAGGGTTGGCAACCTGACTTTATAAAATGCTACATATTATTTTAAGGTGAAGGATGAACAGGCTTTGGTGTTGGGCCCTGAAAGCATATGGGATTAATTATTATCAGAGGAATTGCACCTTGTCAAAATGAGTTTTTCCTAAGTGAATTGATATTTCCTAATGACATATTATGAATATGTTTAATAGTATTTACTAAGGAATTTAGAAATTAAACATTGAAGGCATTGTGAAAATTAAAACCTCCTCCTGAAATTCTAAACTGTGCCTGAACAGAAGAAGGATATAGCTGCTTTGCAAGCAAGACTGTACGTCTCTGAAACAGCCAAAGATAGAAGTTCACATATTCTGTGAGTTGTCTGTAATTACTACTCATAAATTTAGCTTCTCTCCCTGGCAACATAATGGAACAGCTATTCAGAAAACAAATTTACTAAAACGCTTTGAAGTCTGCCAGACAAACTTGATTTTTTAACAGTAATACAAAATTAATGAATAGAGAGCAGAAGCTATACTGTCACATGTCTGAATTTTGAGCAGTGTAATGTTTTCTTTAGGATATTTTAGCACTGAGCTTAAGGTGTTCTAAATTAAGTTATGGAGACAGTTTTCACCTTATACTATGGCTGCAGCAGAGGACTCCTAATTTTGATCTCCTGAACTGAGCCTTAATTAGAAGCCTCTGCTCGATTGTTGATTAGCCTTTCTTCTCCCATTGCCAGTGTGTCAAAATTCTGTTCCCAAACTTAAATCAAATTGGAAATGAACTATCATGTTGACTGAATGAAGGGCGATGACAAACAATGAAGGGTAATGATAAACAATAACTTTGAAGGGAGGCATTTAGTGCAGTACACAAAGATTAGTATTACTTCTGATCTCATTTAATAGCTTCAATAATGAGCTAGAAGAGGGAGTAAATGGTACATTAATGAAATCTGCAGATCTATTAAACTAGGAGGAGCTGAGCACACTGCTGAAGATGGAGAAATAATACAAGGGGTCACGGGAAGATTAGAAACACGGGCAGAATATTGCAATGAGATTTAGTTTAGAAAACAGAAGAAAAATATTTGGGTAAAAAAATCAACAGATGGTAACAGGTAAAAATCTGGAGAGCTGTAATGCTGCAACAGATTTAAAATTAAGAACATCAGGAAAACTAGGCAAGAATCTGTAACTGAGCAGCAGAGAAAAACAGTGAAATTTGGGCAAAACTACTAAAGAATAAGCAAAGAAGTAATGACTCATCTTAAAGCAGCTGTGCAACCATCACCTCTCTTCTGCATTTAGTCTGGGCACTGGTAAAACAGACTACCAGTCAGATGGTTAGAGATTTTGAAGCTATGAAATTTTTTCCTGGAAGAAAATTTAAAAGTAAGCCATCCTTTTAACAAACAGAGTATTGTCCTTCATGAAGTGAATGACATAACAGTGAGCCACTGGCTAAAAGACTGTAAAAGAGCATGAGACTGAAGAAATAAAATATTTTCCTACTGCTTCTGGTAATTGCATCATGCAGCTTGAATTTTTTGATATTGCTTAGGAAACTGCTGATATAATGCCAGCCACTATAAGCTTTCCAATACCAGATATATGTGCACAATATCTTGGAGAGCTAAAGCTAGTTGTGAGCAAGTTAATTCCAGTTAGGGAGCTCACACAAACCAATCTTGCTGGGAATAACTCTACACAAGCTATAGCAGCGCACCAAAGTAATGTTACATCCCTCCCCATACCAGAGACCAGTTTCAGCAATTCTGCATGGCACAGCATTAAGATGTATAGTATGTATGTAAAGTGATATTCCATATTGGTTATCAGTCTTCTAAAGTCCTTGGTAGCTCCTGGCTGTTGAAGGCATTGTCCTTTATTGCTGAGTGCCTCCATACAGTATTTTTAAGTGGGCTTGGCCGCTCAGGAGTTTGTCACTGTCACTATGTTGTGATCCAGCATTGAGTGTGCAGAGCAGGGCATTGATCCACAGCTTTAAATTTGCACACTTCAGTAGAAAACCTGGCAAAAGCCCTTTCATGTAAAACCATGCTCTATTCATTTATATCTTGGAATGTCCTGCTGTTCCACGCTTCTGGATTGTTCACCTTCTAGGTGAACAAGTTTAAAAACAATGAGCCATCATGCAGAAATGTCAGGATAAAAAAAGGAGGAGATATATATGGAAACCAACATTAAAAATACCAGAAGCATAGACAGACCCCCTGGTCCTTTGTGAATGCAACTTGTTTGCTGAGACAGCACCCCTTCACTGACGTTTCAGGCAGAGCTGCCTACATTTTCTAGAAACTAAGTTTCAAGACATTTGTAGAGCTACCTACTGGCACACTTTCTTGGTATGATTTTGCCAGGAAAATATCTGCCGTACCCAATCAGACTGCCTAAAACAGGTTGGAATGACAGATCTGAATGATTTTAAACTAAACTTGTTAACATTTTTAAAATCAAAGGCAAAGAAATCTTATGCGTGTATGAAAGCAGTATAGTTTCCCTATTTATGTAATGAATCTGTAGGCTATTTCACTACGCAGCTGAATTTTGAAAAATCATGTACACGTAATCTTTGCTGCACATACCAAGTTCTGCTTTAAAACCAGTATGCCCCATTTTTTTACAGTACGTACACTTCAAACTCCCAGCACCTTACCAAAGGGCTACCTTACTCTGGAACATCATTTAAGTGTCCCTATGAATACAAATCTAGAGGTCAAATTTGACTCTTTTGAAAATGTGGACCCAGTATCTGGTTGTCTTGATGCTTCTAAAACGTCTTCCTTGTTAAAAGCTAAACCATATTTACCCTTAGAAAGCTGTCATATCGCTTGGGTTTTATTCCTGGGAGATTATATATGTGACGTCTGTATTATTCCCCCACTCTAACACTCACAGCTTACATATTTCCCAGCAAAGCTCTGATTTTTTTGTTTGCTTCTGACCCCACGTGCCATCAAAGAAGAAACCAAAGCGGGGCAGAGCCTGCAGGGTCTGTAGCACCCACCCCACGCACCCACCCCGCCGCGGGTCCTGCTGCCGTTGCATTCCCAGGAGGCAGAGGCGTGTGCTCCTGTCACATCACACAGTGGGTAAAAACGCTGCTGAGAGGTTTGAACGCTTACAGGGATGATGAAGCTTTGTCCTCACAGTCTATCAACCCTCCAGATACCAATGGAAATCACCAGCCAGCACCAACCAAATCTGACAGAAAACTAACTTTTGTGAGAATACATGGCTGAATAAATGGATAGACTGATACTGGTGTTGCAACTGATGGAAAGCCTGAAAAGTAGGTGTAACTATAATATTAGGCACCAAAGAATATACTCAAAGGAGACACAGTACAGATGCTGATACTGTGAGAAATGCTTCAAGCAAGATGCACAAAACCACAAAAAATACCAAAAATCAAACCCCTCAGATAAACCTGGTTTTAAAACTGAATGACCATAGAAGCACCTTTTTTTTTTTTTTCTTTTTAATTCTATGCAGGTTTTCCTACCGAAACACTAATAACCTAGAAAAATTCTTTAAAAAAATTACTGGGTTTTTTTTCTTTCAAGGTTTTTTTTTCTTTCAAGGTTTTTTTTTATAAGTTATTTTCATGCATGCATAGGAGAAACTAGGAAATTATTCTGCTTAGACCAATTTTATACTGAGGATGTATTGACTAAACCAAATTATTCCAACATTTATGATATGTATTAAGTCCTGTAAAGTCCCACTTTTGTTTTCAGAATTGGCTAGAAATAGTGCAACTAGTTTTTATAGCAGGGAAACTGTGTCTTTCATTTTCTTTTCTTACAGAAATGCTGTTTCTAATGTCACTGACTATGACTAATGACATTGACTATGACTTTAGCAAATATGCTTGAAAAGCTTCTTCCACCAGTCAGGATTCAGAAATCCCATTATATTAGTGCATTTACATAAAATTCACTTCCCTATATCAGCAATATGGAACTATCTACTATTAAGCAGCAGCACACTATGAGAGACAGTAGTTGATACTACTTTTCAAAAGATTTGTGCTACGCCATTATGCTGTAAATATTTTTTCCTTTTGCAAGAAATACTATCCATTGTACTCTTCATTTTTATCCTGCAAAATATTAGTGAACACTACCGCTTGCACCTGGAAAGGGAGATAAGTAGTATAGCAGTACTTTAATTTGACAAAGTAATCCAAATACCTATTTGGTATTCAGTAAATACAGGTTATTTTTCAAACAACTTGTGCTTTATATATATATTTGGTCTTCCAAACGGTATTACAGATGTGTAGTGATGTCTCAGGATTATGTTATTCTGGGAATATCACAAAAGATGTACCTGACCCTGAAGCTAAACTAATAGAATCAAAAGAAAAAAATCAATACAACTGTTTAACATAGCGCTCTTGCTTGATTTAAACACATAAATAAAAAAAAAAGATTAAAGGAAATGGTAGGTATAGTGGTGCAGCACTGACCTTTTCATCATCACAAAGGTTTTTTACTAAACAAAGAAGTCACACACATGAATACAGTATCCTACTCAATTTAAGATCTTTAGATCTTCCCTTATGTTTTAGTCTGGCACAGGGAAAACTGAACAGTTGCATAGTGTGGATGAAATCATACTCATTTTTCCCTTCTGATGAAATACTAAAGCATTTTATAAGCACACAACAAAAACATGGAGTTTATGGGTAAGCAAGTCTATTTTTGGATCCAGCTCCTCTGTATCTCTCTCTCTTAATTGCCTCTTTCAAACTAAACTGGTGAATAGACCTCGTAATGGTTGTATTAAAGCTTTCGGCTGTGGAGTGATCAATATCCAGTAGGAGGCAACAGTCAAAGCTGTGAGGACGTGAAGGTTGGGTGAACATACATACTGAGCTCTCAGAAATGTTGCTGGTTCCTTACAGTCCCATGGAGGCCTGTAAAAAATAGCGGGTGTTTTTGTAATTAAAAGACTACATCATGATCTATGACATAGATTGGGATGGGGGACACAAAGGCAACCTTTTATTTTCTAGCCTTTGAAAAGTAGATTTCGTAAATTACCATTACCTTAGCAGAATACATATAGCAGGTCATTAAATATATTTAAAAACTGTCCACCGGTGGTGCTGCTACCCACATGACTTTCCTCGCAGTCCGAGCCAAGGCAAGAAGCCGTACCAACAGAAAGCCGTTACCTTTTATGTGGACTGCTACTACAGCTTGTCATTGGTTTCAGTTATTTGTTTCCCTGCCAAAGACTGAGTAACTTTATGTTGAGTTCCAAGTTCTGCAGCAGTGTGCTCTGCTGATTATCAATTATTTTTATACCGTGCTTCTGGCCTGCATTCCTGATCTTAGCCGTCTGTTTTGGGGTTTTTTTTTAAAACAACCTTGGCAGCAGTAGGAAAATGGCAGGGAAAGTTTTCTTTGGCCTCTGAACTCTAGCATGGAGCCTGCTCAGTCTCTGTAGGAACAGCCCAACCCAGTTAACGCAAAGAAGCTGAGAGGGGCTGAAGCATTCTCAAAGCAGACTGAATCTTTGGCAGCTTACACAACCAAACTCTAGCAAGTTCTCCACTGAGCTTATGTAAAGTGTATTTCTTCCAAGGCTTACATTGGGTCCAAATTTTAATGAATCTTAATTGATAGGCAAGAGAGGTATGATGACAAGCATGTGTCATTGGTGTCCCAATTTTGATTTGCTTCAGTGTCTGGAGATGCTAAAGCTATCTTGTTTTCTTCCTGCAAAAGTCTCATGTTTCAGACACCTCTGGTCCATACCAGGACAAATTTGAGACTGAAAAGAAAAAGGCAGTCAGACTCATGGTTCAAAACAATGAAGAATTAGATGCAATAGTTATTAGAGGTGTTGGCTGAAATATTTGCAAGAAAAGAGTCTGGTTCCTCCTTTGCCTGAGTCAGGTTAGAACATGCATTTTTCACTGACCAAATGAGTGTCCTAAGCAGCACGTATTGGCTATCCTGCACTGAAATTATAAATGCCTCTCCTTTTTTTTGGAATTCTGGGCATCTTATTGATACAAAATGTATCACAATGCTGCATTCTGACAAAATATCTTCATTCTAACAGATCTGTCAGTTTTCAACTGTAAAAAAATAATAATTTAATAATAACCTCTGCTTTTTAAACCCCATCTTTTCACCTTCACTGTTTTCTTCCTTTTAAACATAATAGTGCAGAATTCCTCAGAGTGCAGTGGAAAAATGCAAATTCCAACACACTTCCGACAAGTACAATACAAAACGATTCCCATTTTGGACTCTACATGGACACAGCCTCTACAAACAAAATCAACACAAGCTATCCATTAAAGTCCTTGGAAGTTGGATCAGGTCTCAGCTTTCACAGAAACGAACCATTTAATGAACCTGGACAAAAGGAGGAGAAAATACAACAAAAGGAGAAGAAAAGATAAAATATATGAATAGTACCTAAATTTTTTCCTCCAACAAAATGTCATTTTTCATATAAATGTAACTGATATTTTAAAAGCTATTTTCTCAATCTTCTTTCAACATGGTTGAACTTCCACTATGGCAATGGGATGCTGCAAAAGGGATTGGGATTTTTTTCCTTCATTCTCCCTCTCCCAGTCAAGATTAGTCAACTCCTCATTAACATATTCTATATATAAGATTTCTAAGGATTTTCTAAAGACTGCAGTTTCTGTATTTCTCTTGCAGTTACGGCACAGAATCTTGGACCGATGCCTAGAAGAGACCCAAGATATGTATCTCTCAGCATGCTCTGTCATGTGCTATTGGTTATAAAGCTTGCAATTGGTAGACAGCTGGATGAGTGCCTTAAGCATACCTTCGCCATTCAAGAAGAAGGTTTAAACAAAACAAAACCTTTGTTCTCCTAGGAAAGTTCAATGAGAATGCCAGCATGACAAAGCAAGCTGGAAATATTTTCTTAAAAGATCTTGTGATTAGTATAACTTCTGTTTCTGGCAATACTTGGTTATTTGCATGGAATACTTTACAGCCATTAATTTCTCTAGGCATTGGTTTGCTCTCTCCCCTATTGAAAAAAAACCAAAACAACCTATATTAATTTTTGAACTTTTTTAAAAATTATTTTTTTCCCTTGAAAGTGCTGAGTTTTCAAACGAGAAGAGTTCACAGATAGAACAATAGAAAGAGAACACAGTAAGTAGGAAATCACACTGTCAAAAGACAAAGAATCCTTAAAAAATTCAACTGATACCAATTTTTTCCTACAAAAATACAGTAAGCATTCCGATGCTAAAAGATTCCAGTACTGTTACGCACAGGTCTTTCCCTGTCCCTGAAAAGACACTATACAGGAGAACAGAGTCCCTAGAGAAAAGAGAAATGATTTCTCAAAAACCATACATAAGATCAATATAAGGATTAGGAAAATATTTAGATCTTTCAACAGGCAGATGTCCTTTTCAGGGGACAATACCTATCTGTACCTACACACATCTACTGCAGAATTATCTGGCACTGAGCACATTTCTGGAGTCAGAAAAATGTGCAGATAGGTGTTTTGCTTTATAATATACAATTACAAAAATGGAAAGGTAGCTTTTTTATTAGCTTTAATTGTCTTTTTATATTTATGTACATGCTGAAAATAAGTTCACAGTGCTGCTTTGTTCTGGAAAGCATGTCCGGAGAAATGCTCAATAGAATATGAAACTTTGTATATTCCTTCAAAAACTGACATTAACGGAGCTTTATAACTCAAATGTTAAAATGTCAGAAAGAAGACCTGAAACTCCAAATCATGTCTCCCAGCTCTGCCCTTCTATGCAGCAACCTGTATGTTGCTGAGTGGATGCTGAAATGTATCTTTTCATCCATAACTTTGCAATAGCAGGTTTCCTCTACTGAATTTATTTTGTATTTCGAAAGTTTTAAAGTTGAATGATTGCCTATTAAAGTCAATACTACAGAATCTCAGCTCCTGTGGAGAAGGAAATCTTAAAGGCTTGTGTTCAGTATACAACCAATTCAAACATGAATACTGTAATGACATTAGAGATTACCTTTTTATCATTCAAATTTCTGCTGTGAATCTGTAAAGGAAAGAGGTGATTTTATAAAAGACATAATTAACTTTTTGAAGTGAGTTGTGATCACAATCTACTAAAAGGGTGGATAGGTATTTGACTGTAGGACTAGAATTCTAACAGATGTGGCAAATCTATCTGCAAACAATAGCTTTTCCATTGGACAGCATCAAAAAACTGCTACGCTTTTCCATTGTGGTTTATCTCTGTCGTTGCCCACCTAGCACTTTAAAATTTATCCTCTTAACAATCATTAAAACTTGAATATAAACTCTTCTCAAACTATGTTGGTGTATATACAGTGTAGATATTTATCACTATGATAAATGAAAGTTATTTTAAAAGCTGAAAATAGCCAAAAAAATTTGTTTGACTATTTGAGCCTAATTCAGGAAAATCTATGGAGTAATGCCATTATTCCACTCACAGCATCTGATACCTGTAACCCCCCGTAAGCTCACTCATCCCAGTCCCTTCTTCAGTTACCATGTCTCTTTATGATTCTTTGGCTATTGTGGAGTCTCTCCTAGGTGCTAGTTTCCTATGCAAAGTCACTGCATCATTAAGTGAGATAAATGTTTGAATGCACTTATTCTGAGACAGGAACCTCATCAAGAGGAGAGGAATTAATTCAAGTTTCTAAACATTGGCAATCTCATAATTTCATTTCTTTCTTAAAGTTCTGTTTCTTTCTACATATGGCCCATACCATTAAAAAAGACACATTGCTTCGATAACCTGTGTAACTCTACCAAATAGGAATAGACTGGTAACAAAGCACTTAAGAGAACATGTCAGTATTAAGTGTTCTCCAAGATAAATTTCAAAGTCTTCAGATACGAGTGTTGCTTAAAGCTCTGTAAGAAAAAAATCCACTTCCCCTCATGTAAGAGAAAGCAAACTGTTACCTGACTTACTTATGATCACAAAGCTGGATGAAATGTTTTTTGGGTTTTTTTTTCTAAAACCCAATAAGTGACCTAGGATAAAACTGACCTTTGGTCAATGATCATATCTGAGAAATCTTAGCTATGAAGGTGAAAGTTTGACAAAATCATAAATAACTGAAAAGGACAGAAAACATTAAGAAAACTATAAATGTCACTATGCTCTCCATCTGGAATACTGTTGCTGGTACTTCTACAATACAGTACAGACAGCAGAGTAAGGTGATCTATGAAACAACAATCTGTCATTAATAAAGAGGAAAAATATCATTAAGACTAGAGATGAGATCATGGATCATCTGGAAGACCACCTACTGAAGACAAAGACAAAGAGGAAAAGAAAGTCTGTTTTAGCCAGCTTCAGTTTCTTACTGGACTGACCCTTGAACCACTAAGTCATCAGTTTCCAAATATCCAGTTTTACTGGCCAATTACTCAGCAGAACATGACATGATCGATGATCTGAAAGTTTTCAGCTGGTTGTATTGATCAAATATATAAACAAAACACAACTGTCAGCTGCTCTGAGTTTCCTGCTGATGAAGTGATGTTTCAAACAATTAATGAATTAATGCTTGAACACAGATGAAAAAAGCCTAAATGATATAAAAGAGTAAAAACGTTTAGTGCTCAATTAATTAATAATTTGCCTTATAATTGATTTTTTTAATTGTTTGACTGGCAAAACAGAGGTGTGAACTCTAATTACCAGCTACCTATAATAGCTCATTTTTTTATTTCTTTTAATTATTTCTAAAGTGAAGGAAGCAGGATCACTGAGGTTGCCAAACTCTTTGAGTTATTGGTGCTAAAAAAATAAATATCAGAAAATGCCAATTATTACAAAATGTGAAGGTTGATTACTTTTTGTAAAAAAAGGCAGATGAGCAAATGCTATGAAACGCTGAGGCAGGGCTGGGGCACACAAAGGAATTACAGTAAACTAATGAGCTTCCAGGTGTCGGCTGAGCTTGGGTAACTAACAATATTTGCACTCTTAGCCTCAAGCAAATCTGAAGCAAAACGTATTAAATAAATCTTCAGGGAGAGCACCCTCTGTTAGCAGGATCAGCCCTAAACAAAAGCCAAGTTTGCAATGACACACCACTTCACAAAGAACAACCTACCTCATTCCTTCTTGTCCTGATCTAAGAATAGGGACAATTTCAACTTTTAAAGGCAGCAATTTAATTTTCCTCTGACAGCAACAGAATGCTCCAAGACTCAGTACCATCTCGCCTTTTCAGAGGAAGTTTCTATAAAACAGGGCCACTTTCAAAAAGATACTTGAAGTCATATTCCATATTGGTCTTACTGTAAAAAGTAATTTATACCTTGCTTAGCCAGGTAAGATGGGAGGCATTCTAGCTGTTAGAAAATAAGGACATGAGTTAAAGAAAATGGGAGAGAATTAAGCATGAAAAGAACACTATTTAAAGAAAGGGTGAAAACTGAGAGATTAAGTTACTGTTAGTTCCATTTTATCTCTTGTAAGTACATTTTTTAATTCTTTAAATCAAAGTTCTTCTGCTGTATGCATGTTGCCATTATTTCCCTGGAATTGAAAATGTCTGTTTTGTTCAGCAAGTGCATGTTAGAAATCTTGGGCTATTAAAAGATGGTGCCAATGTTAACTATTATACAAAGGATTAAATCTCAACCAAGTAGTATTAAAAAGTGACTCTATAAACCTTTAGGTTATTGGTACTTCAAGATTTTTCAAAGAAAAGAAGACCAATATGAAGGATTAGTAGTTAAGGTTATGCAAAATCCACTTAATCAGCATGGCTAATTTTAGCTTTAACTAAAGCTGCTGGCAACTATGTGCATTTTGCTTTGGGGCTTTACTTTTGAAGAGAATGATGAATACATTTTTGAGGTAAATTTATCTTAACTGAAAGTCTACCTAATGCTCTTTAATTGCTGAAAAAGTGATTTTAATAGCATTTGCATTTAGGAGAGGAAAGAGGTCTTCAGATGTGCATCTTTAAGACCCTAATATAAGTATTTTACTTTTACATTTATATAATACACCGCTTGACTATAAAACAGGTGCGTTTTATAAACAATGGAGTCATTAACATGGGCATTGTTTATGAAGAAAGAACTGTTCTCCTAAGGGTACATACCCTATTCAGAAAAGAGCCTAGGAAAATCGGAGCATATGCTAAAGATATGAATACAATGACTTGCCAGACTATCTGGGGCACAAATGCTGAGGATGAGGGTCTTTCACTGACAAATGCTACCTAAGCAAGGCAGCTGTACATAGCGTCAGTTCAAGCAGCCCAGGCATTTTAAGCCAGAAATACAAACTTGTTAATGCTTACAGCTCTTTTACCCAGCTCCAAAACCAAAAAGGATTAGATCATTCAATGTGAAGTGGATTAGATATGGTTATGCTCTTAGTTAAAACAAAATGATACAAACACAAAGTTTCCTGGCCAGTGAGAGTCACACAAAATCTGACTCTATCTCCGACCGGCAGGGTAAAGTGTGGAGGAAGCAAGTGAACTCACTTGGGGAACTCGGTTTCACAAGATTGTGAAAATCCTGTGGGAGGTGCTACCCCTTATATTACAAATATTAAGAGCCATGGTCATTGTTCCATAGTGGATTATAAAGAGCTTTTTCTAGTGGGAAAAGTGGGTAAGCGTGGTAAAATCAGACTACTGATTTACAACGATGTTACTGCAGTTGGAGGGCCAAGTGAAATTTGGGTGAGTATACCTGTGTTAGCACACTGCTATTATTTATACAAACAAGGTAATGCTATGTTAAAATGTATGTCTAGATCATAGCATAATTTAATTTATCATAAGCTGAAGTCTTTTCAGGCACCTTCAATACTATTTTTTTCCTGTGTCATGAATAAACCAACTGTAATTTGTGCAGCTTCGACTCCCTTCCTATGCCTGCTGTCACGGCCTGAGAAGCCAACTTCCCATTTCACTACTAGTACTTTTTTAGTGGAACCTGTTTGTCACCTAGGACCATAAGGGGTGATATACTGGACAGGATTCAGTGCATCCACCTATGTATTCCGTGTGTGGCAGTGATCAACACAAGGTGCTTCAGGAGAAGGCACATGCACCTTCACTGATCAAATGACCTTTCCCTCCCTCTGAACTAATGGCTGAAGAAGGCTTAGGCCCTGTGTACCGAAGCTGACAACTGCATGTAATTAAGCCTGTTCACTCTTAAGTAAAATTAGGGAACTGAACAAAAGGCCACTTTAAGGAAACAGGGGATCTCAACAGCAAGTCAGGAGCAATGCCCTTCCTTCCAGCAGTAAATTTATGCTGTAATGAAGGTTGTCATTAGCTCTGTGCACTTAGAGAGGTTAGTGTTTCAGCTAACTAGTTTAAGTGCTGTTAGCACTGTTATTGTGCCAGCAATGGTGCTTAGCAATCTACTGAAGGTTCACATAAATATTTGGATGGCAAGCTTGCACAGATCTTGGTGTTGCCATGGCCATATGGCTACCCACAGCTGTGTTATAAGTTGCCTTTGCTACAGCTAGTATCTGCAAGAGCTAGTTTTCTAAGTTGGTTTGGGTTTGGTGGTGGGTTGTTTTTTTGTTTGTTTGTTTGTTTTTGAGTGCAGCATAGATGTCTTGAGAGCCTTGCATGTCTTGGATATACAGCTCACAAGAGGATTGAATCATGGCTATGTTAGAAATGCTTTCTTCCAGATTGCAAATGACAATTAGATTGACTATACTCAATGAAACTGAAATAACACATATTGTACTATTTTCCTTGGCTGAATGTCATCCAGTAATACAATTCTGCCTGTTTAAAATCTTCCTGTTCCTGCCACCTAGTCTTACTCAGATACTGTCTTTGATTCTTGGTTTAGACCATTGCATAGTAGACCACTACACAGTACTCTTTCTACACCTCAGAAGAAGCTGTAACTCTGTGATGGAAAAAAACATGGGTAGAAATTTGTGGGATGTATATCTTCAAAAATAAATTCTGCTAATAGTTCACTTGAAAATCTTTCAAGTTTTGGCTTTTCTGTTTCTCACTGTAGAATGGCACTTGGAGAATAGTAATTATGAGCATCTGAGCCTAAAATTTCATATACAGCTGTAATTGAAATTTCTTCACCTTCAGGGTATCGCATAACCTCCATCACCTTATGCAGTTGCTTTTTTTCCTGGACGCATTCAGAAAGGACATATGTATAATTATCTTAACATTTGTTATCTTGTTTTATATTCTTTCTTATGTTTCTGTGCCCAAATGCATTTCTGTGGGGTAGATCTGAAAAACACTTTAAAACTCTTTAAGAACTATTTATCTGTGTGTGTGCATATATATTTTTATACTACAGCTTCTCAATTAAAGGAAAAAAAGTACCATTCTATACCATCTAGGAAACATTCCTAAAAAAGTATTTTGAGCTATAAGCTCTGACCAGACCCCCTTCAATCAGACATTGTAGGGTTTTTTAAGTGAAAGTATTGTTACTCATGAATAAATCTGTTTAGGTATGCTATAACAAATGGTTTTCATCCTAAAGTAGAAAGTTAAGTATTTAAATCTATCATAACTTACAAGGAAGAATAGTAAGCTTTAAACCCCATGTAACCCTCTGTACTCTTCACTGTGTTGCTTCAAAACACCAATGTTGCAGCACTATAGAACTAGCCAGCTGCAACAAGGCTTTCCCACACAAGCCTCCAAAAGTTCATCTACTGTCTGTGCTGGTTCTTCATCCTCTTCAGGCCAGCCCACCCTGCTTCTTGCCTCTCTTGCATCTGGGTTCCTGGCTTCTCCTCCAGCCAGCCTCTCCTCATCCAGGCCCCCTTCTTCTCTCAGCTTCTCCCAG
>JAVJGI010000001.1:33208295-33221188 GCA_035590275.1 Ibycter americanus
CAGTGCTATTTAGCTACTTAGCAGGAACAAGCCACAGCTGTACATTATCCACATCAGCCAACCCACTGCCCCAGAAGAAGACCACAACTGTATATTATCATTGTTAATTAACCCTCTACAGTTCCTCTACACACCAATGTCTAAAACAGGCTGGCAATAAGCTGGAATGTAAAAATTGGGATATTAGATAGGGAACTGGAAGTTGAAACTTTACAATGCCCTTACTGCCTGGTGAATCTAATTTAACCTATCTCCTGCCTTCTGTTTTGACACTGCAGCATCAAGTCTAGCCATGTGGGTCTGCAGTGACGGCAACTCCACAGACACCCGTTTACTGGCTAGTCTGCTCATTGTAAACAAAATTTCCCATTTGTAATTTGCCTGTATCCTTTATTTTGTTATTAGCAAGCAGTATTTGCAATCTAATATGCATTTGTATTTGTACACTTCAAAACACTTCTGTCATTCTTTTCTATGAAGTGAAGATGCCTACCTAGAAACAGAGTTATAAGGGGGGAAAAGTAAATCCATTCATTTTTATTGTGTTTTGAACTCTTACATTTGTCTTAGGATAATATTGCGATTGTACTAGTATGGACGTTTGAAGTAGTATTCATTATGGAGAACAGTTACCTTATTCTTTGCACCTTTACATGTGATACTTCCCCTGAAAATACTCAATGCAGTATTTTTTTATTATTTTAAATATAAGCTCCCAATTTTGTAACCCCAATCTATCTAATGATATTTTATCCTTGCCCTTTTTAAAATTAACTATTCGAGTCATGTGGTACTTGACTGAAATTAGAAGGCACACTGCTTATGAGTGCAAAGCCATTCCTGGGGAAGTCAGAAGCAATTTTGCATTTATTTCAACTTTAATGCAATCTGGACTATATTAATGACTGTGGCAGAAATGACTGTGGCAAAAGTTTTACTGGCTAGGATTTTATTTGTTGCCTGTATCTTACTGGTTCTACTCATTATACTTTAAAATAAACACTACTGCAGTCTGAATGGGCAGACAAAATCAACTGTTTAACAATTAACGGCATTTGCTTTTTCTTGCGTAAAATGCTTTGTTAATTGCATCTGCTTATTCTCTGTGCTCTGCATTTCAATCCTTTTCTGCAATTGACGTCTCCTTTCAACAATGTATTTTCATTCTAATATCTAAAATATGTCTGTTGTGTTTCATTGTCAGATTTGATTAGCTCACTCTTTCAGGTGTGTGCTGCCCTTTTTACTTGGGAAGGTTGTCTTGTAAGAATCTGCAAAACTAACCTGATAATCCTCCTTTAAGACTTCTAAAAAAAGTTCCTTTCCTCTAACAGCTATGAAAAATCTTGACAATGATGAGGCAGGTGATGTTCTTGCTACAATGGCTGTCTATATGTCTTACAAAACCCCTTTCATTGATATCTTGGGCTCTCATGTCTCTATCACCTGTTGTCTCTTGTCATATCAGCTTTTGGGACAAGAACAAATTTTTGTTCTGTATTCTTATAATCCAAAATATTCTCTTAGGTGTCAAAACACATAGGTGGCCATAACTGCCAATAGCATGCCTATTTGCTGTGGTAAAAACAAATAGATACTCATAAGAATCTTTTATAGATACTCATAAGTAGCTTTTATAAAGAAAAGAGAGCAAAAGTTGCCAGTGACATGTGATACCACTAGACATCTTTTCTCACTCAGTCACAACAAAAAGGCATAAACATTTCATGAATCATGCGATTTTTAGATGAATGGACAGAAATATCAGTCAACAGAAGCAACGTCAATAAATAAATTTGAGATAATCCTGCAGTAATCAAAGCTCTATTTAGATATGCTTTGGAGTATTTAATACATCTAAATAAAGAAACTCAGCTGTGTAGCAGAAAAACTATGCTGATGTAAGCTATTCTGGTGCTGGCATAGAACCAAAATGGCTGTCATTTTTGCTGGTCTGCTGAGTTTCTTTATTTAGGTGTTTCTTACACTAGATGCTGTTTTATGGGTTTTTTTGGTCTTTAAAAAAAAAAAAAAAGGCAAACAAAACTCCTTCACATCTAAATTGAGCTATGTAAGATGCTTGATCATCTAAAGTGGTTTTGGTCTCCTCCCAGCTACCAGCTCAACTGTTCATAAAGTTTCTGTGTTTGATTTATTTACCTGTGTATTTGTTTTATGCTGGTTCCATTTAATCCAACTTTACTTAGCTTCTTTCTGAGAATGCCACGTGCAAACAGTATCAGTGCCTTACTAATATTAAGAAATTCTGTCTACCACTTTTGCTTTATGCATTCATTATTCCATCAAATAAACCAATTAGTTTGGTTTCACTTGATTTGTGCTTTTTACAAATGTGTTACCGATTTATCACTGCATTTTCTTCAAGCTGTTTACATACCGATTGCTCTTGCTTTACTAATTGTTCTAGTTATTTGTCAGGTATTGAAGTTAAATTTAGTGGCCTATAATTCTTCTTCATCTTTCCTCAACACTCACTTATTCTCTTCTTTTAAATTGTAATATAATTTTAGCCTCCCCTTGGTTTCCAGAGGCAAAGAAACAGAGATTGATATTAAACTAAGCAGTAAACAGTAACACTTGACTAATGAAAACTAGTTCGATCAACAAATTAATGGGCAAAGGAGAAATCTCTGCTTAAACTGGACTAGGGAAGTGGCTTCCACTTTTGGCTCACCAAGACCATACCCTCTCTTGTTGTCTGTACTTCTTGTTTTCCGTGTGTAGTTCTTCAGGGTGAGAGAGACAGTAAAGTAAAACATTGGCACTGTTGTTTACTTAATATTTTTGGATCATGAATCAGCTGAGATTAAAGATCACTGCTCCAGACAAACTAGAGGCAGGGCTACAACATCAGTGCTAAGGCAGTACAGCAAGCAAGAGGTAGCAAGAGCCAGAAATGACATAATCTCTGGCTTTATACGAGAAACAAAGATTGAGTCCTATCGAGACAAAGAAAATGGGCACTATTTGAAAAGTGCAGAGAAACATAAAATATCTGATTCTTGAATAGCTGAGAACTAACCCACAAAGGTGTTTATTACTTAAATATCATCAGCTTTTTGGATCTTGGCCTTAAACTCAATGGTCAGCCACAAACAGCTAAACAATGTAAAGGGTAGTGAATGTGTCTATATTATTTCTTTAGCTAACACAATTTAACTCCTTTTTAAACACTCCCTGTGTTCTCAGACTGGACAAGATTATGAGGCTTGCACTCCTTCATGGCAGTGACTGCCATCAGCTCCCTCAATATTCAACTTGCATGGGACAGAGAGCATCAGATGATCAAGACCCTAGAAAGAGCTGCGGAAGAGTCCTCACCAACACTGTTTTATCTCTGCAGCAAATACACACTCAGACTCTCATAACATTCTATGCAACAAATGCGAAGCTGGCCAGAGAGGCTCAGTGCTAGCCTGCACTTCAGGAATGTGCTTTTAACAGCAATCCTTTGACTGCTCACCTGATACGGCATATCATGTCAGCCTCCATCCTCGTCTGTGACTTTGCCTGCCAGCAACAGGTAGGTAGTTGACACATCTGCTATGCAGTGCTATAGAGTGGGAGAAAAGGTACAACACAGCGTGGCAAACTTATGAGAACATGGCCTGGTTGCAAGATGCTGCAAAATAGGAACTACTGGACAAACTTAACAGGTCCACACAGAGGTGGAGAAAATACAGTTAAAACCTACCAACACATTTGATTTTGTCTCTTTGCTGTGGCCATGGAGAATGTCCTATATCTATAAAGGATACTTTTTTTTTTTTTTTTCAGGGCTCAATTAGTTTGTGACTGAGACTCCAAGGAGAGTCTGCTTAGCATCTCTCTTACTCAGAGACATTCAATTTAATATATCTTGTAAAGCCGAATGAATTCCAGAGAACAGCAGCAGTATTACTGTTGTGCCAACAGGTCAAAGCATAATGACCTGTTTGAACTTTTAATCTGGAAAAGTACAGCAAAAGTCAACGTAGGATTAAATTGATCAGCAGGGGAAAATTATAAATTAATATCTGTCAGTTTTTTAAGTACACCTCTTAAATATATTTGAGCTCATTTTTTCTTGACACGAAGTTTGAATGATTGAGGTAACTTCATAGGTTTCTTTGAGTGGTATAACACCACACCAAACAGCATTCTGGTTTAAAAGGAATCACTGCTATATGGTAACAATAGGATACGTGTTCTTCAGGTTAAGCCTTCAATAAGTAATACATTTCAAGATTCCTTACACTGAGATGTTTCCAGTATGTCTCATGAGAGACTTAGTTCTGGTGCTATCCAACATTGTCATTTCAATCCTGGAAATAAATAAATAATGCCGCGTGACAGTAATGGATAATATGTATGGGGTAATAATACTGGTCCCTTAGGATTACAGCATGGCAATTTGCACGGAACTTGGATAAGAGCTTGCACAGAACTAGGTAAGGCCCAGAGCAACATGATCTAACGTAGAAGTTGGCCCTGCTCAGAGCTGGAGCTGAAACAGATGATGTAAAGAGGTCCACTCCAATCTAAATTACAGTATGACTCTAATCTGAAAATTGCAGGTTTCAGTGGGAATGGTTTGGGGAAAAAGAGCCAGAACACTGTTCTGCTGTGCTTGTGGTTTGTATGTTAGATGTTATTATAGCATCAGTGTAATAGGTCTATCAGCAGAAAATCAAAAGTTTGATTTCAGAAACATGGAGTCTTTAATGGAAAACTAACATGCAATACATGAGGCAACCTGCTGTACTGTTTGTATTTAAAAATTAAATGCATCTTCATATTGTCACATACATGGGCATACATAGGCATGGTATCTAGACAGGACAAAGAACTCAAGGTAGATCTACAAAACAACAGGCTCCTGAACACTGATTCTCAATGTGCAGTGGCAGAAAACCAAAACAAGCAGTGGAAATAAGGTAAGCAGGAACAAAGAAGTTATGGCACTGATGAGACTAGTATTGGAATACTGTATACAGTGTTGGTGACTGCATTTTTTAGGTATGTTGAGAAACTGGAGAGAGTGAAGAACAGATCCGCAGAAGGGCTGGGAAGACTTGTGTATGTCAGAGATTGTTTGGCTTTAAAAAAACGGAGAGGTGATATGATAAGAGTGTATGGATACAATCCTGAGAATTAGATACAGGGTGCTGAATAATGCCTTTATACTAGCTTTTAAAAATAGCATAACTGAAGGCAGAAAAGTTCAAACTGGTACATTTATTTTTAAAAATGAAGGTGAACAGTCATTGGAAATAGGTTAGTGAAAGAAGCAATGAAATCTCTAGCTCTGGATGTTCTCAGAAATATCTTTCTAGAGAGCTTGAATCAGATACAATTTGGTCAATCTTGAATCAGATACAAGAGGTCAATGCAGGCTTTTGATGGCTTCTTATAATATATGTCAGACTATATGATTCAACAGCTTCTTCTGGCATTAATTTCAAGGAATCTTACCCCTTTCTCTAATGAAATATCTCATTTCTCAGATCAAAATACTCTGATGCCAGTTATTGCTCATGGCTGTGCAGTCTTCATCAAATAACAGAATCCAAGGTCTAAATCCAGCATTATTGCAGCTTTTCACATTTGTTATGCAGAGGACCGCAAGGGATACAGTCACTTTTAGATCAATTCTGTGGTGATCCTGATTAATTTAAAGAAGAAAGGTATTTCAAAAATTTTTAGTCTTTCAACCCTTCCTGAGAGTTGGTCATTTTGTAAACTCAAAATACGTAAATCCCACAGACAAATTTTGACTCGCTGATTTTAATGAACTGCTGAATGTCAGTTTCTTCAGTCAATAGGGATTACTTTTCCTAAACAAACATGTGATATTTTATTATCTCCAGGTAATGCTAATTACACTGGGAGAAAATGGGAGAGAATTTTTAATATCACTATTAGCAGAAAAGCCTGGCAGAACGTGATTCATGGGTGTTCAGAGCACCTAGTAACTATATTCTAAATGAAACAAATTTACTCTGTCTTTAACACTAATTTTAATGGAAAAATATGAAACAAAGATCAGATCTGCTGGGAAAATAGGTAACCTTTTAAATTAATGTTCCCTGAGCCACAATTAATTTAGATTTAATAGGACAGTAAATGTATGTTATTTGAATACTGATTATTAAACATTCACCAAGGATTAAAAAGTTATGTAATAGATTAATAACTGTGAAATTGATATGGACCTATTGCATAGCTATAATACTCTGCAAATATGTTTTTGTATGTAGCTGCTATTTGTTTAATATATAATAACTGTTTAATGAAGTCTAAATTAAATATTTAAATCTCAGTCGAAAAAAATGTCTGGGAAGTACAAAACACAATGTGGAATATGTTTACCATGCTGTGTTTATCAAGATAAAATCATGTTGTTTTGAAAACCACAAAAACAGTGAGTAGTCTGTGGGGCCTGCTTGAACAAAAAGTTTTCCCTGGATAGTTTCTGCTGAAACTCCCATGAAAGTGCTTAGATGTCAGGATGATTAAGTACCCAAGAAGCAGGATCCAGAAATTTTGCTGATGTTGACATCAAAATGCATTGTTTTCCCCATTTCCTTCTGCTTTGAGAAGCAAACCTATAATGATGTATTAATTGCTATTTATTATTATGCTTCCTATTGCTTCATTTTTTATGGTTTGTGGTTGCTTACCAGAACTAAAAGTAATCCTATGGATAAAACGTACCGGGAGAAAAGTCCAGTACGAGCCTTACTGCAGATATTTTGGACTGGTTTTTTATTTAGTAATTGAGGGTGCCATAAAGATCACTTATCTAATGACAGGAGCGCTAGCTCTGCAATCAGACAGGCATGCTATAACCTACTGCTGTGGCTCCACCTGCTGAAAGGTATGGGTTTGATTTCAGAAGGACTACCACGGCACGACACACTGCCTCTCCTATCCACTTACTGCTTTTTTTGCATCTCTGCATGGTACTGGCTGTGCCATGTGTCTTCATGCTATACAGAGCGCAGATGCGTCTTGGTTACTTGACAGCAAGGACCCTAGCCTCTGTCTCAAGAGCAACATGTTATTGTCATCAGCGTGTCTGTAACTCCTGCTCTGTTGGCTGTGGGTACACCTCTGAGCTCAGATGTCCTTCTTCATGCTCCCCTTTTGCTTTTTGACTATGTCCCAGGCCTGGCTGGGTTCTGTAGGATATTATCTGAGCTACGATCCTGTGTCAGTGTGGGACTCAGCTGCTGCTTGCCTCTGGCCAGTGTAGCCTTTTTTATTTTCTTTAACTATCACATTAGCCTTTTCCCTTCTGTTTTTCCTTCCGAATTTTCTGCCTGAGTTCGAGGTACTGCGCAGGGAAGAGAAAAGAGAATCTCTTGCTTCAGGCGCCATTACACAGCCAATAAAATTGGGACTTTTTCTAGAGTTAATGTTCTGTAAAATCTAAGGTGATAAGATTTGGGAAGTGAAGGAAATTCTTCAAAGTATTCATGTTAAGGAAGTTTAACTTCTGGACCATTTGAATTGCTTAAGCATCAGACAGCTTTTCTTTCATATGCATTGTTCACACAACAGTGCAAATCTCTATCTATCTAGCTAGACATAATCACTACCATCTTGGAATACCATCACTTTCTTTTCAGCCATAAGCGCTGATGTGTTAGTAATGAAGTAGTTCAGCTTTTGTTCTCCCTACTAATTTTTCCCCACAACTGTATGTTTGGGTCTTACTTGCATTATAACATTCATTGAAATATTTAACAAAGTATAACAAGGAGTAGAAGGAGAACTATTTTATTTCCACTTTTGTTAGTAGATTGTGGATCTTGGAAGCTTGGAATAAGCTTGGAAGCCTGCAAGCTTATTAATGCTGAGTAATGTGCCTAACTGATGACATTTTTTTCAAAAGTCACTGAAATGACAGTTTACACATTTTAGCAAAATTTTTAATGCAAGGTTGTGTGAAAACTATATTTATTTCTTCCTCTTCCATGCAAATATGTATTTCTATAGCTGTATCTTTATTTTATTGACAATTCACATCAGATATATAGAAAGCCAAGAAGTTTCAAAATTATATGAAAAAATTATTTGGAGGCTGAACACTGAAAAAGTGGTGATGGAACTGCATGTCAAAAAGGAACATTGCACAATATATTTTACATGTTTTTGAGCTGCGTGTGTTGCTTTCTAAAATTTAGCAATGGGACTGTTTCTTAAAGTCAGTGTTCCATCTACAGTTACAGACTAGAACAGAAGTGAGATCCTTGTATAAGTCTACTGAATCCACATAGTATGTTTTTATTTTCCTACACTCATGGCAAAGAAAACAGTGAAAATCAAGCATGAGAATATTCAGTGCCTGACTGTTCTTTCTGCAGAAGCGCATGTGGTGATATTTCAAATTTTAATATACCAAATTTCAGTGTCTAATTCTGGCTTAATTTGGGATTTATTGGTAACCAAATCCAGAGACTTCTACATGAACAGCTTTGAAAGCACTCTCCTTTTAAGTATTTCCAAAAAGTTTTCTTTGAGAAGCATACAAACTAAGCCAACTGATGTTTGGTATTCTGCCAAAGCATTCTTGACGTATGTCTACTTAAAGGAACAACCAGGTAAAGGGAAATGGTGCTTCTCCTCAGACTTCCAATCCCAACTGAGCCTAAAACCTGTATTTTCCACAGTTACACTACTGACACTGAAGATCTTTGACCCCTGACTGCAGTAGACTGGGGAGAGGGGCTTACAGAGACCATCTCTCTGAGAACAAATGGAGTATGTCCAACATGACAAACATCAGCCAGGTATCTGGGAATACCTGTGTTTGTCACAAGCAACAGAAGAGCGTGGGGTAACTCAGCGAACTGTCTGACAGAGGCAGGGATATGATACTACAACCTGCAGCTGTGTAAGAAGTAGTTGTTGTAGAAAGGTGACTGTGCCTGCTTGGATTTAGCGGTTACCAACAGCAAGCCAGCATGTGCCAGCAGTTATCATCACCTCCCTCTACTTAGAATAGCAAATAACCACAGTATTGCAGACATAGCTGAGGGCAACTAAGTGCTTCCTCTTCCTTGACAATTGCTATAGCAAACAAAACATAACTGATGATGTCCCAATCCATGAAATATGGTAGGTAGAAGACTCTGTGTCAGTGAGAAGAAAGAAGAAAAAAAGAGAAGTTCTAAAGACAGTGGCAGCGTGGGAGTCCCTTGAGAGGAGAATTAGGGAGCAATCATTTCCCTGAAGGTGATGATAGCCCAGAAAAATATTCAGGGATGTGAAACCTGAACTGATGAAAGCAAAGGACAAGAGTAATCAAAGAAAAGAATGAGAATGAAAGACAGACAAAAATCCCTTAAAAGCTCCGATTTATCTCTCTGACCTGAGGACAAATGAATGATTTGAAGTGCTGCCAAAGGTACCTTTGTTTACAGATAAACACTGATAAGAATTTCTTTGCCTTCCCCTCTTTCCCATACCCTTCTTAATATCTTGGATGCAAGAAGTTAGTAATTAGTAGACTAGAAAGAGAGGTAAATTAATTTTCAAAATTGAATGTACCAGTGGTAAATTTTATGAAGGGAAGGGAAACAACAGAAAAGGGCAAAGTATACTCGTTTGCAATCTGGAATAAAGCATATTCAAAAAAGTTCAAGTCCCATGCCTCCCCTCAAGTAAAGCATTACCAGCACCAACAAGATTACCAATACTGATGGAGAATGAGGGGACTGAAGGAAAGAAAGTTCAGTTTTTTTCAGTACAGAAAAAGAAGCAAGAATTGCAGAAGGAGGTAATATTTTAGAGTAGCTGCTACCCCAGCTATAGCAAATAAGTTTTGGAAACAGCTTGCTTCCTCTTTTTGCAGCTATATCAGCTACTATAATAACAGATACTTCCTGTATCTACAAACCTTATCTGTCTTTAAGTTACACACCATGGCTTGCTTTGCTGCCCAGCTGGTAGGTTCCACTCCCTTGCTACTGCCTTCACCTTCCTCCAGCTCTGACACTCTTCTAACCCTTCCCTGAGTTGATTCAACTCCATAAGCTAGTAGAAAACTAAATTCAAAAAAAAGTTAGCTTACTTGTTGAGTTGAATCGGTTTATTGAACAATCAGATGACTATCACAGGTAGAGCAAGGGCGAGGGCATATAACCTAACGGTAGAGGGGTTGTCGGAAAGCTAGGAGGAACAGGACTTTTGGATTTTTGAAGCAGACACACGATGGAACTTTGTCCTTATATCCTTAGACAACTACAATTACAATAAGAGCAGTGATCTAATAAATTTGACGAAGCTGTATCGCAATACAAAAAAAACCCAAAACCAACACACATGACATTTGTTAAGTGACTCCTGTGGGACACATGTTTTGGATTAAGAGTTTTCCTGAGCCAATGTAAGAAAATACATTTTCAAATCTTTGGCACAGAATGGAAGTTGCAGTAATTTGCATGAAAAATGAGAGGGCAAAAGCACAAACCTTCAAGAAAAGCCTTTTGCTTGAAGCCTTCAAGCTTTTTGAAAACAGCTGAGGAACAATATGTCCTGGAATTAGATTCACTGCAGAAGCAGACAAACTCAGAGAATATAAATCAACAGAGAACATAGTTTCAAGGTTTCAATAGTAGCAGTTTAAACAGAAGCATCATTTAAAATTGTAGGAGCTTTGCAAGCACGATCAATAGTTAGAGATCTTGGTAGGGGTGGTCTCAAGGGAGTGCAAAGAACAGAGCAGATAGTTCAGAAACATCAAGGGCAAGTAACATACTTGAATCTATAGAAAGAAAGGAATTGGACATGACATTAAGATGAAGAGCAACGGCAAGAAATTTGTCTCTCCAGGATTATGGGAAAACCAAGAGTTAAGGTGGTCTATGATCACAGTCACCAGAAGCAACAGTTCACCACTTCCATCATCATCTGTAGATTACATGGCCGTGTGGATCACCTCATGGATAAAACTGGAGACTAATGGGGTTGCAACATATCCACTGCCACAAATGCAAGACAAGGGAGATGAGCAAGTAGCTTCAGAAAAATACAGGAACGTTCCCTTAAGTAGCACTGAAGTGAAACCTTGATTAGCTATATTGAAACTGTGGTGATGCCAAGCCAAAATTCTGGTGGAATCAATGGTTTAAACTGGCTCCACTGCCAGAAGAGTCAGCTGTATGCCCTATCTCCACGTTGATCCTCAACCCAGCACAAACTTTTTATGTAGCTGTCCAGTGACTTGGATCATGTTATTGACATAGCTGAAGGTAATGGGAAGAAAGTAGCAAAAGGGAAGAACTGTTTTAACCCAGCACTACTTCTGAGGGAAAAAGTATCTTGGGCCGTAGTTTGATACAGTCAATCTAGCTTTAAAACTCCTGGTGCCAGATCAAAAATGATGGGGCTCCACGATACAAAGCACTGACCAAATACAAATTCACTCTGCAGTTTGAATTTGTTTAAAACAAAACCCAAACCAAAAGAACTAACTTCACACTGGTGAGTTTTATGCTAGTTAGATCTCTCTCTTACAGTTGGCACAACAGCAGTGTAAAAGCAGCTCAAAGGCATTGTCAACTTTGTATTTTCTGTCCTGATCTAATTTAGTTCAAGTGTAATAGTGGCCTTGCATCTCACCCAGATCAGGTTGGTCCTGCTGAGTGACTCAGTGGCATGCAAACCTAACATTAATGTTCAAGGACCTGTGTCCTCTTTGCATTCTGGTCAACAATTTCTGTACGTGGGACCAGTTCCATTTTCACTTGTAAGAGGCCATACAATAGAGGAGAGAAAACATTATGGTGGGTAAAGGGTATCTACAACATGCCCAGGTAATTGTAATATTTGTGATGTTATTACTGTAACCTAGTTCTACTTGTCCCAATCCACAATTCCTATCTTTTGCCTGTATCTTTCATTAGGTTACATTTAAAACTGGGTCACAACTTGAGTGTCCAACATTATTCAAGAACATCTTAGGCTAAAGAGTTTGTGAGACTCATTTTGCCAGCTATTACTGCCAATGCCTAAAATTGCATTTCTGTGTAATAACAGGTATTTTGTAGGGTGTTATTTGCCAGTGCTCTTCTGTAAGGCTGGGGCATCGTGAGTTCTTGGATAGCGACCAGAACTTCCTATAGGTTCTGTCAAGTCTCTCTTAAAATTTTTAAGGTAGGTGCTGTCAGTTCTTGTAATTTGATTGTGAGTTTGCTAACAGTTATTTTATTATCCTCACACCTACCAAAGACAAAGTAAATACTGAGAATTTCAGGTGTAAATTGGCACAAAGGCATTTGTGCCTGGCTGTCCTAACTGCAGGGAAATGTGAGAACATGACCCACCTACACCTAGAGAAGCAGTCCCAAGCGTGCAATGAAAAGACACATCGTAGGTAGGTGGGTGGTGTTGGGTTTTTTTTAATTTTGAGATTGAAGATATTGAAGTGATTTTTTCCATCCTTTGCCTCTTTGGCTGTCAAGTGGGAATAGCAGGACTACCTCATTTTACAGGGATGATTTGAGGACTTACAAGCACAAGCTACTTGATGTGAGGCTACCGAGAGCTATTCGGCACCGAGGCAGGGGATTATTATTATTATTATTCATGAAGCATGAACAGCAATACTCCCTCCTGCCAGTGAAGAGTTCGGAGCTGGGGGTAAGGGGCAAGGCATGGAAGCAGCGCAGAGGGAAAACAAACCTCACCACCCTGTTTCTGCGAGGGGGACAGGGCCCACGAAGCGTCAAAGGGACCCTCGGCTGTACAGAATGCTGGGGGGGCCGAAAGGCACCGGACATGGGGGAACGGGGCACAGGCCCGGGCCGGGCAAAGAGCTCCCGCTGGAGGAGGCCGGGGGAGGGAGGCCGCGACAGCCCGCAGTGCCGAGCTGCGGGGAGCGG
>JAVJGI010000001.1:33239018-33376446 GCA_035590275.1 Ibycter americanus
GGTGGGGGGTGGGAAATGGAAGGGAGTCTGGGAGTAACTACTTGGACATCTTTCGCTGTCTGTTTTCGCTTTCCCTTTCAGATGATATATCACCTACGGATAAGAAGCAACATTGTAGCTTCTGTTAGTCAGCTTTTTTCCAGCTGGTAGAAGGTCAGGATTGGCAGGTTGATCTACCTGGGAGCAAGCAGAAACTTTAGAGATAAGGATTTTTCTAGGCCATTTGACTGGGAAAGTAGCCAGTTTCATAATCATCTCGCAACATCTAGGAAGAGTTCCAGACGACTTACGGCTTCAGGGGGTTAAAACTATTTCATTCTTCTAAAACTTGAAGGCTGCCATCCTGGTCACCTGGCCTAAAAATATTCAAACACTTTCACAATTCCATCCCCTACATGCAACAAGATTTGTCTTCTGCATTGGCAGATGAGCCTTGTTGTAGAAATAAGTGATCGTGCCAAAGAAGCAAGGTTATCATCAGTGATGGCATTCTAGATCATTACACATTATTTTGGCATCCTTGCTTAGGTAATAAAGGCATCTGCTGACAGTTGTTATTTGTTGTAACTCATTACAATTTTCAGACAGGAAATACTTGAAATTCTGATTAGTTTGAGATGATGATTTGCATTTGCTCTATGAATCCAAATGTTAATTTTCTTTAAAATCATAAGAACCCAACTTCTTCCATTTAACTCCTGTCATTTGTAAGGATTTTTTTAGGTAATTTGAATGGCTCTTTTCATGAAAAGGGAAAAGAAAGTAGGGCAGGCATCATGTTTTCAGCATTTAAAGTGGTTTGGGTTAGCAGTATTTTATATGATATGGTGGTCTCTTCTGAATGAGATAACATCCTTTTTGCGCACTGGTGTAGAAGTTAATACATCAGCAAATGATTATTAATGGCCAGGTGTTTTCATCATAGAGGAAGGGGTAACTAGCATGATATACTAGTCATTAATGGCCATCTTCTTTTTTGTGTGTGTGTGCAAGTTTAAAGACAGTATCTATTTAACCACAGTAAAAGTAAACTTTTCTGCTTCAGATGCTTTTGTGACCTTGGACAGAAGCTACTCTTGTAATTAATTTTTCAAACGTAAATGAATAGTCGATAGTAAAAGGAAAAAAATTGAAATCCATGGTAACTGTTTTGAACACTTAACATTATGTTCAGTAGTTTCAAATTATATTCCTTAATATTCACTGTGGTAACTTTAAAACTGCACTTTTTTGACAGTTGTTTTTATTTTTTCATACTACTCATGCTTCCCCTTGTTTCCTTATTAGTGTTTTCTTTGTAGATATGCTCTTTTCCCCATTTCTAATTTAAGAGATGAAATGGAGATAAAAGAAATTCACTCAGCATTTAAATAGTTAATTCGGACAGTAGCATTGTCACAGTGTTACTGCTTGCAGTAACAGGGGAGAGATTCTCTGGTGCTTGTTTGTTCATTTCTTGTAATGTTATACTTCATAGCAAATACTTTTGCTGCTTCTCCTTAACCATTCTCAGATAGAGTTTAGATATATTTAATCAAAGCCTTTAAAAAGAATAATTCAAGTAATATATAAGGAACATGTCCCTGCATAATAATTGTTTTTAATTGCATTTCAATCAATATTTTGAATCCTGAAATACAGATTCAGAACTTCATAATTCATCTGTTAACACACTAAACTTGTTTACTCCTGTTTAGTTCTTAGACAACTTAGGAAAAATTTACATATTTTTAAATGGTTTCTGTTATTTTATCAGTTCTTCAGATAAACTTGGGTATATGGTATCTTCAGCTGCAAATTGTTGCCCTTTACGTTATCGTTTTGCTCAAACTTATGATCTCTTGATCTCATCCCTATCTGACAGTTCTTCACTGTTACTATTGAAAGGGAGAGATTGTTTTATTTGTTGCTTGTATGCCCCAAAACTGTGGGGAAGTAAGTTAAAAATGCTGGCTCCAAGCAGGAATTTCAAATCTGTTAATAATTTTGTGCATGTATGTTAATTTATGAAAATGTAGAATTTGGTAATGTGTTATTTTGTAAACAGTGTGATAAGATTACTAACAGAAGGGTTTTGGTTTACTGGTGGGTGAAACATTTGTTAATTACGGTAGAAAATGACTATGCTATGTCTATACCTACTCTTATAGGAAAAAAATCATGCAAATAACAGCTGAGTAACAGTAAGCAGGTCAAAGATTTTAACTGCTGTAAGTGGTAATTAAAGTGTGTGCACAAAAAGATGTTAAATATTTAATCTCCACTGACTTTGTTAATGCTATGTTTTGCTGAGTATTTCGTTGCAGTTTAAATGTTGAAGTAACTTCTTGTACAACTAATTTGTGACAGATAATTTTTCATCTAGTAGATACTTGACTTTATATAGCATTAGTCAAAGCCCACCAACTTAGAAGCAAACTGCTGGCTTCCATCTGGAAGCCAGCTAATACTGCCTGTTGTTTTTTGTAAGGATGAGGAAGTTTATGTATTTGTAAAGTAATAGTTTTCGTTGTACATAAGGGAGAAAGGAGCAAGAGAGAGGCATGGAATTCAGTAAGATATTTAGATATCAAAACAAGGATTTTATATTTATTGAACTGTAAACAATGACAAGGGTTTATCAATGTGTTTTTAAGATACACTAATATACCTTTTAAAAGGGGAAACATGCAGTGTGAAGGGAGTGTTATTTGAAGACAGTTTCATTTTTTTCTCCTATTTTTACAGCACCAATGTACAGATAAATGGATGTCTTAAAAATAGGAGCATTTAATACTTTTTAGGACAGTAACAATTTCTGATTTTAATTCTTGTTGTGATAGTGCAGTAGAGCATGTGATAAGATAGACTGAGTTCTCCTAGTGATGCACCTGAACTTTTTTTATGGAAGTCTTTAAAAGTGATTGGAAAGTATCAGTATTTTTTGTTGGAATATTACTGAGCAGAGAAACAGTTTTATAAATATTCAGGAACTTGTTTTCTGCTCTGACTTTAGTTCTGGTTTTGGTTATGGAAGCTTCATCTCTTCGTTAACTGTGGCTCTTTCAGGAGAAGAGAGTGTGTTAGGCTAACAAAATACTTTCTCCATCCTCACCTGCTTCTCAGGTAATTTCTGAAAGATAAGTGATGAGGGGAGGGAAATGTGCTTCTAGTCTCTGCTGAAAAATCTGTGCTGTGAATTGAATGCGTTGGAGTAATCTGAACTGTTTGAATTATAGAAATTATTTTAAGGGAAACAGAGAGGTTTTCTGGTATAGGTTCTAGCTTTTGTTTACTTTGCAGAAATGTCTCAAGCATTTTTTTTTCCCATTACATCTTCAAGAAATTTTGATTTGTTCATCATTGCATGTCACAGGTGATGTGATGGGGTAAGCAAAACAGCAAAACAAAGTGAACCAAGTTGCTGTTGATTTCTTTAGATACAAGGGGAAGTCAAAAGCATATGTAAGAACTTTGCTAAAAATCATCTCTTTTTGCAGTGACTTCTTAATTTACATTTGGAAAACGTCCAAGTCTCAGAACTATCTATTGTCTCCTCTTTTGTGGTTGCTTATGAACCTGGACACTCCAATTGCTTTCTATTCTTGTATTACTCTAATATCATCAAAATCAGTGGTAGGCTTGAGTCAGTTTTTCTTTTCTAGAGAGTTACTTGAACCTGGTGAAACAGCTCTAGCAGCACTTGATCCTCACTTGCAATTTGAATATGGTGACCTGAAAGCATAATTCTACATCTGAGCCCCACATGCAGTAAAGTATTGGGCTTTCAGTTGTCAACAGTTTTGGTAGTACCCTAAATATTTGGTACATTGATGGTGAAAATTCCAAATAAATACAGCCTGCTGTGTTTTAGGGAGAAAGCCTATGTACATATAGGGTAGAATTCAAATCATACACAATGAATGATGAGGAAACACAAAAATTGTTTAATCAGTTTGGATCTGCCTGCATAAAATCTATGCACTGTGGGATACTGTGGGAGGGATCAGCTGACTTTGTGATGTTTAACCTATTTTTGTAATTTCTTACTTTGTCTTCTTTCTGTATATCCTTTTTGAAAAGGCATTTCATATAGTAAGAGTCCATGGTAGTTAATGTGGGTTTTTTGTGACGTTCATTTTCAGGTTCTGTACAGGAAGAAGAAAAGTTTATCCAATGTTCATTGAGAGAGCTAAATAACGTATAGATGTCAATGTATTTATATGCATTGTTTGCGCCTGCAGGATGCTTTAGTTATAATTAAGACGATCTTCGCTGTGCTGAGACAGCAGTAAATTATAAGTAATATGTTTTCATATATAAGTAATTTTTAAGTATGTATATGTGCACTTTTAAGTCATAGACAACTGGCCACTGAAACATTCCATTATAAATTCTAATGAAATCAAAGGATTTTGGTTTTTACATGGCAAACCATTGTTAAGTTTGAGTATTCTTTCATTAAGATATTTTTCCTTACCTTAACAAGATAACATTAGATGTGGTTGTCAGGCTCTTAAAAATATTTTTGCTCATTGGTAAGTTGCTATTTGCTCACTTAATCATGGATTTGAAAAAGGGCTATTCCAATTGAATATAAGAAGATTCCTCATAATGAGAATGGTTAAACACTTCAAGAGTTGGGTGATGAGGTGGTGAAACCTTCATCCTTTGAAGTTTTTAGAACTTCACTGGACATAACAGCAGGGCAGTTGATCTGATTCAGTTGTGCTTTGAGCAAGAAGTTGGATGAGACCTCAACAGATCTTTTCAAACCTACTATCCAATTCTCAAGTTAGTCACCTTACCTGATAAATATAGGGGCATCCTCACCTGCAGTGTTACTTACATCTTAAGAGAAAATTGATTATTTTTTTTAATAGGTTCTCAGTCTAAGATTGCTCTACTGTCTGGCTTGTGTTTTGGTTTTTGTGTGTGTTTTGGGGTTTTGGGGTTTTTTTTCGTAGCAGTATTTTTAATTGCTAGATGAAAGATGTAGTTAGTGTAAGATAAGAGCTGTACCGATGAGCTAGAGCTTGGGGAAGTTATATTACCCTAACTGAAACCATCTTCTAGTGAATGTTTTGCACAGATTTGCTTTAATTTGGACAAATAAATATCTATAACTATATCCTGTTGGTTGAGCTTTGCCAAAGAGAAATTATTAAAATCAGTGGCTGAGATGATTAAATGCCTGTTGCTAAAACTCAGTAGTTTGTATAAATGTATTTATAAGTGTTAAAAACAACAAAAGGTTTAAAGCCACACACAACTTTCTAATGAGATTGTCTCTCCCACTTCCCTTATGTGTGAAAATCCTACCAGTCCGTTGGTTTAACCAAGTGTCATTTCTTCATTGAGAAACTGTCTTAGATCCTGGAGTCCTGGCAGTTGCACCAGCCTGTATATCAACATCTTTTACTGTTTCTGAAGAGCTGCCAGACATGTCAGCACTGTGTTAATTTTGAGGTCTTTAAATATCTCTAATTTCATTTTTCATCTGCTCATACTTTTTGGTAGATGAATTCATAGCTACTGCTTACTAATGACTGCTATTGGGAGGGCAGGAAAAACCCTGAATAGAGACACCCCAACTGTTGTAGATGCAGGTTGAGCAAATGCTAATACTTTGGGCATTCAGGGTGTTTTTTTAAAATTATTTGAGTATGGTGGTTCATTAATGCTTTGCTGTCTTATTTACAAAATACAGAATATACATTGAATGAGTTTTGTGAAAACATGAAAATTGTTGGCGTTTCTTTTTAAAAAGAATTTATTAATTCTAGTGTAATTATCCTTCTGGAACCAGCATTAAGACCTACTAAGGGGAGGGGAAAAAAGGCAAAAAATTACAGGAAGAATAGACTAGTCAGTTTTTATCAACTAATTGACAAAATGTATAAACAGGTTGTGGAAGTAGTAAAACTCTTGCTTTTAATTTTAAAACTATATTAGGTGGGGTTTTTTTTCCTTCCACTGAAACAATGGATTTAAGAAAGAGGTGTATAAGGGAATATGCTTTTAATTTAAGTAATGAAATTAAAAATCACTGCTAATCTAGACTAGTGGATTTCCAAGGCATGTTGTCAAGGTTGTTCTCCCTGAGTGTTTTCCACAGTGAGATTCTCAGTGGGAGTTACATAATTTTAAAATACGAACAGTAAGTATCACTTTTATTCCCTGTCCCAAAGACTGATGGTAAATAAGTGATGAATAACATTTAGTATTCTCAGATTTGTCATGGTCTTGGTGCTGGGTTTAGAGCCTGCTGAAAGAGGCTTAAAAACATTGCAGTTCTTCAGGCTTCTGAATACTGCTTTGGAAGTAGTTGGCAGTCCCTGACACCATACAGGGCAAGAAAATAAAGCTGATAAGAGAAGTGTGTATGGGTCACAGTTTTATTGAAAATTAATTTACTGTACTGAAAGGTAAATTTAAAGTATTTCAAGTATTTAAAATGTTTATTAGGTACAGCTTTGAAGCGTGATCCACTTGCCATGACACTGTTGCAGCAATATTTGTTCATCTGGCTGCAGGAAATGCTATTGTGAAATCTTGGGATGAATTTGTATTTTTGATCATGTATATCTGTGTGATGGTAGATGTACTGTTCTTTCAGGCAGAATTATTAAAGTTGTGGTAGACTTAGGAGATGTTTTTTCTGCTCTTGCTTACTAAAACATTGCTTTTAATTGGAATTACTGATTTTCTTTTCAAATGCAGTATTTTCAGATATTTTCAAGGAAGGAGGAATTTTTATTGTAGTAATAAATGCCTGCCTGTGAAGTTTCAGATAGTAGTATAGTAAATATGGGATGAATAAGGAGGTAGAAATAATTTTAGCATTCATGCAGTCATAAAGTTTGTTCAAAAGTGTGTAGATGCTGTCAGATGCTTTCTGTGACCTTTCAAATTAAGCTGTATCTGCAAAATACCTCATGTTAGGAGTTAAGACTCCTATATCACTTGTACAATTAATAAAGCAGTTTAATGCCATTGTTACTTTACATTTCTCCTTACAGTCTCCGGTTCTGGAAACTTAAGATTTAAAAACGTGTGCTCTGAATTTTTTCACCACTTTTATTTGGGATTCAGAGCCACGGCTTTGCTTCTGCACTGCTAATGTTGGTGGAGACTTTCAGTGTTGTGTCTTTGGTGTATTTTTAGGATCTTGGTTTGTGCTTTTGGTAGGATGAAGAAAACACTGTGCCTGAACAGTATTGTACTGTGATGAGCAAATGTTATACCTTGAGCAGCTGTAATCTATTTGGATAATGTGTCAAAGTATCTTTGACTCTATACCCTTTCATGTGATAGGAACTGATAGAATATTTAAAGGAATACACGTGCTGTTTCTATTCTTTCTAGTTAAAATAAGATTTTTTTCAAATTTTTAAAGATACTGTGTTAGAGAAAGTAGAAATACATGGTACAGGGCTTTTGGACAGTTTTCAAACAAGCTGAGACAAGTCTATCTTCATGCATGTATATCTGTTTTAAAGGGTAGTTTGTGCTAAATGTCTTAATTTTTCTCCGCAGAGACCTTAAGAACAACCTTATTAGTACTATAGATCCAGGAGCTTTTCTGGGACTTTCATCTCTGAAAAGACTGTAAGTAGTATATCTAGCTAGTCAGTTTAAATAAAACAAACAAAAAAACCCCTGAGAGTAGAGTTAGTCTTAGGTTCTGGAATTTAGACAGCAAAGCTATTATGTATTAGAAGTTGAATATGTATATGTTGTCTAAATCTATACACACACAGACACACATATGTATGTATGACACAAAGTCTGCTTTTAGTCTTATGACTGAAGAACATCCACTGCCTGTGGCTTGGCAGTCTCCCTTGCTCTTACTGACGGTCTGTTGTATTATTCGTCCTTTTTTTGTATTTCAGTGACTTGAAACATCACTGGGTGAATGTTCATTCAGGGCTTTGATGCCATGATGTCATGCTTTGTTAAATGTTAGACTCCTCACAATTATTTTTTTCCCCCCAAAGGTCTTATTGGAACGGAGTCCCTTGCTATTAATACTACGCTGAAGTTACAGGACTGTTAATGCTGCTTTATTGAAGGTTGCACCAACATTCCCATTAACATGTTTTTTTGGCATTTATACCTTGGGTGTAAAAATTCTGTCCCAGATGAAACTTGAGAAACAAGACCTTGGCATGATGGCCTCTCTTTGGAAAAATATCTTCAGATTTTCAGAATATCTGGGAGAGCTTTTAGGTCTTAGTGATTTCACTGCTACACACAGACACACGCAGACAGACAGACACAAACCCACACACGCGCCCCCCCCCCTCCTCCGGCCTTTAGTCAGCAAACAGCTTTCCTTACATTTTTGTAGTATGTTCATTTGTCACTGGTCAGATAATCTGGCTCACTTAAAAGGAAATTTTGGTGGTAATTGCACTTTTGAAAACCTTAAAAATAAAGCTGAAGGACCAAGTCTGGACCATTACTACTTGCAAGCTTAATTTTTATTCCTTTAAGAATTTTTGGCAATTCGATTTAATACCTACATTGTATAATATTTAAATATTTATGTAAGTATAAATATAGAAGTGGTATAAACACACTAGTATAGGTGTCTCTGGCATGTCAAAAAATTGGGTGATGTAGCGTATGTGATGAATATACTGTACAAATGCAAAAATGTACTTTGTAGTGATGTAAGCCAAGCCTCTTCTAAGGAGATTTAGTGATAAGGCTGTGTTCATTTAACGGTGTATGGGCAAACTATTATTACTTTGGAAATGGAATGAGGGCTCTGTATATGTGTGTGTGTGTGTACACCATTATAGCAGTACCTCTTGGGTTTCTTGAAAAAGACTGTATGTATATATGATGCAAAATGTTACTCATTAATTTTAGTTTAAATGCTTCTGTTTGCAGACTGTATGTCATTTGGAAATAAAACAGTTTATTCCAATTTTTGCTTTTTCCTATTTATAGAGACTTAACTAATAACAGAATAGGCTGCCTGAATGCAGATATATTTAGAGGACTTGTAAATCTTATTAGATTGTAAGTATAACTTGTTGTATATAATTTCACTTCTTAAGTTTTAGTTTTATGTAAGCTAACATTCTTTGTTTCAATGGGAGTAGTGTGTTTTAAGCATGCACTTGAAAAACATGCAATGTGGCTATGATTGTGGTTTGTTAGTGGTAGCAAGCTTAAAAATAAAGGGCAATGGGGGCAACCAAAATCATGCTACTCAGTGCTCTGTCTGCTTGGTAACGATTTTCCACTTTCTTAAAGGTATAGTGAGGGAGATGATGACTAGCAGACTGTACAGATTATCTTCCCTAGAAAAATATTTTAGGGTTATGAAATCTTAATATCTGTGCCTTGTACCATAGTGGCAGTGTGGTTGTGTTTTGCTCGCTTTCTTGCACGTTTTGTAGTTTGTCATTTACTTTAAGAAAATAACATACAAGATTATGGAATGTTTCTTTGCCCTGGACATTAGCTTCTTACGCAGTGCTTTCACTGATACAGAGAAAGTGGGATGTATAATATTTTTAAAAAACATTCTGCTAGATCTAATGTGCTTCTTTTAGGATGTTAGTATCAACACATCAATTCACTGCGAACAGCAAAGTTAATGTTAAACTTCATGAAATTTATGCTTAGCGTGTGCTAGTTGTTGCTTTAAATAAAAAGAAAGTATTTACTTTCAATCCTTATTCCCAGTCTTAAAATTCTTCAGAAGTATGGGGAATGCTTTATTTTGGAATCTTGGAAATCAGATCTATCAGACCTGATTATTATTCTTAGTCTGGTGAACTATGACACAGTGTCATAATAGTATCTTGGAGGTTTTAAAAAAATGTTATCTTGAAGAGGGATTTTTTAATTTTTTTTTTTTTTTTTTTAATTCAAATGTCAGTTGCTTGAGCATGAATTCAAAACATAATACTTTTATTTCTTAGGAATCTTTCTGGAAATCTGTTTTCTACACTTACACAGGGAACATTTGATCATCTTGGTTCACTAAAGTCTCTGTAAGTACTTATTGCATCTAATCTTAATTTGTGTGATTATTTGTGTTCCTAAAAAACATTCTATGTATGCTTGCTTGTACTATGGTTTTGCATTTCTACTTTTAAGTCTCATAAGAGTGGTTTCTTTACCTGAATAAGCGCATGGGAAATGTATGTACAGAAATTTGAGTGTTTGTATAACTTCCTTCAAAAGATGCTTGGTATTTGTTACATAGGTCTGAGAGAACAAATCTATACTGGTATCTGGGCTTCTGAAAGTTCTATTCTGTATGCATAATTTATTACTTTATATTAAACAATTACTGCTTTACACCTTTTTTAACAAAGGGAACCAATACTTTTAAGGAAGATCTTAGTCCTTGAAGAGCAGTATTAGTTCTGTTACGCACATCAATGAGTACATCTCAACCTCATGATATTTTTCTCTCCTTTAATTGCGTAAGAGTTGTAATCTTCTGTGAAGAAGAAAGTAAATGAAAAAAAAAAAATTGGTGCTGATGAATAGCTTGCATTTTTCCCTGGTAGTCATGACAGTTAGCTCACTGTACTGGGACTTTCTGAAAAGGTCTGATTTCTGGCTTTGACGCTGAGTTAATTTCTTGTTTATAAAGTCAAACATTTGTTTCCCTCCTCCAGCTTCTTTTAATTGTTCACATTATTCCTGGTCTTTTAATTGTGTATGTGAAGGTTGCTGTCCAAGAACATCACAGATATGACAAAAGAATGTGGATATAACCATTGCTATTAAAAAATGTGTGTGTGTCTGGAGGAATTCCTGTGAACAAAGACCAAATGGAGTTTCACAGGAGTGTTGATTTAGTGTTTGAAGTGTTCTGCCTGTGATGTTGTGTTACCCTCTAGACATTTGCAAAAAGAAAAAAAAATGTTTTCACTAGAGGTAAAATACAGTGTAAACACAGCGATATGTTTTGATACATTTTTAACTGTTTCAAAACAGATAAAATATGCTCTGTTTCAATTTAGCTTACTACAACAGTCACCTGTGGGGGGATTTGGTATGTCTTTTAGTAGAAAGTATTAAATTATACAGAGAAGACTATGAATCAATGAAAAGCCTTATATGATTTTCATATGAAGCAGAATAAAAATATCACTTAAATTGTGTGAATAGTGGGTCTGAAAAGAGAAAGGGGTGAGAGGCTATTTTTATATTTCTGTTGAGTTTTCTGTTAAAGCATTTGATTGCTAAAATGAAGCAGTCAGGTGTGTTCTTAAGTTACAGTGATGCATATTCAAGTATTTCCTTGTTATTGCTGACTTAAATTATGTGAACTCCTTCCATGAAAGAAATTACTAGAAATTTTTTCATGCATGGGCATTAGATGTTCCTCATGTTTATGGAGAGGATTCCTTTTCTCGGAGACTGTGTACTTTTGTTCTCAGACCACAGTTTAGAGAGGATTAGATTATCTTCCAGTACGTAGGGGTAGGCAACTCCACAGTATTTCAGGATTTGACTGCTTGTTGTCTGTATCTGTGACAATGAAAGGCATTGTATAGCTGTTGATGTCAAGTTTTCAGACCTTTGAGTGTTGCATTTTGTCACTGTGCATACCTATTTTGTGTTGCAGAGAATTTCAGACCGATTATCTTCTTTGCGATTGCAACATACTTTGGATGCATCAGTGGTTAAAAGAAAGAAATATAACTGTACGTGAAACTAAATGTGCCTATCCCAAGTCACTTCAGTCACAGACAGTGACAGGTGTTAAGCAGGAGCTTCTAACCTGCGGTAAGCACTCCTGACAACTGATACTTGTTTTCTAATGCATTCCAGTTTCTGTTAATATTAATGAACAGACTTTTTGCTTCGTTTTGTTTCCCTGAAATTCAGCACTTGTGTGATAGTTGTAATAGTGATTCTTTTTCAAAGGCTGATCTTTAGTCACAATTCAATAGTGTTTGCTTTTGGAAATAAATAATAATAAGTTTGTGATTGTGGATGTCAGTCTGTAGAAACTAAGGATGAGTAGCGCTCTCTGGAGATAAACTCCTTTTTCCTGCTAATCCATGTTTTTCGGGGATTTTTACCTAAAGTTCACAAGAGGAATCAGAAACTGATAATTGTTTCCAAAGTCTAGCTATCCAACTTCAGATGTGTAAATTATTCCAAGGCCAAATTTCTGAAGTTAAAGGTCTTCATTTTGTGACTTAACTTTCCTACATGGTGATTCTGTTGTTGATTAGTCTTCTTGTGACGAAAGCACGACCAACTTGCTTAACAACTTTGTTGTATTAGAGTTACTCTGTCTGTCAAAATAATAAAACATAGGTAGTTGTGATTTTGAAATCTTAATAGTGAGAAATTGTGAAGAAATAAAATGCATAAATATATTTTTCATTCAAGTTTGTGTTTTTCACTCTTGGATGTGGGCTAGCAAAAGATTTTTGAAATATATTGAAGGAATACACATCATAAAAATAATATGAGAATTTGTATTTTTTAGTATCTGATGCATTAAATATAGTTTTTATATAAATCTTGCAAGATGCAGTTTACAGGGATGTGATATCAATAATTGATAATGTATTTTTGTCCTCTTTTGAAAATCATGTATGTAACAGATCCTTGCTATTAATTGTGCTTTTATGTCTTGAATTCTAGAACCGCCGCTTGAATTACCATCTTTCTATATGACTCCATCTCAGCGTCAGGTTGTCTTTGAAGGAGATAGTCTGCCCTTCCAATGTATGGCTTCATATATTGATCAAGACATGCAAGTCTTGTGGTATCAGGATGGAAAGATAGTGGAAACTGATGAGTCCCAGGGTATTTTTGTTGAAAAAAACATGATCCATAACTGCTCACTGATTGCAAGGTGAATCCATGAAGAGAAAATGTGTTTCCCACTCCTTATTTTCTTCTCTGATGTCATGACTATTTCCATAACCAGTAAGGCCCTCATATCCTTGCTGAGTGGACATATGTAGACAGAAACATCCCAAACAGGGAAGTAATCTGTAACTTGACACATCTCTTAAATTACCTGGATTTGGTCACTGTCAGTGTCAAGTTTGAGAAGGGAGGTCTAGAGATTTGATTAATGAATCCTACCTGCTTAAAACAGGATTAGTTAGAGCAGGTTGCCCAAGACTGTTGCAGTTGCGTTTTAATTATCTCCCAAGAATTACCTGATGCAGTTCATGTAAAAGATGTTTGTGGTAGGATACATTTGTTTTCTTGAAACATTAAAATTATGAAAACAAGGCATTTAAGTGAACTAATCATAGATTCTTTCCTCTTCCTTTTGAGCATACCACAGATGGTAATATTGAAGTTCTCCAGCAGAGATCTATAAGTATAATCTATTCTGCCTGCAGCAGATTTTGGACTCATTCAACATCTACTGCTTAAATATCCCATAACTGTATTAGTAAATTAGGCCTTCTAACTTCATCACAAATTAGCATTTGGGAAGCTATTTTAGTTTAGCCTTTCTGGAACAACTATAAAAATTTTGTGTTGGAGAGAAATGGTAACACCTGGGAAATCTGGACTTCTTGCCTCTTCTTTCTGAAGTCAAGGAACCTTTTTCCAGTGGCTGTTCTTTTTCTTTTCTACCTTGTCAAAATTGAGAGCTAGAAGGCTAGTAAATTATTTCTCTCTTAATTACAGTACATTGATTCATAGATAGCTCTGGTTTTGTAAGATCACTCACGGTTGGATGTAGTTGGTTGTATCTTCCATTGCCTTTCTGTACTTTATTAATCTTTTCGTAAAAGTTTATCTAAATTTTATTGCAAGAAAGACTGTCAGGTTTTGTTTGTTTTATCTTCCCAGTGCACTGACAATCTCAAACATTCAGGCTGGCTCCACAGGAAACTGGGGTTGCCATGTACAAACCAGACGTGGGAATAACACAAGGACAGTAGACATTGTGGTGTTAGAAAGTTCTGCACAGTACTGCCCTCCAGAGAGGGTGGTGAACAATAAAGGGGATTTCAGGTTGGTAACCTCAGTTATTTTTCAGAGAAAAGCCCATTGAATTTTGTTTTTAACTAAGGTATTATGCTTTAAAGGCACTTATGTGGATGTTCATTTGTAAATGGTGTATAATATGTTTTTAACTGTTCTAAATTAGTATGTGTTGAAAGAAGGGCAGACAGCTATACCATGAAATGTTAAACTTTGAGCCTGTTAACTCACATCTTTGGAAGAGATGAAAGTTAAGCTATGATATATGAAGTATATAAATGAAATTACTGGAATAGAGTAAAACTTATAGATGATCTGTGAGTAAAGAGGTGGGCCACATGCTGACAGTGGGATTTCCCCCATTTTATCATTCTGTTTTTAAAACCCACCTGCTCCCATACGACAAAATCACTATATAAGAAATATGTAATATGGGTTTTTTTCCCCTGTGACTGGTAGAGTAAATAATATGAATGGTGCTTCCTTTTAATGATGGTTGGGACTGTAGTGGCAGCTCTGATGTTCCATTTTGTTGGGTATTGCAGAGTATCGTATCTTTTGTTCTTAACTCTTCACCTGTTTTCCCTCTTTGATCTTTCTGCTGCTGGTCACTGTAACAACACGTTACTCCTGGAGGTGCCAGCTGTAACAGATAGCTTCTGTATAGATTCTCTGTATGTAAGGTAATTCCCTTTATAACTACTCTGTGTTGTACCTCCCTGCAGTAGCTCCTACTGAGAATTAGTGTATGTCATAGCATATGTTTTCACTACGGTTTGTAGGGTTTCTTAATGTTGTAATAACTGCTTTTCCCACTCATTTATTTTCACTTGTGCTGCTTGGCTATGTGGATCTGCTTGATCTTTTGTTTACATTTATGAACTTTTCTTCCTTTCCCTGTGTACATTAGAGTTCTTTAAAGTCATCTTTCTATACTGCTAATCTAAGACCATAAATCTTTTATTTTAAGAAATGAAAAGTAAGTTAAAGCATGTTGCTGAGACATAGTTTTTGGAGGGAGAGAAGACAAGCTTTCAAGTGCAGAAGGCCTTCTCCAGTTGTAGCAAAAAATCAGGTAAAGTCCTGGCTGGGAGCGTTTGTTCTGAGTTCATCTTCTTTATGTTCATCAGTTCGACAATTTGAGAGGAAAGGTAGCTAGGTATGAGGAACTATTAGTAAGGGAAATTGTGTTAAGATCACTTGCTGTACAGAGGCAATTTGGAACTACTGAAGAGCTTCACTTTCACATTGTAAGGAATTATTTATGTAATAAACTTTGTACATACCCTCTTTTTAAACCGTGGTGGTTTCAACTGCAGGGATGAGCATTACATTAGAGAATGAGAACTTCCTGTTTAAGATAAAAGGTGAAGAAAGTCAAACAGATGCATGCTGTATTCATCAAAGAACACACCTATTTAAATCACTTATGCTTTTTTTTTTTATGATACAAGTGTGAATCGTTCTTCTTTGATATGCCAATAGAGGTGAAAACAGATGGTAAAGGCTTATTTCAAAGTGTTTTCCATTAAATTAACCTGTGCTGTTCAGTGTAATAGGATTTACCCCCTCTGGAATTCGGTAGAAAGAAATAAGATTTCAGGAAATGTTCAGCTTATCAAAAAGTTCACTATGTCTAAGTTTACTATAACAGACTTCCATTTGTAGTTTAGGTAGGGTAATAATAAAGAGCAATTTTTCACCTTTGAGACCATATGGAAATAAGGCTTTCACTAGTGAGAAAATTGTTCTGAGCAGATGGCTGTAAATGATCATAGGTGAATTTAATTTTATAGGGTTTTTTTAGTTGGAACTGGTTAGTCATTTTAGCTTGGAAGCTGTTTCAAAACTGGCATCTAGATTTTTATCCCTTCAGAGATGGGATAGCAAAGTGTAGTGGAAGATGATGTTTATCTTCAGTGTCTTTGGCTCAGTAATAGTAATTTAGCATGAGTTTATAAAGATTAGGCAAAAACTGTCTTTATCATGGAATCTTTTTTTAAAAAAAATTTAGATATTTTAAGTCTTACTCAGATAATGTCCCTGAATATGTTACAATCCATGATTAAATTGAAAGTACAGTTTGCATGTTAAAATGTAACCTAATGCTTCTGCTTCATTAAATCATTCAACTGTTGTGCTTCAAATAATTTTTTGCTGGTTGTTGATAGAATTCTTTCTTAAATGTAAGAATTACTGTTTTGAAAACTTACTGTGTGTAATTAATCTTAAAATTGTAATTGTCATGCTGAATTTAGAGAATTACTAAGATGTAATAAGAAAAAAATATTAGACTACCTGTAAGCTAATGAAATTATGATGTAAAAACATTGTAACTGAAAGTTGTTGTTGGTTTAAAGAAATGAATGCTTTCAAAACAGAATTAATATGTATGAGGGAAAGGATTCTTTTATAATGTCATGGTCTGGCTTTTTTTCCTGAAACGAAATTGCAGTACTTAAATGTAAATGAACCATCTTTTCCCCCACAGCTGTCTACTCTCATGTATATGTGATAAATTTTGAGCACCTAATTATAAACGGTGATGAAATAGAGTGTTAATACAGTCCAAATTTGCACTTCTGCTAGCAGCTGGCTAAACTGTGAAAGATATTCAAGCTTAGGCTCACAAGAAATTAAAGAGTGCAGCCAAACTTATGTAGCATTCATTTGCATTATGAGAATTTCTTGTCATTAGTCACCTTTTGAGCCCTGCTGGAGGGTTGTCCTCTCTGGCTTCATGGAAAGTGGAGAATGTCTCATCAGCTTACCTCATTACAGGTATTGGGAGGGAACAGGTCATGGCTGAATATGGTCCATGGTAACATTCACTTAGCAAAAACAGGGAAGAAGGGAAGTGTAGTTCCAGCTGAATCAGTTCCCTGGTCTCATTCACCACTGGGGTGCGAGGAAGCTTGTACCTGCACAAGGGGTAGTGTGAATGGGAGAGGAAAGGAAAGAGGGTAAGGCACACTGTTCCCCATGAAGCACTGCTAAGTGACACTGCAGATTCGTGTTCCTTTTCTGTATGTGCGATTATGGTGGAAAACTGGGAGTTTTAAACTGCCCACCATTTATGTTCAGTTTAATGGAAAGCTTTCTAAAACATTAGACTAATAATTTATTAGTTTTATTAGTAAAATGGTTCTGTAGACATCTAAATTTGTTACAAAGGTAGCACAGACTATATGACTGTCTGGCATTGCTAATATTCTTTTGAGAGGATCATGGTAAATGATGATAAAATGTTGTGTAGGGAGATGATTGAAAACTAAATGCAGTAGGAATAAAAGGACAATAACAAAAGGGAAAGAGATGGATAAAAAAAATAGGGGAAATGGGGAGAAGAACAGAGAAAGAAGGCAAATAATCTTGTGATAATCTAATAACCTTTGAATTTGTGTTAAACACTGAAACTCATGTTTTTCCATTTGATGGCTACAGAGGTCCCAGAAGATACATAAAACTTAGAAATTATACTTGCTTAAAAATATAGTAATTAAAGCTCTCCTGAGAAACTTGTTTTTCATTTGAGTCCTAGTGTTTCACTCTGGTTTCTCTTTTTCTAATTCTTTAGGTGTGAATAGTGAGGAAAGCACTATGCTATTTTTCAGTGAAAATATTTGTCTTGGAGGTTGTGTCATACAACATCTGTCAGGACTGTAAGGTGAAACAGTCAAAACTGAGCTGGCCACACTTTTACTTCAAATGCTATGGAAAAATACAACTTAAAGAAAACTGTCTGTAAAGACAGAAACAGATATCCCCTTCAAAGTGGCATCTTTTTTGTGGAAACTTAATACAAAAATTTCAGTGTTGCCAAAACTGTTTCGGAAATGATGTTTTGGCAGGCCAGTGTCAGTGTTTCTGGAAACCTGACTCTACTTTCTGGAGGCTGAGGTTTGGGTGTATTATGCAAGGTATTTGTGCACCTGTGTGTCTTTTAACAGCTGTGCAAGCTCATTTGTTAGTTGTCCTCATCTGCCTGTTTTCTTTTTGGCTTCATTCTCTGAAGGCTCGTTATGTATCCATAAGAAGTGGGAGCATAGAAGTAGCTCATCTTTGTACTTGTCTTTCCTGTCTGTGTTGATCAGACTTTATTTTAATATGTCCATACAGAAATTTCAGAGACTTAGATAACTTTACATGTTACTGTATCCCCTTATCCCATCTTTGCTTCCCAGCAGATCTATAACTTGCTCTGTCCATGATCAGCGTTGGCCAGACATGACCCAAAGTGATGTTTTTGTTAGCTTGCAGAGGTGCGGGTGATGCTGTGCTAAGGTTGCTACTGGGATTGCAGCAATTCACAAAGGCTGTTAACAATTTTTCTAAGCAAGATTTTTGTCCTTTCTGCTGGCTTTTCTTCTGTATGGGAGAAAAGATGGTAAATAAGTTACCATTGCAGAATCTATACTCGTTCTTTGAATTAATTTACATTCTCTAAAATACCTGTGTATAATTCCTGGCATTTAAAAACTGTGCTGATTTTCTTATTTTATTTTATTCTTTCTTTTAACCACCATCATTGCCACCAATTCTGGTATAGTTTTCCTTTCTGATAAAGGTTGAATGGTGACACTTCTGTTAATTTCTTGAAGTGGCTGCTGCGGCTCTGAATATATGTATGCATATTTGCTAGGCTGGATGAAGCTCTGCTACAATACCCAAATAATCTTCTGTCTCTTCTAGTATTCAGATACTATGGTGATGGTCATAATAATAAGTCTCCTTTTCTTAACTAAGTGATGTCACTACAATATGGAGAACTGATTTGTAATGCCAAAGCTGTTATAAAAGGTAGTAAAATTTAAGCCTTTGTTTTCTTTTTCAGTTTGTTATAATTGTCAGATCTTTTCTGCAAGATTCCTTAGTGACTTTGAATTCTTTTATGGTTGTTGCTATGACCTGTGCATTTTAAGAGTGCTAGCAGCAGTTATCTTCAGGTTGCTTGTTGCCCAGATCTAAGTAATCTTGGCCAAAATGGCCTGAAGTAAGACTCTTTCTTAAACCATTACTGAACATGCAGAAGTTGTTCTGTGGGAGCTGATTAGAAATAAATAGGAAATTGAGATAGAGAAGACTTACAGTATAACCCAAAAGATTAATCTCTTGCATTATTTAATATAATTGAGAAGTATAGCCTTTTGCCTTGGTGCATCCCTGGAGTTATTCTCTTCTTTGAGAAAGAACTGTGATAAATCCCAGCATCTTCAGTAAGATAAGTTACTTAACTGATGAATAAGGAAGGAATATTAAGTTGACTTGTTCTGTTTCTCTGTTTTTACAAGATTGCTTCAATTTTAGTTTCCTGAAATAAAACATTCTTCAAGGTGTTTACTTCACCCTCCTGCAAACACAGGGAAAAAAAAAAAAAAAATTTTTTCCCAAATATAGATATGTTCTGAGCATCTCTTAATTTACATGATAGTAGTGAATAAATGGCCATTTACTGAACTGCAGTCCAGGTATAGGAGCAACCTTTAAATCACAGTGTAACATAATTTTTTGTTTAACCATTTTGATTCTTGGAGATGGCTGCTTTGTGCAAGGCCCTTTGAAATACTTAAAACTGAGGAGAAGTATGTTAGCCCTTAAGACTGTTCAAGGAGCTTGGCTTAATTATGGTGCGGACAGCCTGGGATGATCAAATGAAGCTCTGTTGCTCTCAGTTTTAGTTAAACCTTCTATGTTGGGTTGTTGGATTTGAGATACTTAGCATTCTGCAATTTCAGTATGTATGCTTTCTGCTTTTAAGCTTGGAAGTATTAGTGTTCTGAATGATAAAATACTGCTTACAGATATATTAACAGGGGGGAGAGGGCCAGAAGCAGGGGCAGGCAGACTGGCTGGCGTTCCTTGTCCCTGTCCTCTCTTCTCAGCATTGCAGTTTAATTCAGATGTGGTTTCCTTCTATTAAGTTTCCTTTGAATCAATTCTGATGTCATGAACCATCAGTGCACTAAAGGTGTATTGCAATTTAATTTTTTGTATTTATCCTTTCTTTCATTTTTATCTGTGTATGTTTTTATGTAGATAAAATATACAGTAAAATTACATAGGAGAAGGTTGAGAGAATGTTAGAAGTTTTTCTTAAGAAGTGCTTAGTTCCACGTACCTTGAGTGAAAGGAATTATTTTCTACTTTCTTAATGTTATGAATACTTTATTTTCCCTGTAATATTTATTTGGTATTATGTTCAGTTGCAAAATTGGTCCAAATGGTTGTACTACTGCTACATATAAATGTAGTCATCTGTTCATATCTGCAGTTTAGTATTGATATGAATGCAGTCATTTGAAAGTTACATTGGTGCATGGGAACAGGACAAGCAGAAAGCTTGCAGGGCTTTCTGCAACTGGTTTTATAGTGTTAATACGGAATTTTTCATGAAGTGGGCAAGTATTTTGTTGGGTTTTTTTTACAAAAAATTGTATTTTCAGTAATTTTATAGGCACCTTTTTCTCTCCACCTGCATACCATTAGAACTCATTCTGTTAATAGTACAGAAATATGAACAGCTTGAAAATACTGAAGGCGAGCCAAGGTGGCCCTTTAAATAGTTTATAGAGATGCTTAGGTTTGAGTGTGTCTTTATTTCATGTTGTAGTGCTTAATCCTTTTATTTACTTGTCATGTAAATTGTCTGATTTTTTTTTTTTTTTTTTTTCCTTTTGACTCCCCAGGTGGCCTAGAACATTGGCAGGCATCACAGCATACCTGCTGTGTACACGTTATTCTGCTGGCAGTGGGATATATCCTGGCAGCTCACAAGATGAGAGAAGAGCCTGGCGCAGATGTGACAGGGGAGGGTACTGGGCAGAAGAGGACTACTCCAGGTGCCAGTATGCAAATGATGTGACTCGAGTTCTTTATATGTTCAATCAGGTAATCTGCATTTCTATAACATCAAATTCTTTAATGAAAATAGAAACTCAAAAGTCTGTTTTCCTTTTTTAAGCTGGTAATATTGGTGATCTAGATGAATTGTGATGAGCACATGCCTCTGAGTACAGCACTAGAACTTGTAAGTTTATGTTGAGTTTGGTTTAGTATCTGTTTTGAGTGCCCCTAGACTGAAAGTGTACTTGTGTAAAGCATAAGAGAATGGTACTTGTCACGATCCTGTTTTGTCAACTGGATGTCCTGTCTGTCAGCTGGATGTCCTATCCTTCCCACATGCCATAAAGAAACAAGGCTGGCTGAAGCTGTAATGGAGAGCAGCTATTTTCATTAAATAAAGAGTAGTCAAACTCTGGTCTCTCTGTTGCTGTAAACTTCTAATAGGCTCAGTGTGGCCGATGACAGTTAACTATAGTGAAAGTAGTGAGTATTAACTAGGCTTCTCTAGTCTGCTAGTACTCACCGGGATACAAGAGAGTATTCTAGATTTTAAATGTAGCTATGAAACAAAATTTTGCAGTTCCAAACTTCGTTTGAGGCTTATCTCTAATGCACAATTTCACAAACACTGTTGTGCAGCAATGTACTCATGCACTAAGGTACCCATACTTGTGTGTATAGGCACTGTATTGTAAAATAATCCATAAAGGTTTTAACCTCTGGTTTGAGCTTCATGTTTTCCAGTGCATACTGGCAGATCACTAGCATCAATGCAACAGGTGCAGCTGTGGAGATATGAGAATGTTTTCTGGTGTGGTGTTTTGGGGTTTTTTTGTTTGTTGGGTTTATGTTGTGTTTTTGTTTTTTTTTTTTTTTAATACAGCTATGTATGCCACTTGAGTTGATGATGTTAGTAGCACCACCCGTGTTTAACATAATAGGGTAGGATTACTGCGTGTTACGTGGGTTCGAAGTGTTACAGTGTGTGAGCTCACATTCTTTTGTAGAAAACTTCACACTGTTTATCAGGAGCACCACAGGCCCTAACTGAGACAATCAGGATCTAGGCTGAAATTTGCCCTTTGGATATGTCTTGATTTATCCATGCAGTGAAGCCTTGACATTCAGTGGCTTGGGCTAAATCTAGTTTTAGGCAAAACGTTGAACTGCATATTGTATAGGTGGGTTGTTGCTGACTTGCTCCCTCCATGTTCAGTTACTTACTATTGCAGACATAGCTTTTTGTCTTCCTGCTCTGGTTCCCTGAGGACCAGTGAGCACTGCTGTAAGAAAGATGGGAAGGGTGAAAGGGAGAGAAAGGGAAAGAACTGCCAGTTCTGGTCCAAGATAAACTTAGGGGTTGACATAATATTTGTGCTCTACTGTTTACATTCCTAGGACTAGAGGGGCATGCCATGGCTTGGTCACAAGGAACATGTTTGAGGGCTGAAATGGAGGGTGGTGGTGCTTAATGACTTGTTGACAGGTGAGAGATGATGCTGGGGATCCCTTTGTTGTCCCTTTGTGGGACCCAGCAAGGTTGAGTGTTTCCTTATTGAAAGTTTTGATGCTGCTAGCTTGCCTTTTCACTTGGGAATTCATTTTCCTGCAAGGCCTGTAACAGCGCAATGCTACTCCTGCCTGTGTACTGTAGCCCAGCTTCAGAACTGCAGCTGCTCAAGAGCGTGGATTATTCAGCCTGTTATAATTGCTTTTGGTTAGCCAGCATTTACAGGTTGTGTAAGAATGCTACCAACTTTGTGTTAGGAAGTTTGAAATGTAAGGGTCAGATTGATATCTTCAGAAAAGCGGAAGTGTAATTTCCATGTGTAAAGTAGATAACTTCCTATCACCTGCTTAAAAAAAAATACATGCGCATAGGTATGCTACACTGAAGAAGAGGTTTCAATATTTTTTTTTAAGGGAGAAGTGGCATGTTTTGGTTTTAGGAGTTGTTTTTACTTACTAGAGCCTTCCTCTTTTTATGTGTAGTAGGTCTGGAATTTTTAGCAGTATTCTGCACAGAAATTTATTGTCTCTGAGTCTAACATTAAATGTAATATTATAAGCATCCACAGAGCCTTTGAACACAAAGGTAGTGGAGCCATTTTGAGCATTAGAACACTGCCAAGCAATTTAAATCAAATAGAGGTCTAAGTTTAAAATAGAGTGAAACCTTTGTAATGTTTATACAATGGCATTTATATTTCACTGTTCTTGTTTGTGTATCACATAGGTGAAAGTAATGTTTGAATAAAAACTTCAAAGAAATTATACAGAGTAACTGAATTTGAAAGTTGACTTTTTTCAGTGTGTGTTATGACTTTGAACTTTATTTACACTTCAAATGCATGACTTCTAGTGTTTTGAAAAAAAAATAATCTTACACTAATTGCATTCAAGTCATTGTACAAGTGCTAAGACCAGCAGGGGCAAGTACGTAGTTGTGCGTTGTGGCAGATTGCAATTTCAGTAGGGCAGACTAGATATCTGTACACCCAAAAACAGAGATACAGAACATCTCTAGTTTGGATTATGGATAAACAGCATCTAAAGATGAGCCGATAACGTTTCCACAGCTTCCCACTGTACTATGTGAAGTTTCCTGGTTTTGGTCCCTGCTAGCTTAGGCATGTTAATGTGGTGTACTATTTAGTGAAGAATTTTCTAGTATGGTGCTTGTTTCAGGAATGAAATAGTGAGCTTTGTCATAGAGAGGATCTGTCTTGTGGGGCGGGTTTGAGCTTTTTGTGTGTGTGTGTTGCATTCCAAATGCTTTCTGTAATTACAGAATCAAGAGTAAAGGCTACAGCAGTGGTGTGTCTGAATTTCTTTTGGCTTCTCTTGCTATAAAATGCTATATTTTAGGAGTTTTGTGTTGTCATGCCTAGGCTCTGGTGAAAAGGAAAATAAGCATTTGACAGTACTGTCTTCTTTTTATTTTCTTTTTTCCTTCTTTTCTCGGTGGAACACCTCTCTCCTAGGACAATCCAGTTTCTGGCTGCAGGTACAAATGCTGGTTTCTGGCTTGTCAGAAATGATTTTGCTAACAGATAAGGTTGTAGTGCCTGGCTCCTTAAAACACTGTGATCCCTGTGGGAATTGCTATCCTCTTTGGGAAGATGCTTATTTATTAATTGCTAAAGTGTTACCTCTATGTTGTACTTGATTTTCACTTATTCAAAATGCTTATGTTTGTTCTCTTTGTAGATGCCGCTCAACCTTACTAATGCAGTGGCAACAGCAAGACAGCTCTTGGCTTACACTGTTGAAGCAGCAAATTTTTCTGATAAGATGGATGTTATTTTTGTGGCTGAAATGATAGAGAAATTTGGAAGATTTGCGGAAAAATATAAAGAGGTAACTGGATAATTAGCCATCACTTTAAAAATGAAGTGTTTGTCCTTAAGTGTTCAGAGCAGTGAAACCTTCTCAACGTTAGATACAGGCACTGAGTTAGTGGATTATCAGATTCTATTCCATGTTTTTGTTTGTTTAGTAGGTCCCTGATGTTGCTGACCCATGGTCACAGACTTTGCATTCGCGCTGAGATGATCCAGCATTCACTGGACCTGTAATGTGAGTAACACCTCTGGTCAGCACTGGAGCAGGGAGATAGGTACAGTAAGTCTGTTTATTTAGTATGGAGTGGGTCACACAGGTTTTCATTGGTATGTTCTTATCTAAAAATACAAATAATGAAAGCCTCAGAGATCCTCTCAATAATGAATAAAACAAGACTTACCTTCTCCCCTCCCACCATGGTAGGCTGTCTTTATTCAGTATTGAGCTGTATCTCTAAGGTTTTCAGTATTCCTGTATCTTGCAGGATATAACACAAGACATTAAAATAAAATCTTAGAGAACGCTCATTGTTGGGGAGGAAAATGCAAGTGGCTGAGTAGGCCCACCAGTGGGTAGGAACTCTCTGTTTCACTGCTGAACAGAGGTTATATTGATCTCACTGTACAGTGCATGTTGGGAAGTTGGAGACCACAATGCCTCAATTTTAAACTTGTGAAAATGAGAAAAAAAAAAAGCCAAATTTTCCCCATCCACCCTCAGCAAACCATAAATGCTGGTTCTAAATTCTTTGTGGAACTCCTCGGAGAATTTTCAGGATAAATCCCCTTTTCACAGTCACAGTTTGGATTATTTTTTTTTTTTTTATATATTTTGGAATTATACAGTTCATTGAATGGCTGTTTTGTACCCAGCTGAAGATAGAAACATATTTTGGATTGCTGTATGATTTGCTACATTATAAGGATATTTTTTTCTCAGCTGTGACTTATTGTCTGGCGAGTGACACAATCTGGCATTACTTTGTCATGTTAGAAGATAACAGATGATATGAAAAAATCTAAGGTAAATTCATAGGTAGTTTCAGTCTTAGACAATGTATTTTTTTTAATCTCAATTTGTTTGATCTGAAGTCAGCCTTTGATTTTTCTGGTATATTCAAGGAATGTGAGTTATTTCTTATTAGGGTATTACTCAACAGACTTTTTCTTGACGCTGTATTCACTTATACCATCTTATTGTCAGTTCTTTAGTTCATGTAACAGTGGCTATTCTGAAAGATAAATACTGTAAATTATAAAAAACTTCATTTAATAGCTTTTTGATGTCAGAAGAAACAAACTCAAGACAAATATTCAGAAAGTTCTTAGCAGATTGTCTTAAGTTTGAATGCAGTTGGAAGAACTTCCATGTACCTTGATAAGGGGGGGGGGGAATAATGTGTAATATTTTTTTAAAAGTATGAAACATGAACCAGCTTGAGTCCTGTGACTTCAGGATCTTAATCCTGATAATTTACTGTAAACCCACCATTTGTTGATGCATAAAACATGGTACCGTTTTTCAAGTAGTAAGAAGTCATAAAAAGCATCTTCGATTAACTTTGATTTGTTCTTGAGAATTTAATGGAGAGCTACACTCTGCAAATGCTGCTTGAGGCTCTGTGTTAGCTGTTGAAAATGTTTACTGATTGTAGCTTCTGTGTCTAAAAGAGACAGTTCTTAAAACAGTAAATATTTTTATAATCTTGTTCTTGCCTTTATTTAAAAAAAAAAACCCAAAAGCAAAAAACAAACTACTGTGTTCTCTCCTTATTAGTAATGTTCTGAAAAGAAATTGGGAAGCCTGGATGGTAAAGGAGGTGTCTTCCCCAACCCACCCTGTCTGTCTCTATGCAGAAAATTCCAGTCCCTAAATTTAGGCACTGTGAATTGCATTTCGTTCAATTCAACTAGAAAATACATGCACATTCACTTTTTGTCCAATATTTGTCACTGTTTCTTAAATGTTGCGAAAATCCAGTGTAGGTCAGTGTTGTCAATGTAGATGCTCATTAATTTTGGCAGAGTTGTGACCTAAATAAATGAATTCCCTTTATAGTTTGTATTTGTCTGTCATGCAGAAGGCAGTGTGTGCATAAACTTACAACAATGTAATTGGTGGTTTGAAAGCAGCTCTGGTACCTATGGGTATTTGCTGTCTCTCTCGTTTATAACCTGTGACCTTAAAGCAGTTCGTGCAAAATTGAAGGCAAGCAAAGAAGCAATTAAAGAAAAGGCAGACATAGTGAAAGGAAGAGAAGTGGAAGGGTTGTGTGTTAATTTTTTGCCTGTATTACACTTTCATTATTATCTTTCCCCATACATGCAAATGATATTATTGTTGATTTATAGTTTTTATTGTAAATTATTTAAGATTTAAAGTTGATTATAAATAGTCCTTGTAAATAATTGGTACAGTAGAATGTAGAGTATTACACTCTTTTGGCTTGTAATGAAATATCTGTATTTCTCATGGTTTTTGTTTTCCAAGTATAATGTAAACAGATAAATTACACTGGCATAACATTTTTCTTGAATGAAGGTAAATGTCTGAGTCAAAGTATGTCAGTATCTCAGCGTGACAAGCGGTGATTGAAATGGGAACAACTAATTTCCTTTTGCTATTTGTGATGACAAGTTGCTTTGGATTTTCTGATAATGATCCTACTTGATGAACACTTTCAAAGATATAAAATAGTCTTATTTCTCTTCCCTGTTAGCTTGGTGACGTGATGGTGGACATAGCAAGTAATATTATGTTAGCTGATGAACGTGTTCTGTGGATGGCACAAAGGGAAGCCAAAGCTTGCACTAGAATTGTACAGTGTCTACAGAAAATTGCTATGTATCGGCTTGCAAATGGAGCTCAAGTTTATTCTACTGTAAGTATGAATTTATTTATTTAGAAGACATTTTGCTGGCTTTTGAGTTTCAATAGCTTTTTATTCCTCTTAATAGATGTTGGCATTATCTGAAATGCTTACTATTTCTGTAGGGAGAAGAGAAATACTCTGAACAGATTTATCCCTGCCAGATAAACAGAAACAGTTTTCTGGATGTTTTTTCTGTTAAGGCAGAGAATTCCTTTAAGATTATTTATTATTATTCCTGTGGTGTGTAAAGTTAATGAATGTTTGATTTTTTTTTTTTTTTTTTTTTTTTTTTTGTGTGTGTGTTGGCACAGTATTCTCCAAATATTGCTCTTGAGGCTTATGTAATAAAAGCTGCTGGTTTCACTGGGATGACGTGCACCGTATTTCAGAAAGTGGCTACATCAGACCGTACAGGACTCGGTGATTATGGGAGAAGAGATCCAGATGGAAATCTAGATAAACAATTAAGCTTTAAGTGCAACGTTTCAAATACGCTGTCAAGTCTGGCTTTAAAGGTCAGATATTCATTATTTCCCTACTGACTTTGTAACATCTTAACTATGAATCATTTGGAAAGGAAGTTTATATAATTAATTTCTAATGTTAAAGTAGCGTTTTTACATTATCCAGAAAGACAGTGACAAGATAATTAAAATGACAAAGGATAATAAAGTTTGATTATAGATATTTATTTTTTTTAATGGGCGAAATTTTTAATGAGTGGTGTGGTTTTCTTTATTAAAACTTCTGAAGTTGAAAGATGATTTCAGACCTTTTCATAAATATGGAAGTTGAAATGCTTCCTAGTTCATAATAATATTTGGCTTTATTTTGCTGTATTTTCATCTTCATTACAAATTAAATGAGATATTACCAGTGTCTTTAAATATCTGAAATATCTGAAAATCTGCTCAGAATGATACTGTAATTAAGTATGAAGTAGAAAAGGGACCTGAAAGGTTGATTTTATTTGTATATGTGTGCGTGCATACACACATATTTATGTGGATGTGTATAAAGCGGAAACACTTCTGCATATTCTGTAAAAGTATTTTTTCAGTTACATTCTCCAACATACCAGTTTACTTTTATCACTTAATTTGCTTGAATGTGACTGCAGGGTGTATGTTTGAAATCATATTTATCTAATTCTATGGAATTACATGCATGCTTCCCTCCCCAAGTATAATTTATATGCAAGTTATTAAAACCTGTTTGTATACAGCGTTTCATTTTGAATGGTACTAATGTGCAACTACAGCATTTCTCTTTGTCTGCTTGTCTGGGTTTGCTGCTTCTAATTGCCAACAGTCTAATCTGGAAAACTCTTGTAATACTTTAGTGATACCAACTTCAGCTTTACTCTCTGTAACAAATAAGGTAACTACACAATCTTAACTTTTTTTTCTTTTTTAAAAAGTGTTAAGGCTTTAATAACCTGATTCAACTATTTTATCATGGATTACTTGGAGACACTGGGTTTGTCAGAATACATAGTCTGTTAAACGCATTCATCTCTGACACTGTTCAGTTGGAGGAGCTGCTAATTTAATCTCTGTAAAGAATTTCATTTTCTCTTTAAACTTTAAAAATCTCTTTATTTCTAGAACACAATTGTAGAGGCTTCTATCCAGTTGCCAGCTTCCCTCTTCACCCAAAAGCAAAAAAGAGAAATCAGACCAGCTGATGAATCTGTCTACAAGCTTCAACTTATTGCATTTCGCAATGGAAAGCTTTTTCCAGCAACAGGAAATTCAACAAATCTGGCTGATGATGGGAAACGTCGTACAGTTGTAACACCAGTTATTCTTACCAAGATAGGTTGGTTTTTTATTATTACTTTTCTATTATCTTTAAAATAGGAAACATTTTTTACTCCTTTGTTTTGACCAGTGTATATCTCATAAACAATTTTTAGCTTCTAATCTCTTACCTGTTGAGAAATTTATGTGCAAATACATTTCTTTTGTAACAGATGGTTTAAACCTAGCCAGTCACCATGTTCCTATAAATGTGACACTGCGGCGCATTGCGCATGGAGCAGATGCTGTTGCAGCTCAGTGGGACTTTGATCTGCTTAATGGACAAGGGGGATGGAAATCTGATGGTTGTCGCATTCTTCTGTCCGATGAAAATATTACTACCATTCAGTGCTACTCCCTCAGCAACTATGCCGTTTTAATGGTATGACACTTAAAATTACATGTCTTTCTGGAACTTAAAAATATTCAAAATACAATTCTGTTGTGGGGTTGTTTTTTTCGTGCGTTAAAGATGAGCATTCCCACATTTTTACATAAAACTAGATATAAGAAATCTTCAGGTTTTGCTTGTGTTGATACAAATGTTGATGTAAGATGAGATTTAAGTGGAAATCTGTCGAAGTGGAGTTAATTGCTGAATGTACTAGATGCAGAAGAATTTTCACATGAAAAGTACTATATTATAGGAACCCATTTTAATGAACTGCTTAATCAAATGGACTTTTATGAACTTCAGTCTAATAATGACAGTTTAAAATAAAGTTAACAGTCAAAAAAACCCATCTTCTCTGTGTTAGATTATGTTTGTTAGTTCTTTCTGTTGACAGAAGTGTTTTCCCAGGTATTTTTTTTTCTGTGATCCGTAACCAGAGATAGCTATTTCACTGCAAATTAGCTATTCATTCATGAGTGTGTAGGTCTGTGACCAGAATACATGGACTGAAAAAGGAAAAAACAAACAAAAAAAACCCAAAACCCACTTAAGTACTCTCCAAAACATCATTAAAATGTTGCTTGAAATATTGCTTAAAAAATAGTGGCTGAACTCTAGTTGTAGCATATTGATGTCAATAAAATGGTTAACCACTTCTAAAATATAGTGATAGTTAAAGGAGGAGGGAGCAAGACACCTTCTTGTAGTGCTCTTCAGTTATGAAGTTAGATTTCTTCTTGGTCTGTTCTCAAGAGCTCTTCATTTCAGAATTTGTCTTGGGAAGCTTCCCTGTTTACAGATGTTGACTGCTATCCTGCTTGTCAGTCATCACCACAGATGCTAAATGATAAAACGTGATGTGTAAAAAGAGTAGGCTAGTAGGAAGCTGAGTGAAATAGTAAGAGGTTTAGGAAATACTGTTAAGTGTAAATTTGGTATGGGTTTTATTGTGGTAAATGTGATCTGCGTGGAATTAAATTAATATTATGTAATCGTACATGGAAGAAAGAGGATTCCGTTATGATGATCAGTGCATGAGAAATCGCTGGTTTTGGTTTGTGACTCAAAATTTCAAAAATCTTCCTTTTAAGATAACCAAATAGTTAAGATAAGTACATAAAATAACTAAATAGTGGAGTTGCCAAACTGTTGAAGAACTCAAAAAGAGGAACTTTTCATGTTGCCTCTGAAGGTACTGTTTTAAATTACTTCAAACTTTAACAATCATAATTCCCTTCTTTGACATTTTTAAAATATACAATCCTTTCCTAAAACATAACAGCGTTCTTTAGAACTGAGTTAAACTTCATTTGTATGTGTAGTATGCATGTAAAGAGAGATGGTGGTTTAAATTGGTCACATTTCTGCCATCTGGAGGAAGAAAAATGAAGAGCATATTCAATCTGCTGCCGTAAATGACTATTTCTAAATTAATACATGTCAGATTATATCAATATCTTATTGTGAGCTATATAGAGAACTGTTAACAATCAGAAATCAAAAAAGCTAGAGGAAGGAGCAGCTTTCTTCCTTTTCTGCCAGTGGCTCATCATTCTATGCCTGCTCAAAATTGGTATTCCTTAAATATTTAGCTACTTCCCAAAATGTTAGGCTGGAGAGGAGGGGGTAGATTAAGGGGGACAGAGTAATGTTCATCTGATAGGTGTTCCTTGCACACAGTTATTACACTGCAAAAGCTCTGGATGTCTAAGTGGCTGCTGAAAAATGTTTTCATAAAGCCTATCCGTATATTAACTAATAAAGCCATAATAGCCTAGTTCATTTGTCAGCTCTCATAGTGTTGTGAAAGTCTGGGTTCTGGTCCCAGGCTCATAGGAAATTCTTTTGGGTTCAGTTTTAGAAGTTTGTCTTTTAATTCAGCAGTTGTCATTAACATCAAATACATGAACAGTAGTGGCAGGAGGAACCTGAACGCAATATTCCATCATCCTGGATGGATGGAGAATGACTTAAATAGTTATCTCATTCTTTCTTGGTCTACTTTACTTAGGTACATATGTGTGTAGAAGAAACTCATAACTGAGTGCCTAGTTTTCTAATCTAGTGGTTTAGGAAAATACAGATATAAAATCTTGTATTTATTTGGAAATTATTTTAACCACTTCAATAATAGAAGAGATAACCAGGAGGCTCAGCTTAAATCATGGTGTTATAGGCCTGCAGCAGAGGGAAAAAAAACCAGCAATGGTAGCTGAGAAGAAACAGAGCTCAGCTAGTTGGCTGCAAACACCCCAGTGTTGTTCTTAATGTCATCCCTACTGTTACTTTACTGTCATTCTTTTTTACTACATTACTATTTAGAATCAGTTTAGTTCAGAAATAACATTATTAGCTCCCTGCACTCCTTTTAGCAGGTCTGATTTAAAAATGTCAGTGCATTCGGCAAGAATTCCTTTGACTTTAGTGGGTGGAGTCAATGTCTTTGCTAGGTAGGCTAGGCATATTGAGTTTTCTGAGGTGTTTTAGCAGATCTACAATAATCTTACAGAACCGTAGAATGGTTTGGGTAGGAAAGGACCTGAAATATCATCTAGTGCCAACCGCCCTGCCATGGGCAGGGACACGTTCCCCTAGACCAGGTTGCTCAAAGCTCCATCCAAGCTGGCCTTGAACACTTCAGGGATCTTGTGATTCTGTAGCTCTTGTTCCTGAAGTTCACACCAATATGTACGTGACCTCTTGTTACCTATCACCAATCTGGAAACAGCAAGTGGAATTCTCCTATAGTTTCTGTTCTCAGATACTCACTGGCTTTGTGGGACAATACATTTGCTTATGCCTGTAACAGCAGTGAGTTCCTAGGGATCTCCAGCTGGATATCAACCAGGCCACGGGCTGAAATCAAGTGTTGAAATCAGACGACACTGGCTGCCTGAGGCGTAATATCTTATGATCTTTCCCAGAGTGTTTTTTCCAGGTGCCAAAGAAAACCAAATACAAAAACAAACTGACAATCTGATTAAATTAGTTTGAAATGAGGTTGGTGAGTTAGGAATAACAGATTTATATTCTGATGAAAGAACTATTGAAGGAGTGGTGAAGAGACTGCTGACTGCAATTTAATTGTAAGTCTCAATTCAAGAACTCTTCTCCTGTCCATGAAATCAGCTTATCGGTCTTTAACCTTAAACAGATTGTATATCACTGATTTTCCTCAAAACAAACTGAACCTTCCTCCTAATGGTCTACTGTTCTTTGTGAATTTGTTCTCGTCTCCCCCAGAACACTTTTGAACTTTGCCAACTCTAGAGGTTTAAGAGTGACTCACTCAAAGTTATAGGTGGGGAAAGTTTCTGTTTCCTGTCTGTTCTGAAAAATTACTTTAAATCTTAGTTAAGCAAATTTGTTTTATTTTGTGCTGGAAGGGACTGAAGGTTTGGGGTTTTATTTGATTTCTTTTTCATTACTGTTAGGGAAATGAAACTCTTGTAAATTGTAACTGCATCCAAACAGAATAATTTCTTCTTGCTATTCTTGTTAGTAAATGAAAATGTCACTCCTTTGATGTTATTTGAAATACTGCCATGCTTTAACAGTCCAAGGTTCCATTTCATGCTTATTCCTTTAGTAAGATTTTGACAGGTGGGTTCAGAAAACTTGAACGATGCTAAAGAGCTGTTGAATTCTGTTTGAGTTATCAGCTAGCTATTCTGGTCAAACACTAATCATAGAAAAACAGTCTGGTAGGAACAATCAGGTGTCATTTGGTACAATTACCTACTTAAAATTTGATCACCTTCAAAGTCAGATCATATTGCTACAGGTCATGTTCAGTCAAGCTTTGAGTATATCCAAGGACAGAGATTATACAGTCTCTCTAGGCAGTACGTGACCACTTTTAATCAGAATTTTTTTCCTGTATCTCATCGGAATTTTCCATGTTGCTGATAATGTCCATTGCCTCTCATCATTTCATGGTTCAGCTCCAAGAAGGGTTTGACTCAGTCTTCTTTATACCATCCCAGCAGGTCATTCAATATCATAATGAGATTTCTCACATCTTCCTTTTCTTCTTAAAGTTGAACAAACCCAGCTTTTTCAAGCCTTAGACATTGTGCTTCAGCCTGCTAATCATCCCAGTGATCTGTTAGACTTGCTCCATCCAGTATGTCAGTGCCTTTCTTGTACTGGGGAACCTCAAATTGAAGGCAGTTCTGCAGAGGTGGTCTCACAGTGCTGAACAGAAGGGAATAATCAATTCACCTGCTTGCTGCGTTTTTGCTAGTAGGGCGAAATGTGGCCTTGGGCTGTAGGCTACATTGCTGACTTGTGGTCAGCTTTTGTCTACCAGTACCCTCAAGTGGTTCTTTGGTTGCTTTCTAATCAGTCCAGTGCCCAGCATGTATTTTTGCATGCATGGGGTTGTTCCACCCCAGATGCAGATCTCTTAACATTTTCCAATGATAAATTCCATGATGTTTTATCAGCCCATTTCTCTGGCTCACCAGCATACCTCTGAATATCTTCCAATCTACTGATCTGTCCCCCAGTCTATAGCATCATCTGCAGACTTGCTGAGGGCGCTTTCTGTAATGTTCTTTGGGTTGTTGCAGAAGATAATAATTATAACTGAAACACATATTTTTTTTTCTACATGCTATTGATATAAATATTTTAAGAAAATGGTGTGTCTATAAGCTGCTAACTTCTCTGTATCTTCAAGCATATATGAAATTCTAAGTGTTCTGTAAGATGGGTGACTGCATTTATAAAGGCCAGCCAGACTAGCAGGTAATCGTAGAAGAAAGCCAGGAACATCAAATAATAAATAATTGGAGGGTCATGTTTGGGGCGTGGGACGACATTTCATCTAGAAGGTTTCTGTTACTATTTAATTTGTGTTTTCTCTGCTGTTCCCCTGCCCTCACAAAATTAAGAGATAAGGTTGAACTAATTTTAATTTTGTTTTTGTTGTCAGGACTTGACAGGAGCTGAATTATATACGCAGCCAGCTGATCTTTTGCATCCAGTAATTTACGCTACTGCCATGGTTTTGCTGATGTGCCTGTTGATGATCATAGTCAGTTATGTATACCATCACAGGTATGAATCAATATTACTAGACTAAAAAAATTAGCTTGATAGTGTTTAGGACTACTTTTTCATAGGAACATGATATAATAATCTGGATTTGGTTTTTTCCTATAAAAATTTTTGATGCAAATTAACAGTTAAGCAAGTAGCTTTTTTCATCTGTTTTTGGGTATGACAATTTAGCTCTCATAACTGTGTATGTCTTTAATTCTTCACTTCTGCTTCATGATGGAAGAGACTCTCAAGAATGGTGGTAGAATTTCACAAACGGTTCAGCCTTTTACGTTTCTGTTGATAGGAAACCTGGAAACCTAAAATTTTTTGATCAGGCCCCAAGTAGTTGTATAAAGCTAGTTAATAGAAGGATGTTTTAATTTCTTGTGATGAAGACCAGAGACTATATTTGATTTAAAAGTACATGGTAGTCATTTGTTAACAGTAACTATATATAATTCATTATGTGTATCTTGCTGGTTTCAGTTATTGCTATTGAAAGGCAATAGTGTAGCTGTGTCTTATGTTGTCTGATTTGTTTATTTTAACAGTGTGATCAGGATCAGTGTAAAAAGCTGGCATATGCTAGTTAACCTGAGCTTTCATATTTTCCTGACATGTGTGATGTTTATTGGAGGCATAACTCAGACCAGGAATGCCAGCATTTGCCAAGCAGTAAGTAAACATGCACAAAGACGTTAAAAAATTAGTTACCAGTTTCATGCTCATATATATGTATATGCCCCTCCTACAGAATAGCGGTACTGGCACAGGCATTTTAATCAGAATGTAAAATTTAGGGAAAAAAAAATAAAAATGAGTCTTCTGAGTTCTCCTGTGTTTTAATCCAGCCATGAAGATAAAACTAGTTTGTAACTTGAAAACTGGAAAAGTTTTCTGTTGTGCTCCTGAAATAGTTTTTGTTCCCCAAATACGATTACAAAAAAAAAAGATTTACCTGTTAGTTTTATTTTTGAGACTTAATTATTTTGAAATTATTTTATAGGCCTGTATGTGGCCTTTACAGACCATGTGAAAACTTGATTTCCGCAGGTACTAAAATATTTATTTCCATTTCTTCAGTATAGCATAAAGGGAGGTGAAGAAGTGTTTCAGGTGAAAGATCCATGCTTTCTCTAAACAAACATCACTAGCTTAATTGAAAACTCTTCTTTTATAGTGATTTGTTTTTCTAAGATTTGGCCATTTCTAATTCAGTTGCAGTATTTCAGTATAATAACAGTTGCTGCTTTGGAATGATATCAGTGAAGTTTTCTCATGTTTTGTTTTTTCCATCCAGTGATTCAGAAAAGTTTCTAATCCCTCACCACAATATTCCATGGTTCTTTTTGTTTGAATTTACAGTAGGTATTAGGTTGGCAGTTCAAACCATTGCAATAAAGTATGTCCCTGGTTTTTCTCCTACAGATATAAAGAGAATGCTAGTCTGTGTGCATGCATATGCGTACACACACACACATATATATGGAGGTGAGGAGATAGTTTGGCAAACTGTAGGTCTTCTTGCCTTCTTGGACACAGTAATCCTTTAAGAGAAATTGTGTGGTATGGATATGCTGTTTAAGGGTTGTACTTTTACTGGAAATTGAATCTTGCAAAAAAACCACCTCCAGTCATCTTAACAGAAACTGGTATCACCTCTTCCATGCATCTGTGCTGTCATTTAAGGGATACATGACACCTACTTCTTGCAAGTCACTTTGTCTCAGTGTTGGCTTGTAAGGAAGGAAATGCAGGACAACCAGATTGTGTCTTTCCTTGACAAAACCCCAGGGACTTGGGAATTCCTGGAACTTCTTTTAAGAAAACAATGTTCAGTTTATAAAATAATGCAGATGCAAAAGGATCTGACAGACCACCATTTTCTTAATAGTAATGCCCAGTCAGTCTGTGAGGCTGACTTTGCATTAATGCTTGGGCTGGTTAAATAGCTGAAGTGTAACACTGTGTGTGTGTGTGTGCGCGCGCGCGCGCGCATGTGCGCATTATGTTAAAGTTGCTGATGAGTGTTAGGTGTCTATATTTTGCCACCTGCTACATAGTTACCATAATATCCGTAGCTTGCTCTTCCCTTATGTGTTTCAATTTAAATAATAACCATAACCCAAGACATTTTAAAGTTAAGTATTTTGTAATATACAGTTTCCTGAAGTGTATGATTGATACGTAATCTTAAAAATGTTGGCCAGCCAAGTTCTTCCATGTTAAGTTTTCCTTCCACTAGAGGCAACTGCAGCTAGATAGCCTTTCCAGACTCAGACAATATGAAGATGGGTTTGCGTTAACCTGTTTTACTTCTTTGAAATCCACAAGACTTGGCATTTAAGAACAGTCATAGTAAAATAAGAAGGTTTTCTCTTCTCTTGACCTCAGCTTTTGGAAATTCAGGCTTCATGTGAGTTGCGTGTTAAATGATTAATTTTTTAACTTGGTAGAAAGGAAATGTTTGGGGGTTCTTTTTCTTTTTTTTTTAAGGTTGGGATAATTCTCCATTATTCCACTCTTGCGACAGTACTGTGGCTGGGAGTGACATCTCGTAATATTTACAAGCAAGTAACCAAAAAAGCAAAAAGATGCCAAGATCCTGATGAGCCACCTCCTCCACCAAGACCAATGCTGAGGTGAGCCTGTTTGTTTCTGTACAACTCATTATTTCCCAGGTTGCTATGCTTATATTCTGACTAGAAAATGTAACAGGTCACTGCTGTTTTTTTCTTTCCAGGTCCATAAAGTCCCTTCCAGATTTTTCTGTTCCTCAGCATTATGTTAAGGAGGATGAGGTGAAGGATGATTGGTCTTAGCATATTACTGTTGCAATGCTGTGTTCCTGATTTGTAAATTAAGAAATTGGTAGTGTTTCAGCATCACCACTAAAGCTTTGATTAGGACTTTAGATAGCAACACAACACTTCCTATTAAATATCATAGAAAAAAGAATGTGGATAACTGTGTTACCACACAACTAGCAAACACTGCAATTTAAGTAAATAAGGTTTAATAGGTTTTCCAAAGATTGCTTACAAATAATTTGAAAAACAGGTATCACTTCATTATCAAGTGAAGATAGTGTTCTTTGTGAAGCATTCCTCTCAGAATTTTTATTTCTGTAATCACTGAAATGCGACAAACTAATTTGCTGTGAAGTTCACCCTATGCAAAGTATTTTTAATAGAAAATGTTAACATACTCTGCTCCTGTATCTTACTGAGCCTCTGGATACGAATTAAAAACTGCTAAGCTGAAATACTCCACAAGGTGGCAGAAGTTGATTAACTTTGATTAGTTATAGGCAAATACTTACAAAGCTTGATTTTAAAGTAGAGAGACTGCAGAAAATTAGAAATGGTTTTCTGAATATCAACTACAACTTGCAGTACTATATACAAGCGTATAAAAATATTTAATTGATAAGTTAGAAGGTAGAAGGTTAATATTTATACCACTTCAGTACTGTCTTTGCTTTCCTTAACTTTTATTATTTTTCTTTTAAGAAAAGGTAAATCTGTTGTGTTCACTGTAGGATATTATATCATGCCCATCACCAACTGTGTGCCTTCCAGCAGGGTACCGAGTAACTTTTTTTTAACATCTCTTGTGATTATTTTTTTTTTTTTTCCCCATCCCTTATTATTCATCATGGAGTTTTTGCTTTGGAAAATGTTACAGTAAAATTACCAGTCTCACAGGCTCAGCTCTGCATAGACATAAAGATGTACGTACCACTTCAGATCTGGACACCTCACCTGGACACTGGCAGTAACTGGAGACAAGTTCAGAACAGAGCAAACATGCTTCATACTTTTCAGATTTTCTCAATTCCAACTTGCAGATCAGGGATTTTCTCAGTCAGATAAGATTTGTGGCGGTTTTGCATGGGAACAGCCATAGAAGGATTTGGGTTTTTATAATACAAATACTGGGTGAATGTTCTACTTCAAAACACATTTACTTTTTTTTTTTCTGTTACCATTGTTAACACCTCTTGTGTACCCATGTCACTAGATTTGTTTCTCTGTTTGATTTAACTTAAGGAAAATTTTTAGCTCATACAACACTTGCCCCAAAAATCTTAATACTACTGCATTTCCTTTAGCGTGCTTTATATATGTTTTTCATTTACTATTCTGTTCATACAGCTCCTTGTAGCATGACAGTTTTGGTTTGTAATTTGGACTCTTAGGAATTGTTGAAGACTTACAGCGATACACAAGTGTGCACTTTTTTCTTGTTTGGGGGGTTTTTTTTGGTGTTGGTACTTCGTATCTTGGTATGGTGCAAAGCCAGTTGTAAACGTGTTCCTTCAATACAGCAAACTGAACTATGGCTGCAAACAATCCATATTGCTTCACTCTCCCACAATTTACTGGGTGTAGAACCAGCTCCACCTATCTGCTTGTTTGAGTAGTGGTGCACCTTTGAGGTAGTGATTCAGTAATTTATAGTGAAAGTTAAGTAGAGTAAAATGTGCCACAAAGATCTGTTTCATCTGGCCAGCTCCTGATTGCTTCATCAAGATATGGAATAAACCTATAACAGAATTTATCTTTGTAGGATTCATCAACTAATATATTTAGTGTACCTAGACTTCCAAAAAAGAATTTATTTTAAACGGTTGTTTTGTGTGTCAAGTGAGACAGCAGTAACTGCGGGTGCATAATCTGAAATGCAGTGGACAGATCCAGGACTATTGGAATAGTTGTCTCCTGTTGACAAAACAAAACTACCTATCCATATGTCACAGTAGTAGTTTTCACTGCGTGTTCTGATTTGAATTTGGACTGGATTAGCATAAGATGCAGGACAGAGTGCCGTTAATTGGAATGATTTTCAGTAATTATTGATCTGCCACCAAAGAATTCAGTATGAATTCATAGAAATTGGAATGAAAAGCTAGAGACTCCAACAACATGTACCCCCGTCCTTGTGAAGGCATACAGTTTCCATTAACACCACCACAGGGAAGCAGGGGTTATATACTATGAGATCAGAGAGTCCATTAAAAATAATTAAATTAAAAAACCACCAACACCACCCCTCAAATCCCTCAACCTGAAAAAACCCAAGTAACAAAGAGTTCTTGTAGCTGATCTTCTGAACATCCATAGTATTAGACAAGTGCATCTCTGGAACAAGAGATGCTTGTTTCATCTTCATTCAATCTATGAGATTACTATTTTCCTTCTGAGTTTCTGTATTGTCTTGCAGCAGTTTACAACTTCAGACTGCCAGCTGTTGCTCCTTCCTCTTAACCATGTATACCTTCGCTCAGTGCCTGCAAGGGAGGTGAACAGCTGTGAGAGACAGAGGTGGTTTACAACAGGAGGAAAAAAAATTGTAGTGAGACAGACTTAGACTTAGAAAAAATTGATATTGCCGAAGCCCCGACCTGATTCACCCTATTTATTTTCTTAAAGAACTTGCATATTTCCAGAATCCGGAAAAGCTCTCATTTCCTTCATGGTAACTGAATAAAACCATTGCCATTAAGCAGCCACTGATATACTGGCTTTACTTTTTAGGTTCTACCTTATTGGTGGAGGGATACCTGTCATAGTTTGTGGAATAACAGCAGCAGCAAACATCCGAAATTATGGCAGCAGACCTAATGCTCCTTAGTAAGTACCAATAGCTGAGAGTTCTGTCATAAAATTTCATGTGTTTGTTTTTCTAAGTGCTTGTTGCAATTCTGATTTTTCTAGAAAATGTAACACAGCCAAGATCATTTAAAGTACAGTTATGAACTGATAAAGCATAAATGACTGGTGAGAAGACATTAATTTTCTTTGGTTTGTTTCTTTTCTAGTTGCTGGATGACTTGGGAACCTAGCTTAGGAGCGTTTTATGGACCAGCTAGCTTTATAATTTTCATAAACTGTATGTATTTTCTCAGCATATTCATACAACTAAAACGTCATCCTGAACGTAAATATGAACTTAAGGAACCCATTGAGGAACAACAGCGTCTGGCTGCCAATGAACATGGGGAACTGGCTCATCAGGATTCGTTATCAGTGTCACTAGTTTCCACATCTGCTCTGGAGAATGAGCACAGTTTTCAGGCACAGCTGCTGGGAGTGGGCCTTACTTTGCTTTTGTATGTTGCTCTGTGGGTCTTTGGAGCTTTGTCAGTTTCCCTGTATTACCCCATGGACCTGATCTTCAGCTGTTTTTTTGGGGCAACATGTTTAAGCCTCAGTGCCTTTCTTATGGTGCACCATTGCATTAACAGGGAAGATGTCAGGCATGCTTGGATAACGACTTGCTGCCCTGGAAGGAGTACGTATTCAGTGCAAGTAAATGTGCAGCCCTCCAGTTCCAGTGGAACCAATGGAGAGGCCCCTAAGTGCACCAACAGTAGTGCAGAATCTTCGTGCACAAATAAAAGTGCATCAAGCCTAAAAAATTCCTCTCAGGGTTGTAAACTAACTAACTTACAAGCTGCAGCGGCTCAGTGCCACCCTGCTTCTCTGCCATTGAACACAGGTCCTCAACTTGATAACAGTCTCACTGAACATTCAGTGGATAATGATATCAAAATGCATGTGGCTCCCTTAGAGGTACAGTTTCGGACAAACGGACACCCAAGTCGGCATCATAAGAACAGAAGCAAGGGACATCGTGCTAGCAGACTTGCAGTATTGAGGGAGTATGCCTATGATGTTCCCACAAGTGTGGAAGGGAGTGTGCAGAACGGCTTACCTAAAAGTCGACAAAGCAACAGCGAAGGGCATTCAAGGAGCCGAAGAGCCTATTTGGCATATAGAGAACGTCAGTATAACCAGTCCCAGCAAGACAGCAGTGATGCCTGCAGTACGCTTCCAAAAAGCAGCAGAAATACTGAAAAAACAATAGGTACCAACAACAAAAAAGATCTTCTAAGGAAACCAATAGCGGTTGAACTTGAAAACCAACAAAAATCTTATGGCTTAAATTTAGCCATTCAGAATGGACCACTTAAAAGCAGTGGACAGGATGGACCCTTGCTCACCGCAGACAGTACTGGTAATATCAGAACTGGGTTATGGAAACACGAAACTACTGTGTAGCACTATAATTCATTGCAGCATGAATCTGTATGAACTGTGATTACACATTCCTTCAAGCTGTTAACGCTTCTAAAGACTGTTTACAAACGCTAGGTACTTTATGCAGGGAGGGAACAAAGATAATCTGCCAAGCAAAAGATTGTATGCATTATAATATTTGCTGTTCTTACAAACATGAACTCTTGGTGTCTTCTGAAGTTTTATTTTGAAGCGTCAGTCTTGAGAGATGCAGAACACAACTTTGTACATTTTTATTTTTTACCTGTAACCCTGCAGATGTGTCCACAACACATTTCAAATTTGTATTTAAATGTATAATAAATAGTATTTTCCCCAGCAGCCCAATGTTGCACTTACTTGTTGGGTTTTTTAAAGATTATTGCACTGAATGTCGTCTTGATTTTACTGTTTCAGTATCTGAAACTTAGGAGTTTCAGTTACTAAAGAAAATATTTGATGCCTGAAGTAGACAATGCAAATAGCTCAATTAGTTGCATAAAGCCTAGAATTTGTTTGAAATGAAGAAGCTACATTTTAAAGAGACTTTTAGTATGCAGGCAACTTGTTTACTCAAAAATCATTGTCTTGTACTTGCTGCATAAGTTATATTTTCAGATGGCTTATTTTAATGCACTTGCACAGAGTTTTAGTTTACGTGGTAGTTTTTGGATAATACTCCTCATTGCCCTCATAACTACCTGACTGGAATATTTTTTTTTTCCATTTGTTTTAATCATTTGTAATTGAGAAGGTTAAGAACGCTCACAGACAAGAAGTGCTAATTTGCAAAGGTCATCAGGGCATATCAGTGAAAACTCATTCAGTTGTAATAGTGTGGAGGAATAATAGCACAGGTGTTTTGACAGGTGGTAATGGGATAATCTGTTAAGAGTATGATCAGTATGCAAAACCGGGTCTTCAGGTTGTGTCACTGTACAAGCTGACTCTTGAGAGAGTGTTTGGAGTTGCAAGTTCACTTTTACTGATGTGTATGTGACAATTTGCAGAATAATTTTCTCTAATGCTTTACAGCCTCTCAAAAAAACCCTCCACTAAAACCACTAAAACATTTGAGCAGCAGAGCTATATTAATAAAGGTTATCAATTTTAAAAAAACATAAACTTCTGCAGTACAAAGAGCTAAAAAGTGCAATCTTTTACTATAATGTAAATCTTGAAGATGAAAGTTGTAGTTAAACTCCAATTTAAATTTAATTGCAGTATAATTACAAAAATTAGTGTCAAGGTTAAAATATTTTATGTACAATGAAATATTATAGAACAGGTTGTTTGTCAGTTATGAGTGTAGTTTTCTATACTTAAATTGCTGACACCTCAATGTGAACAAGATCATATTTTGTGTCATCTTGCTGCTGTGAGAAATTAGAGGTTGTAGCTGCGGTATAATGCTTCGGGTTTTACCTGCTTCCAGTACTGATGCCTGTTTTGCTAAAACCACGTGTACTAAATAGCAACAAATGCTTCTGTATAATCTAATACTGATATCACAACTCAACTTTTAAGCAACAAATGCAATTGGATTGTATATACTTGGCTACGTGGTTACCTAATTCAGACTTGTCAGTGTTGCTTATTTTAGTTAAGTGTATCTGTTTGAATACAGGTACAGATCTATACGTTCTCTGTACTCAAATGTTGTGTTAAATAATTTATGATGTGATTATTGCTTGCCAGATTTACTGCACCCTCTACTAATCGGTTTGATAGTCTGAACTAGTCTTGGATGCATTGTACAAACCTCTCCAGTAGGACAGTGTTGTTAGGATTTGGGGCTCTGTTTTTACTTCTTGTGAGTAGTTGCCATTTTAGAATTCTTAAAGCAACATTTTGACAAGCGTATGACTCAGTTTTGATTAGTACTCTATTTTACTGGCTTAAAGAGAGGTAGCTTTTAGCTTGTAACTGACCTTAGAGCTGCGATATGGATAGGCACTCCAAAAAAGGAATTTATAGGTATTACCAAAGAGAATTTAAACTAAATGTCTAAATACTTAAATTTTAAGCTATTTGACAAGATATTTAAGCATCTTGGACAACTCGTTGCTTTGTAATTGCAAAAAGACCCTGTTTGTGTGTTGTTATTTGGTGGTGGTGGGGTTCCTCTTGGTGGCAGAAACATTTTGGGCCTAGAAGTCAAAACCGGTGCCTTGATCCTCTTCAGTTCCAAATGCTGCAGGTCTGTCTCTCTGGATTGAGTGATGGATTAAATGAAGACTGAATTGCAGACAGTAAGTGTAAGGGACCATGCTAAGAGAAGCACTCATATCTGAGCTGAATTTGTGCATTACACAACTAGAAGCAATATAATCATTGGGGTTCTTTCATACATAGTTTGTAGCCCCAAATCCAGATACTTTTATATTATATTTAATCAGGAATATCTACTGTGCTGAGTTTGGTTTTTTGGGGGGTGGGGTGTGTGTTGGTTTTTGGTTGTTTTTTTTTATAGTAACAAATATATTGTACTAATGCAAATGATTTAAGCCTACTTTGTGTTTTCTTCAAGTTATCAATCTAGAAAAATATAATCTGTATATAGTATGGAAAATGTCAAAACAGTCCAGAGAAGATTTCTTACTACCTGAGTGAAGTGTGATAGGGACTTAGGATAAGTTTGGATACCCTTTAGAATCCACATGCCCTTTGCTTTTAGTACTTGACACCTTTTGCGCAGGTTTGGAATTGAACATCAGTTTAGTCTTTCTTGAAGCTTAAAATGGCATTAAGATTAATTCTGTATGTAATACTTCTGCATAGCTTGATAGCTTACCTTAAGTTTTTATGAGATTGCAAACAGTTTATTTTTTCAAAGTACCTACTAAATTAGGAATAGCTTTGGTACATATAGGGGTTGTTAATGTAAAAATATTAAATCATCACACTAATAAACGCTTACTTCACTTACAGCTATGTACATAGCTACATTTGCTTTTAGTCTAACAAGTGCTTTTGTTTAGATGATGACAAATTTAAGACATTCTCAGATATAGTCTTGACAGATATTGAAGAATACACTCATCTGTTTGTTTTGAATAATCTTGAATGAAAGAATTTATGTAACTAAAAGGTAGAAGGCAGGTTATTAGGCTCTGAAAAAGTAGAGTTAAGTATAGTATTTATGAGGAAACTGGAAACAGAAAATCTTTACACTTTCATATGTTCTTTTCTAATAGTGTAAAGCAAGCTTATTTTCAGAGTTTTAATTAAAAGTTTGCATGCAAAAACACCTAAATCACTCCAGTGGGAAAAAACACCACACAAAATTTTCATTTTTGCCTGTTTGTAGAACAATGAGAAAATAGCTACAATCATTGATCAGATATATAAAGGAGAGTACATAATGGAGTGGGGTGAGCTTGTTTCATGTACAAAAAGGAAGGGAGAGACTAGAAACAGTAGTAGTTAATGCTGGTTGTCACTGTGATAAAAGTCAATATATTTATCCATTCATAAAAGTGACAGAAGCAGACTTTGACAAGCAAGCCTCACAGGTTTGGAGGAAGAAGGCTATAAGGACACCCTGGTTTATGGCTAAAGAATTTTGATGGTGATAACAGAGGATAGGGATTGAGGTGGGAAAGAAGTTTAAGAGTGTTAGTAAGAAAAAGGAGTTGGTTGAAATGAGGCATACATGAGAAATCGTTAAGAGTTTTGCAGCTGGATGGACAATTCTCCAGTTAAGAGCTAAACCAGGCATTTATAATGGAACAGGTGAGGGAAGTTCTCCAGCAACTGTGACACCCTCATGATGTGTAATACAAGTGACACCAGCATATATAGGGAAGCAGAAAGCCATCGTGGTAGAGTGCCGTTAACTAGTCTTGGGGAATGCATTAAAAAACATGTAGAAAATAAAAGTCACTTCTGGATTAGACAGACATCTTTGAACAAAATGTCTTTCATAACCAAAAAGATAAGTTTTCAAAAAGGACTTTTTCCTTGTTTTGATGAATATCTGCATACAAAATTCAGTCATGCAAACAATTGCTGCTTGAATGTGTGATTAAGACATGAAGGTGTATTTTGCCTTTTACTGAATGAAGAGCACTCTATATTACTATTTGCTCATACGTCACGTGTTATCAGAACACCTTAAATGCTAATATTTAAAGTTTGTGGAGGTTAAGAAATACTTAAGGTGTTGGGAGGAAGAAACAACTACTTTTTGTAAAGTTCTCTCATTTTTACTTTATTCCATTTTGACCAGTTCTGCGTTAACACTGCTGCTTGCTGAACCTGTTTGTCTTATGTATCGTGTTGCTGCTTTTTCACATCCCTGAGCAAACTGAAGGATCAGTTATGTTCAGTGTTTCTTTGGTTGGGTTTTTTTGGTCACAGTTTCTAGATCCTAGAGATAAATAGCATAGACATCTGTGAGAAGTAATGTTGCCCTTATAGTTCAAGATTAACATATAAAGCATGAAGAAGGCTTCTAATTTAAACAAACACACTGTGAATTTTTAATCCCCACTTTTAAAAACAGGGGGACCTGTTGTGTTGTAGGAGTTTGGATTTAGCTTAAATTAGGTTTACATACCTTCTCTGGTTCCAAGATTGGTTGAATATAGACATTTGGGGAGATGGAGGAGGAAATAAGTGGTGGTATCTATGAATAACAATGTAAAAGTTGTTTTATCTGGAAGACGTAACTTTTGAGAACTGTTAGGTTAGCAGGATCATAAGTATGACAAACTTTTGACTCTTAACACTAGCCCACGAACATCTCACATGTGAAACTTGCCTCCATGCAAGCAGGTGGAAAAGGGCGGTCCTTGGGTAGAGGCAAGGAAAGCAGCCACATGCCTGCTACTCATAACTTGGCCACTTCTTAAAGCTCTTGCAGAACTGGTGCTGCTGACCAAGCTTCTCCGCTGACTGCAGTTGTGGCTCACCAACGTGTCATAGACCAAATCTTGAGTCAAGTGGAGGACGGCTCTACAAAGTCAAAAGAGAGCAGATAAAAGGTCAGTGCAGAGAGAGAGCTTGCTGACTTCTCAAAGTGTGCTTCACAACCAGCTGAGTACATGTCTAATATGACTTTAGTTTAAAAAACCCAAACCTTCAATCACTGCAGCAATCTTCAGTGAGGATGGAAGTCCTTGAAAAGTAATCAAAATTAAATCCCAAATACAAATACACAAGTGAAGTGCTTAGCTGAACATAGCATTTTCTCTGAAGTCAGCATTTACTCAGTATGATAGTGCTTATAAATCTTACATTCTTTGAGCTCTATGGTAAAATAGATGTGGCAAGACTTTAGATATTTGTGAGTTGTATAAAAATTAGGGGAAAAATTTAGTATCTGTTAGGTTCTTGAAATTTTGCACTTAGGTGCTGACTATAGGAAGCTTCATACACTTCTTCCAGTGGGTTATCACTGAAAAGTCTCAAAGCCAATGAAACAGAATACTAAATATTAAAATAAATAAAGATTAATTTTTAAGTGTCTAGAGACTGTTTCAGAGAACATACTTTTCATAAAATGAGTAAAGACATAGAAGACAAAAATATTTATACAAAAGAAAAAACGGTCCCAAGTATAAATGTCAGTTTTCACTTGGAGGAGGAGGAGTTCAGCCCACCTGCTAAGCCTAAAGGACCTGCTGTGTAGAATCACTATGTAATTCTTTATGTGATAGCCTGTTTTGTGTAATATATACCTGACATTTTCACTTCATGCACTGAAAGTTCTGTTTGCTGACTATGATTATTCTGTTTCTCTCCACATCGGATGTTCCTCCTGCAGCCCTTTTCCTAATCTCTGATCAGCTACAAATGATATGATGTCTGGTTGTGTGCTGCACTCTCCAACACCTTTCTGCATTGTTAAGCTGTCGATCAGCTTCCTGAATTGTTTGTGGCAATTTCCCTTTGGATCACAAATGAGTAAGTTGTTCTTATCAGAGCCTAAATCTGAGCAGCAGAAAGATGCAGTATGCAGAGACTTAATTTCATCTATTAGTTGGTGGTACAAAACCAGTGAAATGGAAACTTGTAGGAAGGACAGGTTTCCTCCTAGGAGAGGAGACGTTCCTGTTTACATCCAGAGCTGCTGAGCAAGATACTTAAAATTAGAATAAATACTTGGATATAGTGTGCCATCTAATCATTTACAGGCTTATCTCTAAAGGTGCTAGACATGCAACATTTTCGGGCTCTCACAGGAGCTGTATTACATGAACTTGTTGATTCTGTTGACACAGAACACTTAACCAGATCAAACCACAGTTTAATCTTCAGCTCTGTTGGGCTGAAGATGTACTACTATTACAGATTTTCAAGTAAAACTGTACTTGAGTTTAATTACTGCTTGATAACTACAAGGCAGATAGTGCATGCAGGGGAGAAGAGCTCAGTGTGAAACAGAAAAGGATAGTTGAAAGGCCATCTTTATTAAATATGGTTGTCCATGTAAAAATACCTATTCTCAGGCCATTACAGTCTCAGGATCTGATAAACAGAAATGGGTGCAATCATCAGTACCTTGTTTCTTCCACCAGTGGATAATGCATAACCCAGCAGATTGCCCTGACATTCTGGAGAGACGTACACAGTTGGCCGGTGCCTCTCAACTGAAAGATCATTTGGATGTGGGAGCCGTCACCAGCCATCATCCCTGCTGACGACTTACATTATCCTATCCCGTGTAGTAGTAAAGCCATCTGGTTATCCCATAGCTGAATTTTTCTCTGAACCTTGTGGACAGTGCAAATGAGCTTTGAAAATGCTTAGTACCAAGTTAGAACAGTTTTATGTTATGAGTTTCAGAGAAATGCAACTTTCCATCTAAAACGAAGTCAGCTGCATGGTGGTAACTGTGGAGTAAGTAATGTCAGCTGTTCTCTCCAGTATGTGGCTCAATAGTTTTCCTGTCACCTCCAGCAGCTGACAGAGAAGTGAACCCTATTGTCCCCATCTTTTTGAGAAAAGAGTTTTATACTTTATGAGATTTTTGTCACCTTTCTTTTATGTAAGTGAGCTGCCTGGCAAGTTTCATTTATTCTTTAAAAATACCAGCTCAACCAGTGTGATTTTTTCCCCTTCCCTGTTACATTTGCCACCTTATATTCAGTGTTCCTGCATTCAAGAACAGGAAGGGCAGACAGCTTATGCCTTGATCATTAGTTTTGTTACAAACTCCTGAGTAATTTCGTGTATAAAGGAAAGCCTGAGGAATAAGAGAATTTCCTAATCCTGTCCAGTATTTCTGATAAAGCAGGTGGGAAGAGTTTTAATCTGACACTTGCAAAAAAAAAAAATCCAACAACAAAAAACCCACTGCAAAACAAAACCTAAACCCAAGCTGGCAAACAATGAAAAAGCCAAACAGAATTCTTGCACAGATCCCAAAAGGAACGAGAGCAAAATTTTAATACTACTTAATAGGCAAAAATGTGTTCGCTGTGGCAAAGATGAAGCTGCTCCTTGCACTGAGGTGCCCTTAGTAGAGTGCCCAGTGTCCAGACATGGTGATAATGCTGCAGTTTAATTGCTGAGATTTGATAGTGCTAATTCAGCCCCTACTGGCCTATTTTTGAAGCTTTTGCCTGAAAACTGGCGGGCAGACCCAGGAGTGTCATGAAAAAATTACTTGAGTGAGGTTGTGTGTTAGAAATACCGTAGCAATTAATGGCCAAGGCTACCCAAGGGGTGATCTGTGTTCCCAAAACATCTTGTAGAACAGTGTAATTACCACAGTCTTAGGACTGGGGTAAAATTATTCTCTTCCTGCTGTCAAACAGCTTATACTCAAATAGGCACCTGTTTAGGGTTGGGTTTTTTTTTTTCCCTCCCCCACACGAAGTTAACGGGTAACAGCTGTTAACTCAGCAAGTTGGTAGCTCAGCTTGTCCAACACATATGTCAAGTATCTTTCCTTTCCTAAGAGGATCCATCTATTTTTTCTTTTTTTCCCCAAGATCCTTTTTTTTTTCCTAAAGGTGCGCACTGTAATGAGCAAAGCCTCGAAAAGCCCACCCCGAGGGCCCTGCACACCCTTCCCCTTTCTCCAAGGAACATTGGCTTCTGCTGCAGGGTGGCTTTATTTAACTGGGAAGCATTTTTTTAAAGCTTTATTCAACATTACTGAAGTTAAAGCAGAGCTGATAAATTTCTGCAAGGCCCACAGGGTTTCTTCTCTGAGGCAACAACTGTTCACCTATGTAAAGGTGATGGGCTCAATGGTAGTGTGATACCATTATTAGGCTGGATCAGAAAAGCAAAACGTTGCCTGGAGGTGTTCTAAGAGCTGCTGTATTATTCCTGTTAATTTCCTTAAGCTTTCTGCTTTTCAACAAGTATCACCTTAGTTTTGTCTTCTGAAGAGAATGCTAAATCATCATCCTTAATGCACAGGAGAACACTTAAGGAAATAAAAAGCCCAACCCTTTTATTTCTGAGAGCACGGGACAGAGATTCTAAATTTATGCCTACTTGCCAATGTAACTTTAAAAAGGGTGTTTAATATAGTTGTATTAAAAAAAAGACACATACAAATGTCCTTAAGGAAATCAGTTTTTCCTTTCAGACTGTGCCTGCTGAAAAGATCCAAGTTACTGTTAGGGTGTACTTTTACATTAAGACAAGATTTTTCAATTTATTGCAGAATAGGTGTCCAGAACCACAGAGCTATAGTGAATGGCTTTTAATGCTCACGTCAATCCCCGTGCTCTGCCATTTCCATTGCAGGTTCTGTATGGACAAAACCAAAGCCAGGGTGCTGTTAGGCGGGCATTTTGGAGGGGAGCTGCTGGTACCATGTGCCTTGTGATAATGAGGCTTTGACTCCTTGTTTCTGTGGCTGTAGGGTCTCAGTGAATCGATGCTTTCACACTAGCCATGATTAAATCTAGCCTTGGCAGCCAGAGCTACCTGTAAGTTATTGCTTACCTAGAATACCATACTACATAAAAATTCAGCAGGAGAAAAATACAGATGCTCCTTTCCAAAACCTAACCTGCACAGCTGGCCCCCCTTCGTCTCACGTACACAGCTGCAAGTAATAACCTGGTTTCTACTCCAGAAAAACTGTCCCTTGGAGAGCTGTTGCTATAGCAAGTCACCTGGCAGCTCTCAGCCCACGGAGGAATTAGACAGAATCCATTTGATAATATTTGACCTGTGGGCAATAAACATAAGGAAGAAGAAAGAGCGCATGTTGGATATCAGCCAAATGACTTACAAAAAGTGGGTATCTGATACCAATAACAAAATTGATCCATTTTTTTTAATACTATGAGCATGAGATGCAAAGTACTGTACTCCATCTGTTTCAACTCTCCCATTTTCATCCAGAAGTGTAAGCTTCAGTGGCTGCATGCAAAGAAAGAGAGCTGCCTACAGCTCAGTGAGGAAGAAGCCAGCAACACTGACTTTTCCCACAAATTTCTGTGGGCTTTGAATTACAACAGCTAGTCTCTGACCTAGGAGGGCAACTAAAAATACAGGAAGTCAGCATAGCTGATATTCTACATATATTACTTTTGAAGAGCAAAGAATTGAGTACTGGGGAAATGTGTAGTTGTCTATGTACAGCCTTTGTTTTAAGGAGCTTGCTATTAAAAAATAAATAAATCTGTCCTTTAATGATGCAAATATTCCCTTCTTCACTTTGAGGACAAAATTAAAGTTGTTGTGTTTCAAGCTGCAAGTTTTGTGGCATTTCCTTTGTTCAGACTTAAATAACACATACGCTTTTCAGTGGCTTTACAACCAAATCTGTTTGACACTGGGGAGACAAATTCCCTAGAACTTTGCCCCACTTACTGATGCAAAAGTGAGCAGGAAGGAAAGGGACACAAAAGGATAGATGAAGTGAGAATGGTAATGGTATTGGAAGAAGAAAATGTGAATGAAAAAGTGGTTCATATAAAGATTTTACATTTATGCTGCAGCTCTGAGGGCTGGAGGGTGCCAATAGGCCTGGAATCCGCTGCTTCTGCCTCCCATGCCTCTGAAGAGGCTATGACTGCAGAAATAGCTTCAAGGCCCTGAAAGATCCCAGGAAGATCTGAGAAGGAAGAATACAAGAGAAAAATTGTTAAGACAAAGTTCTGAATATATTGCAATGGTGCTAGTGACATGCCACTTGTACCAGTTGTGGGCAAAATAAAGGAATGAGAACTTATCACAAACATATGGAAGGGACATCATCATCAATAAATGATCTAAAGTAACAATATGAGTGATAGCAGAATGGTAAGGAGGCAGTGCAAGCCTGTCACAATAGACATTTTGAGTCACAGAGAGCGCGTTGCCATGGATTTCAATAGGGAGCAGACTTTCAAAGTTGCCTGCAGTGACATTAAAATGGAAAAAGTTCCCAAATGAGAGCACGCTCAAGATCATCTCCAGAAATGAAAGCCTACTTCAGTTATAGTGGTGGCAGAGAAAACAATGAGTACAGTGCCACTGTTATAAGGAACAGAAAATGCAGAAAACTGGCAGGTAATACTGCATTCATAAATAAATACTTTTATTATTTTTACTTTTTCTAATGTGCATTGGAAGCATATAATTGTTTTCTGGTCCTTCTATTGTTTTTAGCTCTTCAAAATCCTGCATTACCAACCCCTGAACACCTATTCCGAACCTGATGCAATAGAAGAAAAACAAGGCTCCAAAAAACACAGTACGTTCCCGCCCAAACACCCCCACGTCTTTGCTTTTGGGTTCTTATAGAAATCCTATTAGAACAACAATGCACGTGTATTCCCAAAGCAATAATTGCATTATTATGTGAGTAATGTATTAAATTACTCTGATGCTTTCATTGGTCTCCTATGAAGCGAGTGAACAATAAACTCCAAATACTTAAAAGGTCCAGTTATGAAACCCAGACAGAGAAAACAGCCTTGCCTGCCCAGCCAATATAATCACTGCATTAAGGAGCTTGATTTATCGTAAGTGACGTCTGGCCCTTGCGTGTGCATCTGATGTGTTAAGAACTGAGCCAGAGAATTAAATAAATTAAGGTGATTCAGTCAATAAAAACCATCATTCCCTAAACATGTACGAAGTTAAAGCTGCAGGAAACAAACAGCTGCGCTTGGTATTAAAGCTTAAGTTTGGTTCCAGTGTTAATACCAGCAAAATGCAGAATTACCCCCCATATGCTATTCTTTTATTACCAGACAGTAACAAAAATCAAATCTTTCGCTCAAAATGATAGTGTGCATAACTTGTATTTTTGGTATAGTGCACCTGTATTAAGGAGCTATTCTAACATTCACTGTATTACGTGAGAAGTTTAATCAAAAAACAGCAGGCGCTAATGTCCGCTTAGCAAAGCATTTTGACTGTCATGGCCAAATAGATTTGTAAGGTGCAGTAGAAGTTAATGCACAAAGTGATCCTTCTGAAGAGTTTATGTACCAGTTTATCGTAAGCTGTAAATTGCTTTTGGAAATGAAAGACATTCTTTTCTGTTATTAACAATAACATAATGACACTTACTGATTCTGAAATAGTTTCAAAGCCAGGGACAGGAATATGCTCATCTCGGTGCAACCCAGCACTCTTGAAAGCGTACAGTAGTGAAATATTCAACTTTCAATCCCATAAGAGAAATATGTGGATGCAATAACAAAACCCTTGCCATAATATCCATGTCATAACAAATTTGGTCTTCTGGATTTTTCATGGTCATTTTCACATGTGTATCGTCCATTAAGACTCTGTCTAAAATGGCAGGGAAGTGGTCATAAAGGCACCAAGAAACACCAGGGAATCAGAACGTCCCATAGAGAATACCAGGGAACCAGTGGAATTTAACCTACATGCATACATCTTGCATGAGCAAGAAGAGGCAATTTTAAAATCTGTTTAGTAAGCTCCTAGGTCTTGAGTTGTCCTGCCAATTTTCATGGAATTATTTGTTGATGAAGGTACTATTTAAACCAGTAATGTCATCTCCAAACCTACGCAGCCAGGCAATTACTGCAATTTTTACCACCTAAACTTCTTCCACTATCCAGACACAAGAAATATATTATCAACTGATATTAAGTTGCCTAAAGCATGAAAATAGGAGTTTCAAGTATTCATTGCATGAATAACATAAAACAGCAATTTTGCAACATTACCTCATGAATGCAAAAGTTACAGATACGTTCACCATACCCATCAGGGGAGTCATGACACACTTGTACATGCGATGGACTCCAGTGGTTCCCCAGGTCCAATGGTAGTGGTGAAAGCCTCTTCAGCTGTACTTAAAAGCCACTGAAACTTAAGATAGAAAATAAGCAAGGAAACACAGAGCAAAGAGCAAAAAATAAACCAGCCACCTATATCGAGGAAATGTTTGCTGGTTTTGTTATTTGCCAAATAGAGGCTCTATTCAGGCTAAGAACAAAGAACAGAAATCCGGGTCCAGTCTAACAAAAGCCTATGTTTGTTGATGTCAGAGCTGAACCCAAATTCTCTGGGTAATTCTACTCATTCTAGATTTTTTGCTAATTTCTTATGGTTTGTTGCAAATCAAAACAGGAGCTGTGTGTGTGCATGTATGTGTGTGGGTGGGTGTGTAAGATGTATCAGCTTCACCCTCTTCCAAATATCCCCTGGTAGTTAATTAAAGAATGTGAAGTTTCCTGTGGATATTTTCAGTAGATCCCAGGTGATTTAGGAACTAATAAACTACTTTCACAGAGATCACAGAGATCTTTGCTTCTGACTCAAAATACACACTGTAAAATCCCATCTCACATTCCTGTGTTTTAAAGAAGTCATTATGACTTTATTTGCTGTTGTTTTTTTCTTTTTTATAAAATATAATTTACTACATTGGCAAATGTCCATTTTTTTCCCAGAAGATGGGTCTATCGGCTATATTGCAAGGTGCACATTTTTCTATACTGCAGTGTAAAATGCTTTCATGTGTGATATATTACAGGCAGCTGAGCCAGGGGAATTTGCAGCCAACATGCAAACATTTCCTAGAGTACAAGTCTTTATTTTGCCCCAGTAGCCTTACTGCAAAAACTACAGTCAGCGTACCTTTGCATAACTTGTGGGTAACCGCTGGAAGAAGGGGAGCTCTGCTCTCCCCAGGATCACTCAGCTTCTCCTCCCACGACTGTAACATGGTGTGAAGAGTTCGCTCTCCCAAGTCAGTGCTAATCCTTAAAAATACTGTAAAACCTCAGATTAATCGTGATGAGAAAAGGGATAAGTTCCATCCAAAACTAGATTCTTTGTTAAATTAAGATTGTTTTATACCTCTCATCTGTAAACAATTAACTAAATGCAAATCCTACTACTTGCCTAAGTAAAAGTGGCAAGGAGGAGGAGAGGAACTTAATTTACCTTGGCAAAACTAAATTTTCTCTCTGACCTCCAACCCATGCCCAAGAAGACAAAAATACGATCTCATGCTGCGATCATCTCAAATTGAATTGCTCCAAGAAAAGAGCTGGCACTGAGCAAGCTGAACCACAATACTAGGTCAGAAAATACATGAATTAAAAGTAAAACAGCAACGGTTAATTCACTAGTTCCAAAACTTTGCCTCAGATTTGTCGGTTTCTTAATGGGTCTGGGGTTTTCATTTTAATTTCCTGCTCATTGTAATTTTCCTAGGAACAACAATGACAATTCTAGGATTTATTACCATTATATAAATTGTTTTGAAAGAAACTATGTGATGGATTCATTCTTTAAAACTACTGCAGCTTTACTTTGTGTTGTGAAAATCAGGGTGGTAATGGTTTGTATTACAAATGTATAAAGTAACACGAAATTCCTTAAATGGGAACATGTACTTCATTGCACTGCAATAATAATGACAGTAATAATAACAACAACAATAATAATAACAACAATAATAATAATGTAATGATTATTTTGCATCTAGACTAATGATTAGATATTCTCCAAGCAAATTAACAGCATGCTCCTTCTGTTTGAGGGCAGAGCTCTTAGAATTCATCACAGACAAGTTCACCAACAAGTTACAACTCTAAACGCCTCTTCGTTACCTGTAAGTCACAGGGCAATGGGCTGTTAGTTGCATGGGAAGGTTCAGCAGGCTGACACAGAACCAGATGTACCTTCAGAGATTTTCCCTGTTGTCTGTTGCAATGGAGGTGCTGCAGCGGTGCCCCTCCCCAGGCAGCCAGTGCCCAGTGCGGTGTCGTACCATCCCATTACAGACCAGTCACCAAAGCCACCTCGTCAGACTGAGATTGGGACCTACTTGCTGGAACAGACTGACTACGACTGTCCTCTACAGAAATTCAGCAATACTTTTGTACAGTTAATATCACCACCTCCTAAAAATCACGTTTTCTCTCCACAAGACCCATGTGATTAGCAGCAGGAGGATATTCCAGCTTTTTCTCTGGCATTGCCAATGCTCTCACTTTGCTCCCCGAGCTGTTCACAGCAGGAGGTAGACCTGGTTCACTGGTGGTCTGTGCAGGAGCAACCTCACAAAACTGGGCACTTTTCACATGAGTTCCTTGTCTGGTTCCACAAGGATCTTTCTCCTGCTGGCTTATGTTGCACAGTACTTGGTACTCTGTGCTAGGTACCATCTTGTAATGGCCCTGTAGCACCCTGGAAGCAGCACCAGAACAGAGAGTTGAATATTTTCCCCAGTGATCCTTCAATTTTCCTGTCCCTCAGCTTTACTTTTGTAAGCTGGGTTATTAGTACTTCTTTATTTCTGAGAACTATTAAAGAAAATAGTTGCATTACAGGCAAGTTTTATTTTCCCTTGTTTCAAAACTTGGGATAGTCAGATTCACTCCAAATCCAGTCACTGGAACACTAACCAAAAGTGTCCCTAGAAGGAACTGTGAATTGCATGCTAATTAATGTATAAAGATAGAATTTGGTATATGGTTTGTATTTCTAGAAGTCATCTTCATGACCCCTTCAAAACAGTGTAAGGCTGATGATGAACCACAGATAAATGCACAGAACACTTATTGATCCTTTAAGCAGAATATTTTGGAGTTGATCTCATACCTAAATATGATTTTAACAATTTTTCCATAAAAATCTTGGCTTTTTCTTGTAAAGCCAGCTGGATATATAATCTTTTCATTTAATTACTGAAACATGAAGAAATCTGGAAGATAAATGGAAAGATTTGGAATTGTGCTGTTCTCGTAAAACTGGACAGGGTAATAAAAATAGCAATACTGAAGAGTTTTATAGGCTTTTTTTTTGTTGCAAAATGAATACATACTTTTATGATAGTTTTGACCTGTAAGTGCTAAGATATGAAAGAGAAAAGTAGATCATAAGTTCCTAGCAAATATTTGAATTGGGTTCTGCCAACTAGGACTGAGTCAGAAAACAGCTGCTTCAAGGACTAGCATTTTAAAGAAGCAGCCACAAGGAGTTACGCTTATGGGGAACATCCACATCACAAAATGGGATACAGTGGTCAGAATTCCAAGGTAGTTCCAGCCACAACGGTATCCCCACATAATACGTGCTGGGCAGTACTGTTCAGAGATGCTCTCTGGGGACTACAACACAGCAGGGCTGCATCAGCATGATGCTGGGCTTGAGCTGGCGAGTCCTGCCTCCGAGCAAGACCAAGTAGTGCCAACACCGTTTTGCCACAATTACAAGTGTCCTACCCTGCAGCAATATCACAACTGGTGCCTTATCCTTTTACTTCAATGGCCTGAGTTAGGCAGGCATTTTTCAGGACTCACTCTCATTAAGGAGCGAGTTGATGACTTTTGAAACCAACTTAGTTTTCTGGATGATTTTCTGAGCTATCTCAAATTAACAAAGCACTTCAAAGTATTCCATTACAAAGGATCAAGCTGTAGTACGTTCAGAGAGGTTACCAGGTCACAGCAGGTGCAAAAACTGTATTTCCAACCAGTGGAATCATCGAACTTCAATTGTGGATGTGGCAAAAAATCTCTGTCTTTCTCCCTTTCCTTCTAAAGGTGCCTGACAAGCCCAGAGAAGAGCCATAATGCCTTTAACTAAGCATGGTGCTTGCAATATGCAGGTAGCATCAGGGAAAGCATTCTCCTTTTCTGCAGGTGTGGAAATAGTTTGAGGGAGAATACCTCTGGATATTCTGTAAGCCTTCATATCAGGGAAATTGCCTGCAAGCATCCTAAGCAATGTTTCACTTGAGAGAGGTAAAGAAAGCCTGTCTTTATCCTTTTTGCCCGTTAAACTCCCCTTATAATTTTCTGTATCATAAACTTCCCTTCTTTTTAGAAAAGCAGAAGGAAAAAAGATCCATTTGGGGCACATTACTTTCAGATAAGTACCTTCACTTATTTCAGTTTGTATGGAACATTCTTGACTTACTAAAAAAGAGATAAATATCCCAGGAGATGATACTTTTTGCATTGTGTGAATATAGACAAAATCAGCCAACTTAACGCAGACATTGAGGATAGACTGTCACTCTAGCTAAACCTAGAAATATCCCAACAATCTGAAAACCTGTTCAGAACTTCTATTTTGTAATTGGACTAATACATGTCGTATGAGACACAGCCTTTGAAGTATATTTAAGCTTTGCTGTTGAGAGAACCATTTGGTTTTCAGGAATACAGCAAAACCTCTGTAGTATCATAAACTGGCAAACATCCATTGAGACCAACAGGTTGGTTGAGGGGGCTGGTATCGTTGGAGGTGCTGTAAACACATCAAGTCACATCAGCTGAGTGAAAAAAATGCTGTTCCAAGCAAAGCTAAAAAAAGCCTAAACCACCACCTCCCCTGTACACTCCCAGTAAATGGTTCTGCACGGTCGAGGGAGACTTGAACCACCCACCTTTCTCTAATCTAAATGTACATGAAATCACAGGGAAGAAGAAAAGGTGGCCACACCTAATGTATTGGCAAGAAGTGGAAAGAAGGAGAAAGGAGTCACAAATCTGCCACTTTGGGCAAAGCAGCTGGGCTGAAACATACTGAAGCCGATATTCCACTGGGCTGGTAGATGTGAAACTGCGGAGCTGGAGAGAGCAGTTACAGAACTGAGTGAGTGCTCTTGCTCCTCCACTGAACCTCTAAAACACATCACAAGCATTCTCCTGGTCTGTTTCAGTATAAGTTGACTTTAAATCACTCTCTGCAGTGATTTCAATTGTATTTTCATAGATGCAGCGAACTAAAATATTCTGTTCCCCTATTCAGTGCATTTTTTTTCTGTCTTTTCCAAATCCCAATGTCAGTATGCAGAGTTCTCCAAGTTTAAACTTTCAGAATGCAGTTTTAGACAAAAAAGATGTTTCAGTACTGAAACCTCTTTCTCATAATTTAGGCTGTAGATAGGTTTCGAAGTCAAATTCCATTGTGCAACTCACTTCAACACTTCTTAAGTCAGTTTTATTGAATTCAGACAATTGTCATGATGATGAACCACTGAGTAATGGTTAAATCTGCATTCTCCAGCTGCTAATTTCAGAAAAAATGCAGAGAATATAATGTCAAAAATACAGAAAAAGATCTGGAGTGAGCACTTGTTCTGTTCATTACTTTCACAAGACTCCTACACAATAAGTTTCTTGGTATGTGTGAAGAAGTCATCTTTAGCATATGTCATTCAGTAGCCTGTAAGAACTGCCTCATAATCAGTAACTGGAGAGACTGAAAACTAATGCCATCTATTTCAGCACAGCAGCTGCCTAACGGCCTGCCTTATGATGGGGTTAACAGAAGCTGCCAAGGACAGAGGATTCAGAGAGGACCAGAGCAGCCTCCCCAGCCACAGCTGTAGCTGAACAGTGGCAGAGCACTGTTCATCTCACCACACACGAACCCTGCAGGAGGTATGAAGATATCCTGCCCCTGCCAATCCCCTCAGTGTAGTCAGTACAGAGAACGGCCCATGGAAAACCATTAAAAAAAGCAAACAAAGCTGCAGCTGATACCAAGGAAAGACAGAGAAGCAGCAGGCACTTTCAGTCTGCACTGTGAGAAAGTTGGTGGCACTCGGTCACCAACAACTGAGGCAACACTTGGGGCACTTGGCTTTTAAGTGTTCTAAATTTTGATGTCAATCTGCTTGTAATATTTCCAACAAGGATAATTTAGTCTTTGGGAATCTTGTTTATTATTAAGATGAAATTGTAGTGATCATTTAAATCAAGTAAAACTGAACAGGTTTGTGGGAACAGAGGGGAATGACAAAGGAAAAGGGAATTTCATGAACCACGCACCGATAAACTTTGGTAAATTTGAATTACTATATTACCAAGTTGTCCTTTATATAAAAATTTCATTTGTTTTCATACTTACAGAGATTTAGAGAGCCAGAAGAGCAACAAAGACTGAATAAAATTGGACTAAAGTCCTGTGGAACACAAAAGGAAGAATTTAAGTCGCTAATGGATTAACTAGGCAGGAATATTTTTCTGCTCAGAAAAAGGATTTAGATTTTTTTTTTCCAGCCTGCCAACTGATCTTTGATAATTCCTCTTGATGAACAGCATAAAGGTATTTAACTTAATCTCTGAAAAACAAGCCAGACTCTCAATGCTCCTTTTGCTAAGTAACTATCTTAAGAGAAGTGAGCTGATGAAGACTGCTGTCCTGGGCCCTGCTCTTATAAACCCTTATGCTGAGTATTCATTAACTCAACCAATTTCCTTTTCTCTGAGACTTTGAGAGAGTGTGAATCACTACTCATAATTCCTAAAGTTAATTCTGTTCAGAACATCTTTGTTCCTGCAGAAAGTTGACTTGGTTGTCATATACAAGAGGATGTGTCCCCGAGGCCCATTACCTCTGATATGGGGGAAAAAAATAATAATCCAGGTTAAAATAAAATATTTTCAAATCGGGTTGCTTGGAGTTATGCATGATAAAGGGGATTTTTATTAATCAGCTTTATACAAAAGAAAGTCCTTAAATTGTTAAGGAGTCAGGATGCTGCCAAGTGGCTGATTTGCTCTCTTAAGTTCACCAGCACCACCCCTCCCCCCACCCCCCCACCCCGTAATCCATGGTCTACCCTTGTAATGTCCAAGGGTTTTGGTACATACACATCAGGTCTCACTCCTGCTACTGCTTCTCTGATCCTCTTCTTTTCACCTACCACTTCAATAACAAATTGCACTACTTGCAAGTTCCCCAGACGTCTTGCTGCTGCACCAGTCCGTACCTAAGACTCTTTAAGATCCAAATAGTAGGTGTTTTTGTGCTGGGGTATCAAATAGCATGTGTTCTCAGACTATGCATAAAATTTACAGAGAAGACAGATTATACAGAGAAAACAGTACTGGTGGTCATACCTGGGAGAGAAGCAGCTATGTTCTGTGTAACAGCAGGGTGTAAGGAAGCAGGAATGCTGCATTCAGCCCCTACTCTCAGGGTGAGGAGTTCAAATTCACAACACTTGGCAGGAGAAAGCTTCTGTGCTTAGAGAGAGAAGAGTTTTCTCTCTCTCTGTGGCTGAAGAAAAAGGAACCCAAGGCCAACCAAGTGCAACAGAGCAGAAGAGCTTATACGCAAGGGAGCGCAGTACGATAGCGAGCATTTGTACTTGCAATGCTGGGTGGGAGAGGAGACATTCAGGGTTCTGCTGTCATCGCTGCTTCCAGAGACCACGTACGGGCCAAGTGATACACAGTCCTCACTGGTGTCTTCAGTCCTGCTCCATGAGCACGCTCTGAGCAGCAAGAGGAGGGGCTCTGTGCTTCACCTTGCAAATTCTGGCACACTCTGCCAGCATGGGAATCCACAGTGATGTGAGAGAGGTGGAGAATGGCTCATGCTCAAAGCCTGGCATTCCCAGCAGTGTTCAAGAGCCTGCTCCCCCAAGGCAGACCTGGAAAACTAAGCTGTGCCTCCCAACCAGACAAAGCACTTGAGAAACTTTGTTAAGAAATAATAAAAGAAGAAACCACTGCCTTTTGCTGTCCATTTCATGCCTCCATACACTCCCAGAAAGGTTTTTTGAGATAAGCAAGCATCTACTTACTTCTAGGAGCAATTACCTGTAAGGGCAGAAATCTCCCCCAGGACACCTGTATCTAGCCCCTCAGTTCTGAGAAAGGCATTTCAGCCATCGCTGTGTTCACTTTGAAAGCTCTAGAAGCTGACTGTTCTGGATCTTATTTCAAGGGGCCTTTCACTTCCCCTGGAGTCCTCACACGGGCCAGATGCTCGGGTTCCAGCACTGCAGCGTTGCATTTGGGGGTGTGAACACTGTCAGCTCCAGCTGTAGCTGCTTTGCAGTGCAGAGGAGGAACAGGGCTAGATGGTGTGTCTGTATTTTCCATCCCATGCACCAGATGTTGCTAGTAAGGGAAAGGAGACAGTTGAGGTGCCTTTTTTTTTTTTTTTTTACAAAGGAAGTCAGGGGACGTGTGTATGGACAGGGAGTATGAAGAAGGGGAAATAGTTTAAGGAATATGATTGAGCTGGGGTAGCTCTGAGATCACATATGGGAACAAGACTAGCACAGATACCAGCAACAGCAGCCTGATCTCCCTAATTCAGCTGAACACCCCCAACCCTACCCCCCGCTTTTTCCTTTTTCACAAAGTAGAAAAAGTCAGTCTAAGGGAACTCCAGTCAAGAGCAGATTTGGTGTTAAAGCAGCAAAATACAAATCCTTAATTTATAATAAGAAGATTAACAATAGAGGCAGATCTTACCTAAAGAATATTGACATCTTTCCTGGTTAATGCAGGAACATATTGAACTGAGCAAAAAGGCATTGAAGCAGCATTAGCCTGGTGCACAGCCCGTTCTTACACGATTGTTAATGTTGGATTTTTGTTAGATGAACAAAATTCACCCCCAGATAAACAGAGTGTTTTAGTCACTGGGTTATATCTCTCCTAGTTTAAAAAAGAAAATCTGTCAGAGCTTTTATTTTACCTTGCCAAGAATCTGCAACCGAAGTGTCAACAGGCAAGGTATGTCCTAGCATGCGAGTTGGGTGTAAACAAAAAAAGCCATCAGATTTATCTAACTTTCAAAGTACATGCTCTATAATGAATACATTTGAAATGAAGCCCCTTATTGCTTCAGAAACAGAGATGATTACATCCCCTGATTGTTCCAAGCATTACAAAGTACACAAGACAATCACATGTAATTGGTATAAATTGAACATCCTGAACTGCCTGGAGCTTAATTTAAGAAAATAGAGAACAAGACTGAAGACCTATAAAATGTTAATGCTTTCTTGAATAGAATGCTGAATTTATATTGTATTCTTCAGTTCTAATTCCAAAACTTATTAAAGCTTTCTCTCCTGCTGGCTGACACATACTGTTATCCCAGCTCCAAACACATACAACATGACTTTATGATTTGCTTTTGAAATTTGGTGGTCTATTCTTATAGAATGAAATATATCAAATATTTTTGTGTGTGGTGTTTACAGCTAGGTGTTAACACTAATATGGTAAGGGCAGAGCATAGATGTAAATCATAAATTTAAAATCACCTGTACTGAAGAGAAACATTATTTTGCTGTCAGACGGCAATGGGACTTCATCTTTATCTCAAAGCATCACTTTCCTGCCACTGTTATATTTTCCTACAAAAGGAATGAGCTATTGTTATTAATAATGTGGTCTAATAAGAGAAATACTAGAAAATGTTTATTCAGTAATTGTTTCTGCTGTTACAGTTTAAATTCTAATGGTTGCTCCATCTAAAGATTAAAAGTAGTATTTCCCCTGTTATTCTTAATTACCATTTCTCCAGCTGGATATATAAAACAACTAGCACACAAATCTGATGGGATGGTGGCCAGACATAGGATTCTGAGGGGGGGTGCGTGTCCTAAAGATGTTTCAGCTGATGTAATTAAGTGATGACAGCTTTGGGGTCTATATTTCTCAGTTGGTCTTAACCTGGCTAGGAAAGGTGTCTTTCCCGTTTAATGCATTTTCTGGAATATCAGAAGAAGAACTGAACGCTCTATTGTGTCCAAATTGGGAAAATTTTTCAAAGTGTTGCTTCATAGTGGTTTCAGATGTCATTTGCTGTTACTGTACTTTGAGGGGTGCTCTAAATTATACATAATGAGCTTGGTATGAAAGAAGAAAGTTTCACCATGGCTGAAAGAGAGAACAGTTTTGAAGTATCTTTTAGAGCTTTTGACATCGATTGAGTAGATCTGCAGATTTAGTTCCATTCCTCACATAGGAGTTCCATAAGCCTGAATAACACAGTTGATTTCTTTTAGAAAATTTGAGTTCTAGACAGTAAAAGCATTAAGTCAGTCACATGCTCTCTACCAATATAGTAAGATTAGTGTACGTTGTCACTTCCTGCATTAAATGGGCACAGAAATCCATTACTGAGAGGACAGCGATTTCTGTTCTCAGCAACAAGGAGCTTGATTAACAGAGCACATGCTGTAATTTAAAAAAGTCTCAAAGGAGAGTCAAGAGATTTCTGTACTGGAACCTGATTAAACATTATATCATTTTTATGGATTCCAAATACTATTTAGAGATCACGGATGGGAAAATCAGTTTCAGTTGGAAAGTGATGAGATTGTTTTACTCCATTATCTTTTGTTAGCCATTAAAGTTTATTAAAGATACCATAAGCTACATTATTCCTCCTCTATTTGCAATTTATAGTGGATGTGCCAGCAGAATACACTAGAGCAGGAAATATTGCTTAAAGCAAGCTAGCTATAAATGGATAAAGTCCATGCAGAAATGAGTATTAATCCTGCTTGCTGCTTAATAGATCTCTTTTAACACTTCTAATACAGGTAGTATATGATAACATTGTTCCAAAGATGAACTTAGTTCCTTGAAGATAACTTTAGAAACTTTTACTACTTCTACCGATTAATCTGTAACAAATGCAGCTTCAGTTTCTGCCATTGCTGTAGTACTGCACCTAGTACAAACCCAAAGCTCCTAAACCTTTTTCAGTACTGATATTCCTATGCCTTGTTGGGAACCACATAAATGAGGCATTTTCCCACATTATCTTAGCTAACTCATCCTACAGGATTCTGCAGTTATGAATCTACCATACTGGGACAAATCCCACAAGACTCGGTTCCTTCCCTTCAAAAACTGACCTTGGTCACAAAGGAGTCCTTTTGTGCACTAGTGACTCTATAAAACACTTAAGATGTGGCAAAACTCTTTTGTTCCCTCATGCCCATAGCAAGGCAAAACATACACTCCTGATTTCCTGGTGCACTGGATTAACAGGTGCCTCAACTCCCCTCTGCTGAAGCTATTAGACTTTGAAAAGCAAAACTAAATTAAAAATAAAACAGAAAAAAAAAAAAAGACCCTGGTTCAGAGCAACATGGCTTTCTCATGGCTAAAGGTGTTTTCACAGGGAAAGGTATCCTAGGTTTAAGTTTCTGATTCAGCAAACACATTAAAAACAGTGGCTACTGGTTTTTTTAACAATAGTTGGTTTGGATTTTTTTTTTTTTTTTTTTTTTTTGCTTTACACGCTAATGTAAATCTTGTCCTCAAATAATTTGTTCACTTCATGCATAGTATAAAGTCCACTCAAAGCTGTATACTGTGAGATAGGTATTTAAGATATGATGATGCAAGTCTTGATTACAGTAAATTCTTTTTAATAAGGGGGAGTGGGTGGGTTTTTTGAATTGGGGCTTAAATACCCCAAGTTTAAATATCCAAATGCTCAAACTGAATGTTTGAAATTAGGTATGTTAACTCTGTTTAAAGTAATTTCTGCCTTACAATATAGTTTCGCTTTATATTGGTAAGCCTTTTGCCTAGAGGTAGATGAGACAGATGTCTAGATGAGACAGACCTTGCTCCATTCAGCCCTTAAGAGATAAGAGGTAGATGGGTGTTCACTAGGTTATTTCCATCAACTAGATTAGGCTGACAGGGATCTGTTATTTCTTTTGTTCATTACATTTACTTACAAAGCATACACATCATGATTCCCAGGTCAGAATTGGTTTCTCCACGGACAGAAGGCTCAGGCTTCCCCTGGACTCTGTGCAGACCCCGTGAGGAACACTTCAGCTCCTCACCCACGCGCTGCAATCAGTGCATTACCCAGCCCTGCTTTGTCAATGGCCTCCTCCAATACCTGTCACTGCCAAACAGTTCTGCACCTTAACACCACTATTCTTGAAGAGTATCCCTTTTACCCTCAGTTTAGTTCTCACTAAGCTCTCTCTACACGGCTTAGGCTGGGATCACAACTGCTTACTTTAGCTATTATGAAATAGAGAAGAATTTTCCCCTTTTAGAAGGCAATTAGCTCAGCATATACATTGCACATGAGGACAAACTTCATTAACAGAGGCTGTCATCTGGGAAAGCTAATTGATTCGAGTCAGTAAGGGTAGAGACACAAGGTTCCGAGGGCAGAGGCACGACCTAAACTGGTTTCAACACTAGCTGTTTCCTGTTAATTTCCCAACTTGCTACTTTCAGACAGGAATAGGGTAGATAAGAGGATATATGGTGTTAAAATTATTTAAGCAAGTTTTGCAATAGGATTTGTCAGTCTTCTTATAAAGGCAGCAATTCTCTTTTGCATTAAGTAGCAGAAACAAAAGAAGAAAAAAAAAAAAGCACATTTCACTTGCTGTGATACTGACGTTTACTTTAACCCCAGAATATAATACTAATAATTTTCTCTTAAGAAGGTCAAAATATGTCATTATAAACTGATGCAAAACTGTTATTTCTCCAAAATTTTTGGAGAAAAGATGATTTACAGTGCTGTCACATTAGACAGATATCAAATTATTAATAGAAATTATTTTAAAAGAACAATTTTACATGCATAATACAGACATTCGATGAAACAAAGACAAAAGATCTAACTTCCTAACAGAAAAATGCACAAGACATAAGGAACTGATTGTTATTTGAGTCTAACAACACCAAGAGTTATGCATTAGTGGGTAATATGCAGATTTTGTTAAACTGTTTGCAATATCAGTGTATGTATTTGAAGAACTTACAGGAAGCATCTGATACTGGCTTCCTGTGGTGAAGCCAGGAGGAAAGCCCTGGAGGAACCCACTGCTCCAGGACTCCAGCACAGGAACATGTGATCTTTGAAAGTTTAAGTGAGGTTATATCATGTGTCCTGTGCTGAGGTTGAAAGCCTAAAATCTGAAAGGTGGAGAGAAGGAGAAAGAGACAAACACATTTTGCCCAAAGCTGATTCCTGCTGGAGTTCCCTGCTTCCAGTCTTGTAGTGGCAAAGCTGAGGATCATGCAAACACATCCTAAAACCTTGCAGGCAAGTTTCTATCAGAAACATTGATGAGCTGAACCAGAGACATGCTTACATTTTAGGTTCCATGCGTCAGAAGTCACTGCAAAATTTTTAATTTTCTCCTGGAAGTTGTCTCCCTTTTCTGCCCCTCTTCTGCACAACTGTATAGCAGTTGTCTGTTGTTGCTTGTCTGATTTTATTGCAAGCTCTCTGGGAGAAAGATTTTGTACAGCAAAACAGATTTCTCTGTGCAGTGACCAAAATCATTCCTTCAATATGCTCAATTACCATAAGTCCTATTGAGAAAGATGCTGAGACTAATCAGAGAAGGGAGAGACATTGGGCACAATGACTGTACACTAACACTGATATACCTAAAAGGGCAATAGCTCATCAAAAAGAGCAGTTGGTTGCTTTCAGTCATTTTCTAAAGTGTTTCTAGAAAGGTTACAGTGAAGCAAAAAAGTTGGATTTATTTTTTTTTTTTAATATAATGAAACTCATATAGGAATGGATGATTGTAATGCAAAGTCCTTGTCAGTGGGCCTTTCTCAAAGCTATAATTTTTTTTTTTAATTACCAAACTTTAGCATGGAAAAAAAAAGCAGTGCTAAAGACCAAAACATACCAAGAAAGCTTAAATGAACAGAAAAGGATTCAGAAGCAACATGGAAAGTTCCGTACTTCTACACCTGTTTTCCCACTTTTCTCCAAAACCTCTCCCCTTTTCCCTTGTGCACACCCAGAAGAACGCAACTGATTTACAAACAGGTGAAGAAGGTTGATAGATCTGCAAACAAGCAAAACCTGGATGAGGGATCAGGGTGGACTGTAAAATAAACAGCAAACAATAACTGAGTATTCTTCGCTGTGCATTTAATTTACTTATTTCTTAAGGAAAAGTCAGCGAGCCTAGCCACAGAATTCCCTTACCATGTCCAGTGTCGGGAAGGTCAGCAGTGACACTCAAGAGCCAGTTATTACAACTTTGAGAAAGGCCCACTAATGGCTTTGCATTTCTATTGTCTATACTCATGTGAGTTTCATTACCTCAAAAGTCATCCCTGCTGGACCATTAAGTTTGCCTGGAATACACTGTACCTCAGAAACATAATTGCTTAATTTGGATGCCCTTACCAACCATTTTTATAGGTGTTAATTTAGGATTTGGATAGTCAGAGGGAGGCTTAAATTGAGTATCTGTGATAATATGTAGGAAGAATACTATGTACCTGATCAAACTTTCTGTGATAAGTCACAATAGGAACGGTTCAGGCAGTTTCTGGTAGAGATGAAATAGCAGGAAGCTCAGGATTTCCTAAGTTAACCCAGGTACCCACAGCCCCAAAGGACACTTTCAGACTCAGACAGTAGTCTCATGTAGCAGTTTTCCATATTTAAGTATTTATCACCCTTCAGAAAAGTGATGGCATCAAGAGCAAGAAGCAGCATCCCAGCATCCCATCCTCCAGTTTATGTAACAGATAATTTACTTGACATTCGTTGCCCTTCCTGGATCATTGAAAAGGTGAATTTTCCTCCTTATTTACTTTCTCAATGAAAAAAAAGAAGTAAAAATAAATAGGTGTTAAACCCAGAAACTGTGCTGGGCAAGTCTAGAGCTGAGGTACTGAGGTATGTTGAACTAGGCAGATATCCAGTCAAATCAATGAGACAAGGCTGACAGAAATTCTGAATGGCACCACGTCCTTCTTAGAACACTGTTTTCAACACATTTTCAAAACAAAAAAATGTGGGCCAAAAAAGTAAGTACCCATCTGGTATTTATCTGCAGTTCTGCAGAAGAACCACTTGCCAAAGGAGCAAGTTACGTTCTGCTTGATCAAAAGCATGTAACACCCCAGCAAACTTTTACATCCCTCTCTATCCCTCCCCCAGTCAGTTAGATATCTGTGGTAACGTAGTACGTAAAGACAGTCAAAGAGGTAAAAACAATGTTTGGAAACACAACCCAGAGCATACAGTCCTTGCAAAGAGAGTTGAGGGGTTCTCAGTAACAACCACATCTGCCAAAGCAGCTCCCCATTCATGCCTGCAGAAAATCACATCTCCCAGCTCATGAAGTCAGATGATTGTACTAAACTGGCTATTCCACTGCACTTTGAAATCTGGATTTCCATTAACAGTAAGGACACTGGCCTGCTTGCCTGGTTTCTCCCAGTTCATTCCCGCATCTCTTGTGCTGTGGGAGCCTCCTTTTCTCTCCAGAACTCCATCTGCCCCTTCATACAGGTCTTCGATTTGCCGTCTGTTAGGTTATTACCTGAAAGCAGGCTGTACATGCTGCTCTTCATTGGACTCCGAGCAGCGACACTGCAGCTAACGCTGGAGGCATTTCCAGGGCATGCTGGTGCCTCTTCCAACCTGTGCTTTCTCACCCAAACTCTTTTTTGCAGCTCTGGTACCCAAAGTAGCCCTGACTCTAGTCATCCAGCATTTACCATCCTATTGGTAAAGACCTGCTGTGCTGTCTTTAGAGTACCACAGTAATCTCTGTGCCTTTCATTCCTTCGTGAATCAATTGAAAATGAGGGGGTGCAGCTATTCTCTCCTCTTGAACAGTGAACAGACACTGCTTTGAATAATTAAATGTATGTGAAGAGAAATCTGCAGCAGTGAGCAGACCCAGAGTGGGTGGTATGGGGAGGCATTTCTCAATGTTCCCAAAGCTAATCAAGCATTTCTGAAATTCTGGGTAATACATCTAATCAGCTTGCTATGTGGGGTGAGTCTCTACGGTTACAGAGAGAAAAGAAACATCTCCCACTGAATCAAGCTGGCCAATCCCCCAACCCTGCTGTGGAGGTACACAGTTAAGAGGTACGAGTCTTCATCATTCCTGCTACGTTACAGAGCCTGCGCTTTAACATGCAGACCATTCATTTACCATCCTGAAAGTCTAATTCAAAATTTGCATCGCTGGTGAAAGTTTGTACTGTGATTTACTGGCTTAAAAAATAAATGCATTGATGCACTAAGCAATGAAAAACAACATATCTGGTATGTGATCTATTATAGCCCATCTTCAATGTATTTCCCAAAAGGCAGGCTACATTCTCATTTTCACAGATACCAAACCAGAACAGCTACATAAGGTGGATATAAGTACAGAAGGAAAATAAGATGAAACAGAGTAAGAAGCAGAGAGAGATATTAATTAAGTTACTGCACTTTGATATTTATAAACTGGTATGATGTTTCAAAGGCAGCCATTCTTTAACAGAGACTGTAATTCAGACCTCATGCCAACACATTCAAACATCACAGGGAAGGCAGAACAGTGCCTCATGCCTACTTTGAAATATTTTAAGTACCTGCCATCCACTTTGGCTGATGAGGTCTAAAAATGTATCTACAGTATATCCTGTAATGTTTTGGTTTAACCCCAGCTGGCAGCTAAGTACCACACAGCTGCTCACTCACTCTCCCTGCCACCCAGCAGGATTGGAGGGAGAACTGGGAAAAAAGTAAAACTTGTGGGTTGGGATAAGAACAGTTTAATAATTAAAATAAAAGATAATAACAACAACAACAACAGTAATGAAAAGGACAGAGGACAGGGGAGAGAGGAATAAAATCCAAATGAAAAAACAAACAAGTGATGCACAATGCAACTGCTCCACACCTGCTGACCGATGCCCAGCCAGTGCCCAAGCAGCGATGGGCAGGCACTGGCCAACCCCCCCCAGTTAATGTACTGAGCATGATGCTCTATGATACGGAATATCCCTTTGGCTAGCTCGGGTCAGCTGTCCTGGCTCTGCTCCCTCCCAGTTTCTTGTGCACCCACTCACTGGCAGAGCATGGGAAACTTGAAAAGTCCTTGACTTAGAGTAAGCACTACTTAGCAACAACTGAAACATCAGTGTGTTGTCAACATGATTCACATACTAAATCCAAAACACAGCATTGTACCAGCTACTAAGAAGAAAACTGACTGTATCCCAACCAAAACCAGGACATGCAATTACATGCAAACATTTTATCAATGGAGCCAGAGTATATTTTCAGGGCATTTGTCTCTCTCTTTCTCTCTGTCTAATTTGTATCTCTCCAGGGCCTTTGATATTGAGAGCTCTTCTGTACTCCTCCTATAACAGATCTACAATTTGTTGTTTTGTTCAGAAATATGCAAATAATTAAGTCAAATACTATTTCTGGTGCATATTCCATTCTGTAAGCTACACATATTCAATAATACACTCACTGTTAAAGTTTGCAATAATGATAGAAGGCATATGAAAAGCTTTTGACCTTTATGATTAAAACACTTGGATGACAGATAGGTTTTGATTAAGTGAGAAATGTCATAAAGCCATCAGTTATACATTCAAGGGCGGAAAGTTCCCTGCATCAACATAAAATTCTTGCAGTTAAGACTCAGACTCAGGAGGCCTTTGCTCAATTTACAGTGGTAGCACAGTATTTCTGTTTGATCACTGTACAAGGCACTTGGGATAATTCTCAGAAGTAATTAGCCTTTGCAGTGTCTAGGGTCAGGCATCTGTGTCAAGTTTAGAACTGAGATTTCATGCTCACTCCGCAACCTGAGTAAGATGTCTAAGGAAAGGATATTCATGAACATGGAGGAGCGCAATACAGGACGGACTTGGGCACTCGCTAGGTGTGCCAATAGGGTGCCTTTTCTGTCACCTGTAAAAGATAGCTGAGCTGCAAGAAGGCAGAAGATTATCATGAAACTAACTGTTCAGCTGCGTGGTGCTGGAGGCGTTTACTTCAGATATGCCCGTTCATGACATGTTGGAACCTGCAATACAACTGCCTTGTTTGGCTCCTGGTTTGAGAAGTCAGCAAGATGTGAAAGGATAGCATGGATACTCTTCGGGCTGGTTCAAAACATCGTCATGTTAATGAAACCTTTCCACATACTTCAGTTAGTGTTTGATCAGTAACATAACTGTCAAGAGCACCAAGCCCTTTTCAATACTTCTTATTGAAGTAATACTTCCCAAAAACTGTCAAGAAAACTGGTGGTGTCTACATCTGGATAAATTCAGTAACTACAAAAATACCACATGGGTCTCATTAATTTAATTACAGTAACTGAGTGACAATCAACCATCGCTTGTACTTGGTTGGATAAACTAGTAGTGAAGTTGCACTAGTAATGATTTGCATCATTGCTTGTTCTGATGATCAGTATCATCTTATCATTACCATTTGTTTATTGGATCCAACAGGGAAATGCTGTTGTAATGATTTAAGGGACAAGGATCCCTGATCTCAAAGTCTTTTTGAGAGACTGCGGTGAATTTCAGTCATTTGGCAGGACCAGGAGCCGCATACCCAAGCTGTTCAGCCCACATGATAGAACTTTTCCTAACGTTAAGAAACAACAACAAAACACGTTTTCTTGGGGGAAAAGAAAAAGAAAAAAACCCAAACAAAACCCCATGATTTTCCCTCTCACTATTTGGTATTTCTTGGTTTTTTATCACCCTTTAGGTATATGAATCCACACAATATACAAGGAGCCATTAACCAGCTGAACTCTAGTTAAAAGCTTATTTCATGTGTTTTTAAGTTGAGATAAAAATGTTACTGATTCCCATGCCAGCTGTTATCTCTCAACTGCACAGCTACTTGTTTTCTAATATGCTGCTTATTAATACGCAAGCATTAGTTCTTTTTAAAAATTGCCTGTCAAGTTGCTTTTCTTTAGAAGGTGCCTAGTAAGTATTCAATTTACAGCGTCAGGTTCTTCTGTTTTATGTAATCTTCCTCGCATTCCTTTGTATTCAGCTTCATTTGGATGTACCCAACAAACCTTTTCCCTTTGTGCATTCAGTTTTTTCTTTGACATTTTAAACAACCATTTTTCCCATTGAAGCCATTTTAGTAAAAAAAAAGTTCAAGTCAAGGGCAAGTTCTCTCGTAACAATCAGTTTTGTTGAAACACTTCTCAGATATATTTTCAGCTTATCTTCAAGCATAGATATTCATAAGATCAGTTTGCCTTGCAGACTCTGTGCTAGCTGATAGCGAAGAAGAGAGGGGAAAAACAAAAGTCCCGGTGTGATTGGCATATCCCAGGCGGAGTCTGCAGATCGGCAGTTTAAGAACAGCTTGCCTCTAAATGTGGGCTGGGATTCATAGAGTAACAATGAGCATGGAGATTGCACAGGTCATTTGGTCAAAATAAATAAATGCCCTTACCCCAAATGCTGGCTGCTTACTCACTCACAGCATTAATGACTTCAAGGTACAGCATGACAAATAAAATATTAGATATATAGGGGTGTAACAGGGAAGGGGAAGACTTCTAAAGAAGTCACAAAGTTGGATAAAAGAAGTACTTAAGTAAAATGGTATTGTGGTTTAATCCCAGCCTGTACTAAGTGTCACGCAACTGCTCACTCACTCCCCACCTCGGTGGGATGGGGAGGAGAATCAGAAAAAGGTAAAACCTGTGGTTTGAGATAAGAACAGTTTAATAATTGAAATAATAATAATTGCAATGAAGAGGAGAGGGAGGGAGAGGAATAAAACCCAAGGGAAAAAAACCAAAGTGATCCACAATACAACCACTCCCCACCCACTGACCGATGCCCAGCCCATCCCCAAGTAGCGATCAGCAGCCCCCAGCCAGTTCCCCCAAGTTTATATATTGAGCATGACGCTCTGGGGTACAGAATATCCCTTCAGCTAGTTCGGGTCAGCTGTCCTGGCTCTGCTCCCTCCCAGTTTCTTGTGCATCTGCTCTCCAGCAGAGCATGGGGAACTGAAAAGTCCTTGACTTAGAGTAAGCAGTACTTAGCAACAACTGAAACGTCAGTGTGTTGTCAATATTATTCACATACTAAATCCAAAACACAGCACCATACCAGCTACTAAGAAAATTAACTGTATCCCAGACAAAACCAGGACAAATGGGTAACTTCAACTCATTAACAGAGGTTCATTTCACAGCTACTTTATTCAGCAGAACTCAGGATAATTACCACTCCTCAAATGCCAGTGGTCACCCTCTATATTTCAGTGAAATGCTAGCCCTTTCCTTTAATGTCTTAACTGTATTACTACCATTATATCTCTGCTAGAGATTTGGCTCTGAAAAGCCATTAATTATAGATGCAGGTTTTTAATCTTTTTTTATTTTCTTTAGCATAAAAATGAACTTTACTAAGTTCCTCACATACTCCAAAATCCTTGTATTTCCTCTCCTCAACATGAAGCATGTTATTAACAAAATCTCACAAACAATTCAGCTCACCTATTGCCATCTATTAGGCTCTTCCTACACATGCACATTTTTAGAAACACATTGTTAAAACAAGCATGATTGTTGACTTTCTTGGCATAACTGTACAAAAAATTAGGACTTCCCTTTAAGGAAAAAACCACTGGAGTCCTCCTGACCAGACACAAGCTCGTTCCCACCAGGCACGGCTACAACGCTGTAGTTTACTCTTCTGCAAGTGTGCATCCTTTCCCCATTTGTACTTAAAGAGCTTCATCATTGAGCTCGTAATTACTCCCAACTGGTTTCTCCTCACCCATCCTTTTGCAGGTAGCTTCTCTCACCTGTGGTTTTCATTCCCTTTCATTATCTATGTATGTGGCAGCAAAACCCTGGCTTCTCTCCCCTTTCTAGCTTTATCAGCTTTCAGGCAAGCACTTTTTCAATTAACAGTCTTCTCATTCAGTGCCCCACTCAGTATTTTTCCTCTTCCAAACAGCATCCTATCTGGGGACATAAGAAGCCCTCAGTGTAAATGCTCAATATTTGCATAACACCAATCCACTGAGACAGGTACATCCATGGTTGGATAGAGACACATCTCAAGAACTAACTAAGCTCACATATCTGTGAAGGTAGCCAGTCACACATATCTATCTACATCATATCCCAGAGAATTGCCATGGCAATGTCAATTTTAAGCTCGATACAGAAACAAGCTGTGTCCTGCTTGTTCTCTAGGCCTGTTTCTGTTCAGTACATCTCCAAAGGAAAGGATCAGTCACGATATTTTGCTGCTGAACAAAGAACAAAGCTTCTTTCAAATGCTGGGGTCATTCCCAGTGGTTAAGTCAGAAGTCAAGAGATATTTGCCAAGATGATTTCATCTTTTAAAGCTTCAGTACTTTTAAGAAAATTTTGAATTACTTTCAGAATTAGAACAACTAAGCAATTGTAAAACATATTTTGCAATTAATGTAATTGCTTTCAGCCATATTTCTTGGACATTTTGTATTTGACAGAAAGAGGGAAGAGATTATGCCAATTTTTTTAATGTAAGTGGTGAACTTGATGAACTCAACAAGTTACGTGACAGCCTTGATCTATTTGTACCTGAGAAGAAGTGAAACACAAGTTTTTGTCTGGAATGAATTATCGGAGGAAAAAGATAAAATGTTGACATTAATCTTCATCATGGTGAATAGTGTAGCCATTACTTACTGCTGTTAGATTGTGCTCCAGGTTATACTGACACATACTGAGACATTGTTCACTACAAAATGACTTCAAACGGGGGCGTTTTTCAATTTTTTCATTGTGCAGGGCAGCCATGTCTCTCAGAACACCATATGGCAGTAGTATACCTCAGACCCTCATGGCATATGATGAGTTCCAGACAGACTGTATGCAAAGTGTGTCTAGTGATGTTCATCATCCTCCACCAGCCACCCACAAGCCATTTACTGCCTGGTTTCCTCTCTCTCTCAAGTTCACCAAAGTAGCGAAGTAGGACAATTAACTAAACAGCTAGTCTTGAGACCTCACAACCCCCAGAGAATCTATCTAGCTATTATACACGTCCTCTTAAAGTGGTTTTCAAAAACAGGCCAAGTCCTGTAATACAAAACGTTCTTCCCTCATTCCTTACCAGATGGTTTTCAGCCTCCTCAGCTGCTCCCTTGTTTGGCCTCTGTCTCTCAGAGTTCATCTCACACATAAGCTCACCATGGCAGAGTTTAATAAGTCAATGTATCCACCTGGCACCATAATACCAATTCCAGCTAGCACCTTATATTTGGGTGTCCCTTCAGTTCTCACCTGCAGCAGCTAATTCCACCTCATGCCTGTTAATTACAAAGCACACTTCTCAAGTTCTTTCTGTAGTTAAATGAGTTGGCACCTATGAAAGGCGTCCACAAATTCAGAGCCCATTTTCCTGCCAATTCCTGACTTACAATTTTTTATATTTCCTCCTTTGCTGTCAAACATTTTCTGTCACACTGCACAATACTCTGCTTTCAAAATTAACTTCTTAAATGCAGGAAAGTTTGTTAGTTTTCTCTTCCATCCTTGCTTTATTTTCTTTACATGCTGATTTATAAGTGCTCAGACATCTTTCCAGTTCCGCTTCCTACTCTGCTCTGCATGCTGGAAAATATAGGTTTACTTCTGCCCTTTGCCCTTCTGCGAGCAGCTTTTAGCACTTTCCCAACATGAAGACACTGATGTCTGGCTTTATGCTTCTGCATTCTGCAAAGTTCTTATCTAATTATCTAATCTTACCTAATTATTCCTATCAATCTGCTGCATTTTCTTGCCTGGTATCTTGGTGACCACATTCCCTTTCACAGCCATTTCCTGCGTAGTACCCCACTAATCTATTGTAAACTGCCTGCTGATGGAAGGAGGGTAGCTGCAAGCAGCCGGTGAGCTCAGACAGTAGGTATTGCTATTGGTAGTGAGATGAGATCTGGTCAGGGATAGCTGAAAAGCATTGATCCCTAAGTATTGGGTGTATTAGGGGAAAAAATTCCAGGTTAATATGTTGGTGTGGTTCTTGTAGTTGCACTGGGGAGGATAACATACGTACATTACAACTATTCTTGGGACCAGACCTTTATTTTCTCACCTGACTTAATGCCATGTGGAAAAGCATTCATAGACTTTTTTGTCCTCCGATGCATGCAATACATGTTTGGAAAAAGATCAACAACTTTTAGCTTTGGAAAGATATTATTCTTACTAATACCCATGCTCACGTGAACTGAGAGTGTTAAGGACATTGCCTTGTCCGCTTGAAGAAGAAAAGAAACAAAAACAATTCTAAATTTAGTGTAAGCTGGTTAAAAACTGCTTTAATTTTGAGCTCATTGTCTTATAAGGTACTTCACACCAGCGATATTTTGGACAGAGTTAAAACAGGACAACTTGCTTGTACATAAAACGGCTTAGTTCGCCTGAATACCCTGTGTCCTGTTGGTTATACCTAGAGAAATCCTTGAATACAACGGTACCAGCATTTCAACTCAAGAAGCAAACACATGAAGAATTATAAACAAAACTGGCCATAAACGTCTACTTAAGCATTAATTAGGTAAAATATAATGTGATTATGACATGGAGTTTACTACTTCCTCACAGTTCTTACTGGAAATAATTAATTAGTTTGAGTATTTCTGGTTCGAGCTGTTAAGTTCATGTTTCCCCAAGCAACAGTGTCAATATTTAAAAAGTTTGTGCCTGTGCAGGTAGGCAGAAAATCACCTTACTCCCCTAATTATTTTGATAAGCGCTAGAGGCAACACAGTTTTCTTCATGGTGCTCTGTCAGTATTTCCTTAGCAACTTTTTTTTTTTTTCCTTCTTTTCGCTAAACAGGAAGAGAAGTAGAGGAAAGTCTTGCTAAAGTCTGAAAGCTGTGTGTTCTAGGTAAAGACTTTTTTTTTTTAAAAAAAGAAAGTAATTCCCTTATTAAGATGAAATGTCACCATCCAGGCACTAAATCTGACACAAAGTTTTTGAGGTCTTGCAAGATTTATATTTGACCTTTCAAAGAACTAAAGAGTTCCAAAAAAATGATTTCTCTCAGGGGCAACCCTTTGGGTGTTCTGAGCAATAAAATCGTCAGAGCCATTTTTAACTTTGCTTCTGTTGCAGGAGAAACGTTTTGTCCCATAGCCTCATTAAATAAGTCTATTTACTACTAAGTGTAGTATACACAATACTAACTGTAGGTTCTGATGTGCAGTGCTTATGATCACTCCATTTGAAGCACCTCATTAGGCAAAGTTTACCTAACTGTAAGAGTTTATCAATAGGCTTTTCATACCTATTATGCTCAAACATCTTCTTTCCACATCCATTATTTTCCTTCTTAAAAAAGCTTAAATGCTGTACAGCACATTTTTACCTTTGTGATGGTCTGCTGGTGCTCTTGCAATAAAATGCAGGTTATTTATTCATGTTATGAGAGTATCTTGCAGAGTCTAGTCAGAGACTGATACACCATTTCACAAGCTGATGGATAAAACCAATAGAACATACCAAAGCTTTTTCATTCTCTATGGAGAATACAAAATGCTAAAGCTTTACAAATTGCAGTGAAGTTTCTTTATATCTTTCCGTGACTCCTGATATATCCACTAGTGGTCACCCCGTCAGCTGATCTAAATCAGCATGCTTCTGTTAGCTCCGTGCTTGATCAGTCAAGTGAACACAGCTTGCATCATCTGAAGAACTGGTCCTTTTTTTAAATTTTCTGTACTCACACCCAAGAGTATTTGATTTTATTTTCAATAATAGGAAACAAACAAAGAAGTTACCTTATATACTGTGCTATTCATATGTGGACAGAACACTGAGATTGGCCAGCTATATGTACTATGAGCCCACAGTCTGTCAGCTGCATTTGTTCCAAAATACATTGCACAGTCACCATCTGTCAATCATAAACTCTGTGGCCAAAGAGCAATTTATTCATTTAGAAATACTGAACAACACAGTTGCTTGTAGAAATGCTAACAAAGGTTATTAGAAATGCTGACCAGCATTATAAACAAATATTGATTGGCTTTTGTTTCCTTTTTTTAAAAAAAATAATCTGCTTTAGAACACATTTTAATAAGTAAGGAATCCATTGATAATTTGGCGTAGGAACAAGCTACTGCTCTAGTCAATTAATTCAGTAACTTTGATGGTTGATTTCTTGCCTTACCAAAAAGCCCAGCATTTCAATAAATAATCTTTCTTTCCCATTTGATAATTAAAGCAGCTTAAAACAGAGACAGTTTCAGGACTAAAGGTGTACATTTCAGAACTGTAAAAGCTGCTGGAGTCCATATAAAAGGATGAGGACAGCTTACTACCTATGCGTAACCAAAAGGAACATTGGGGAATGAAAAGAATCTCATACAACCCCTATAATATAGAAGCAATTAAGAGGTAAATCAAAGAAGATAGACTTTTTAGTCAAGAACTATAGACTTCAGAATGTTTCTAATCTCTGGTTAAAAGTGAGAATAACTAACTGTACACAGAGACCCTTCAAAGAGTGAACGCAGATATGAGGATATCACCAGCCTCCAGCCTGAATAACCTCTTTTTAAGGAAGGCCAGAAAGCATCACAAGCCTGAGTATATCACCCTTTCTTTCTGAGATGCAGAAGAGGGAAGCTGGAGATGTGATGGGCCTTTCTTAATTTTTAATAACAAGAAGCATGTTAATGGTTCTATGGAGTTACCGACAGAGGCATCTAGCTATCAAATCTTGCATTATCATCTGCTCATAGTTGGAATGTTGTTACTTTACCTCCTGCTTAAAATATGGCAACTGGATGCAGCTTCATAAAGTACCTTCCCCCTAAAGCTTTTCTTAGCTTGAAAACTGTCATTTGCCTGATATAAAGAATAACACCCAGCTCTGCAATTTACTGCATGAGACCCATGTCTATACAAAACATCAATATTTAATCACAGTATAGAGTAGATTACAACATAACACTCTTAAATTTTCCAGATATTACTTTTATATCTGTGTTTATATCAGACTAACATTGCTTAGGTTCACCGAACAGGTAGCGTTCCAGGACTCAGTTCTTTGTCTACGAACATCACTCATGCTTTCTCAACTCTTGCTGCCTCCGAGGAAACTTTTTTTTTTCTCACCCTCACAGAACATATGCTAAAGGCATACAGATATAAACAGACAAAAATATTTACCTACCACTAATTGGATTGTGCTTTTGTATGTCATAATTAAAATTTTTGAATGCAGTCTTTATAATCTAACACTTGCATCTTCTTAAGTATAATAAACCAGTTATACTTCGGAAGTGATGTTTTCCACTCTTGTCAGAATGTTAAGGAGAAAAAAAAATTCAAACTTTTGTCCCCGTTTGCCTTTCTGAAATGTTTCTATGCTGCTGGAGAATCAAGATTGCATAGGTGCACTTGTAAATACATTCACATGAACAGTAAACAAAAACTTTGTATAGTTGAGTGAGCTCTGATCCATTGCTCACTCTTTACCCTGTTCCCTCTCATGTTCAGTATTTGCATAATTCACACACTTCCCTGAAGATGTAAAGAAAAATGCTATCTTTCAATGGTTTGGAACTTGTATCATAGTCTTAACTCACTGATCTGGCATTTTAAAGTACCCACTTTACATACGAGCATGACCTCTTTTTACATTTGATGTCTTAGAGTTTCTAAGACATTTCCTTGACTGAGATAACATACAGGTGTAATGAATGAATACCTGGCATAGATCGTGAGTTTTTACTATGCTAAAATTAAACTTCTGGGTCAAAGGTCCGTCAACTTCATTTAATATCAAGAAGAGGCAGAGTAACACACTAATATATCTAGTATTTAAAAAACCTAACAGTTGAAAAAAAAAGAAATTAAAGCTAGATAATTGAAAAGGAAATTCATAGCTAAAATAATCCAATACATAAGCCAGTAACACTTCGTAAGTAAATTCTCCGTTGTAGCTGAGGTCTATGTCCTGCAAATTCCTATCATAACTGACTGTTACATTTTAAAGTATATATTAAAGCAGGGATTTGGGTTTTTTTGAACAAAGATTTAAAGTGCAAGCTTAAAAAAAAATAATACTTTCCCGGGGAATATTTCTTTCTACTTTATCTTTGGAAATTTGCATAATGCAGGTGAGTTTTTTCCTCTCCAGTGCATTTTTAAAAAGTTCCTATGAATTTATGACTGTACTACTCTTTTTTGCTATTTGAACTGTTAATAAGTTTAACAACAGAATCACAGAATGGTTGAAACTGGAAGGGACCTCTGGAGGTCATCTTGTCCAACCCCAAATAATCCTTAATAAACTTTTAGGATCAGTGATATTCTGGCAATAATTTCAACAAAGTAGTTCTAATTCACACTTTAAAAGAATTTCCATTTATCAGACTTAAAAGCATGGTTGCTTTGTTATCTTTTATTTCACGATACAGTTCATCATACATCAATGAGAAAAGGTAGAAAAACATAATGCCATGGATGACATTCTCAGAAGATATAACTCAGATTCTACCTATGCAACAAACTCGACAAATTTACAGTATTTTCATAGCTTCAATTCTCACAAGATGAAAGGGACAGGTTGGGTTTTTTTCTCCAGATCTTTGGATTTTAAAAATAAAGATGTTCAAATTCAATAAAAGTGGTCAGCAAAATCCTGTATCATATTCAGGCTATTGACTCCACATCATTATTTAGATTACTACATGCATATTACTAAAAGGTGACATAAATATTAGTGAATCTGTTTTTTATAATACATTGTATAATTAACTTTTATTAATAATATATAATAAATATATACTATATATTAAATAACTATATAGTGTAATGATAACTATATAGTATAAATATAAGATAATTATGGAGTATATTTATTCTACACACTGTGTTATACTATACTACACCTACTCAAGTATAGTACACTATACTTATACTACATAATTCTATAATCTTTGTGGTATAATATATTAGTTATACATCATTGCTGCTGCTAGATGTTACTGATGGTAGGGAAATGGAGTACAAAGTTTGTTACACTGCTTATAAAACTGTGTATCACCACCAGCTGCTGCTGGTAAAGTTCTGCTGGGTTGAAATTTCACCCAAGGCCTTCAGTTTTATTTGTGTTATATTTACTGTTTTTCATTCTACCAACAGTTTTGCTGATACTTCAGAGCTGTTGATTCAGCATCATTTATAAGGCATTTGGGTTTTTTGGTAGTAACAGCCTTTTTCAGATCAATAAAAGCTGAAGATAAATGGTGATAAATTGACAGCTTCTAAATTCCCTTTAAATCTAGCTTTATTATCACACATCTTTATTGTGCTAGTTCATCAGAGCACAGAGGCTTCATCATTCATGTCCAGTACCATGGCTATATTCCTTTGCAATGCAAACCACACCAATATCAGATTTCTTATCAATAAACCAGTGGCACTGTGTTATCTGGCAAATGAATGAGAGACCTAATAATTAAAAGTATTATTTCTTTTACTAGAAAAACCATTTAACCCATGTTTTTCTGGTTTTCTGTCAATAAATGAGGCACTCATTTGATCTCACAGGGAGATACAAAGCTGAATCAATAGGTACAGTATTCTGTTGGTGCTAGTCCTTTCTTGAATCAGTAAAGCCTTACCAGTTTTTCCAAACCCTGGAATTTAGACTTGATATTTGAGTCCTTATGTTACATCTTTTTACCCTCAGGAAAAGCATCCTCAACTTTTATGAAAAGAACTGGTTATAGAATTAGATAATAATGTCTGCCTAAATGTGCACTAATATTAACCTCTGCCCTGTCAATAAGGCAGTATGGAGGCAGATTAGGTCTTACATTTAATTATCATTTTATTCCACTGAAGTTTTGTCTTGTTTTCTGCTTTTGCACCTCATTAGTCATGATCAAAGTGTATTCCTCTTAATAATGCCTTAATGTGATGCTTTGATCACATTTTCTGACTAATTTGAAAGTCTGTTAACCAAATTGCAACAGAGCCTGCTGCATCTGAAGTTTTTGGAACTATTTTCCTGGGGCCATTTTACTCTGACAAATTTTAGGTATTTAACTGAGGTTCCTGGAAGCCTAGTTGCTCTGGACTACTTCTATAATTGACAGAAAAAGACACTTGCAGTGAAAAGTGAATAAAGTACCTCCAGAGGACAATTTGGCCCTTCTGTAGGGCACATCTTTCTCAGGTGGTTTCCACTGACTGAAAAAGGAGACTCTGTTAACCAGGACCTGAACTTCAGAAGCCTATTTAAGTTCCTAGAAATAACTAGGATAACTTTGGTCTGTGTTTTATGAATGTGCCTATGATCCTTATCCCTGTCTTACTCATGAAGGGTGATTTTAATGATTCTCAGATATGGGTATTAACGGACAACAAAATACGTGCATCCTTGAGCTCTAAGCACATCTCTCTATGGGCTCTAGAATAACCACCTTAAATGTAGGTAATTTTTTTATAGACCTTGCACTTCCATACATAGTGTATCTTACCCATTTCAACTATCTATATGATTGCTTTCTTGGAGGCCACCTTAAAGCCATCTTAAACCTTACTGGCAGAAATCTTTTGTCCAAAGGAGTCAATGCACTCCAAAATTCATCCTCAAAAATGTACCCAAAGTAATGTTACTGTATGTAAGTAGTTCCACTGTCAACTTGTTTCTGCCTCTGAAAATTTTTTGGTGAAGGATCGGTCACATAGTCAATGGAAATACAGGCAGCAAGGCCACATGATTGAGCATCACTTGTTCAGAAATCAGAAACTACTTCAGACAATGGAATAAAAAATATTTGGTAGGTAATTATGAACCCCTGAGAGAACAGCTGTGTCAAAACCCTCATTAGTTAGAGGCTGGCTTATATCCTCCTTTTTCTGTGTACCCAGCCACCAGTTTCTTAGATATTCCATATTTACCTTATCTTAGTGACCTCTAGGGCAGATTATGTCTAGAATTAGGGTTACCTGTCTTGCTGAGAAGCTGTAGGAGCACGCATGCAGGAGAAATGAATTGATAGGAGCACTGTGCGTTTTCTGACTCAATGGGATCACTCAAAACAAAAATGGAGATACAACAGGCTGTAAAAGTACTATCCACACAGTGATCATACAACAGGCTGTAAAAGTACTGTCCATACAGTGAACACTTTTGCATAGCTGTAGATAATGCTTCAGAAAGTAGTAAGTGACCAAAATAAAAAATAGCTAAAATTTAAGGCTCAAACATAAAGTTTGGCAGTGGTTTTCTGGGGTTCTGCTGTACTGGTGATTAAGCAAGGTTCTTCCTTTAACTCTTGGAACATGCTCCCTAACCTGCAGTTTTGTACTGTGCAGTGAGACTTCATTTTCCCATCAGGACAGTCTTTGTATTTCTTTCCTATTCAGTGAACACAAATTTATTGTTAACTTGTGTAGCTGCCCAGACACTCACAATTAGCACTTTCATTTTCTGCCAGTTGTTTAGTCACATCTAATCATTGTGAGAGGTGCAGAAAATCTTTTTTAAAAATCATAGAGTTTTCACAAATGCATCTTGACAACTTTGCCTGGCTTTATAATTTATTGTGTTCATTTTCCTACGGTGGCAATGAATTCTAACTCTTATTACCGTACAAACCCCAGCTGCCTCTTACTCAGCTGATATAAGCTCCATATAAAGAAACCACCAAATCTTTAACACTTTACAAAGGCAAACAGTGACATTTTCTAGAGTGTTAGGACCTGGTCTAACTCTGTTGACAAAAAAAAAAAGTCTGCTTGGGTGAAGTCTTCCATTCTGAACAGTCTGAGTCTTGCTTATGACTATAGATTGGTTAAGTCTTATTCCGAACTTCAGATCCAACTCAGCTCTTGACAATCCAACTGTAGTTTGTTAACTAGTTAGAGTTAAAATTAATTCAATTCCAAAATGCCTTAGATTTTTTTAGTTAATGTGATTTTAATAAATATCATGAAGAACTGAGAAGGTGTGCTATGCGTTCAAGCAAACTTGGCAAAATAGCCATTTTAGGGATTATTTCAGTAATTTATTTGATTATATTGGATGAAGGAAAGGTAGAATCTCCAAAAAGAAATTTTAGTAAATCAATTCTCTTTCTGCTGACCTAGCCAGGATGTAGAAGCAGATATGTTCCCCTTTCTTGGCACACCATCTTTGGCAGGCTGTGACACTGTACTGTGAGAAGGCAGGAATCAGAGCAAGGGCAAACTGTCAGAAAGCAGAAAAGTTGAGGAAGTTTTACAGCCAAGAAACAAGAGAACTGCTGCAACAGCTTATGACACGCTGGGTGCAGCGTGGGCTAGCTGGAATGTAGTTCAGAGCAGGATGTGGAGAAGCTGTGAGCTGCAGGAACCCTGCAGAAGAAGGAATTGAGAATTGCTTACAACATGCTGTAGCTGGATGCTGGCAGATACCCTTTTTATAGAAGGAAGTTGAGGTACGATAGAGGAAAGCCTCAAAGCTTCTGGGACACAGGGCTTGGAGCTAGCACAAGCTTTAAAAGAAATGAGAATAATGCTTTGGGCAATGAGTTAACCCAGATCAAGAAATGAAATTGCTCTCCTACAAGCCTTTATACTTAATCTGCTCCAGTTTGAACATTGTCTTTTAGGCAGTTAGGCCACATGAACCTGTGTGTATGTTCAAGTGTGTGCATATCAGTGTTTGGAGAGAGTATGTGTGCATACCCCAAACAAGGCAAGAGAGAACATGATCCTGAAAAACAGATCTTTAAAAGGAGCGGACAGGCCTTGCTTCCAAACTGTCTTTACCCCGTACTAAACTTTCCCCAAAGAACACACAAGACAGGGATTCTACTCCAAATTGTCATGGAGCCTCTGTACCAATGATTTGTGCAACTACCTGCCCTACCTTGTATCCATCTGATCTTCCAACAGCAACTAGCAGCTAAAGCACTTTCCTGCTCTACTGAGTACATCAAATAGTTTGGGCTATGCTAAGGCGAAGCTGTTGTCTAGTTCAAGTCATTCTCACAGGCTTAAATCTTCCTCAGAATGAACAGCTTCATGGTGGAGAGGCTGCTTGGATAAAATTGTCCCTATACACCAACTATGCTCTTGAAAATGAACTTAGAATGTGATCTGAATTATGCTGGTTACTCAGTAATAACTTCTCTGACTATGCACTATTCTGACTTTGCTTACACATATATCCAAGGAAAAGAATAACATAAAATTAAGTAATCATTACACAAATTTATGTTTCATTTTGTATAGTTCTGATCTAAATTTGCACTGTGTCTCCAAGTATTTAAAATATAAGGAAGCATCAACTTGATGTCCCAGTTCAGGCCCGTCGCTTGTTAAAATATTCAACTGTATAGACAGCAAAAGTGGCTAACACTTTCTGACAATAATACTCTAAAGAGTAGAGAGGAGATGTAACAGAACAGGAAATTTATCTTGCGCACAAAACAAGTATGAAATTCAGCAAGATACTAAATCATATCAGCAGGAGAAATGACTTTTTCATTAGGAAACTGAAACTGAGGTGAAGTAGTCTGAAAAAATGGATAATGAAATGACATAAATATCTGACAAAATTCAGTGGGCTCAGGTGTGCTTTGTATTGAACTTGCTGCTCTTAATACAGGAAATAGGAGCATTTATAAACATATTCAAAGTTTCAGCAGCTTACCAACAGGTAAACAAATAAAAATAGCTCATTGATTTACAGACATGTCAGGGTTTTCAAAACGTGAAATTTGAGTAGCAGGGTGATAGGACAGTTTCGGCAGTAGCTACCACATCAAGCATTTTTTCCCAGCTAGTTTAATTATCTTGTTAAAGAAACCATTGGCATATTTTACAGGAGCACCAAGTCTAACAAAATCTGACAAGAGTTAAGATCATATACGCTTCTTAGTCCTTGGAAATGATGTGAAGAATAGTAGCTTTATCTGGGTTTAGTTGCTAAAGGGGAAGCCAGGATATATCTGGATAGAAGGCTAAAATGTTCCTCCCAGAGCATACTTGTCCCTAAGCCACTCGCGAGGCCATCATATCGCCTGCACAAGTGACTGTCAACAGGCACTTCAATGCATCCAGACAGGGAGCTAGATCGTGCAAGAGGGAGGTTGCCTGGGTTGCTGACATTAGGTGATGAGTGCCCTTGCCAACAGATAATAGCAAGACTGCAAGGACTCAGGTGTGTTTCTCCCAGAGTCCTGTGGGAACACGCAGACCCAAGGGGATGCACAGTGCTGCCTGCAGCTTAGCGTCACCCATCGCCCCCGCTCTCAGGCTCTGTGCACTGGGTGCAGCTCATACTGGGAGCAAGCCACTTTGCTTCACTGTGAATGTGCTGTATGGCTATAGCTGGGGGAAGAGGTAGAGGAAAGAAAATCTTCGTGTCTCACACTGACAGACAGTATGAAAGTTAGGAGGACTGATGAACACTACTAGTTTTACTTGGTTACAATACATCATCACTTCAAACAGAGACAAAGTAGAAAAAGCTCCATTAGTAGAGAAAGGTGAGTAGTTTTGTTTTTTGGAGGATGGGACCACTCAAAGGCCTTTTCTGCCCTGAGCTGTAAGAAGAAGGACCAGAAATCTCTGCTTTTGTCACAGGTATCAGACAATGAATATATGCTGGGAATCTGCCATGTTGCAGAGTGAGTGAACTGTTTGTTGGACCTTCTGCAGGGATTCTTGCTGACCTAGACAATGTTTTATATTAATGGGAAGTAGAGCTTTCCTTTTAGACATACAATGACAGAACTGGCAGATTCTCTGACAAATACTGGTCAGATCTCTGTTTGAGATATTAACTTCATCGAGCTAAAATTTACAATCAGTTGTCACTATATCAAAGTCATAATTTTACTTGTTTGTAATAGATTGGCAATGTTCAACAGATACCAACTGACCCATATATCACTGGCACCTTATCAGTGACATGAGACAAAAAGAAAAATTTCTTTGAGAGCTCCAACTAGAAATAGCTCACACACTACAAAACCTCACAGACCCAAGTAAGATGTTTGTTTGTGCTGTACTTTGCATCCCTCTTACTTCAAATGAATTTTTGCAAAACTGGGAACCTTGGATATAAAAAAATACTGTCAGGGACTGAGAACCTCAGTAGACACATATCACCACATGGCTGAATTAATTAACTCAGTGGTGTGTGGTTGATTTGTAGCAACTAGACCACCATCTAGCCTCTTGTCAAAAACACTAAGAGGTAAATAAACTACACTGACATAATGTTTTTCTTGAATAAAATTAATGAATGTCTTGAAAGCTACTGTAATCTTGTTTTCCTATTTTGATTAAACTATTTATTAACTATTTTTTTCCATTTTTGAGTATGCACCTATTAAATGCTACACATAGTTTTATAACTATCAGTCCTACAAATAGAATACATACATACTGTGAAATGACAGTATATTGATATCTAAAGTTTCTTGACTCTTACACTTCCATTAATTAATTCCCATAGCACCTAAATGACTGATAAAGAGATTTTGCTGCAGCATGGATAATTTGGTAAAATCCATACACATACCTAACTCTGCCAGGATTGCCTTGTATTCCATACATACTTGCTTGCAGGGCATCATTTCTCATATATTTTCAAAGTATGCCTAAGTCCAGAAAAAATGTATGTTCTTCCCAGTCCTTCAGCCCGGACTTTTATCCTTCCACCAAAAAGGCAGAGAGAAAATGCATGAATATAAATGCTCAAATTTCTTTTCTATCTGTGGTAGCACGAGTTCAGTTTTCAGAATTCTGTAACAAACAAACTAGATACTTATGCAGAACTAAATATTGGACAAGAAGGTGGGGAGAAAGTAAATGTTAGCATATCCATCTCAAAATAGGGAATATTGGTTTCAGTGAATACTCTAGTGGATGCCCTTGTTTTCAATTTTTCCTGCTGACTAGCTTAGTTGACTTCTCATGCAGCTGAATGTCCATTGTGAATTGGGTTTGCTGCATTCAAAACTTCCCCCGTGTTTTGGAGAGAGCTTAATAAAATTCATGGACCTAAGCACACGTAAATACATTATACAATACAGAGGAGCTGTAGGCACTTCAGGAGGGATTAGGGAGAGGATAGGATTAGCCACTGTTCTGAGCAGAAAACCTCCAAAAGACAGCAATTTAAGGTTCTAAATCAAACGAGAGTGCTCAAGGTATGGTGGAAATTTAAATAACACAACTGCTGGAAAAGGACATATTTGATTTAATCTTTTTCTATCTTTAGATATCTAATTCATAATTTTCACTCTATCAGACACCCAAAAAACAGCTGCTGCTAAAACTGAACTTTTAGCAGTTAGAATTGTCTGTTCTTGAGAAGAGTGTGTGTGCTTTGTTTGGTTTCGTTTGGGTTTTTTTCTTTTCTTTATTTTAAAGCATTAATAAATGCTTTGTTTTACAGCATGAATTAATTATTTATTTATAATGGTTAATTAAGAGGTTTGCAGGAGTTGAAATTAATGAAAGACATTTTACTTTCTCAGACTGAAAGACAAAACCAAGAGAAACTTTGGAGAGCTACAAGAAGTAGAGGTCTGTAAGTTATGTTATTGTAGAACAACGGATCTTGGGGTGAAACGTGGATACTGACAAGGACACTGGAACTCTCCTAATTTAATTCAGTTAGAAGCCTCTAGCCTCCATCCTTCACCACTTTCAGAATAATACTTCCTAAGCTTTGGTCAATTAAAATTAAAATTAAAATTGAAAGGAAGTGATGCCAAAACCATGTCTTATTTTAATATAGCAGAAAACAGGCAGTATTTGTAATCTTCTTATGTCTATATTCAAATATTAAGTGAATTGTAATTTAATTAGGTACATCCATTAAAGATGCTAGTAAATGTCATCACTGCAGTGTGCATTACGAAAGTATGAAATAAGAACCATCAATTCGGTTTTAAATGAATATATATCTGCTAAGGAACTAGCTCAATAAGTCTCTTCTCATATACTAAAAGATCATTGTGGTGTCAGAAAACATGAGGATTATCTGTAATTTGTCAGTCATTTTACTGATTTGTATTATGACAGACCCTTAAAGGTATCTGCTGATGACCACACCTGCATGAAGACACAAGCAGGAAGATTTTGTACTTTTCCTTAATTCAATCCGAAAGTCCTAAAAAAACCCACTGACCTGCCATCTAATCCTCAAAATGCCCTTTATTTAATAGCTGAGCAGTTAGAGCTGCTTGCTTTAAAAATTTACACAAACTGTTTTTCATTCAGAAACCAGAACAGAGGGATCTATTCTTCAAGGTGAAAAATGCTGCAGCTTAATGGTATGAGAAGGTTCTCATCTGTGTGTAATGAATCTTTTCTTTTCCTGCCTTTGGCACAGGTTCAGCAAAAAGCACAGAAAAACTCTAAGGTTTGAGAGTCTGGGTGCTCTTCCAGGACACAGGAGACATGGGTTTCAATCTCGTCAGGCAGAGGATGGAAACATGAGCTTCCTACTTCTTAATACGTGCTTGCTGTATTAGTTTACTATACAAACCTACATTTAAAACAGTAACTTGTTCTTTGCTTCTCCAAAGAATGTAGGCTAGCACACTTGCAGGTTACAGTATCTGGATCTTGACTGGACAGATATATTTCTCTGCAACTTGGAATGTACCATGCAGAAGATGGGATTTTAGAGCTAAGTAAGTGCCTGTTAAGTAAATTGAGATTATTGATTTTTTTTAATTCTGCATGCTGAACAGATGTCCCATTTTCTATCGCTTTCTGAGCCTCTGTCTCTCAGATGCGTGGGTATCCTATGGGTATCTATGGGTAGCCCTCTGCATTCTCTCTTGGTTTTGTCAGAACTTAAAAGCCTAATTTTAAAAGTGAAACATTTATGACATAATATTTTCGTAATATAATATTAATTATATATAATTATAATATAAAATATATATTATTATATAAAATACTATATTTAGTTTGTTACATTGTTTTTAACAAAAAGGTGTGAAAGCAGCAGTTGATTAAATACTTGTAAACCATCATATATGATTAAATACTTGTAAACCATCAAATACCATAAATTAAGGGTACTTGGGTCACATAAATATCTCTTGTTTATCTGTCATTAAAACTAGTGTTATATTTCTCAATCATTTTGATTGGAATTAAGACCAAGCAAACACAGGTTAAATTTAATTTCAGCATGCTTTTAGACCTAGCTAGTGTTTTTGATATGAAAACAGTCAAACCTATTCCTAAAATTGAACATGCTGAATATAATCCTGAAATTGTTTTCACATTCAAAGATTTTGCTTTGTTGTGACTCTAGTATTGTATAAATTGTAATAAAACCATATCTAGGTCTTTCACCTTTTTTCCATTGTTTTCTGTCTTTGATCTTTAGGCAACAGTCAATATTCACATCAATGTGGACTCAGACGATCAGTATACACAAGAGGATTTTGCCACTTGAATCACTGAGCTTTATTTCTGGCTAAATATGTAACAGAACAGCACCAGGAAAACTTATTCTGTTCTATCTAAAAGGCTAAGAAAGAAGCACTCTGGCTCTGGTACTGTCCACATGGTGAACTGTCTTGGTGTCCAGGAGCCTAGGAACTCGAAGGTCTTTCTTTGTCTGCCAGGCTGGTTTCCGAGGTGCTACCAGAGACATCAGCAAAATCTCTGCCAGAAAATTGATAAGGGTTTTTGGTAAATTTAGACTGCTTGCCTAAGATATTTAGTCTTTGCTGAATCAATATCTTCTGGTAGAAACATCTTATCAATTTTACTTGTTTGCTGCTGGTTTTAATCATGTAAATCTGCAACTAACTCAGCTCTGTGCTTAGTCTCCCCTGTACTAATTTGCAGTTTCTAAGTGTTTGGAAACACATGTAATTTTTATAAAAATGGCAATTATACTTTCATACTTGTGTACCCTAAATATATTTTCTGGACATTTTAGAACCTTATTTCATAATTACTTCTTTCCACATAATTTTAAGCTCAGTGATTCTGCTTTTCAGTAGTCTCAAGCTGTCACATTGACAAATACAGGTTCATGACTTACAAATCAGGTCTCTCCTGCCATCAGTGGAAGCTTTGAAAGCAACACTATATAAAAAGCTTGAAAGAGCTTCAAATCGGCTTTTTGTCAAAAACATTAAAAAAGAGCAATGTATAGTATATAGTATTTTGTAAATATATTGTTCCCTAGCTTGGGAAGTCTTGTTTGTAAAATGGGAAAAATCAAAGAATGTGATCTGCTTCAATAAGCACTTTTAAAAATATACAGTCTTACAAAGAATGTCATGGTCTGTCCCATAAAACCACCTTGGTGAACTCATTTGAACTGCTTTGTCAGGGATATATCAGATGCATTCAGATTATCATCAAAATAATTCCAACTGTGTGCACAGATAAGACAGAAGGCATAATCACATACATTTTCTAACTGACTGTCAGACTTTAGAGATGCGGAAATCAAAATAGTTTTGATTATGAGTTCAAACATCCTGAATACAGATACCAATGATGACTTTATTATGTAATTATAAATGCCCAGTAGAAGGAGGATCACATTAACTTCCATGACATAAGAAGCAGGAAGATACTCTCATCATAAAAAATAATTGTACCATTTCTCTTTTTAATTCGAGGCTATCCTTATGCTTCAACTTGCGTGCCTTCACAGCCAATGTTTTAGGGCCATAAATCCAATTTACTACTGTCTGTATTCTATACTAGCTATATTTCTGAATATTACCCCCAGGACAGAATTGAACAAGCTGGTTCCTTTTTAACAAAAAGGAAATCCAAGCCACAACCATTTGTCAGAAAACTACTTTCGCCCCTTGGGACACCTTTGGATAAAACAGGAAAGTACTATGGACTGTGTTACAGAGGTCATTAAAAATATCTGTAAAAGTTCCTTCTGATTTTAAACTCTAAGAAGCTATACTAATTTGAAAAGAAAGAAAAACAAAGAAAGAAATCTACCTTTAAATTCCTTTATTACATTGAAACACATTTGTATTCATGATTTACTACTAAACTTCAGAATTAGGATGATGTTTGGCTTGTAGTTCACCTAGGGGAATGAAGGTACAAAGACATAGTAAGGGACAAAAGGCGTGCATATGCTTTTGTTATACAGTGATAGTTCACTATTATAGTATGTTAGGTAGACAGGCCACTGGGACTAGATATTCAACAGTTGTAGGCAGCTTCTACTGGGATTTTCAAGAACACCGCATGTCAAATTTGTTACAGTGATTTTGAAAATATCACAGGCAAATGACCTGCACCTTCAAAGGTTCAAAACACTTTGGAAAATTCAGCATTTTATGGCATCTATAAGGATGGATTACCAAGTAAATTTCTTGTTTAATGAAGTTGGCACAACCCTCCTAGCCTAAGATAAATTGCCCATTTATTTTAAAATCCTTAATGATTTTACTTAATAGAATTCTGGAATTGCACTGTAAAAGCTTATCTTTTTGTGCGCTATTGGCATCCACTTTGATACACTAGTGGCTTATATTTGAAAGAATAAAAGTTTGGAGGGTTAGTGTTCATAAAGGCTTCAGTAGAACAAAATAAAAGCTTCAACATTTATTTTTAAAAGTGTGTAAAAGTAAGTTCTCAAAGGCCTTGTTTATTGATTTAATAAAATCACATATTATTATGAAATATTAATGTTCATGGCCTTACATAGATAAAACATGGCAAACAATCCCAACATCACATATACTTAGGGATCCTTTCCTACTTACTATATTTTAACTACCACTGGGGTAAAATGCAATGACAGCTTAAGAACATATCACATTATATGAGATGAAAATTAACTTTTTGAAATATACTGAAAACTTTGCATATGGAAACTCATTCCTGATAACAACATTCTGTCAAGGTCCCAGCTAACAGAATATTGTTTCAGATCTCAGCTATCCGTCATCTAGGTAACAGAGGTTGGTGAAGGTGTATTAATCAACACTTTGATTCTTTTTTCTAGACTGTAAGAAAATAGTGGTTTACACTTATGCGTTGGTATTTGGTAATACCGTGAGTCCTGGAGTTGGGCCATGTTACCCAGAAGGTTGACATGACCTTCATGATCACAAAATCTGTGCCAACCATAACAGTAAACCACATATTAAAGAAACAGAGACTGCAACAGAAAAATTTAGAACTTAACCCTCTGAGGACTAAAGGGTTTTGAGATGACCTAAGCCCCTGATGCTCTTAACTTGATGTAAATTCCCAGTGTTAAGGGTTTTGAAGGTCAGACTTCAAACAGCATCAATTTGATCCAAGAGCAGTCTAACAGCTACCCTGGGAGACTGTAAAAACTTCAACCTTGGAAGTTTTCAGAACTTGGCTAGACAAGTGGTCCTACTTCAGGTGGAAAGTTGGGCTAGAAATTTCTTCCAGCCAACATCTCTAAGATTCTACAAGATTAATATATTCTTATGCATAATCCATGAGGTAAACTGTCACCACTGAATTCTGTGGCAAGTCTTTCAACAATTAAACAAGAGCAAGATTTCATTCTGAGAAAAAAGTATTTACTACTGTTAAAATGGACTTCTTGAGTATCTGAAATACATGCACTTGTTTTTATACTTCTTTGTCCTGGCTGTGAGTAGAAGTCATACTGTACAAATGGTTTACGCTGATGAAACAAAAATAAATACCTAACAAAATACAAAGGGATAAAAATATGTTCGATGATTTAATTTGATAATTTAATTTTTATTCCATTTGACTGAATTGTCTACTTAATCTTCCATGAATTTAATGTTGATAGTGGGCAAATTAAATTCTTATACATCAACATAAAACCATTGTAGCCAACTGAAGTACAAAATCTGCTAGTGGAAATAAGTATCAGATCCACTCTGATTTTCTGTGTTGCAATTATCTTCCTTCATTAGTAAAAAGATATGACTATCTTTGTAGCAGATAAGGTGTTTTAATTGACTTTTAGCATTTTCTCTTAGTATTCAATTCTGGCAGACTCAATCCTTTTTTCATTATACAAATTGATATGAAATTAAACCATGCCCTGAGGAGAGAAAAAGATGAATCAATAATATTGATATTTTATGCAGAACTTTAAGCTAAGAATTTTAATGGAATTAAAAATCTGTTTAGTAAGGTTAGTGCAGGAAATATGGGCAGTATGAAAGTTAAAATCAAAAGGCTGTACGGGTCGTTACGAATAGGATATATGCTTACAGGATTTTTTAATGAATTTTTCCCTAAACAGCTATGTACCTTATTTTATAAAGTAAACGTACACATGCTTTTGCTGACTTTCTGCCATGTAGCCACAAACTCACAGATTTTAAGGCCAGACAGAAGCCTCCTGTTTCACACAGTCATCAGTTTTATTTTCATACCTCTGCAATTAATCCAATAGTTTGCTTGGTAACTGTGGCTGTTTATCAGAGGGGTATTCTCCTCAGCCTTATTTCCAAATTTTTGATACTATGCAATGACAATGCATACTCTGGATGTGAACACTTACATAGTCTAATACTTGTATACATAGCTGGGGCAGGTTTGAGAAACAGGGTAGAAGAAACTGTTAGGGAACACACAGACTTAGATACTCGTATCTGTGCTTTCCACTTGCCTCAAGAAGGTGACATTTGCCAGACGTCCTTTGTGCTTAAGCATCCATGACCACAAAATGGACCAGTTGTTATTTGTCCTACCTGGTAGTCACAAGGCTCTGGAAATCTCTGGTAAGTATGAGGGGAAAATGTTGAGTGCACGTATGGGGAACATATAGTCTGATTGAAGTTGAGGCGGCCCACAACTTCAGTTATTATGACCTGTGGCCACTTTCATGTTATCTAATAATAAAATGAAGAAAATGATGATATATGGCCCACCAAAGGTGTCTGAAAGGCCTATTTGAATAAAAATAGCCAAGAGTGTAGAATATTACTTCATTGTCTCTCCTGCACAGACATGAGCAAGAGTCACACTTTGCACCCCCTTTTGTAATCTCTTGAATGGTACTTTCTGTTTTCTGCAGCAGAATGATAAAACAGCTTTTAGTAGAAAATATCTGGACCACAGAATGGAAGAAAACACATCATCTGGCGTAAAAATATTTAAAACAAAGCAGTTTACTGCTGTATAGTAAGACACTTATAGTGTGATTTAGCAGAGTAATTAAACCTTATAGAGGATTCCCTGACACAGACATTAACTAGTTTTGTTCTAGTTTGAACAACTGTATAAGTTGTGTTCCAGTGTGGTGGGCTGACACTGGGCAGCAGTCAAGCACTCACACAGCTGCTTGCTCACTCCCTCTATTGTGGCATGGGAAGAAAGTAGGAGGAAGGTGAGAAGACTCATGGATTGAGATATGACAGTTTAATAAGTGAAGTAAAAGCTGCATGCACAAGCAAAGCAAAATAAAGGAATTTATTTACTACTTCCCATGGGCAGGCAAATATCCAGATACTTCCTGGTAAGCGGGGTCACAACATGCATAACAATCACTCAAGAAGACAAATGCCGTAACCGCAAACATTCCTCCTCCTTTCCCTGAGATTTTATGGCAGAGCATGATGTCATATTGTATGGAACATGCGTTTGTTCAATTCAGCTCAGCTGTCACAGCTGAGTTCCCTCCCAGCTTCTTGCCCAACCCCAGCTCACTCACTGGGAGCAGGGGCAGAATGTGAAAAAGAGAAAACCACCAGGCAGTGCAAGCACTGCTCAGCAACAGCCAAAACACTGGCACGTTACCAACATCTTAGCTACAAATGCTAAACCACCACAACACCACTGCTATGAAGAAAATTAACTCCATCCCAGACCCAGTATACCTATCCATATGAAAAGACCGGCGTGATCTCTCTTTGAAAATCTTGGCAATAAACTAGACATGGTGGGGCTTCCAGATACGAAAGACCGTGTATCAGGCTAAGAAGACAGCACTTAGTGTAGTTCTGTCAGGATCATGATATCTGGCCAATTGCCAGCAGAACCACAGTTCTTTGAAAGCATTACAATACTCCTGTTTTTCTGTACTTTGGTAGGGTTTTTAAAATAGTTGAGAACTATTATAAAAACATATGCAGTTCTTCTACAGTTGCCATGCTTTGAAGTCTGATCCTTGTCCTCACTTCAGCCTGAATTCAATGGCAAAGTGCTGTTGAGTTTAATGATTTCAGTGTCTCACTATTTATATTTACAACTCGATATGCTCCATCTGTTTTGTTCCTGTCAAGCCAGTCATGTTATATGTCTGATAAATATTTATAAATACAAGTTAATAAACTGAATCTATTCGGAAATAGAGTATGGAGCAGTGATATTCAATGCTGCTTTTGTGTATGGATATCATTAAAATGAAGTTACTTATTTTATATATATATAAGATCACAGGAAACAGAGAAATCAATTAGCTCTGCACATCTACTTGCTTGTCACATGCAACTTTATTCCATAATTCTATTCATCTTCACATGGCTTATGATCTTTGCCTATTATAAGGAAAAATTCTGTTTTGGCAAATTTCTGTTTCAACAAATTTGATAATTTCCGTGCCTTCTTTTTTCACCATCAATTTACTAATAGCTAGTTCATACCAATGTGTTCCTGTACCAACATTATCCCTAACCTCAGCTTTAGCTCCTTCCTTCATATTTTTATCCCCCAAAAAAGTTTGTAGAAAACAGGTATAATGACAGCCTTCATTCTGTTAGTCCTTCCTGTATGAAGGTGACTAGAGTGATACAGTTTCAGATAATCGCTTAATAGTATCTTGCATCTTTGTAGTAGTACAAGTCTTTTGGCACAACCTGTTGTAATGTCAGTTCACTTTCTGTTACAGTTTTGCACCAATATCCATATTATTCATCTCAGTAACTTCAAATGTGCTTGTATTCGAGAGATCTGTGTGAACAAGCATGTCCTTCTGAACCTAGGGAGTTGTGTGTGCTTTCACTAGTGACCATCTGCCCTTACCAGCCAAAGAGGAGGGGATTTATCTGTCCATGCTTGTGTTTTATGTGAGTCCTATATGTTGGTGCCGTTGAAGGCAGTGCCTTGTCTGTGTGACTGGGTGTGACAGTGTCCTCTGTGTCTGTATGTGTGCATGTGTACCTCTGGGACACAAATTGAACATACTAACAGGAAAGCAGCAGCCTCATCCCTTGGCCTGGGAAAGAGACCCTTGGGCACACTGGGTTGGGGTCCAGCAGCCCAGGGAGGAGGAATCCCTGGGCCCTGAGCTGCTGGAGATGGCAGCCACTTATAACATCCCTTAGCATTTACTATATTTGAGAACCTTAGAAGCAGCCTGTAATAGTCTCTTCCATAAACCTCTGTTGGTGTTTTTTATCATTTTATTTTACTATCACCACCTTTACGTTAATTTTTCTAGTTTTCTGAATAATGCATCTCTTTTGATGCTTGTATTCCAGGCATGACTTGTGTTATAAGTGCTGCCCTGATACACTTACATGGATCGCTTACATTTAATCAGTATCTCTGGTTCCCAAATTCTACTGCCAAAACTGCTTGCTATAGAGAAATACTCAATTTCTTTTTAACCTTACCTAAACCTCTACAAAACTTTTGTACAGTACCTTTTTATGTTCTGTATACTTTCACCAATATTATTTCTTTATTCTTTTATCTCATGATGAATTATTACTTTTTTAGTACTTAACACTAAAAAGAAGTATGATAAAATGAATCTTTCCCAAAGTGTTATCAAGTATTGTAGGAAAACAATACTGAATTAACAGCTTGTACAGCAAATACAAATCTTGCCTTTATGCATTGTTGCAGTAAGGAAATAAAACCAAAATTTTAAAATGAGATCATTCTGATTTTTTGACATTGTATATTTCTGATTCCTTTTCATTTTTTCCTTGTGAATGAGTCATCTTAAAGCAAGTTATTAACTTCTGCTCTGCACTGCAGGAAGTAATTTTAACATGTCAGCCTAATAGGGATCCACTTATGCATGATCAAAATGCAGAAAAAAATAGATGTTATATTTCCACAAGTTGGCTTCTTTCAGGCTATGCCTATTCTAGAGCAAGAGAAGTTCTCCTTCTAAAGTAATTTCTCCAGTATGGCAAAATAAGGGAAAAAGAAAGAAGATTTAAGAACGGTGAAATATTATCATTCATTAAGCAAAATAAAATATTAGTGATCTTGTGAAAATGCTAATATGTCTTTCAGCTATTAAATATGAATTAGATAGAGGAGACATGTAAAGAAGGCTGTCAGTCTTTTACGCTTAGCATCAGAGTAAGTGCCTGAGAGACTCAATTACTGTAGCTGCAGTTGCAGGTATTGATAAGCATACCTAATGACAAATATCTTTCACAGACATATTCTAAGCTCCTCCTGACCTATTAGTAATTAAAAAAATTAAGATATCATGACCCTGAACAAAGCTTTTGACTGGGAAGCCAGAGCTTCTGTGGGATGTAAAGTTTACATTTTGTATTGCTATGTCTGTTTTCTTTTGCTTATAACCCAGGAACATTAATTTAGGTGGATAATCAAAATGCTGCTCTTATTCTAGGGGATGAATGTGATGTGAACAGTACATAAAACAGTATTCCACTGATCCTTTTGTTTTCCTTCATTAGGGTCCTTAATTCCTGGTATTTTGCTGTCACTCGCTACTTACATTCTCACACACTGCAGAAAAATCAGTAGGTTTGCTTGGGATTTTATACAAATAGTTTTAAAATCTGGTAATCTTTTAATCTCTCTTTGTTTCCTGTTTATTCTAAGTTAAAAATCAAACAAACAGAACTTTTGACACTGTAAATGCTTATGCAATCCTTATGCTAAAACTGGACCTGATCAACATGAGTAGATTTACTACTTTGAATCATCAGTAATACTCAGGGCTTGTTGTTATTGAAGTAGTTTTTAGGAGTTTTACACAAAGTTTCTTTTTTTTCCTACATGTTTGGTAGCTCTGGAAGGTAACACAATGATCACGATGTCTACTTTGAGAGTTCTGTGTGTTTATGGGTTCTTGAGAAACAGCCAGCATGTCAGATAATGACTAGTAATTATTTTTACTGATGTCCAAAGAAGTAAAGCTTACACATTAGCTCTCTATCTATCCCTTCTTGAATAACTTTTCAATCTGCTGACCAATTTCAACCAAACATGGCAGAGGACTAAGGTTCTTAAAACACTTGTGCATATTTCATGAAAAAGACTTTTTTGGTCCATAAGAGATGCACAAATGGCTCTGAGTGAGGGAAAAGTTACAGATGAGGCACCAAGTCATATCAGCCACTAGAGAGTCTTCATGGGAAAATGAAGTTATACATACCTCATCTATGGAAAGAGCAGGTGGGCGCTGCAATCAAACAGGAGACATGATCTATGGGAAAACAGGTTCCATTACCTGTGCTGCCCAGGAAACTACTTCAGGGTGCCTGTTAAGAATCACAAACATATGAAGGTTATGCTTGATCTAAAATGTTGAGTTTTCTGGGTTACGGGTAATGTATAATGTTGACTTTACTGGCCCTTTCACTTCCAACTGCTACTTCCAACTGTTCAATTTTAATTGCAAGAAAGGATGAGTCCCTTGTCCCTTTCTGAGAAATGTAAGAGAATATTTGGCTTTTGTGGGTGTCAATGGACATATTCTTGCTGTTGTTGCCAAGTATCTCTCCTCAACTCTTCTGTTTATATCATGCTCCTGTGTATCCTTTCTCACTTCACTACACTGTTTCTGTTAGTTAGTTAACTCAAAACACAGACGTATGTTTCTCATTCTCAGGTATTACTCAGTTCTAGCAGATACCTACTGCTGGTTCTTAAAATAAATAACAGACTGAATTCATCTGATGCTTGTACAACCTGGAATGCAGCAAGTTGCAAAAAGTTTGAATGTTGCAACTATTAAACCCAGTAGAGAAAGTGTCCAAAATAGCAGAGCATTTGGATTTTCTGATAGGTCTGAAAACTGTGCCATCTACACTATACAACAATAGAGGTATGGCTCACTCTAACTTGTTTCTTCTTTAACAATAACCTCAACAGAACTGATTTTAAAGAAATGAACGTTAGTTGGAAAATGTATCTTTCTCAGGAAAATGGCAAGGTTTTATGAAAAAATTGAAAATTTGCACTTTTCTTATAAAAAGTAGGCAAAGTGTTGATATTTTCTGCAGAAAATGTGTCAACTAAAAGTATTTTTGTTGAATAAAACTTTCCATTTTCTGACAGACTATTGTCAGAAAGAAAAGAGAAATTCCAAAAATACTTTTCTTCAATTGAAAAGATGAACAGAGATTTGAGTTTATAGCTCTTCGCAAATGTGTGGAGGCAAGAATTAATAACTGGACCAATTTAATTTCAGTCCTCATATAACTCATTTGACTTAATCTGATCCTACAAAGAAAGGTTTCTGCCTGCATCTATGTAGATTTTTAGTATTTCTATCATATCAAAGTTCTTTGAAAGTTTATAATCTGGCATCCACTGATTAAGTACTTTATAATTTGTTTTTGAACAAAGGAAAATTAATTACAGCTGTTGCATTAGCTCTTTCATAGAGTCATGGTACCTTGGGGAAAATGCACAGATCTACTGAAATATCTCACCTGTGAGTGTGAACAGCTCAACCCATTATTTTACACAAAATATTTCAAAATGTGATATGCCTTTATTAATGACAGAAATAGAACTGGTCTTTGTGAACGATACATGTATTAAATGATATATGTAACCAGGTGTGCTAAAAATAGCCAGTAACCTTTTTTCCCAATTCTAAATGAGTTAGCATATAGTACATCATCACATTTTACTGCACCATTGTGAAAAGTGACCTAGTTCTGTCTCTTTTTCCAATATCTTCTTTTTGTTATGAGATTAGAAATTATGAGGTTTGGTACTAATATAAATTACATTTTCCCCACTCTGTGATTGCCAGAATAAAGTTTTCTGTAACATCTGAAAAAATTGGTAATTACATTTATTACAAATCCTCATCCTCTGTGTAAGCTGTTAAGAATTTACATTGAGAAAAGACCGTTCACTTCTATACCTGCAAACATCATGACTTCTTTAATTTTTGGTGCTTGTATTATTTCCATTGCTAAGATATCACCTGCTACACAGGGAGTGAAAGGAAGTTTTCCAACAACTGAGCTTGTACAAAATAACGTTATATGCCTAAGCCATTTGCCTTTATTTGAATATGTGAAGTATAGCATCATGCTGGATTACTGGCTGTGCAAACTGGTCTTAAAACATTCAGAGAAGTTGACTGCAGAATTATTTTTGTGTAGACACATGAATTCTTATTGCTTCTTAAATGAAAATTTGGATGGAAGCTGAAATGAATGTGGGGGTAGGAAAGGTTTTTCTTGGATAAAATTATACGGGACAGTAACACTTTTGTTTCATCTTAGATTAGTAAGACTTTCCTGATTACACTATTGGAAGAAATTTGGCCTTATCTGTAGTATTAAATTAATAAAAAAATGAGTTGTGTGGCTGTGCAACAGGTTCCATGGCTACTTCTTCCATCACACACACAGCTGAGCCAGAGGGAAAATTCAGCATTTGTTAGCTGTCATCAAAATTATATAAACTTGTTTTTTCACTCACAGAAAAAGGTCAGATTCTGAGACATGCTGCCACATTTCAACTGAGAGCATCAAGCTCTAGCTGTCATATAAACTACAGCTATGTGTTTTATTTTTATGAATGATGAAGCAAATTCTTGTAGGAAATGTCCAGGTTTGGATTATATCTTCATGTTTTTTTGGGGGGGGGGGGGGGGGGAGGGGCCGGGGGAAGTTTCAGATTTTGCAAATTCCAACCCTGTAAACTTGAAGTATTCTGTCCCAACAAACTGAAATCTCAGCTCTTTTGCATCAGAGCTTTCAAATCCAAAGACATCTACTGAAAATCAAGAGGGACTGACACAAGTATTATCACTGACAGGAAACTACCTTAGATCAAGCCCTAGATGAGAGGCCCTGTGTGTTTTCCATGTGCCTTAACATAGTTTCCAGGAGGATCTGCTCCATGATCTTGCCAGGCACAGAGGGGAGGCCTGTAGTTCCCCAGGTCTTCCTTTTTTCCCTTTTTGAAAATGGGGGTTGAAAAATGTCTTTAAATATCTCCCAGCTCTCTTTGCTCCTTTATCTCTATGGGCAGTTTCCCAAGGGATCCCAAGCACTAGGGCCCTAAACAGCCAAAGGTTTACCTTTCTGAGGTTTAGGGTCCTGACTATATTTTTTATTCATCCTGTACCCTTCAGGATTTAGATTTCTACCAGGGCATGATCACTGCAGCTGAGCTTACCTCCAATCTTGACCTCTCTGAGAAGTTCATTTGCATTACTGATCAACAGGTCCAGCACTGCTTCTCCTCTGGTCAAACTCCCCATCACCTGTACTAGGAAGTTGTCATCAACTCACTCCAGTAGTTTCCTGGGCTGCTTGCAGTTCATTGTGCTGCTTTTCTATCAGATGTCAGGGTGGTTGAAGTCCCCTATCAGGATCAGGGCCTGTGAGCACGATGCTTCCTGCAGTGGATTTCATCAGCCTCTTCTTGATCAGGTGGCCTGTAGTAGACACCAACCACAAAGTTTCTTTTGTTGGCTTGGTCTCTAACATTCACCCATAAGCTTTTTGACCTGCGCATTGCTGTTCTTCGATAACAGCTCTGTGCAATCAATCCCTTTTTTAGCACAGAAGACAACTCCTCCACCCCTCTTTCCTGGCCTGCCCCTTCTGAATAATTTATAGCCATCAACCACAGCACTCCAATCATGTGCTCCAGCCCACCAAGTTTCTGTGATAGCAATCAGGTTGCAGTTTTCCCTCTGAGCTGCCGCTGCCAGATCCTGTTTGTTTCCCCTGCTGCATGCATTGGTACAGAGGCAGTTCAGCTGGGCTATGGGCCACATCCCCTTTTTAGAGTACTTTATCCTAATTCCCTTGAGGCAATTCACAGGTGTTTCCCTGTTGCTTCGTGATGCCTCAGCAGCCCTGGAGTGCTTAGAACTCCATCCCATTCCCCTGGCTAAATCTAGTTTAGAGCTCTGTTTGTAAGTCCAGACAGTTTGTTGTCCAGGACACTCTTGCCCCACTTAGTCAGTTGAGCCCCATCATCTGTCAACAGGTCCAGTTTCTCAAAGGTATGCCCAAGATCGTAGAAGCTGAGACCTTGAGCATGGCACCAGCTTAGTCCATGCTAACAGTTGGCATCTTTTTCTCTGAAAATTGGAGAATAAGGTATAATGACTTGATTCCAATGAAAGAGGTGGAGGAAAATCTGTTGGATTAGTTACAAGGTATTACAAAAGAAATTGGGTAAACGAGGGTTATGGATGACAAAAAAACAGCAAAGCCTTTCTTGATGTTCATGATTAGTGTCCTCAGGAGACTTGGATCAGAGCCATTTCTTTTTTATTTCTAAATTAGGCAAGTCAAAATGCTGAGAAAATGAGTATCAACGTCTGCATGCTGCCCTTCTCAGAGTAAACAAAATCTCTGTAATTTCCTTTAGCTAACAGGAAACTGAATACGTATTTACTAAATTTAGTAAACGCCTCAGTAACTAAAGAGTTAACACAGTCTGTTATTCTTGGCTTCAGAGTCAGAAGTGGGTTAAGATGGACTGAGGAAGTTTAGAGCAGTTATTTTTTTTATCCAGTTTGTTTGCACACTTAGGAAAATCTCATTACAAAAGACACGTTTAATTCCCTTTTGAAAGTTTAACTTCGCATAGATGGGAATCAGCAGTGTTGTTCTGAATTTTTGTAAATTCAGGCTACCAGATCCAGCAAAGGCAAACTGAGATTGTAAACCAGCTTCTTGTCTGATTCTGTGCTTTATTAGCAACACTGGTAAATGCTGCTTTAACAATATACGAATGATTTGGTTACCATTAATAGGTTTTAATGATGTTTAAAAAACTAACTGAAATGTAAAGTGCTGCAATGGGTAGATGGAAAGTGGAAAGTTGTTTACTACCACCTATACGCAAATTATTTTAGCTTAATTTTCCAAAGTAATCTGGAAAATTTACTAAACTAATTTAGAGAGATTTATGCTCTGAAGGATAATAATGCGTACTGTAATTCAGTTTGGAATAACTGTTAATAATTTTAGGATAGATCGGAATTAATATTCTGGAATTAAATGGTTTCCTCTGTTATTGTTACTTAGAAATGTTGAATTTATGTTTTCCTTCAGAATCTGGTGGTTGCTAAGGAAACCACTTGTATTATATCTGTGGGTATAGCATATAGCTTAACTATAAAAGAGAAATAAGTAAATGTGTTTACAACTAACTTTTATTCAGAAAGAATCATGCATTTTGTTCAGCAAGAGATCCTCATCCATCCTCCTTTCTGTATCTTAACACAACAAAAATTTACATTGCATGCACCTTTCCAGGAGGATTTATGCACAGTTAGCATTTTTAGGTATATAAAGATAATGTCACAGTAAGAGTTCAGTGCACAGTTAAATAAATGGAGACTGGGTAGACTGCATAGAGGACAGGGTCAGCCAAAGCTGTCAGGGAGACCCTCCCGCTGAGGTTCAGAATGGACTCCTTGCATTCTAAACTCCTTCTCAGAGGGGAGTTCAGGTGCAGCTAGATCCAGACTTAGTCCCAGACTTTGTCAACAGTTTATATCAAACGGATTACTTGTGCGCAATCAATCCTTTCTATCATTTAGCTAAGATTTCAAAGTTTAGCATGCTATTAATCACTTACTGAGAATCTATTGTAGCCAGGAATCTCTCAACCTCAGAGTAACCTTGGGAGGCGTTGTGTCCCTGCTCGAGGGGAGATCCTGGCATGCAGCCTGGTGCAGCGCAGGAGAGCCCAACAGGCTCTGGGCTGTCCACAATTTATGGAGTAAGATAATTGACTTATAGTCATATTTGCATACTGACCGCAGAACTTAGTCTCATTGAAACTTGGCTTGAGTCCCACTTTGACCAGCACCGTGGTCAGGTGGGCACATTGTTCAGATTAGCCCTTGGCTATGGAGTTGTTATTTGTCTCCCCCGAATCCACTTTGAGTGGATGCAGCCATCACGACCAGAAGCAGCAATTACGACTGTCCCGATGGCTGTCGCTTGAGCATTGTTATGGAAATAAAGGTCAGGATGGGGGGAAGCACACCTTCACTGTTCCAGTGGCACTTGCAGCAGGAGTCCCCAGCTCCCCACAGCCAGGGCCTGGCTATGGGCCCCAGTGAGCCAGGCCCACCAACAAGCCCTGGCCTGGCCTAGTCTTGGCCTGCCCCCCTCCCCAGGGAGGTGCCCGATGTGGGGGCTATATCTGACCCCCATTCTCCCCACCAGGCCCGATCCTGACCGCCCCCCCACCCAGGCTGGCAGCCCAGCCTGGTCTTGGTCCTGTTGTCACCATGGGACTTGCTGGTGATCTGGGCTCCTGGTTGGACCCAGCCACAGTCTGCAGGCCTGTCCCACTCTGTGTTCCTGCTCCCAGGCATAGTGTGTAAGCCAGAGCTGCCTCACTAGATCTGCACTCCTCCAGCTGAAAGCCCCTAAGCTGAGAGCAAACAGAAGATTCCCCTGGACTGCAGTCAGAGCCTGAACCTAGCCCGCAGCACAGATGGAGACAGGACAGCCCCAGAACCACACAGTTAGGGAGGGGGAGGGAGCAGCCAAGCAGAGAACGAGCGGGTCAGTTCATAGTGTGCCCGGCAGAAGTCTTGCCCTGCTTCTCCATAAAGTATTGTAAATTGTTTATCTAATGTTATATCTACAAAGGCATGTACAAAAAGCGCTGAAGAGGAAGCTTGCTGTTGCAAGGCAGCTTTGGCCTCGCAGCCTCAGGAAGGCCTTGGGCCTGCTGTAAAGGCCCAGCTTGAGGAGCGGGGCATGTCAGATTGAGCACAGCGCTGTAGTACACCGGCTAGTTCTCCTAACCGGACTTGAACACAGGCACTTGAGCCTCTGGTGCGGAAGAGATCACACTGTGTGGATGAATTCAGGCCCTGAAACTGAGAATTGTGAGAGGGTCAGTGAGAGAAACTCATAGCAGCCTGCAGCATCCCTGAGCCCAGCCAACTCCTTGTGCTTAATTAAAGGGCAGGATTTTGATCCTATCCTATTTTAATCCCATCTGATCCCATTTAATTATTAATCTGTCACCCATAGCTGCTGCCAGTCTCTTGGAATTCACTTTTCTGAAGTTTTCACCTATTCCTGATTAACATACTTATCTGAAAGGATAGGTTTAGAGTACAGAATCAGTTGTTAAACGATCATAATACCAGAAGCAAGCAGTAGGTTACATGAGACTGCTTTCCCAATCTCTGTTACATGTTGGGTATCTTGCTGAAGTATAATCAGGAGTTTCAGGAAGGCTCTGCAAAGCCACATGTAGGTACAGAATTTAAAGAAGGGTTACTACCAGTTATTGTGAACAGCTTCTGAAATTTCAAGGAGTTGAAGGCAGCTTTCTCCTTTTGAAGAATAGGTTTATGGCTGGAATATGGTTGTGGAGAACTGCTTCTGCAGAGCTAATGTAGCTGCTAAGGTGAATTTAATGAATTCAGATGGGCTGGAAGATATAATTTTGGAGATGCTACCTGCAGCTGTGACTCACTTCCCGTTAATTTTCTAGTAGTTCTGGGTTTCCTACCCATCTGGAAGCTGTTATTTAGGATTATAGTCGGGGTTAAAGTCCAGGAGACTCGGAGCTGTGATTTTGATAGTTTAAGTAGGCCAGTCATATGAATAGGGAGTTGTTAGCAGGTAATAAAAAAGCCTTATCATTAGTCTTCAAGGTGTTCAGAGACCTTTTCCTATGGATGAGTCCAGTGATAGCTTGTTTTGTTTACAGAGAATGTGGTCCACATAGAAATTCTATTATAAAATTGTCAAACTCAAATTGGTAAATGGTGGACAAAAGCTGGTTCATATGAGCCATTTCACTTCTCAATACATAGAAGTCCTGAGAACTTTGCCTGTGTAGAAAGCTGGAGTTCAGATTGCGGCTGATGTCACAGTTTTCTTTCCATGCAAAGCTTCAGAAAGTTAGGCTAATAGAATCTGTTCTGATAAATTCAGTGATGACTATAAAACTATTTCCAGGAGAAGCTTCTTCTCAACTTTCGGTGTGCTTGCTTACCTGAAATAGTAGGTAGGGTTAGGGGTGGGTTCCAGACCATGTATTGAATTAAGTTCATACTTTAAAAACAAACAAACAAAAAACTGCTGCCAACTGGTATAAAAACATTATCTTCAGGTTTTAGACAACCATTAGTATCTTGCCTATATGGAAAGCTACAAAAGCCCATATGGAACAATCAAGACTTTGTTGTGAAGGGTCTTGAGAGTCTGTTTACTAACTACTGAATTTCAGTTCATTCTCTATAAGCACATCAGAAACTGTTACCCCTCAGCATAAGTGTCTTTTCCTCCATTGTTGGTACTCTGTTGCTTGCCCGAGGACCCTAAGGTTAGGGCTTGGGTTACAGCTGAAGGAAGATGGTCTCACTCACACCTCAGCATGTTCTCTAGGGTGTATGAATGAGCACACACAGGGGCAGTTACCATGGAGTAGCTAACACAAACCCAGGAAAATGTCTATGCCAGGTTAAACCCACAGTCTATCTTGTCTAGTTTCCTGTTAAAGATGTTGGCCAACACAATACTGTAAAAGAATAAGAACAGGGCATGTTTATAGTGACTTTTCCCAGAATACTCTTTCAGCTCCAGAAATTTGTGATTCAAAGGTTTCCTGTGCCAGAAGCATTGCCTTTGGTTTCAAATGTGCCATGCAATATTCATGTTCTTACCTTACCCTAACTAGAAGCCAAGGTTCAACTGCTACGCTGGGGAATACTTAACAGTTTCTTCAGTGATGGTAATGTTGGATAGTGGGCCAAGTCAGTGTGAAAGAAAATGGGAAGTTAAAGGTGCTTTCCAAAGCAGAACTATAATGCTTCAAATGAATTGAATGTTATGATCCACTGCTGTTGATAATCAGCTTATGAAACAAGAATGAAATACCCTAATACAACTATTCCTGGAAAAACACATAGCCTTACAGCAGAAAGATTGTTTGGCAGGTAGGTCTGTAGTTTATACTGAAGCAATAGAAGTCACCTTGAGAGCAGATGGAATACAATCAAAGATTAATGGCAAATTTATGATCCTTTTAAGAACAGGAGCCAAATAAAGTCAAATTGAATCATAAATTTGGAGGCTATATAGGATCAGAACATGTAAAAGTACACATTATTGGTAAAATCAATTTGGCTACATGACTAAGAACAGAAAGCACTCTGAAACATTGCAGGATGGGTTCTGGGCCAGTTTTGCTAATCTCCCCAAGCAATTAAAAGAGAGGAGGAGGGGAACTGAAATAGAGCACAGCAAAAGCTGTAGGCTTTCTACGTTTGAAAAAGAGACTTTTCTATCTATGGGATTTGGGAATTCCAGATAGGATATGGAATAGCAGTTAAACCTTCTGTCATAGCAGAATAATTTTACATTCCCTGTGTAGCACCAAGTGCGTAATTAAAAGCGTATGTGAGAAGCACTGTAGAAGTCTGGGACCTTGCAGCACTTCAAATAACTATTTATTTGTTTTCTCAAGTTTTATTGAAAGAAAGCTGTAAAAGAAATGTATCTATAAAATATTGATGTCTGAGATGTGATGTTTATTCATAATTATTTATTATAGAATGTTTACTATAGATTGTGCTAGCAGTAAAGCTATATTACCCTCAGGTATGCTAGCCAAAATTATGCCAATTTCTTTGTGCTATCTAGTTCCTTTAACTTCTAGCTAAAACTAGAAATTTCAGGCGTGACTGACTTTTAATGTTTCCTTGTTTTAGGCAGTGGGGAGTGTGTAAACAGTAACAACTGGGGAAAAGAAGTGAAACAGGAAATCAAGCATTGGTGTAGTGTTTCATTAATTTTACTTATGTGTTGCCTTTCACCATCAGGTATTGCTTGAGAAATAAGAAATGAAATTAATCCAGGAAATAAAGTACTGTAGCTGCAGCAAGCAGGCCTAATTCAACAAATACATTCATTTTTTTTTGTAAATAAATCTCATAGTAGTAAAATTAATTAAAGGGTTTTTTTATCAAATTCTGCACTAGTAGTAGTGTAGCTAAATGGTCTCCAAAAGAGCTTTTGCTGATTTTTATCACCTGTGAGTCAGGAGACAAGTATTTCTGCTTATTTCTAGAAATCCATCTCTTATTGATAGTGATGACATGCACGGCATATAGTGCAAGCCAGTATTAAGTAGTGTATAATTTCAAAATTTTCTTCAAGTTTGCAGATAAAATTTAATACATTTCTGCATGATGTATCAAAATATAACAAAATTTTAAAGGCCATTAAGGTATAAATTAGAAGTCTTTGAAAACTTCCCTTGAAATTAATGTGGGTACTCAATGTGATATCATAGATGTCTCACATGGAACTAAGAAGCAAAAAAGTATATTCTGCATGATGAAGAACACATATATAACTGAGTATGTAGCTATGACTTATCTCAAATAGATATTATCTCTACCATAGTAAAAGCATTAAAGTTTTTCCAGGAATGTTTTCTTTAGCCAAGATGACACACTCTTTTTCCCAAAATATATTCAGGGATTCAGGGTGGCTTTTTTTTTTTTTTTTTTTTTGTCAGATGTGCAGCACAGAAGAGCTGCAAAAGAAGGCAGAAGTTAGGATTAATGGTAGAGCTCTCAAATTTCACTATCTTGAGTGCTGAAGTACTGACTTCCTCACAGATAGGGTTGTACCTCATGGTTTTGCAGCCTGATATTGGGGCTTGTCTTCTGCTCTGTCAGGCAAAATTGCTAGGCTGCAACTCCCAGTGGCCAGGTGGAACAGGAAGCAGGCAAAGGCAACTCTTGCTGAAGTCCTTACTGCTGTGATTTAACAGGACACAGCATTGTTTCATGTGCTGAAAAGATGTTTTTAACAACTTCAACCTGTATCAGCAAAAGCTAGTATAGCCAGCATTGTCTCCATCCATTTTTTATGTGATTTTGATTGTAGGATATAGGTATTTCTTTCTTGTTTAATAGTAATTTAGTACTTTCAATAAACAAACACTTCAAACACAATAAATAACAACTTTCAATAAATAAACAGAAAAGTAATTTCACTTGCTTACATATATGAGCACATATTCCCTGACCTAACATATGTCTCTGGGAAGAGTATAAGGAAAAATGTAGTTATCTAAAACTGAAGTAAGGAAGGAATAATGTCAAAAACATCAGAGGAGGAACCAACGCATTTTCATCTAATATTTCAACTGTCATGTCCATTGACCTTTGCTTTGTGTTTTTCCTAAACTGATCTGTAATTAATGGTGTTGTTTACATTCATTGCAATATTATCAAGAAACCGCAGCTGAGAACAAGATACTATCCTTTTAATGAATTTAATTACTGCATAATAGGAGAGAAAAAGATCCTATGAACTAGAGTCCTAGTGCTACAAGGGAATATTTTGCTCTTAATGAGAAATCTGTTGAAATCAACAGACTTCATACAGAAGTGCTGTCTTTGCAGAAACAGCATCATGATCAGAGCTGAAGTGATGGCAAGATGGAAACAAGCTGTAATGAGCTGGAAAGAAGAAATACGAAGGTAAAACTGACAAGAAAATATGCTATGCTAGGCTAATAATATACATACTGAGATGCATTTAAGTCATTACTCTCTTTATTTGAAAACTATAGGTTCACACAAGAACACTACCAACTATTTCAGGAAGAGCTATGCACCAACTCACAGCTGTGGCTCTCTGTTTTGCCATTGATTCAATGTGCTGACCCCCTCTGAAATCATGCATCTTCTTGAATCTTACAAATATGTCAATATAAATGATTGCTCTAGCCATGGAAAGCCTCCAGCTAATAAATGGTTTAGGATTCTGCAAGTTAAGCTACAGCAACTGTGTATAAATGAACCCAAGGTAAAATTCAAGCCTTGGATTTCTATCTTACTTGTAAAGATAGATCCAGCCAAGCAAGGGCAGTATCTGCAATCTTTTCATGAGGATATGTAACTACAGCTGTTATAACACTTAAGCAGTGTTAACTCTTCATTTTGAAATGTTGGAGGAAAAGATGACCTTTTCAGTAATTGCATACCAGGTAGAGTGCGTACTTAGGAAGCAGGGCTGAATTCTGTTTCCTCCTTGCCTGAGAGGACTTAAAACCACGTGGTTCCTATGAATGTTATCATCAACTCAGGTCACCAACAGCTGAGGGGGATTCACAAGAGATAATCTATGGTCAAGTTATAAAACAACTAATGTAATGAGAAACTCTCCACTCCTATCACTGAAGTTAAGGTACGCTCCAGCAAAAAGCCAAGAGGTATGGAGTTCAAAGCAGTGGCTGTCTATACAGCTGCTATTAAACATTTGCTTATAAAAAGAAAGGCCAGGATTTCACTCCATGTTCTCAGAATTGCTTATACATTTATATACAGTCATGAGATTAAAAAGTGGACATATTTGTAAATTATGACTATCATTATTACTGTAGTGTAGAGCCAACTGCCATCTCCTGGAAAAAAGGGTAGCATATACTTGCATTTCAGTCCAAGTATTTCAAACAACTACCTATTGTTACCTTATCATTCACCTTAATAATTTTCAGTTGCATTTATGAGTTCAGTTTAAAACAAGCAACAGTAGTAAGTAGCATACTGATTTATTGGATAAACAGATAGAGGGAAAAATAGATGTTTTTAATGTATTTAATAGAACCCTGCCCAAGACTGAAGCTATTGAGTTATTAAAAGAAATCTGTTCACAGCAATTTATAACATAGTTTTAATTTAATAATCTTGTAATCTGCTTCAAATTTTGTCCATTAATTGGTGCTCAGATGTTTTCTAGACACTGGTAAGAACTTCAGCTTTTAGAATGCAACTCATTATTAAAGCTAGTAGACCATTTTATATGGTAAATAATTACATTAAAAGAGTACAGAAGCACTATTTTATTTAAAAAAAAAAAATCTAAAAAAATTATCCAAATTGCACAGATTATGTAAGAGGAGAATGAAAAATGGGCACCAAAATTACTGTGATCCTAATTCTAATTAGATTTTGCCAGATACTGTTTCAACACATTAAGTAGAGATATCACTCAAGAAAAGTGTCAAAAATGTCATTTATTACTTTCTACAGTAGGAATTAAAATTCCCTAGAACAAGAAAGTGGGTAATATGGGCAATTTCACTTTAATCCCTATCTTCTTCTCCTTTAATAAAGCTATTAGCTGGCAGAAAGATCTTATACTTATGACAGAGTAATCTCTCCTAACAACATTTCCACAGCTGCTCCTATTCTTTTACATTTTTGTTTTAACTATAAGGAAAAACATATTTTATTTGAGTGAATGTAAATAATATCTGACAGTGGAAATGTTTGTACTTTGAAAGCAGACAGTAATCATCTTGAATTTTTACATATGAGCAGATCTGTTGCTTTAGCACAATGAAGTTTATTCTGACAGAAATGGTCTGTAACCTATTCACACTGATTTTTGTAGCAAAGATGTCCAACCGTAGTCTGTAGGGTCTGGACTTCAGCAAAACTGGGAGGTGTGATGGGTATTGCCACTCCCAGCTACAACGCAGTGTCATGGCAGTGTCCGTGTCATGCAGGATGCCTTCCCAGCCAAGTGGGTTAAAAAGTTTGACATAACTGCATTTTTTTCCTAAAAAAAAAAATGGGGGGGACGGGACGGGACACGACACGGGATGTTAAACTTGCATTCATTTAATATTGCTGAATAAAAGTCATTAGATGTACACTTCGTCACTCTTTAAGAAGTATTATGACTCCAATGGTAGAGCTTGTGACCTATTTAGATGGAAAAGAACAATGAAATTAATTTGCACCTCCGTTCTGTGTGCTGTTTTTCTCCAGCATTAAGGATGGCTGGATTTTTTGCCCACTTGCATAATACCATTCTTCAGACACAATATTACACAGACCTAACAATTTCTGAAAATAGTACATTTTGAATCTTTAGGAAGTTAGTACAGTTTCCTATCTTGGTGGACAGGGTGTAATTAGCAGAGATGCTCTACTAGAACATTTTCTTTTTCTCCACAATTTTATTTCCACTTCTTACCAGTGCAGAACTGGTAAACTATTACAAAATTATGACTATTCAAGAGTGTTGAGTTCAATATGTGCATTAAATATAGGAAAACCTATAACATTATAAATAGTGTGAAGCAGTTCAAAAGTTATTTTTTCTTGCAGATGCTGTTAAGAATTTGACAATGAAGTATTTAAATCCATACAAAATATTACTGGCCCAGTTGCTAAAGCTACAGTTCTGAAGTAGACTTCACGTTGTAACCGCCAAAAAAGCTATTTAAAGCACCTACAAAAATTATTGGGATATTTTTGGATATGGTTAGGATATGGATATGATTAGGAAGGTAGCTGGAGCTGAATAAGAGTGACTTATATTTGCAGTAAAGTTCTGTGGCAATACTTCTAAGCTATTCATGGAGAAAATAACTTTTGACACTTTGTCAACTATGCAGCATTGTTTTCATTTGTGGTATCTGAATTCAGAAAAGTCATGCATTTTCAGTGATTCAGATTATTATCTTAGTTGTATACCAACTTGAATATTTACAAGTTGAAACAAATATTACTTATTTTGAGTCAACATGTGTCATAATGGAACTGTGTGAAGACAGGCTAGAAAGTTGGCAGGTAATTACAACTTGCCCCCTTTAGCGTCAGTAGAATACTGCATCTGCCAAGACTTCAGAATTGCTTTCTGTCTCTTGCATGGATAAAAACTGAGCCCTGCTGGTTTAGGAGGTGCTCATCTTTTCAGGGTGATTGAAATACTTTGGTAGCAGCTGCTGCAAGCTGCACTTCTGCGTTGCTAAACCCAGGGATTGGTTTGTGGGGTTTTTTTGTCCTGAAGATTTCTTTTGGTACCTTAGTGTTCTTAAGTTTTTATTCTTTTCCACTTATTTGTAAATTAATGAACATTATTTTTTCCAGCATTATTTGATTTCTACTGAATTAATCTACTTGTCTCTCCTAATCTCTTTCGTTTAGTCAAATGAAACTTTTGTATATCAGTTGAACTATCTTGGCTTTCTTGTACTTACATTTCCTGACAGTGGTAGTTTGTCAGCTACTCCAATTCCGTTATTGCTGATACAGTTTTCTTGTACAGTTTTGCTTTTAGTTATCTTTGATTCTCGGTCTGTAGGTCATCCTCTCATCCCATCCACTAATCTGAATTTAGAAAGGGCCAAAACTTATAACCTTACTGTTTAACACTTAGTTAACTGGTTCTCCACTAATAAAAATTAGTTCAAATTAGAAACAATATGAACTAACTTTTCTGTCATGGTGATTACATCGAACCAAGGCTTTCATTTCTGTCTAACTGCAGGGACAGGTCTTAATTTTCCATAATTCCATCCTGATCAGGATGTAGGCTTGGATCTGTGACTTCAAGGCAATAGGAATCTTTGAAAGCAGTATTAAAAGTAAGTAACAATTGTTTATTCTCTGTTCTGATACAGAAAAGGTCATAAGTGCCTACTCAAATGTGTATTATGTGTTGGCTGATGATTCCATCCATCTATGGACTGAAATGAAAAAAAAAGACAGTGGGGTTGAAGGACAGATATCTTTTTGGTTGGTATTAAATTGCCCATGTTGCAGGGAAAGTCCTTGACTAATCAGATACCAGAGTTCAATACACAGAGAGTGCTCCCAGTATGACTTTCAGGTTCTGCTCAGTGTTTTGGAATACTTTAGGATCACTTTGAAGTTGATGTGCCTTGGCAGACATTGCTGTAGGCTTTCTTAAAAGCCAAGATGAATGAAATGATCTTTTTGCTCTTAATTTCTATAGCTCTTCATTAACTATTCAATCCAGTCAATTAGTCTGCTGATTAACAGAGAACAGTATCAAAACTGTGCTTCTGCAATCCACTGCTAATTCATTGTTAGCTCATTAACTAACTTTATTGTATGATCAGTTTTATTCTGAGAGTAGTAAGCCCATTATACAAAATTACCTAATGGCACAACAATTTTATGCATTTAAATCTGGATTTATTTGGATTTATTTTGTTATTTTCTTTTCTCATCATATTAGATTTTTTACCATTATCATTAACTTTATTGCTCTATTTATCAATATCAAGAGATTAAGTTCTTTCAACTCAGTTACACTGCTAATATTACTAAGTGGTTTCTAACTATCTACTGATTGCCTTACTAGTAGTTTACTATTTTATTCCATTTCAGGGTATTTTTCATGTCTTCAAGGGAGTTGGAGAAGTGTAGCCATCTTAAGAATTCTTATTGACAGTGATGTACAGGATCCATGTCAAATGGTTCTCTTTGTCCTAGATGATGTCCTTATCAGTCCAGTCTTTTCAATGTCTTTTAGATTCTGTATTTCTCTGTAGACTGTTTTATCAAAACTGTTTATATATGATTACATAGTATTAGTATATAGCTGGTTTATACATGCTTGCCAGGCATACATATATTACATTCATGAATAATATCTCTTTCCATATTGCACTGTTTGCTGTTTGGTGTCATATACAAAGATTGGCATTAGATTTTCTATTAAGGAACTGCTTAAATAATTTAATTTATTTACTTAATCTTTCCTCTCATCTGTTTGTAACATCCAATTTCTTCTACTTCTCTTTCCTGAAAAGGTTTGTCCAAGATCTGTCTCGGTTTTTTTCCCTATAATCATTGTTAAGACTGCCATTATCATATGTACACATATATGCATAGTCATATATGTGTATGCATATATAAAATACATTTACATACATAGGTATTATATACAAATTACCACAGTTCTCCAGGAATAACAACCTTGCACATATCATGTGGTGCACTGTAGTCATAATATACTTTTTTGTGGCAAAGTGATTGAAATGTGTATTTCAAATTAATGAGAATTGTTAAATTAAATGTACGTAATTACCTTTGGAGTTTCATAACTCATTGTTCTGCTCTAAGCTCCTTGGATGCCTGCAAAAAGGACTACAACTAAATGGGAGACTAGACTCTCGACCAGTCCTGTGTTGCCTTCTTTCTCCATATGAGAAAAAAAAAAAATAAAACAGTGTTACTCTTTTTCTGCACATGACTGATTCCATTCAGCCACTTTGATAAGCATAGAAAGCCTCATCAAGAGCTGCTGAACGCCTTTGATGATTTACTGAGTTGCTTTCCTCCCTTGAGTTTGAGCTGAGTCTTGTGAAAGGTGTCTATCAGAGTTTACTAACTCACATTCTAATTAGGAAGACTCTAGACCCTTATATTAAGTCATAACTATACAGCTTCTCAAAAACAAATTAAGGAGCAGTCTTACATGTGCCCCCTCCCGCCCAAAAAACCAAAAAAACAAAGCGAGATAAAAGTTTAGGGAAGCTGTAGCTCCAAGGGGAAACAACAAGCCAAAAATACTGTATGTTAAGCACATGCATGAAGAAAAAATATCCATACTTTAAGCGACATGTGAAAAGGGAAAAAGACATAAGTATATGGTATTACTATGTACCTCAAATAAAGAAGGTTTTAATCACAATTTTTAGAGACACTTTTGGTTCTATAATTCTGATAACAGCAATCATTAGGGATGAAGTTGTGTCTCATAGTTCTTCATCTAGGTTTCAGAAAAAACATCAAAGCAACTTTGACAGCTGGCCTAAAATATTACTAAATTACTATTATATTATATGCTTTCACCTTTTGCATATATGCTTTACAAAATCACATTGCCTCTTAACATGACTTCATGATATGAAAGAAACTTGTTAGCATTGTCCAAAAAGTCTTTCCTCCATTTCCAACATACTGAATATCAATGAATTACAACTCAGTTGTAAATTATTACAGCTATGACAACTAGAGCAATATAGAACTGAAACAAGGGTTGTAAGAAGCTTGATTAATAATTTCTTGTTTTCTTAAGTTCATAACTTTTTAAGGAAAGGAATCCCTATGATGTAATAAAAGGGGTATAAAAATAATCTAATCCGATCCTCTATTTTTCTGTTTTGAGCTTCTTAGAGTTGATAGAGATGGACACTGTCAGTGACACCATTAAAATGAAACTAACTGAAACTTAAAACACTGAGGCTGCAAAAATATTCACTGTCTTCAGTTGTGGAACCCTTTGATTGTGTTCTGGTGTCACCATCCTCATTCTCAATAAATCCTGTAATACTTTTGATATTTATGGCAGAGGACAATCTGTTTTGACACCAAGACCTTCGTTTGTTAATTAAAATAAAAACAAGTACTTTAAAACTGCTTACAGTAATGTTATAACATAAGTCCTCTGAGGCGATGATCACCAAACCTACAAGCAGGGTAGAATGGAAGTTTAATCATAAAATATTATCTTATTTTTTTCCTGTGTTAGTGAGTTTTGATTGTTTATTACAATACTTTATCTGTTGGTATAGTCACAGAGTTGCAATCCATTCCTGAGTTTTTACACATAAAAGAGAGCTATGACCCCCCTTCCACAATGGTACCCCTTTCACCTTTGGGAAAGGGCTCTACTTTTGTTTTAAGAAACTGCTCCTCCTCAATGTTCCATCAAAAAAAAGAGATTTTAGAATTTTTTTTCCTTGTGAAGTACACTTGTGGGCTCATCCTTCCAGCTGTCTGACACAATTGTCCAAATATACCTCCCCATCTCTCCCAGCCTGCCATGTGAGGCAGTGTATTTATGCTGGGTTTTTCACCTGAGTGGCAGAGCAGCGTAACCCTTTTGTGACTCAGCCAATGGTGAAGTATGTGTGCTTCACCTCGCGTTTCTTTTTCTTTCAAAAATGCATAGCACAGAAATGTTTCTATTCTGTGTTCTTTCTTAAAGCCTGGCAAAAAAATATTGGCTGGTACAAGACCGACAAGATTATAACTTTGAGCTGTCAAATGGGACCACCACTACGGCCCCATGCACTGCACCCAATAGCTAAGTTGGCTATTAGATTTCAACCTGTTATTCCACAGACAACACTGAGATGAGTGAGACAGAATGGGAATAGGGATGGGAGAGGGACTGATGAGTTGGAACTATTTTTTGTTGTTCTTACGAGGTTCTAGGCATAAAACCTGTTTTTTCAAATATGAATGACTGAAGTATATAACCTAAAAATAGTTGGCATAGAAAAAGGAAGCACTTTCATAAGAAGTACATCAGTCCACACCCAAAAAAGTTTACAGTACAGTGAAGCACTAAGATGTTTTGCTGAAAGAGACAACACAATCTCTTTACCTGTTACATTTTGTCCTTCCAAATAATGCTTTCTTAGTAAAACTAATAACAGGCTTCTTGAGTCATGTAAGCATACTGTAGTTGCTGCAGAGCTTCCAAAACCCCACTTTATTTCCTATAATAATTCTAATTTCACAGTAAGTAGCTATTTCTCACAACAGAATCTGGTAGCATGGATTGTTTCCCACCAGTTGAGTAAGTGAACTGTTGGTTTTTTATTGGAGCAAAGGGTTAGAAATAGATGGAAGTAGTTTTGTAACAGGAAGTACAAATTTCAGTTGATTATTTTGTTTTCTGAAGTGTAGGATAGCTCTAAAATTAAGTGTCAGTAGATCTTTAGAGTATTTGAGAGATTTTGATGGTTATATGCCTGCTTTGGAAACCTCCTTGAAGCCATTGCAATATTTACATTAAAACTTAATTGCCATTTTCAGAAGTGAAAGGAAGCTGATTTAGAAATGTACCCTGAAATAATATCAATAGAATCCTAAGATAAGGATTTTTAAAAGGTATTTAGGTACTTCATAGTATTTTCAGAAGCAGCCAAACATACAACACCTGTGTTTAGGAAAATCTCACTAGCTATTCACTATGTCAAAATCATTTCCTACACCTGGTGCAAATCTTTATTTTCTAATTCCTGTGAATCTCTACGTCAGTGCACTTCTTTGGAAACCTCAGCCACTGCACAGGTCAGTCCTTGAGACTAAAGTTGAGACTAACCTGAATCTAGATGTTTCCAGAAGCAAAGTCTAAACACAGATTAGAAAAGGAGAAAAGGAGTTCTAACGTTCCTGTAAAAAGAGGTTTTGAAATAGGTTTTCCATGCAGATGCAAAGCACTGAACAACTGATTTTATTGTATGATTTTATTGTATATTATATTATTTTATTATATCTGCTACAATTAAAATTATTTTCATATTTTTAAGGCTTAGAAATTAAAGGCTGTAATAAGTTTGCCTTTGGTATTACCCCATGAGACTTGCTTTCCTATCAGTTAATTTATTTTGCATTTTTTATTCTATAAAATCTAGTGATGAGTGTCTTGGCTGACTCCATGTCTATATATAGGCATTTACACAGGTCCGTTTACACATAAACAACGTTTGCCTCTGTGAATTCCACCACTTGCACACCTAAAAATTAAATTAATTGAAACACTATGTACCACTGTCTGCCAGTGGTATGAAAATTTGGTTTCATATTAGGACAGACTTTGCTTTTACCTCTTAATCATAAACATCAAATAGATTAACTCAGTACTTTTCCCCTTTCTGTTCCTCAACCTTACTTTGTGTCAGTGATAGGGAATCTTTAACATTTCCTAATATTTGCAATCAAAGTAATGACATCTCTGGACCTGAAACACTAAACTTGAGTTTTCTGGTGAACTACAGTAGAGGAAATCTCAAAAGACAGACATGCAGTCACTTAGAAAAGAGTGAGACTTTGTGAATGAACAGGGTTTCCACCAGCCAAGGAGGCTTTCTGCATAGAATTCCCTTCCAAATAACAGTCAAGCTTTGATCATCTTTAATTTACAGATTTAATGAAAAAATAGTCGAGTTAATATGGCCATTCATTAAATGGCCTATCACATACTTATTAAAATATTATATATTAAAATACTGTCTTGAAAATGTTCCCAGTGTTTCATTCTTCAGTATTTATTGTACAAGGTCATAATCTTTCACCTTTTCATTGAAACAAAGCAAAAAAAACCACAAGCCCCCAATAAGACCAGAAAAATTCTGTGTGGAAAAGCTCATTTTTTCTATTTTTAGATAGTTTCAGTTTTTTTAATAAAGGGAAGCAAAACTCCTAGTTTACAGAAAGACAATTCAGGTAACAGCCTTTGCATGAGCTCCTGTATAAGCTACTCATATTTTATTGTGAAATTGAACTCATTCTGGAATGAATTTCTGTTGAATACTCATTGAATAAAAGCTGGGTTTGGAGCATGATCAATTCTGTAATTTTTTCGATTGATGATAAATGTATAAATGTATGATAAACTTTGGAAATTACACCAAAGACTTCAAAACAGGACCCTTTCTCAAGACACTCTTGTCACGGGAAATGTGTCAGACTAACTCCCATTTGAGGAAGATGCAGAAGCGACAGAGCCATGTCTCTCCAATGATCTTGTTCTAAATGTAGATTTGTAGCAAATTTATTATACAGTTTTGATTAAAGTTTTTCTCCTGAAGCAATACTATTTAGATAAACAGTTTCCACATAATGTTTTCTTTTGAATTGCTAGAATGGAAAGCAGAACTTCAAGTGCTGACTACTATTTATGTCTATTCCATTCAAGCTCAGTTTCCATTCAAGCTTAGCTTGTCGATGTCTGTGCTCTGCTGTACTGTCATGTGAAATGAGCCTTGTTTTCATTTTACCCCAAGATTCCTTCTAACACAGAAGAGTGATTTGAATTTTGAGGTCATATAAATGTTGTAAATTACCTACAGAAATCCCACTGGTGTCAGGGAAGAAAGAAAGGAGAATGAAATGCCTCAGAAATTATATTCCATACAGCTATAGATTGTGCTATAGAGGTTGCTCTTAAAAGTTCTCCATATGTCTTAGGTAATTAAATTCATTACTCCATTTGCAACGTTTCCCAGGAATTCCCTATTGTTTACTAATAGACAAGTTAGGTAAAATTCTTGACAAATTTCTATTCAACTACTGCAGAAGGCCAGCAGTTGAAAATTATTGAATTTTCACATGATATTTGGTGAAAAGTAATCTATTTACCCATATTGTACTCACACAAAAAATGCTTCCATTTTGGGTAGGTATGCTGTGATCATAAAAGTCTCAGCCTGTGGAACATATAAATTACCCTTAAACATTCTACTACTGATCAAGGCACTTCTACAAAACCAGAATAGAAGAAAAAATAGGCAGTTGTGCAGTCCCTTCTCAAGCAAAACTTCTAGGCTAATGTGTAACTTAACCCAATTTAGGACTATGGGTTTAGCAGCATGTATCTTATAAATCTAATAAAAATACACTGACTAATGCATAATAGCCTATACTAATATGCTAACAGAATAGAATATTCAGTTTGACATCTTAATTTCACTCCATTCTAAATACTATTTTGCAACTTTAAAGAGTATATTTCTTGCATTAAAGAAAATAGCCGAAGTCCTTGAAGCAGTGGCATAATAGTAAATTACCTATTTCATGAACAGAGCTGCAAATGAAACTGCTGCATTGCACTTGCATTTTAGATTTGCAAACATCTTGGCAGATAGTAACACCCGAAGTTAGGTAGAGAGTTCTAGCTCATTGATGGAGAAGGAACTTCGTTATTGCTGCCTTGTGTCTACAGAAGTCTGCTTTTATTCTGATTTTCCTTATTGAACAGTATTCCATGCTGTGACAGAGCCATCAGTCTGTGCTGTTTATCTTTGATCTCACTCCTGTGTATTGGTATGCAGGAACACAGTCAATCCTACTGCAAAAATGCAGAATTTCCACTCCTTCTCACCACTGGTACAAAGTTCCTTGCAGATGGAAATTTTCATGTACACCTTAGGGTCCCTCTGGAAAACTATTTTTCTCCCCCTGCATAATTGGCGATATAATAAAAATATAGTATTCTTTCTCAAAAGATGGAAAAAATGAATACAGAGTTATGATGGGGTTTGCATTATCTTCTCATTAGCTCAAAAAACATTCAGGTTAATAAAAATGCCTTAAAATTTTCTGTGTGGTGATAAGCAGCTGGATCATGATTTCCATCCAATATGTGTTTTCAGTATAAGTTGCTTTCACTAATTTTCTTTTTGTTTGGCCTGAGCCAGAGTGCTAAAAGTGAAAATGATGGCTTCATTTTGGTTTAATTTTTTTCTCAATACTAAGTCAAAAATTATAGACTTTAGGCAAGCACATTAATCTACTTGAATCAGAAGGAATTCTGCTTCCATAAGAAACAAATAATTGGTTCTTATTGCATTATTTGAATAACAAAACAGTGTTAAAAGAAATTTATTTTGAAACAGTATAACTGGCTTTGTCTTGCTGTCATTTTGTTACAGTATCCTCTGTGCTGTGCTTCAGAAGCCTAACAATATTTTTTTGTCTTCTGTAGCTCTTTATATGTTTAAAAATATCCAATAGGAACATTCCAGTAAGAATTTAGAAGTCTTTTTCTGCCTACCCTCAAACTAGCTTCACTTTACAGATAAGGAAATACAGGAGGTAATATTTGTCACTAAGGAAATTGGTAAATGAGTCCAGATTCAAATTGTAGTACTGTTAGATGATCCTTCAGTAAGTCAGAGGACTTAATTAGTAATGTATGCGAGTAATAAATAAGATATCTGTTTACTTCTGATACATTAATAAAAAATATTTTGATAATGAGTAATACAGTTGAAAAGTAATATTCAGAGGGAAAAAAGCCCAGTAATTTTGGTGATCTGGGTATTACTGTTCCTGAATTTTAGACCTAAAAATTACTTGTCATTCCAATACCTATTACCAATACATCTGACAGAAATGGAGATTTTACTGCATCTTCTGTTATGTGTTACTGTATATGTGACTTCATGGCTTGTTAAACTTTTACACCTATTCCAGAATTCAATTTCTTCAAAAATACATGATAATGCACAATCATAATGACATTCTCAGTTTGAATTGGTGTGTTGCAGGCAGTTACAGCAACACATTGCCTGTCACTGAAGCTGAGCTGAGATTAATATCTATGTTTCTTTTTCTTATTACTGTGTAAAATGCCTAAAACAGCATTTAGGCACTGAAACCAAAGGGGGTTTTTAGCTCCCTTTTCAGAGACAGTCCTATACAACTTAAAAGCTAAAGAAAAAATATCTGCATGCATATCTTTTCTTTAAAAATAACCAGATGTAGTCAGTCTTGGGGCCTGTAAGATTGGTATGAAATAAGTTTCACTTATTTCATGCTATAAAAACAATAATGCCTCTATTTTTATTAGCTGTATTAACTGTTAAGAGAATTTATTCCCATAGCAAGAACCTGTTTAAAATGCATTTTCTCCATTCATATTGATCTTATGGCTTATTTTCTGATTATTTTTAACTCTCAGAAGGTAATCAGATATCATGGTAATGAGGATTTTTCTTGCTGGATAACGGATTTATGTCCATGGACTTAGCTTATACTGTATGTTTCTGTGGCACAGAGGCATATCTTAAAGAAACAAATGCTGAATCTTCTCTTAGCATCAAATAAGTTTTCAGTGTTCATATTGCCTTCTCTGAACTGACTAGAAAGTGTTAGCACAGATCTCTGGCTCAGTAATTGATGGACACTATTAGGTCTTCCCTTCAGGAGGCTACATCAAAACTTCCCCCTCAAGCAGTATTCTGACACCTGTGCTTTTATGTTTGATGATCTTGCTAAACAACAAATAACAAATTCTATGCTGTTTCTTAAGATCTGTTGTCTGTCTCATACATTTTTGAAATGTTGGCAGTGTTTTGGAGATGGAATTACTTTGAGCTAGAGCTCCTTCTGATTTTTTTCAACTGTTTCTCAAGGTCATGAATCCTGCTACCTGATGCTGGACATTGCTCCAGAAGGTTATTTTTGTTCTGTTCAAGACCACTGTATTTCTTCGTGATTAGTGAAATACAGCCAGCACCTGCCACCTAAGATACAGCTGAATTATGAAATGTTTGGCTAAAGCTGAGCATAGGGAGAAGGGTAATAAGTAGATGAGTTTCATCAACTGGTTGGAAGCACCTGAAGGACTAGGAGACATTTCCTGAGCAAGAAAATGCATGTATTATTTGCTACTTGGGTAAAAAAGCTTGGCATTTATACAAACTATTGCTGTTTGATGTTCAGGGAATGGTATTAGCAAATACATTTCTTTTCAACCATTGCGTTTTTGGCATTGTCCAGTCTAGACTATTTTCCCTATGATTTTCAGGTTTGGTGACTTCAGTCTAATGAGAGTACTATGGCAGATGATGCTCTACGTTTCCTCCGTTGTACTCATGACATGAAAGTGTACTGAGAACAGGGCTCCCTGAACGTGAGTAAAAAAACCCCAGGCAAACAAAAATCAAACTTCCAGCATATTCTACCATTCTTTACCATCACTGGCAGAGTTTCATAGCTATCAGTCAGCTATCATAAAAAGCCCAGTAATACCAAGGCTGTTACCTCCATGTAAGACTATACATAGTTAATCGTAAGTTTACAATACTGTAATACACAAAAAAAGTTATAGAATAAAATGTAAGGGACCCTTGATAACACCAATTTATAAAATATGGCTTCCAGCATATCACATGTACAAAGCCCATATAGTCTTCCAATTATTTATGGTACAAAGTGGCTGTTTTGAATTAGAAAGCCTAACATAGGAATTAACTATGTAAATTGTTGTCTCTCTGGTTAGGTTTCTAAGTTAAGTAGATATTTCCTCATATCCATGAATCCTTAGTTTTCCTCTGAGCATTTTAATACTTGTTTTCTAACAGTTCAGTAATCAGAATGCAAGAATTTTTAATCTGTGCTCTATATGATACAGTATGGATACAGTATGGTGCCATGCAGAAAGACTTGCAATAGCTGTATTGCCAGCTGAGGTCTCAGTGGCGGGATAGGCACCGTAGTAGACTAAGTTATGCTTTGAAGTAGTCTGTTAATTTTAAAAGGTCTGGTGCTATATAGCCAACATGATCTTGTGGTCTCTTCTTCTACTGGTTTGCTGATCATCTCCGTCAATATAGCAGGAACCACATGGCCAGACAGACTTTTTATCTTTGCCAGTCATTCAGTGCCACAGGAGAATGAAGGCTTGATAAATTCTGGCAGGTGAAGATGAGCTTGTGAGCCTGACTGCTGGTTTACCACAAACTTGCCAGATTTTCAAGGTTGTTACACAGGTTGCTTTTGTTTACTAAACTTCTTTCCTAGCTAAATTTATGTCCTATTTGTTCAATTCTGTTGCCTGGTGCTTGTCCTGATCTCCCCATCTAATCTTTGCTTTTCTAGATGTTGGCACAGTTCCTGGCAATATTTGCTGCATAGACCTTTGACTTTGTGGAAGCAATTTCTTCCCCATTTCCTGACCTTGCTTGCCCTGGCCATGGTAGCAACTTCCCATCTCCATTTCTGATTCCATTTTGTCTGACAGTTTGTGCCCTAATAGTATTAAATGTGTACATATGCCATTTAAAAAGTAATTTATTCTGTAAACTGTCCTGTTTCTTCTGTTAAAGTAGGATTGAGAAGATGAAATAATCTAACAGATTTTAAAGCATACAAACCTGTAATTTCATTTCTGATTCAACAGTTCAGTCATAACCTCACTCCATTTAAAAAAAAAAAGTAATATGCGATAGGTACTTTAGGTCAGGTCATCCCTAATGAGTGAATGGCAGTATTTTCTTTATATAGTTGTCACTCCTACAACAGGCTTTGTCGGGTGGTATTCAGAACAAGTCCCAAAGTATACTTCATGGAGAAATAATTGCTTTTGCTAGAGGCTGGTTGTTACTTTTGTGACAGAACTGAGGTACCTGATGTGATAAGGCAATGTGGTGACTAATCACGTGCCTTCAGGCTCATATGAAAAAGGAATAACATGGAAGTTAACAATGTTAACTTTTATGCTAATAAACCAGTTAATATTTTCACTGTACCCTACAGTAGCCCTAGCTGCGTGTATCAAGTCCTACTAAGGACCACTTGGTATAAGCTGGGAGAAGGTTATGCATACTCCCTTTTGACCCTCACTTTCTGGTTTTGTTTTTTTTTTTTTTTTTTTTTGCGGGCTTCTATAAATGTAAAGAATGTGAAAACCCTGAAATGGTCTTTAAAGTGTTCTGACCTTAGTGGGAGGGAAGTGCAACAGAAGCGAACTGTTTTCACGGTCTGCCTCTGTGCTGACATACCTTAAAGCCAGACTGAAGCTGAAAGTAGGGATTCCTTTTCCATGTTAACTTCCTTTTAAAGCTGGAAATAGTACAGTGTAGAAATGTTGGAAAGTTGTCAGTATCTCAGGCTGTCTGGTTTTGTGCTACCTGTTCAAAGTGGCAAAGAATTAATTCTTCTTGAATAATTCTTATTGGTTAATTGTATTGTCCACATAAGCTATTTTATCCTTTAAAAGTGCTTTCAGGAATTTGAAAATTGCTGTAGTCCCTTCCTAGCTCTGGTTTTCTAAGTTTCCATGTCATGTCCTGGCTTCCTGCCCCTTGCTCCTACCAGGGTCTGTGTCAAGTCTGGGAATTATTGTTATGGATCCTTTGCATTTCTTCAGTTTATAGGTGCCCTTATCTTGCTGCAACTAGCCTAGGCTGATAGTACTTGGTCACTCAGCTGACTCAATGAATCATTTACTGTCCAACTCTGCCTCTATAATAATTAAATAGGATTGTACTGCAGAAAGGGGAGGAAGATAGAAGAGCAAATTCATTTGCAAATGAGCAAATGAAATCCACAAAAGCAAACCCATTGCTGTGCAATGTCCCCCCAGTCCCAATATTCTCATGTAGGAAAATGAAGATGTACTTACTCTGTGTGATTGCTGTAAAGACAGACCTCATAGGAAGTGGCATGAATCTTAGGTAATCAAGTCCTGGTATTTCCAAGAGCAAGGGAGACCTAAGAGTTAAAACTAGCAATTTAGGATCAAGTTTGATTCTTATGTCAAAAGAGCAGTGAATCTGGAGCTGGGGGAGCTGATCTAAATCATCTAACTGATAGACAATGGTGTCTATGAAGCTTCTTTCTAGTGACCCTCAAAAATGAGAAGTAACGAGGGAAGTCTACCTTTACTGGATCTTTCAAAATAACTCCTGGCAGTAAATCCATTTTCTTCAGCACTGCCGATAACTGTACCTTGTACATGCAATTCAATGAGCTCAACATTGTGCGAAGAATAACTAGGATGCCCTTGCATATTAATCTAGCCTGTGACCTGGTAATTCCTTCTCTTTTCTATCTTTTTTTGGAAATATAAACATTCTTAGGTGCTAATGAATGTTAATCTCAAATCTCAAAAGCCACAAGTTGTGCCACATGTAGTATTCTCATAAGCTGTAGCATACAGTTCATGATACTCATTCTTCTTACATGAACATCTTTGAGATTCAGATCAATTTTGTCTGTAACTGATTTAAAATGAAGGTTTCTGTTACACTTGCTGAGAAGAACATGAAACTGTGAAAATGTGATTTCTGTGTACACTATGGATGTGCAAGTGGAAACAAAAATGAGTTTCAGACTTACAGTATTTCAGATAATGCCATGTGATTTTGATGGGAACAAGGAATCAACGTCATGGTTTTGGATGGTCAGAATGGCAATACTTAGTACTAAGCTCCTAATGGTTAGTATTAGTTACTTAACATTCAGTATTAGTTTATAAATGAGCACGTTGGGGCAGGAATGTCATATCTGAAAATTTAGCTTTTTATTATTAGGATCCTAATACTCTTCTGAAAGATGTAAAAATAAAATGCATATATAATCTTTGAAACCCAGAAAGGGTAATTTGAATAAGAATTTGATGCAATAGGGTAAGCAAACTGATGGTAACCTGTAATATAGATATAATGGAGGAATAAAGTATTTAAAATTGGAAGACTAAGAAGTACAGCTTCATAAGAACAGTAATTTATACTAATTTACTACAGTGTCCTGTCATGATAATAACTTCAATTTTAGAACACACAGACCCACAATCTTAAGTCAAATTTCACTGTGCTGATATTCTTTTTTTTATTATGGAAACAAAAATAGGTATCTACTACCATTGAACTAACTTGATCTGCAGAAGTTAGAATTGTACAGTAAAGGAACAAAGTAATTAAGAGAAAGAATTCTGGCTTTCAGCCTTGTCTAGTGGATCAAATCGAGTGGATGGGAAAGCTTATGGCAGCAGTTAAGAGACCAAAGCCTGCCTAATAGATTTAATAATAGATGATCAGTGACACAACTTTATACTCTATTTCAGTCATTAATTAATCAAGTTATATGCATATATGGGAGGCAGTTGAAAAAAATAAGCAACCATGTTCTGCTTCAGTGTGCAGATAACACACAGCTTTATATCTGCATTTCCAACTCCTGATGAAAGAAGATTACATTGTTCTGTTTCTGCGGGAGCTGTGACACAAATAAATGCAATTTGGCTGAAAATCAAGGTGACATTGGGTCAGCTAAGTGCTGAAACAACTGGACAGTAAGGTAGATATATTCATGCATCTTTCATCAAGGATGTATATTTGCCCTTAGCTGACTTAGGTCATTGGCTATAACATTGACCTTAGCAGCTTCTTGAACATTAAACTGCAGGTGCACCTTTTTTCTGATGCTCAGAGACTAAGATTATTTCTTTTTTACGTAGATTTTTCATTGACCATATGATGAATTCAGCATGAATCAACATCTAAAAACCCTCCAGAAACTAAAGCTTGCTAGTCCGGTGGCCTGCTTCTTCACACAATTTCTTTTTCCTATAGGCATATTAAGCTTATGTTTCTCCTGTGAAAGACACTATTAATTTCCAAGCTTCCAGTAATATCCCATGGAATAATGTCATTACTAACCATGAAAGTCCTAACCTGACCTCCCTGAATTCCTTCAATATTTTAATCTGTGATCACTGAAGACACCTCAACCTACTTTGGCTGCAACTGGTGAAAAGTAAGAGATTGGTAGGTTAGTTTTTATGTGGAAGGAAAGCTGATGTGATTAATTTTTGTGCTTAAGTATCTCAGCTTTCAGGAAACACTGTGGGACTCCCTCCAATCAATGTAAAAAGACAGGCATAGAAAAGACGTTTATACTGTGATTATTCAGACATTTGTATTTTAATTTCTTTATAACTATATTCTTTTTTGTAATTTCTTGCTTGTTTGCCGAGCTGCTAAACGTGTCAACATGGGTGCTCCTTCAGTGAAAGAATTAAAAATCTGGATTCATTTTAGTCAACAAATGACATTGTACTAGACTTAGTACGCTTGTTTGAAGTGCAGCTTGTATTCTTATGGATAGACAGGGTAAGGTTTTGGCCCAAGAGACGGTAAGACTGTGTCACTTACATGTGGCAAGATAATGTATGGAAAAGTTGGAGTAAGAATTAAAATTAGTTGATGCAGAAAATTTGAAACAGAATTGAATCAATAGAGCTGGTCTTCAAGGGCTTCAGAGAAGAGATTTCCATGACAACAGAATACTTAGGTATGCAAATTAAGAAACAAAGCATCCTAAAAAATGATCAGGAAATACACCTCTGTTTCATAGAATAAAAGCTGAACAATTTAGGAGCACTAATTCTGTAGGAGAAATGGGGATAGAGAGCTGAGAAAGTAGGGCCATTGCTGGCCAAAGTCCCTTCTCACTTAAATCAGTAGTATTCTTTGAATCATAAAACCATAAGGATGTATACGGACAGAAGATACCTCAAGCTTTATACTAATGCTGTGCTGTGACGGGATCAAAAGCTGTAGACTGTCTTCAGCAGGTCATCTATATAGCAGCTAAAACAAGCTCTTTAATGATGGAAATTCCACTAACCTCTTCATAAAACTGTCCTAATATTTGACTACCTTAGAAGTTAGAAAATTTCCCCTAAATTTTAATTACTTCTTTGCTGTAACCAAAGTCCCTTTCTCCTGTGACACTGTCATTGGCCATGGAGAACAATTGATTACAGTCTTACTTGGAGCAATCATTTAAATGTGAAAGACTGTTATCATGTCCTGTAAGTTTTCAGGATATTATATAAAGGGATTAATGTTTATTGTAGAGGCTCTTGTTATTATATATACTATGTTATGTAATCTCTGCAGTAAGTATTGTAGCCCTTTTCCTATGACTCATGCTGTATTATGAATTTGGTATTATGTTCAAGAGCTTTACTTGTTAAGGAAAGGAAAACATATATATGATTTATGATCATAGATCTCTCTGTTATCATCGACATCATATCACATAATTCACGGAGTTATCAAGCTCTGCCTTAAAGCATTTTTTTTGCCTCTCCTCCCATTCGTTTTGGAAGGACATTCCAGTACATGAATTCTTTAATGCTTAGCAACTTTTGTTTAATATGTGACCTAAATTTATAGATTATAGATTATACCATTTGTTCCGGTGCCAGCATTGACCTTTAGCTGAAATAGATTTTTTTTCTTTCACTGTGTTTTTTTATAGATAACATCACGCTCTGACGTATCCATATAGCAACATATCCCCTCCTGGACTCTTTTACATGAGGATGAACAAGCTCTTTTAGTCTCCCCATATAGATTGGTCTTATTCAAAATAAGATTATAGTTGCCATTGAAAAGAGAATTTAGCTTTATGTCTCTGTGTTTAGATGCACTAACAAAACAAAACAAAACAACAAAAAAAAAGATTACACTCTTTCCATATTTCCACAAATGAATCATTAGTGCCGTAAATCTAGTAATCTTATTCCCTGGAAGTAATGTCATAGGAACCAAAATGCTTTAAAACATTTTGAAATTTGTTATCTTTGTATTATTAATGATTGTTTGATATTCTATGAACTGGCTTTTGAGTTAGCTAGGACTCCCTAGACTTTCATTCTTAAAACCCTATCATCTGGGAACTCTGTGGATGTGGATTTAAAAATGGAAAATATGAAGTACTGCATTCAGTTACATCCTGTCGTTAACTGTACAGAGCACTACTGCTCTCTGATCTCCACTAGCTGAACATAAAAGCCATTATGCTTTCTGCTGTTATTCAGTTTTTCATGAGAAATGATGTGTGAAGTAAATAGGAAAGGGAAAAGGAAATGGAGGGAAGGGAGATGGAGAAGCAGAGTGGAAGAAGGGTTTACTGGAGCAGAGGACAGAATTACATGATGGGAACGGAGGATGAAAAGCGATCAGAGCCAACACACAGGTGAATGTAAAACTGCCAGAAAAAGTGTTGAGAAATCATGCTGCCATAAACCGGCTCAGTCTGGGCACTGTCCTACACCTGGGTCAGCTATGAGGTTTTTGTTGCTGTTTTTTGTTTAGGTTTTTCTTTTCTCTGTCTCTTCTGAGCATAGTGCAGATGACTATGAGCAGATATTTCACATAAGATCTTAAATCCTATGATCTATTTTATATAAAAAAGCTATAGATTTTTTCCCCCCAAGAACATAGGTTAGCTACAGTGTAATTAACCAATATTTTTCTTTAACCTACACCTAAGGCACTGGTTTTCAGCTGTGTGTCCTCTGAAGCTGGCTACATTTCAGCAGCAGGTAAATTTGCTCCCAGTATGCTTTTATTTTTAAAATGTTTTCTGATCACCAGGCTAAGTATGAGGTGCTTAAAAACTACAGTGCTATTATTTTACATTAAGTTTATATAAATATGAAACCATATATTGACTCAGGTTTACTAATGAAGTAACTTCAGTGACAGTCTAATAATGACAACAAACTATTCAACAGCAATTTCAATTAAGTGATGCAGATTATGCCAAGGAAGTCTCTAAGCAGCACATCAAAGTCGTGTTGAATATTACATGTGTTTTTTTCAACTATAACCTTGCATTACTTTGCAATGACTTCCTTCTAAAATATCTGCAGTGTGGCTATTATAAACCATGAATCACAGTTAAAATGAGATATAAAATCACAAAACTCAAATCAAAAATCAAATGTCTAAATACTGCCACTCAACAATCAAGCCATTCTAGTCACCTGCAGCACACTGAAGTGAAGCCAGCAAACACAGATACAACAGGGGGGGCGGGGGAGGGGGAGGAAAAAGCTGGATTTTGGGTCTGAAGAAATTGAGTACTTATTTCCCATTGACACTGAGGGAAGGGTGGACCCCTGCTTCCCTCAGTTTTGTTTTAAAAGCCCCAACAAAGTCATCAATCATACCTTGGCTGATTTACATCTGGAGACAACGTTTAAATTGGAAAGTTTTTAAATAATTATTTTTTCATGTCTTTTTGGTTACCACATATAAGTTCTGACTTGTTTACCTATATATGGTAAGTCAATTGCTTCTGACCCCTACAGAACTTATCAAAAATATGAATTTAATAAAACAAATTGAGTTTCAAGGAAAGTAGGCTCTCACTCTTTCCTTTCACCTTTTCATTTACAAAATATAGTAATACCCAACAGCCAACTTCTGCCAAGTTCTAGGGCTGGCCTTCATTGTTTCTTGCTGTTTGTTTCTGTGCAAGGATAAGGATAAACAGGGCACAACGTTCTTTTGAATAAGTGTCCTGGTTAAGGTTTAATAAGCACAAAAATCAGAACATTCAAGATTACTCACTCTGAAAGCACTGATACTCTCCAAAACTTTGTGTACTGACAGAAAACCCTGAATATTGAGGCTCCACTCTTTCAGGGACATGTGGTTTGTCAGTAGTCTGCGACACCTTTCTTACACCTATGATCTCATTTTGTATTTTGAATTCTCCCATATCCACCCTGTGGTGGGTCGGTCCCAGCTGGCAGCCAAGCACCTGCGTACCTGCTTGCTTAACCCACACCCCCAGTAGGACGATGGAGAAAAGAAGAAGAACAAGAGGGTGAAAACTTGGGGGTCAAAATAATAATAGAGAAATGACTCAGCAGTTACTGTCATGGGCAAAACAGACTTGAAGAGTATAACTTAATTTATTGACAATCAACATAAATATTTAATTACTGACTTGGGTATTGGGAAATAAAGAAGAAAAACATTTAAACAGTTAAGGAAAGCACACTTCCTCCTCCTTTTCCAGGCTCAAACTCACTCCAGACACTTCTTTCCCCTCCTTTTTCACACTGCAGGTTACACTCAGTGAGATGATGGGCCATGCCAGTGGTTGGAGTCAGCGTGTAGCAGTTTCTCACTTTTTTCTAGAGCTGCTCCTTAATTCTTACTTGTTTCCTCTGCTCTGGCATGGGCTTATCCATGGACCACTGTTTTTTCGTGGTGTACATCCTCCAGTATGTCTCCTCCATGGGCCTCAATCCCTTTGGCAGTATACGTGCTCCACCACAAAGAACCTCCCTCTCCTCTGACCTTGGCATTCCCTCTTACCCCCAACCTCTCCAGCACTTTGTGTCCCTCCTTAAACATGTTTTCCTCGAGATGCCATCAAGTTGGTTGATAGGCTCAGCTGTGCCCTGCGGTGGGTCCATTGCAGGGCTGTCTGGAACCCACTGTCTGGCACAGGGGCAACCCTGGCCTCTCCTCACAGAGGCCACCCTGCAGTCCCCCACCAACCACACCTTGTCACTGACATCCAGTGCACACCCTACAACAGGGTCCCAGGGGACTCTCAAAGGTGTAGGAGACTTCTCGTTCACAGCAAGTACTTTTATCACAGACATTAAATATTTGAGTATGCCCAAGTTACAGTTAATGTTTTGTGATTTAGAGTACACATAAAATGTTTTTGTAGGATACATTCTTACACAGTATGACTTAAAAATAAATAAAATACACTTCTGAGAACAAAAATACTCAGAAATGTATTATAGCATGAAGAACAGTTTGTTTCTCATGCCTGAATAAAAAATAGCAAAATGGAATTTTATTACTTTTTGGAGGAGGAAGAACATTTGTCCTCTAAGTAGTTGACAGACTGATTTAGCTGGGTTTTTTTTTCTTTGTGAAAAACATTGTAAGTGACATGCAGTGTAAGCTTAATGACAAATTCTTCTGGGAATCGAGAAGGATCCCACCTGGAGGGCCATTCTCCACAGAGGAAGCACTGCAAAAATAAATGGCTTCTCTGGAGGCCTAGAAAAAAACATGGACATGCTGAATCTTTTTGGCTTATATTTGTTCTATTCGATTGCTTAATTATAAATTATTCAGTTCCTCAGTGCAAATACAACTTGGGTAGCTGAACTACTGTGTCAGCCTTTTGCAGGTGTCCCAATACCAGTAGGTGAGCAGAAGAGAGTGAAAGGACTGAATCTTTGGGTATTGCTGTACACTTTCAGAGCCCGGCCCTTTTCTCATCCACACGATTAGGTAGGGAAAAAACAGGTCCTTCCTGATGGGGAGGTGCTAACACTAGAAATCATGATAAATATTTTTTATTCACCAAAGATGATTAGATTTTCTCGTTTGGATGAAAATGCCTCCTTGATCATTAGTGTAGCTTCACAATTTAACACTTAATATAATATATATTTTAAATAGCTGTGGAAATCTGCGCTTGATTTGGACACGCTGAATCATAATTATGTTAAATCTTCCCAAGTAGTTTACATTTGAGGCTAACAGAAATATGCTGATTCAGAGCCTAATTAAAGAAATCAGATGGAAACTACATCAACTATTTCAAGAAGAAGAGATAATAATTTTATCACAGGTGACCGCAAGAAATCTTCAGCCTTACATGTACCTTTTAAATATATGTTCAAGGTAGTATTAGCATTTAGCTCCAAAATAAATATTTGAAATAAATGAGGAAGAAAGGAAGTAGTTACGTATTTTGTAAAGTAGAAACTAGAATGGACTAGAATGAAACTTTATATTCACAGAAATATAATTATATGTTGAAATGTAATTATATAGAAGGGATGAAATCACAGTTGATGTCAATTTTTACTGAATGTTATATAGAGCAGATACATGGGCTTGACATGTTAATTGGAGGAAACTGAATCAAGTTTGGTAAACAGTAAAGAATTTGCCCTCTAAAGCAAATTTGGAAAACCCCCACATTCTGACATGTCTTTTGTTTTACATAGAGCATCAAAATGATGCATATTTAATATTTATGTCTGTCAATTACTGCCAATAACTGTCATAATCTAGAGTTAGATAAAATTAAACCACATGCTCAATGGTTGAAAATCTGCACAGTTCTATTACTGCTATAGTTCTTATGAAGTCAGAAAATTATATAGGTCTGTATTAACTGAGTATTTTTCCAGTGATTTTTAAATAGGCTTTCATTTTATGTACAGCACCCCTCATTTGTGAGTAAATGGTAAATAATATGCTAACATTTACAACTTACTGGAAGTGGTGGTGAAAAAGGAAAATAAGTATCTGCAACGTAAAAGAAAACTAATAGGTCTAAACAGACAGGAAATGGAAAAGTTCAAAACGAAGTTTGGGAAAGACTATGGCTTTTTCCAAGACAAGTATTTAAACTGAGAGAACAAAACGGAGAGTATGCAGAGGGAATTGATCAAATTGTTTCAAGCAAGGCCCATCAGGAATAGGAGATGAAGAGTGGCTGGATGGAAACAAAGAGAGCAAGCAGAAAAATAAAGATGAGCTTGAGAGAAACATACAGATTTATGGAGACAGTTCAGTTTATTTGGGTCACTTTCTTTTTTCTTTGCCTCAGACGCAGTTGATCATAACAGTGACACATGCTACCTTATCTGTACAAACTCAGTAGACACTTCTGGAGCTTATGTCCTATGCGGCATACCTGTAATTCTTTCTAAGACACAAGATGAATGTCTAGCTTAACTGGCAACTGCAAAGGTATTTTTGATGTATTGCTACCATTCCTGCCTTAGTTCACTCTGTTATGACCAGCTGCTCACGTATATTTAGAGTGTTTTCATAACTCATGGAGTTCTGATACAACGTTGGGGTACAGCAAAGAGAGCAAAGGGAAGTGACAGCCATAAATCAGAATTGCCTCACTCTGAAAGCTATACATATGTGACAACAAGGACTCTTGCACAATTGTGATAAATTACAGTTTTCTGTAAGGCTAGCTTCTTGATAAGTAAGTTCAAGTCCTGATAATGAAACCAAATCCTGATCTCTCATCTGACTCCTTTGAATTTCTCTGATGAGGAAGACCCATATCCTGGCTACCTGAGGATTCACCTTACAGAAGGCAAAACTTTCACAGCATATAGCAAATACGGTACTCTGAATCCTGTGTCTTCAAGTCTTTCCTAAACCTCCAGCTGTGAATGCATTTTGATCAAAAAAGAACACTTGGCAGAAGCTACTCAACACTGAGTTGTTCTTGGCCAGTATTATACTACACTGTAGTATCTCTGCCCATTCAAGTCTTCAATCATTCCATCATTCTGGAGTCAAAACAGATATAAGTTTGTCCCATGGAATAGAAGAAGAGGGAAGTCTTTTCCTAAAACATTACTTGGCAGCGTGGAATAAGAATTACTCCTTTATCCTCCTTTATTACTCCTTTATTGTTCAGCTTGTAAGAATCTTTACAATACCTGGTTCAAGAAATAATACGAAGCAAGACACCAAATATATTATTTAAGGTTTTAGGTAGCTAAGCCTATAACCTTTATGTGCCTTGGAAAAAAAATTACTATCATTTTTTGGGAATGTACACAAAGAGAATAACTGTGATTTCTGAAACAAGTAATTATTCATGTAGGAATGAAAGAAATAGTAAAGAAGAGTAAAAGTTGTCTGTACAGAACTGAACTGGGAGAGCTGCCGTAATGGAAACAATCATTAATGGTATGTCACAGTAGGTCTTTATAAATCAGAGAAGTGATGGTGTCTTAAAACGCCCTTTCCCTTTCTCGTTAAGCACAACGGCCAAATCAGCCCCGATATCACAGGGTAGAACCTCACTGGTTTCAGTGGAATTATATGAATTTCCCCCAGAGCTGTTCAAAGTGCCTCACTAAATAACTTCTGTCTGGTATTGTGGCTGTGCTCCACACGTGGCTTCCTACAATTTCATACCCTACAGTACAATTTACCATCATTTGCTCAAATACAGTGTCCTGTTAAAAAAATAGGAAAGGGCTGATAGACCACGGGCTTGCGCCCTCAGATCGGAGCTGATGGCCGCGTTGGTGCTGGTGGTCGCGGTGCTGGGAGGCGGTTCCGACAAGCACCCCCGGGCTCCGGGACGCTCCCGGCCGCCCAGCCTCGGCTAAACCGGCAGCGCTGCCGG
>JAVJGI010000001.1:33377054-33429369 GCA_035590275.1 Ibycter americanus
AGCCGCGTCGCGTCGCGTCCCGCCTGGCCGCGGCTCCGGGCGCCCCCCGCCTCCCAGCATGAACGTGAGGAGGGTGGAGAGCATCTCGGCGCAGCTGGAGGAGGCCAGCTCCACCGGCGGTAGGGCGCGAGCAGCCCGGGGGCGCGAGGTTCTCCCGAGTTATTCCGGGGTCCCGCCCCCCACCTTTAAGCAGCAAGTCTTGCAACTTGGCGGGGGGCGGGGGGGGGCGGCGGGAGAGCTGCCTGCTTGCATGGGGTAAACGCATCGGTGCTGGCTTGGAAAAATGTGTGTGTGTGCGTCTACGGGGACAGTGAGCAAACGCTTAATGCCTGGGATGTCGGGCTGAGAAAGGTTCCAGGCTTGGCGAAGCCCGCCGTACGGTGCCCGCCATGACCGAACTGGTACTTTTGCCTTCGCTGAACTGTCCTGGGGCTGGGTACGAACCTCCCGGGCGAGCCACGCAGGTCCTCGCTAGTTACCAACTCCCAGGAGGTAGTTGTCATCTGTCCCGCTTACACCTCCCAGCTCAGGTCTCCCTTGTACCTTCCTGATGCCTAAGTAACAACTATTTGATGGAGACCAGCTTCTTCTGGTAAGCTGAAGGCTATCTGGTGCCTTTCTCTTCTCTGTATTGCAAATTGCAGTGGCACATTCACCCAAGAAAGGTTACAGAATAACTTGAATTTTAGGGAGGAGAAAAGCATGCTTTGCTGTCCTCTGCAGTAACTGTGACGCCTGGAGTGTTGAGAAGAGTTTTCTCCCAGCATGGGTAGTAAACAGTTATTTAGAAACGAAGCTGCTTGAGTGCAACGTGTGTAACGTTGCTGAGGAAGGTGCCCAGTTCAAGGTAGCCAGTTAAGCAGAGGATGGTTGGACAGTTAATGAAAAACTTTGCAAAATAGCCAGTCAAAACCAGGGGAAAATTGTTTTCTAAGGAAAGATGGAAAACTATTTTGTGTTTTGTGCTGTGTTGCTAGATTTCTTATAAACTGTGTGATGCCAGAATAGGAGCCTTACCATCAAATTGCTTGATAGACACAGTGGAGTCCCACCCTTTGCTGGATTTCTGATGCCTCAGAATAGTCTTTTTCTTGCTGAAGGAGGTTAATGGCCACATGTCCTCTGTTGGATTGTACTTGGTTTTTCTCTTTCCTGCTGTCCCAACTTTTCTCATGTGTAGGGCGTGTAGCCCTTCAGATAGGATACTAGATCATTTGCTTTGGGGATAGGGAACTTTTGTAATTGACTATGCAATTAGTTTTAGGCTGTCAGCTCACTTGTTAATCCATCTTTGCATTTCTTTAAAGCTTCAGAAAAAAAGTGCATACTTAGTAATTATGGTTATTCAACAGGGGATTCAGCCATCAAAGTGATGTTGTGATGCTTCCCGCTGCTTTTCAGATCTAACCTCCCCAAATCATAATTAAGACTTTTTCCTACCCATACCACTGTCAGCCTTAGAGCTCTAGTCTGTTGGAGATCTAAAGTCAGACTGCTTTTCCATAACACATACATCATCAGTGTTAAATACCAGGCAGGCTCTTAGCTACACCTGTGCAACCACCATGCAGGACTGTTTGGGCTAAGCAAAACTAAGGTCAGGATTTAGACAGAGTGGATTTGCACAGCTGCTGTTGAGGAATAATTCGGTTTATGGATCATTACTATAGGTGTTGAAGCATGAACAGAGTTTGCAGCTTAATGTTTTATCTTATCAGTATAGTTAGTAGTAACAGGAAAGTATCTATACAAAAACAGGGGAAATATGATCTGAATCCATGTCATATAAATAATATGAAATATCAAGATGATGTTTTTACAGAAAATGTTTTCAGCTGAACTGTGTATCAAATGTGTTTTCCATTCTGGTTCTCTTGATATGCATGCATTATAGCTTTTAGAAATTAATGACAGCTTTAATTCATTTTAAGCTTGTAATGGTAAGAGGTAGCAAGATACACTTCTGCACTGTTTTAGAATAAAAAGCAAAATTAACTGAAACATGAGTTACTGTAGGAAAAACATTTCTCAAAAATAAGTTCTTATGCTAGAAACAGAGCATGGAAAGATGAAAATGACAGAGCTAAAAGAAAATACCTCCTTTCTTTTGGAGAATGACATACGTTAGATCACCACTCAACTTCTATCTCCTCATTAGCTTGATGTGATGGGAAGATAACAAGCGTCTAGTTTCACTGCTGTGGGCTTCCTCTTTGTGTGAGAGAGCACATGCATGTTCATCTTCCCAAAATTTTGGCCCTTTTTCATCTAAACTTCCCTTTCCACCCTTCTCTTCTCTAGCTGTCTCCCTCCAGGCTCCTAAACTTTCAACTCATTTTCAGTACCATCAGCATTTCTGAATGTACCAGTCTGTTGATTACTTAATGAGGATGCATTTGGTGGATTTTTTCTCATTATTTCTCTTCAAATAAAAGCAACGCTTAAAACATTAGTTATTTTTGAATGGTAATGCCTGCAGTAGAGTTGTTACAGGGATTTGATGGTAGTGCATGAGATTCAGAAAACAAAACCAACAGAATTGCAACTGTTGCTCCATTTCATTTTTTCCAAGTGAAATCAAGCCCAAGTAACACACAAGCAGCTTAAATTATGAAAATGACAAAGGAAACATTTTGTACCTTTTAACAAGTAATCACTCCCTTCAGCTGCTCTTCCCTGTACATTTATTCTATTGCAACTTGCAGGGCATCTTTTACATTCAAGTTAATGTCAGTTAAAGCACCACTGTGAGTGTTGAAGTAACAGAATGCTTCTTCCTCTCTTAAGTATTGAGCCATTGTAAGGATGAGCTCTTTCATTCTTGTGCCCTGTGAAACAATCTTTATCAGTGTCTTATCTGTGAGGAAGTTGTATTTGTGCTAGTGATAGCCAAAACTCATCTGCTACTGGGTAAAGGCTTGAAGTGTCTTGGCAAAATGAGAAGAGCAGAGGGAGATTATCAGAAAAAGTTTGTGTGGGTAAGAATAAGTTTAACCACAAGGTGTCCTGTGGGTTCAATATCTAGGACAAACTTAAGCTGTTGGGAATACTAATATGAATAAGACAGCAACTGGTTGCTTTGCTTTAGGGTATCATGAATTCAGAAAGGGGATTGTGCTGACCAGGATACCCTTCCTTATTCAAACTACAGAAATATTTACAAATGCTGTAATGGAGTCATTTATGACAAGTTGTGAAGTTTTTCTCTGATTAGACAGTGCAGTAACAAATTCTGCATGTCAGGAAAGAGGTTGTCATTTCTACATCATGTACAGAAGATGAACCAAATAGTACTATTAAGAAGTGTTTATCGAACTTTAAGTTTACTTAGAGTTTGGTATTCTCTGCCATACCTCTGAGAGATCCTTGTTCAATAGTGTTCACTTTTGCTTTTAATGAATGGCTTACTCTTGTTGCTTGAGGCATTCTTAGAAGACTAAGGAAGCAGTGCTAGGACAAGAAACTTCCTATGGGAAAAGCTGAAAATAGGAATTTAGGAAAAGGGAAGCTAAGAAAAATGATGAAAGTTAGGGAAAAATGCATTGGAAAACAATTGCAGGAAAAAAGAAGAGGTGGGAAGGGGGGAAATGAGGAAGAAGCTTTTTACACACCTTGAGATACAACTGATACTAAACAAAAGTGTGTCCTATTGAGGGATACTGAAATCCTGTCATGTATTGGTGGTATGTATTGGACCAATTCCTTTATATCCCACTTCAGATTCATCTGACATGATGAAAAGCAGGCAGTGGCTCTCCAAGTGATTTCCACCAGTACTCGTATGCGGATACGAAAGTGAAAGCTTTGGCTTGTCTGGGAGCTCCATCCATAGGGTGTGCTGTCAGTCAAGAGTCAGTGTCACTTTTTCTACTAATGATCTGTTGTCCCTAAACAGTCTTCATGTCGTCTTAGATATGACAGACCTTCTGGCCATTTTATCTTGCACACTTGTATCCCAGTGAATCCTCAGTGTCAGCCCTGAGCCTTCTGTAACACAGATACTGTCTCGTTAAGGAGCCACAGTCAGCTAGAAATGCTGCTTCCAAATGCCACAGGTTTCTGTGAAAGTTGCAAATACACAAGGGAAGGAATAAATTAAATGGACTCATGATCTAATAAAGGAGGGATCTTTATAATGCACATGCGATTAGATGCAAATATTTTAAGTGTAAAATACACATCCTGCTCCTGCAGGATATATAGTGATGTTTTGACAGAGCTGACTGCGGCAGAAGTAAGCCTCTGTGTAAAATTTGGTCTCTGTTTCCATCTCCAATTCCTGTATTCAGTGAGCACGTGAAGTAGTAATTATATGCAAAATTCTGGTATAGAGAGTCATATTTGATATGAATGCTGAAAATACTTTGGCTTTCCATCAATATTTATTTCACATCAATATCAATATAAATATTCATTTGCATTGATATCATACAGCTTGCTTTCTCATTGTTCCGTGTTTCAAGGTTGCTACCCGTGCTCAGAGAGTTGATACATAAATAACTGAACACCTGGACAAGTTTCAGGTATATTTGGCTTAGAGAATGGACTCTTTCCAGGTGTTTTTTAGATGTTATAAAGTGTATAGAGGCAGATAGGGTATCTAGCAGTTAGTGTAGCTGTAAGAGAAGTAGTTAGTGTGTGTCAGGGGAAGCTTTTACAGTATATCAGAAAGCACTTAGGACTCATGTTTTGGGTTGGAGCTGAATATTTGATCCTTGCAGCATTCGGCTTTAATGTGTCCCATCTCAGCCATGCAGTTTGCTGTTGTGATTTATTCGGAATCTTTGGCACTTGACAAAGAAGGTATCTAAAAATACAACACCACCTGATTGCTTCACTATTTCATGGATGTGTGTGTTGTTGCCATGCTGTCCTACCATCCTTCCCCCCACAATTCTGCTTGTCCTTTCTTACTTTCAAATACCAAAATAGACTGTATGTGAAATCTTGCTTGCCAAATGAATGCTAGCCATTTCTTGTTTCCTATTAGCAGAAGCCCTTACTCCTGTTTGAGACAAGAGAGAAAACATTGGCACAAGGTTGTGGATGAGGCCAGGAGCCAAACTGGTTTTTGAGTAGTTGTAGTCACAATGATCTGAACCAAGTAGGATTCCCTTATTTATTAGCATATGCTTTAATTAATAGGCTTGGGCATATTCTGGGGTATAAGGAGTGCAGATATAAAAACCTTCTTTCTTTGGAGCACAGCGTGGCAGCACAGCTGGAGGTAGTTAATAGCGAGGTTAATGGGCTAGTTTGTCTCCGTTATGTTTGGCCTGAACTGCAAAGTGTGGTTGTGTCAAAAGTAAATGGACAAAAGGTTGACATAGGCATTAGGGTTTTTTGACAGTAGTTGTCCTTTCAGAATCCTGTTTTCTCTGGCAAGATCTTTGCTTGCTGTTGCTTTGATGGCTAGGCACTATTTGGCCTAGATTTCCCACTGAGTACACCAGGTGGAATGTGGAAAAGGAGTGAGAATATATGGAATGTATATTTTTGGGAGTCTGTAGAACTGTGGAAAGCATGGAATCCAATTATTTTGTGATGTTCTTAATTGTCATTTTGTAATTCTGTTACAGAAGTCTTGGGATCATATTGATCATGGTTTGGTTTTTTCTCATTTTCCATTCTCACACTCTACAGGAGAGATAATTTCTGTGTTATCACCTCCATGCATATGGCAGCAGAGGAGCTCTAGACTTGCAGCTATGAATTTGGGAGGTCTGTAGGCAACTATAAACTGGCAGCAGTTTAAAATATGTGGTTAGGGTGACAGTATATTGGATCCATTAACCTCCAAGAATAAACCCAAACACAGAATAAAAGCTGTAGATCTGAACACATACTGTGTTTTATTTCTGGCAGCCTAGCAGAGACTTAATATGGTATTAAAAGGAGCTTTCTGTCAGGGGCCTGAAAATAAATATAGTGTTGCTCTTTTGTATTCTTTTTCACCTATAAACCACATTTCTTTAGAGGTACAGTTTATAGTTGTGATCCCCTGTTGTATGTTTATCGTTCATGTTGCAGCAATGCAAACAGTGGTATGAAAGTCATAGATGCTTATGTGTCCACTGGTAAAATGAACTACAGGTGGAAGGCATGATAATAGGGAATTTTAAACTAGAAACATTTTGCCCTGTTAAGAACAGTGATTCATGTTTAAATGTTTATATTTTATTACAGGAGAAATTATTTATATTTGTATGCCGATACCTTCACCAAATAAAGCATAAACCCAGAAGCTTCCCTGAGCACAGTGAAATGTCTAGCACTATACAGCACATTATATCAGCATGCCACAAAATGACTTTGTCATTTTTAGTGATAGGAAAAAAGACCAATTTTACTGATACATTGTCTTGTTCTTAAAATTTTCAGTTACCTTCCCAGCAGAGAGATGTTTTATGGATATCACTATAGTCATTAGGCTTTAGTATAACAAATCTTATTTTTGAACCAAAGCCTACATTTTTTAGTAAACCAGAAGAAACATTTAGGATTTATTAGAAAGGTAAGCAGTACCCATAAAACATGATGATGAGTCTGAGTCTTCACAGTGTGGACTTTTTTTAATCCTTGCCCAAAGTGAGAAAAACCAGAACAGCATTTCATCACAGTAAGTCATTTGACTATCATGACTATTCCTATAAAACCTTTGATACCTATGGGAAAATTGCAATGAATAAGGATATGGGCTGTAGTATTTGTGAAAATCGGAAGAATGCTAAACCTGGAACTGAAACACAGATCAAGTTTACATGATTCCATGTAAAGGAAGGAAATAGCTGTGCTGAAAATACTTAGCAGTAATTAGAAGTTTTATAGCTCTGATATATCTTGAAATAAAGTCAAATGACCATAACCTTTTATCGAATCACTCATCTACATGCTTTACAGTAAAATGAGCAGCACATCTAGGCACCCCTTCTCCAGTCTCTTAATATCTGCATTATACAATAAATGGGAGGCTTCCCTAATTTGTGCCACTTGGCTAGTGTTACCAAAGGTACGCTTGCTGTCCAGGCATTGCAGCAACGTACTGTCTTCTGGCTATTTTCCCCTGCCATGTAAGGACTGCAGCGGCAACTGCTGACACTAGTCATGCTGGTACTTTGCTAGTTGAGGACTTCTTGGGTCAAATTCCTAATGTGGTTTTCTTGGTAGGAAATTCTGCTTTCTGTACACTCTCATCTGTACCAATTGATTTCCAAATCCTTGAACAGTTTTATTAAATAGAAGAGAAACAATATGATTCAGATTAAATCATTGAGTCACTACAGACATAGAGTCTGCAATATTGACAAATAGCCCTGTGTATAGCAAGCAATAATATTGATTTTTCTAAAAATTTATTTATTTTGTTGGTTGTGCTCCAAAACAGTCTTTAATTACTTAACAGTTACTGTATATGTTCTGTTCTTTGCTTGTTTTACCGCTATCATTTTTTGCTTTGTAGTGCTATCAAAACAAAGAAATTGCATTGTATTCTACATCACAAGCATTTATCAATAGAGTGTGGTTTAATTGGTGTTGAGGAACCCATGGAAAAATACACATAATTCTCACTCTTAAAATTAAATACAGTTATTTGACTTAGAATTTTTAATGATATTACAGTGTATGTTATAATAAAACCATACTGAAAGACACCATCGTGCCAAACAAAAGATAAACGTAGTATGATGGAAAGAACTATCCTAAATGGAGAATGTCCCAAATGCATGCAGTACCTTGGAAAGGAGTAAAAATATGGTTGTTTTTTTTAATTATTATTATTAATTTTAACATACTTACCTGATGCAATTTGAAATCATGATCTTCTGAAAGTCACACTCTATATAACATCTGTCAGATTCAAACATTATTGCAACTGAACATGGAGATTTGGAATTTTATAGTATGTAGAGATGTCTGTGTACATGCTAAGAGCCATAAATTAACAATCTATGATCACATTTTCAAAATACCTGAATGACTACTACGAACCTGTACCTGAACAAGTACGAATAATGCTTTTTTGCATGAATGTTACTGCTTATAGTTTCAAAGTACACCCTACAAAGGACTGACCTTTTTCTGAGATAGTTTGTTTTAGCATGTGCCAAACATGTTGTACCAACCACTCCTGGGTATTACACCACCAGCACTGGGAGGGACATGTGTATGTGTGTGTGGTTTTCTAGTGCGGATTAGTGTTGGGAGAACAAAAAGTAGGCTGTGGGATTGCAGTCCCTGCCTGAGCAGTTATAAGAAAGGAGAGGAAAAAGATCAAGAAATGCCTTCTTGTGTGTATGACTTCAGTGGTATCTGAGCAAGTGGACTCTGGGATCTGTGGTTCTGTTACCTTTAGCTGGAAATAAATGAATCCTGTTGATCTTAAAATAAGTAGGAGAAAAATCCTTGAAGAATACTCTTTTGAAGCAATATGAAAGATGTATATCAAGCAGATCTAGCCACAGAATCGTGTTTTGCTTTATTGTGCGCTGGTAACAGTATGAGAACTGTTTCCTCAGATCACCGTGGGTCTTGCGTTTTGACAGTGTAGCTGGTTTTAACCAGGTGATACCCAGGTGTCTTTAATCATTCCGACTATTGACTTATATTCCACTGCTCAGCAAGTGGATGGGACCCTGCATATCTAATAATTCACTCTTTCTATTCTATGTATCCTTTTCCTTGTTGATTTATGGACGTTTGAGGTTATTTGGTTGTGTTCTGAGATGCAACATTATAAAAAGTATTGCATGTTGTAATGCTGTCTGTAGAGAAAAATAAATCTAGACTGTTTCTCCAGAGTATTGTGTGCTAGTAGCATCCACCTGCTGTAATTGAAACGAGTACACAATGAAGTTAATTGTTACTTTTTTAAAAAGGTGCTGTAATTGTATACATACATGCAGTGACTCTTAGGTGCTGCCCTGATTTCTGCAGCCAGGGTCTGCAGTCTACCAAATCTAAGATGCCTAAGAAAAAAATATAATAAAACAAAGTAGATACACCTGCAAGTATGAGTAAGATACAGATAATGTCATGCTGTTTTTTTCAGTAAGTAGGTGTCATTCTTCGGTCTTTGCGTTGGTGATGAGATGGGGGTTTCCTGTTTTGCTTTTTGGAATATGTCACATTGTGCAATCATCTTCCCACCTACTGCCCAGAATTTGGAAAACACGAGGATGACCTCTGGGGCTAGAACCTATCAACCCACTTCGCTGTTTGCTTTAAAGCCATTGCGTTCAGTTTCTCTCTATAAGACTTGTATTTGTTTCACTCCCTGGGAAACAGGAAAGTGGAGGTCAAACAGCAAGATGGGTTTGGTAAAGAGGTGGTAGGTTTTGCCCTTCCTGCCTTCCATCACATGGTGATGAACATCCTCTTTGCAGAAGGAGATTGAAACCTCTAACTCTTTCAAGCAATGGCTCCCTGCTTCCTCCTCTACTTGCCAGCTGGAAGGCAGACCCCCAGCTAAATAAGCACTTTCTCACCTTTGTTGCATAATCTTTAATCTCAGAGCAATGTTTTGAGGTGACGGACTTCTTTCTAGCTTGGTTGATTGTCAATGAGAGTATGTGATGCCTCCAGTGGAACTGGTGGGTCCCTAATGAATTTTTTGTAAAATTGAATTTCAGTAGCCTGGAGGAAAAATAATGCATTGAGGTTAAGGTGAGGAGGGAACAGATGTGACTGAGGGTATGCAGTGACATAGTTCTTTACATGGCACACCTGCTGTCAAGTTTCCCCCTAGTACTTTAAGTCTTTATTAAACATATGAGCTAGCAGGACTTAAAATTATACAGATTTATACTTGAATACCTTTCTTAATTACTTAGCTTGCAGGGTTGTACAGCATTTAGATGTTATTTAGACTCATAAAAATTTTTGCTTCAGTTGCACGTTTTGTTTGCATTCAGCTAATTTTCTGATACTAAAATAGAATAAAGCAATTCCATATTTCAATATAGACTTATAAAGATCACTTCCTATTTCTAAAGTCTTTGAGTCATCCCAGACTTGAGAATCAGTAACTTTTTTCATTCCTGAAGATACAGGGCACGTTCAGCTAAAACCGCGCGTGGTATTAAAAAACCCAACTCTACACATAATTTAACTGTGTGGTTTACTTTATCAGGGTTCAAAAATGGCTGTGTATACTTAGAAATGCAAAAGCAAGAATGTTTTGACCTGTTCAGAATGGAATGTAAAGCTATCTGAAAGGTGTCAGTAAATTTCTAATATCTTATTAAGCAGCGTTTTATCAACAGTCACTTTAATCAGTAGCACTTTAAGTTACTACTGGTCTGATAGTCTGTTAGGATATTTTCAATTAAAGAATTCAGAAGAAAGTAGGCTTTTTTTTGTGTGTGTTTTTCAAGAACCCAAAACACTAATGGTGTGTTTTCATGTATGCTGCATCACAAATAATACGTACAGAAACGCTGTCGGTTAAGAGACTAATTCCTCACCGAAAACAAACAAGAAAAAGTTGATGGCATTATCAAAACTGCTAATTGGTAAGTCACAACTTACAATGCTGATCGTGTAGATGGTCTATTGTCCGTTTTGCAGGTATAGTGTTAGAAGAAATGTATATTCAATAGTAAACCTAGTTAATTAGATAACCGGATATGTTTTTTGTTGCTGTAACACTAAAATGATGGTTTGTGTTCCGAGAAGAGTGTGTATTGATTAAATGCACCTTGCACTGAAGTAATTAATACAGATCTTGATCCATCATTGCCTGTTTCATTATGATTAGAAAGCCTGATCTTACAGCAGTTGCAATGTAGTGTAGTGTTTACAACTCAGAATCATACTGTTATATGTAAGAAATACAGTTGGTTATAAGTGTTTGGTCAGTTGACTTCAGTCCTTCAGTTTCTGAAACCTTTTACAGAGAAGGGAAGAAATAAAACTTTTCTCTCTTCCTGTGTAGTCTGTAATTTCATACACCAAAAATACAGGCTGTGGCTTTAGAGGATACCCAACTACATAGACAAGACACCTTACAATGCTAATGTACTTTTGTAATGCTAATATAATGGGAAAGAATATGAGAAACAAAAAGAGATATCAAAAGGGAGTCTTCTTCCTAGCTCAGAATACTGGAGAGTATTTCATAGAACCATAGAATCATTTAGATCATCAGGTTCAACCATTAACCCAGGACTGCCAAGTCCATCATAAAACCATGTCCCTAAGCACTGCAGCTACATGTTCTTTAAACATCTCCAGCAATGGCGATTCCATCACCTCCCTGGGCAGCCTGTTCCAATTTGGAAATTTTTCCTAATATCCAATCTAAACGTCCCCTGGTGTAGCTTGAGTCCATTTCTTCTTGTCCTGTCACTTGTTACTTGGGAGAAGAGACCGACCCCCACCTGCCTACAACCTCCTTTCAGGTAGTTGTAAAGAGTAGTAAGATCTCCCCTGAGCCTCCTCTTCTCCAGGGTAAACAACTGCAGTTCCCTCAGCTGCTCCTCATAAGACTTGTTCTTCAGACCCTTCACCAGCTTTGTTCCCCTTCTCTGGACACACTCCAGCACCTCCATGTCCCTCTTGAAGCGAGGGGCCCAAAACTAACACAGTGTTTGAGGTGCGCCCTCACCAGTGCCGAGTACAGGGGGACAATTGCTTCCCTGGTCCTGCTGGCCACACTGTTTTGGATACAAGCCGGGGTGCTGTTGACCACCTTGGTCACCTGGGCACGCTGCTGGGTTACGTTCAGCCTGCCGTCAACCAGTTTCCAATTCAAACCACCAAAACTGCAACTTTTTAAGAGTCAGTTAATTATTTGTTTTCTGGGAAACAAAACATCTTCAAGGAATGGTGAGATTTTTGAGTAGTATGAAGATTTGAGAAACTTGTATTTTAAGACGATACCCCAAAACCACCGACAAAGTTGTGGTTTTTCTGGCTGAGGATAAAATAAATAGGCGTATACTCAGTCAAGTTTCTAGGTTTCTATTTGTCTCTGAATGCTAGGCAGACTGGCTAACCAGGCTGATTACACACAGCTGTATGTAATCCATACAGCCTACTCAGGGCTAGAAGGCTGATGCAAAATTGAGCTCAAAATCTCTGTTACATCGGATTTCATTTGTACTTTTCAGATGAAAGCAATAAAAAACCTGGAATCACAGAGAAATAGTTTGGAAGAGAAGTCAAGAAGTCTTATTATTTATCCTGATGGCCCAAGGCAGGATGAAATATTTGTATGGTAGTTCAGACAGCTTTTTGTCTAACGTACTTAAAATCCACCAGTATTGGGTGCTTCAAAACATCACTAGGTAATCTAATCCAGAATTTGTCTTTCCTGGTACAAACTTTTTCCTAGTTCTAAAGTAAATCTTACATTTAAAGCCTGGTACACAAAATGGATGAAATACATAGCCAAGATTTTACACTACTAAATAGGACAAAAACATTATTTGGTGTATCTTACAGACTTTTGTCTTGTTTATACGTTCAAGCATGAACTGCTGCCCCATTTGCAGCAGCCTTCTGTCTGTCATCAGCCTGTGATTTAACATGTTCAGCAGTGTCAGACTTCCCAAATACACAGGTGTTACCTAAATAGTTTTCCTCCATTCTGTTCTACAAGATTATTTCTCTGGAATGCTACTAGATGTCTTTGACTTCACAAATGATAACTAGTTTTTGAGAGTTGCTTTTTATCTTGAACTTTCAAACCTTTTGGAAGCTTACTGACTACAGTGCTTGAAATTGGAAAAATAAAAGAGGGTACCAGATTTCAACTTAGCTCCAGGAGTTTCTGCCTCACACAAAGGAGAGATTCCAGCTCACCCTTGTTGATGGTACTTCTTCCCATCCTACAAGAGCTCTGTAGGAGTTATTGCTTCCACGGAGGTGAGATCAGCAGCCTCTGGTTCCTGTTGGATCTGAGGAGCAGTCACTGTAGAGTAAGTTACATCTTTGCAGCGCAGCAAATCTTTTACCTTTGTATGGAGCAGCTCTCAAGAATTAGGGATGAGGTCGGAGTCACTGTCTTATGAGAAACAACCACCACCAACTCTACCTCATTTCTATGGGAAGCTTGGTGAAGGACTGCATGGATCCCCAAGGGCTTCCAGAACTTCTCTTCTATGATCTGAACAGATATTCCAAATAAATAAAACAGGTAAGTACAGCTTCAACTCGCACAGCTTTGCAGCTATTGGATTTAGATCTTCAGAAAGGAAACTTTGTCAGTGACCTTTTTATGAACTGTATCTTTTCTAAGGATATTTTAGCTCTTGAACATTTGATATGTAGCATGACCATCTTAGTTCTCTCTTCCATAAATAAAAACTGACGACAGTTACTTTAAACAATTTTTTAACATGAAAAGTCAATGTCACAGGCAATAGCAAAGCTTTTGAAGTTTCAAACACTTCTTATTCAGATTATTTTTATCAGTGCTGTACCATCTCACACTTGAAAAGATGTGCCTCTGCTTTTATGAGTGTCTTTACCAAATGTTATTATAATGATAAAATAGGGTATACTCATTCCTCTCTTTTTTTCAAGGCTGATGTATCTAGGAGGCTTTAATCAAAATGTCATATATTTTAACTTTTGTACCGGCTTAAGCCTTTCTAGTTGTAATTTTTGGTATACATATTCCAAAAGTATTTAACTTTTGTCCAGTGCCTGATTAAAACCACCATTAGAATGGCACTTACATGCAAATGACCATAGAGGATTTATTATCTATCTTTTCCAAATTCATTTTTATAGTTTGGTAGTTTAGGGATATGGTTCTTTAAGCTTGTAGTTCCAGGAGAGTTCTGTGATAGCTTGTCTGTGGATGTTAATAAATTAAACTGTGTGTTTGAGTTCAGTTGTGAGATGTGATAAAACTATTTTAATGAGCCCAGGCAGAGGCTTTTATCAGGCAGTCCTCTGGAGGCACAGAGCTGGCACTCTGACTTTATACCATTCGACATTCCTTGTGTTGGCCTTGCTGGGAAAACGTTACACTTGATTTGTATATGTATATATAACATCATCTTCTTTTCTTTACACTTTGGCAACTTCACAGTGTTTTGATTGACAATTACTTTGTTAACATTCATCACAACTAATATATTTTATACACTGCGTGTCTTTGCCTTTACAGCATTTATTTTCCCTTTTGAGTTTTATTTTAATTGTTCTACAAGTATATCACCTTAGCATTACCTTTTTCCTTAAAATCAACTTTGTCAGATGCTTGACCTTAGCTGGAAATAAAGTGTGCAATGAATCCTATTGGTGCCTGTTCCTGTATAACTTTTTATTACTCTAGTCATTAGTCTTTTATTATGCCAGTAATCAAGAACCTTTGATAGTATAGTGAGGAGGAGGACTACATTGTTCTTGGTTGGTATGTTCACAATGCTTTTTCATCAGAATTCTCACCATCTTAAAATAAATTTACTGGACACTTTCCGAAGTCTTGAAGAATAATTTGTAAGTGATTGTGAAATTGAGAAGTCTTGGTAGGAAAATGATAACTTTTTCAGTTTAGGCATTTGGGCTGTGCCTAAATTTGGGAAATAGTAGCTCAGATTTGCGGTGTGAAATGGGGTTACTGAGTAATAATGAATAAGAATTTTTATAGGGTTTTGCTTCAGACTAGCTCTAGTCTAGTTCACCTGACTAAATGCTTGCTAGTAGAGTGCATTAAATGCACAACTTCCCACTTAACCTAAAAGGATCCAATTTGTGTATTCCAAGTTCGTTCCATGATGTCAACCAAAGCATGGTAACCAACAACTATTAGGTGACTTCTTCTGAAAGCACATTCCTGATCTGAATGGAAATGCTAATATGTCCACATGTCAGACAGCACTGTGGGAACTTTCCCATCTCCAGGGGCCCAGAAATTGGGTGAGTTTGTTGAATTACAGTTTCATCTCTTTTGCAGATTTCAAATCTGATCCATCCTAGCTCAGGGAATTTATTGAGGCATGCTTAGGGACTGTTCTAATATTTTAGGAATATTTGTTGCAGAGTAGGCCTATGTATTTTAGGAATTACTATATTAATACCACCAAAATTCTGTCTTGTTAGAGCCAAAATCTCTGTCAGAGATTTTCCTAACATCTAATCACTATCACCAAGCATCAGCATCATTGAGCAGAAGCTGTTCCTTACTATTTGATAACCGCTATCACTTGCCTGATTGAAAATTTGCAATTAATTCTCATTGTGTGTATTCAGGCTGCTCGTTTAGTTGTGACTGTGGAACAGCACATGTGCAGAACATAGTACAGAACTCCCATCAGCTAAATGCCTTCTTGAATAGGAAAATGTATAGCTGCGTCAAAAATAAACGTCACAGGTTTTAAAAGTAGAATACATGTGTGCTAGAATTTCAATGCTGGACTTAGTCCACCATCTTAGACTGGCTGTACTGCAGACTGCGTTCTGCAGCATGATGCAGACACACCCTGGTAACTTTTTTTATTATCTGTGTTTCAGGATGCAATTACTTGTCCAGAGAGAATATACAAAGTCAGTAAAAACCCAGAGAGAAAATTAAGTCAATAGCACTGCAAAGAGTATAAATTTGTGTGAAGACTGGCTAATTTTATAAATTACGTTAGTACCTTATGGCACTAGAGTTGGGACATTTAAAATACCATGCCAAAGCATAGTCTGCTGAATATTTCAAGAATGTTTGTAAGTACACTTAGAGTTTGATCATAGCGATTGAGTAGGGTTTTCCTTGCACACCATGACTATGAAGTCTAATATTACCCCTGCTTGCTATAGAAATGGCTACAAAGCCAAATTAACTTAATTTCATCGTTGTCATGTTTTCAAGCTCAGAAACGACACCTTGCAATGTCTTTCTACGTTAAGGAATCAATTTTATGTTCAGAGAGATTATACTTCTTATAAATATTGCTAAATTGCTTCTAAATCCAATTATTTCAGAGATGATGCAGCTACTGGGTTTACTCTTAGCTCCTGTAAGTGCTATCTCAGCCTACTATGAAAAATGTTTTAAAATCTTGAATACACGAAGACTTCTCTCCTTATCTCCCATACTCAGTTAACTTAAGAAAAACCACACAGGTTTGTTTTTCCCAGATTTGTATAAGCAGAAAGCTCTTCCATGATGGAAGCTGAAAATGGAAATTTTTAATGGTAATTTCTTAAAGCTTGAAAGTGACCAAAAGTTTCTGCTCGGCACTGGTGGGGCCACACCTGCAGGTAGCGCACTGGCCAGTTCTGGGCTCCCTAGTACAAAGGAGATGTGGACGGACTGGAGAGAGTCCAGCAAAGGCCCATGAAGATGATGAATGGACTGGAGCATCTGTCCTGTGAGGAAAGGCTGAGATAGCTGGGACAATTTGGCCTGGAAATGAGAAGGCTCAGAGGGGATCTCACCAATGTAGATCAGTATCTGAAGGGAGAGTGCTTAGAGGACAGAGCCAGGCTCTTTTCAGTTGTGCCCAGTGACAGGACCAGAGGCAACAGGCACAATGACCATGAGGAAACACATTTTTAGTGTGAGGGTGATTGAGCCCTGGCAGAGGTTTCCCAGGGAGGTTGTGTGATCTCCCTCCTTGTAGATATTCAGAAGCCACCTTGACATGGTCCTGGGAAACCTGCGGTAGGTGGCCTTGCTTGAACAGGGGGCTTGGACCAGATGACCTCTGGACGTCCCTCCCACCTCAACCATTCTGTGATGCTGTGACTGAAATGGACAACAATTTTTTTTTAAATGCCTTTATAGTAGATTAATTTCAGTTAAATTTCTAGGGATACTTATGGTTTTGTGGCCCAAAAAGGATTGCATTTTCCACCTTTGTTTACATTTCTGTGCATAGTTTAAAAGTTATTCCAGGGATGGTCCTCACTGAGGAGAAGAGAAAACTGGTTATTTTTAAGCAAATGGCTGTAGTTATGTATTAAATTGGAAGAGTGATTCTGCAGTGTAAGATGCACTATGTAACTAATAGTTCATGGATTGAAGTGAATGGTTTTAGGTGGTCAGCATTAAGTAATTCAGTTCTCAATTAGAGCAACGCATAGACACACCAGCAAGAACAGTTTTCTTTAATATGTTCTCAAAGATGTAGGCACTGAAGCATTACGTATTATTGCCATGATCTAGCTGAAACTAATTCTGAGAATAAACTCTTGTAACAATGTAATTTCCTTATCTGTTAGGAGTCTTGTTAATTTTGTACGTAGAACCCTTGTAGAAAGGGATCTGTCATTTTTACTGTTTCTCTAGAGCTCTTGATCTCACTGTTCAACCTTGTTGGCATCCTGCTTTTGTGAAGAGCCTTCAGTGGCCTAGGTGAGCATCAACAGCTGGAGATTTGAGCCACAGTGTGGAAATGTTGGATCTGTATGCATATGCATGTGTAGCATGCAAGAAAATTAAATTATTTTTGTTTCTTGTTTAAGAAATACACTGCATCTGTGTGTATGGTACTGACTTGATTATGGTGTACATCCATAGTATCTCTACATTAACTGAGTAGGTCAGCTGGGGTAAAATAAACATGTCTGTTCATACTGGGTTTTACAGAAAAAAGACTAAGCAGTCATTTTCCCCAAGGAAAACAAACCAGATTAGGGGTTCTGGAACTCTTTCACATTTTTCACTTTGAGTAAGTGATTTTGAAAGTTTCTTAATGTGTTATAGCCCACGGCATCATCGTCTAGATATTACATAATGACCCGCTTAAGAAATGCAGTCAGAACAGATGCTAGAAGCTTGTGTATTAACTTGCATAGAGAAGATGTCTCCAGTCAAGTTGAAGAATTTTGCAGTTAACTGTTGAACACAGGGAGCTACATAACTGAGCTCAGGTCAATATCAGTCTATTTTCAAAAGAAAAATATTTGGTGATTGTATCATAATATAAGCCAGAACTAGTACTTTAGATTGATAGTACTACATTTTTCTCTTCATCTTTATTTGAAAATACAGGAAATTTTCACCTAACCTGAAGTCCTGTGTCTCTTAGGGCTGTATTTAATGCTAGCTGGGCTAGTGATACCACGATTATGGTTTTGTTCCTTTTTCTTTTTTTATGCTGATGAAAAAGGAAACCTTTAGTTCTTAACTTTTCTTACTAAAAGCTATTGTGTTAATAAAAAACACATTAAAATGTTTGGGGCAAAAGCGTGAGCTGAAATGTGTGTACTTTTCAGAACTCTTGTAAGTGAGAACAGTATTTCATAGAGACTTGTTCATTCTTAAAACATAGTATCAACTTAAACTTCTTTGCAAGCATTTATTATGTGGCTGAAAATTAGGGAACAAAGCCCCAACGCACAAAAAACCCCCAACCTCTTAAATCTTTCCAAAGACTTTAAATTTCAGATTTTGATTATCAGATTATATTTTGTGTTGAAAGCACACATAAGAAAGTTATCCATTAGATTTTACAAATTTATGGGAGTTTAAAAAGAGTTTAGTACTCTGAGATGGTCCTGATGGGAACATTAGCTCTGTAATAGTTTGAAGGCAAGACAGACTTTGATAAATGTCTTCAGACCTGCATGCCTTAAAGAGTTCAGCGGGACATTTGGTCAAAGTATCTTTCCATGCTGAAAAAATGTCCTGTTAGAACTTGTCAATACCATACCAGTTATTGTAGTTGAGAGGAGTTGCACATTCAGTCACTTCAATTAGCAGTTTGCTTATGAAAAAAATCATATTTTTCAAAATGCATATAAGAACAAGATCATTCATTTTCAAAAATGAAACTTAGGATTTCCATATAATAAAACATGGCTACAGCTATGCCTCAAACCACCAAATATTATAAGGATTAAAACCACAAAAAGGAGTTTTCGGGAATATTGCAACTACTGTGCTAAGCTTTTTAGTATGTGCCACCTGCCTATACCAGATCTGCTAATTGAATAGTACTTTTTCGGCTAAAAAAGATGAATTAAATTGACCACCATAAGTATCCATTCTTTTTTTTTTTTTTTTTTTTTTGTAGATATGAACTATGTACAGAATGCTTCAACCTTTCCACTGATTTCTTATTTTGATCATGAGAACTGTATAATTATATTCTGAATGTTCATACTCTTCCACACGGCTAAAGGAAATTGGCATTTGCGGGCCAAATCTCCCATGGACAACAGACTATCAGAAAAATAGCTTCTCCCCAAGCTGACAAAACCTAGCTCATTGGCACATGCTGTTATTTGCAACACAGACCTCTGTGGTGCTGCTTGGTGACGTTCCAAGAAGTGTATGGCCAGGGATGGAGGAACTGCTGCTGGGATTTTGCAAGGTGTAATAAACTGCCCGGGACAGGTGTCATATTCAAATTCTTGCAGTCATAGCTGCACATAACAGTGTATATGGAATTACAGAAACCCAAGTTGAGTATAATTACTTGTTTCTGCAAAACGCTACTGACTGACACATCTCAAAGGGTAGATGTGGACCTTTGGAACTCCTTTGCTATTAACACCTTTATTCAAAGATGTGGCGTCATCCACAGAAGAGGTAAGTCTGACTGAATTAATGCTTGAAAATAATCAGGAATTAAATGTATTTTTGGTCAGGAGAGAGCCTGCAACCTTGCTTGGCTCCTTCGGGCTCCAAGGCATGATCATTACTACTGAAGATGGAAATCCTTTCTCTAGATTGCAAGAAAAAGAACATTCAGAAAAATCTGGTTGTATTAGTTTGCTGCCTTTTACCGAATTAATGTAGAGCCATTCAAGACTATGGTTTCTGCATTCATTAAATAAGATGACTGCTAATACTAGCTTGGGGCAATCTGGGGATACATGAAACCTTAATTAAAGCTAGTGCTAAGTGTTGTATATGGGCATCAGCTTTAGGAAATAAAACCAATTAAATGCAGTTATAAAGCTCTTGAAATAGTGAATTGACAGTGATTTTGAGCAGAAAACTATTGAAGTAATTTATTCTTTTTATATTGTTTCTTCAGTCTTGCAACCAAGTTTAGCTTTTCAGGTTGGTACATAGTTTGTACTGAAAATCGGTAGTATGCTTTTTTTCTTTTTTTTAAGTGTCTTATTTATTAAAATTGAAGGTTTTTGAATTGAAGCTAGTAATTACTTTAATGTGGATGATAACAGGCTTGGATACTATCTTGTGATTAATTTTCAGTCCAGCTAGGAAAGGATTATGATAACTAGTAATAGGGGAAGCACTTATACTTTAAATTGTTTTTACTGAAGAGCCACTTCTTGTGGTTTTATGTGATTATTTTATAATAGCTCTTCTATTTTTTGAGTGCTATAAACACTTGCTTAAAGCACATTTGATATTTTAAACTTTTGAAACAAGGGATAATTTTCATGTTTTTTCTTTGCCTTTCTGTACACTTCAGTATGTCTGATAAGAAGGTCTTACTAGATCTGTATTTAAAAGGGAAAATAGGAAAAAAAATATTGAATGGTGGAGAAGGAAAAGGGGCAGAGAACCTGTCTAGCTTCCTGTCTTCATCACTGCTTTTTGATGTTAAGTGCTTTCTTACATGGTTACAATGACTAGATATCTATGTGACTTAGTCTTTAAAATGTTGATTCAGCAGTTTATTTGTGCTGTACATGTAACTCCTGTTAACAGGAAAGGAGAAACCAAGCAGAAAGAGGGTAAGTCTAATGCTGCACAGTCTATGTGTAGTGGGGTACTTAAACCAGGCTGCCAGCTACCTGGTTCATCCTTCTGCTCAATGAGCACAAGATCTATCTTTCTATAGGCAGGAAAGTTTAGGTCATGTCCTGATTTTGGCTGGGATAGAGTTAATTTCCTTCTTAGTATCTGGTACAGTGCTGTTTTGGATTTAGTATGAGAATAATGTTGACAACACACTGATGTTTCAGTTGTTGCTAAGTAGTGCTTACTCTAAGTCAAGGACTTTTCAAGTTCCCCATGCTCTGCCAGTGAGTGGGTGCACAAGAAACTGGGAGGGAGCAGAGCCAGGACAGCTGTCCCGAACTAGCTGAAGGGATATTCCATACCACAAAATGTCATGCTCAGTATATAAACATGGGGAAGTTGGCTGGGAGCCGCCGATCACTGCTCGGGGACTGGCTGGGCATCGGTCAGTGGGTAGTGAGCAGTTGTATTGTGCATCACTTGCTTTTTTCCCCCCTTGGGTTTTATTCCTCTCTCTCCCTCTCCTCTTCATTGCAATTATTAGTTATTGTTGTTGTTGTTATTATTATTACTTTATTTCAGTTGTTAAACTGCTCTTATCTCAAACCATGGGTTTTACCTTTTTCCAGTTCTCCCTCCCAATCCCACTGAGGTGGGGAGCGAGTGAGTGGCTGTGTGGTACTTAGATGCTGGCTGGGGTTAAACCACAACAGGGGACCATATAAGTAATAAACACTGCTGTGCAGCGTGTTAGATGGAATAACCTAGATGCATTGCTGTTCTATTCAAATTATAATTCAACCTTCAGCAATACCAATCAAATATTGATGTTAGGTCCTCCCCTTACAAATTCTGTATTCATAGAGCTCTTATGGATTCCTATAAGAGTTCAGCACCCTTGAGGACTTGCAAACTTAGACTTACTAAAGCCAGACGCAGTTCACCAACCTCTAATGGGATAACTTAGGTAAGGTTGACTCACTTTCAATGGCATTATGGTGCTTAACTTCCCTTGATGATTAATTCCATTTTTAGAGATGCTTTTCTTCCGATTCTTAATGTCAGTACTTAAACAGCAAAAAGAAAAGAAAAAAAAATCTGTAGGCATTGGTAGGGAGAGTAGTTTTCTGAATCCTGTGCTTCTCTCTGTGGAAATCTTCAAGTATAATGACTCTTTTTCGCTGACACTGAATTTCAAGGGTTCTACAGAGAGTAGCAGTTGTTCTAAAATAAAATTGTGCTGTTCAAAGTGCACTACAAGGTCCTAAATTCTCCTGTGAGTTTTCCCTCTATAAAAAGAAGGTTAAGACTAAATTCTGAGATTAACTATTTTTTATGACAATTTTCAAATAAAGTAAAGATCATCCTGGGAAGAGCAACAGAAGAATTTGTATGTTTTGTTTTATGGTTGAGACATTGAGGAGTACTTCATGCAAGTATGTAGGGTTTTGGCAAATGTAGCAAACAGAGAAATGTCTGTTCTTTGCCATGAGTATTAAAGGTTCTCAAACTGGGTAAAGACAATATAAGAAGTCAACTACCATTTTTTAATTGGTCAAATCACAGCTTTATGACAAGTTTACTTAACTGTAGTCCCATCTGTTTATTTTTAATGAAATGAAAAAAATCTTTCACTTACTTTCTCATTTTGCCTCTTAGGAAACTCTTGTGGTCATTTGAAAGCCTTTCATTTACAACACATTGTTTTATCTGTATTGGGCCCAGTAGTATTGTTATAGCCATGACAAGTTCAGCCTTCTACGTAAAGGAACTGGGGTTTGCTCTGCACTTTTTGTTTGGAGATAGAAAGTTGCCAGTAATGTCAACCTCTATTTCTACAACTACTGTCATTGCTTGGCCTGATTCTTTTGAAGACTCGGGAGAAGAATATTAAATATGTACTTTACAGCAAGAAGGGGCTATGCTGAAATTTCACTGAAAGAAGTAAGAAAACATCATAATTGACATCATTTTGTGATTAAATTGCAATACGCTGGTTTGGCTCAAATACTAAACTAATCTGATGCTTTTTGGACACAACAAATAAAAAATATTCTGTCCAGTTCATACAGTTCACAGGGAAACACTACAGCTTAAGAGAACTGCAAATGTGTTAACCAAGCCCTGACAAGGTAGGGTTTTTGGAAGTGATGCAAAATACGCTAATAAGAAATTCACTGTTCACAGCAGAATTCATCTGAACCTTTTTTTCGGTCAAGCAGACGCTTTTAAGTTTACACAAAATCCAGGGCTAAGAGCATGTGGGGAGAGGCTGAAAGCTGTAGCCCAGGGGACCAGAAGCTTTAGCGGGCATTCAGCACTACCTGCAGCCATTTAATTGCAGCTGCGGGCTCCTCCAGGGCCCTGGTGATTTGCACAGCAATGACCTACCCTGTGATCGTGCAGCTACCTGAGGTCACCTGCTTCTTGTGCTCCTCTCCCATTCCCAAGCCTCCTACCAAGGTTGGGGAGGGGACTGTTGCAAAGCATCTGTACCACAGCTGGAGCCTCCTCAGATGACCGAGAACATTTTACAGTGCTCGGTTTCGTATCACTGACAGCACTGGTAACAATCCTAATCTTCCAGTTTTTCAAAAAAGGTGATTACATTGTTATCATTAGTGCCTGCTCGTTCTGGCTTTCATCAGATGGATGCCTCAAGGAAGCAAAAACGCTGAATTCAAGAGAAGTTTCTCCTACATTTTTCTAGTAAAGTGATAACGGAGTAGTACTGGATGTCTTGCAAAAAGACTGAAATAACCCCTTGGTTGGATTTTTAAGCAATCTCTTTGTATTAAGCAGCTTGGGCAAGGATCCGGGCATTTGTGGGGCGTGTCTATTGTTTAGAAAGGTGTGATAACCCTGACACTGCCTTTTAGTAATGATTTTTGAAAAGCACCAGCATTTACTGACTTATCTTCCTTTCAATAGATGGAAATGCCTTCCTGAATACCTTATCAGAAATCTATTAATGGAGATTTTAGTGGATTTTGGGGCCTTAGAAATATTTAATACTTTTGCATATTTTTATCCCGTTTATTAATGAAAATATCACATGAGTTTATAAATTAATTTCAGGATTATTTAAAAATGGTAGTACAAAGTTTTCATGTATAAAAATCTGGTGTTGCATTTTTTGCGGCTGTTAAATTTAACAGAACTGCTGACATTAGAAGACACAATGGTGCATTTGTGCATTTCTTTGTAAGTATATATATTCTTTCAGTTAACCCAGAAATTAAAATGGATGTACAGAAACTTCGGTGATTTTACTATAAAAATATTAAATGACTTGAAAGCCTTTCTAATAATCCAGGGAATCAACAAGCTAATAAATGAGTACATAGTTACTGCACAAATGTTGCTCTTTTCTCATTCTAAGAAGTGCTAATCAAAAATGGTCAACAAATTAGAATTGAAGCCCTAGACATAATCTTTTTAAATGGATCACGTACTTTATTCAGAACTGTATCCAATTTATTTTTCTAGATAGTTAACATACCATAATAATATACTACATAATTGAATCAATACCTGGGATAAATAAATGTGGTTTTGTTTCCTGTGCAAGTAAAATCTGGAATTTACCACCACAGAAATGGTTGTTTCATTCTGCAATGTATGTAGAATAAAATATCTCATTTCTTTTATATTGAAATGTGGAGAAAAGGTAAAAGTATGGTCTAGATGAAGAACAAAAGATACTCATTTACTTAGAAAAGACAGAAGAGATGTCTAGTGTTATGCTATAAAAAAAAAAAAAAAAAAAAAATATTTCTTTTAAACTCTGAAAGGGAAGACATTTGGTTTCCAGAGCTCCCTTAGAACCAAAGAGCTGATTCTCAAAACTGTTTAAAGACTGTGGGAGAACTGCTGCAGGCGGCTTCTGAGAAATGAGAAAAGTCACTTCAGATCAAAAATGAAGAGACTACTGTGTCTCAGTTTGCTGCTTGGTTCTTGGATTTCCTATTACCATCTGGCCATAGCAATGTACTGGATTGTTTTAAAGCAATAGATTGCTATGTGCCTTCTACCTTCTTTTGAGACTCACTGCTGTGGTAATTTGAGTGCAAATTAAGCAAGCGAATTCAGTAGCTGTCCAGTGCACCGTACATGAATAGTTTATAATAATGTGCACTGCTGGAGCTTACACACATGAATTTTCTTTGAACTTTACTTTCTTCTTTTTATAAGTATTCTAATGCTCTGCAGTGTTAAACCCACCTCTCTCCCTTTACCAGTTACTTAAAAGGAGAGATTTTTATGTGCCAACATCAGGTGGCTGGCACAAAGTTACCTGAGTGCTAATTGCAGTTCAGAAATTTTCTGTGCTCAGAACTGATTATACATGAAGTCAAAAAGTGTCCTCCTGCTTGGTTCCCATCTTTGCAGGTTTTGTAGGTACCTTAAGACTTCAGTTCCTCAAGCATTCAAGTGCATAAAATCAATTTTCAAATTAAGCCATTTTATTAACACAAGTGGAAGAGTCATGAAGAGACTGTTCACTCTCCATTTCATTTTACCTGGGGTCACAATTAGAAAAGTGCTTCTGTTAGACTGTCTTCTGTGGGGATTAAGTATTTGCTAAATCCTGAAATCAAGGGGCTTTCTAGATACAGATATTTTATTGAATCAAAGGCATTATAAGCTCTGAACAGTGAATGTGTGGAAGGATTTCCCATGAAGCCTCAGAGGAACCAAGCAGCTCTAAGATCCAGAAGATGGAGAAGATTCATTTGGTTCTGGTTTTGAGGTGGTCTTACACTTACCAGAAGAGGATTAAATGTTCTTCACATGCTATTGTAAAATGTGCAAAATACACAACATCTCAAAAGTGGTTGACATCATCAAGATTTAACCAGTTGCGTAAAACTGATTATTCCTCCCCACCCCCAAACTGATGATTGAGTTAAATAAATATTAAGAATCAGAAGTCTTAGAAGTATAACACTCAAATTCAATACCCTCCAAAAGCATTTGTAGTAAAAGTTATTTCTTTCTAATATAATAATTACTAAACTTGCACATTGTAAGAATTGATAACATGAGAAAAGACTGAGACCTTTTTCCATTAATTGAAGTAATAATTCTTTTATATTCTGTTAGTCCAAAATGTGATTAGTTTCCTAAATATATTTTGATTTGTTCAATACTTTCTACTTTGAATTTCTTTGTGACCTTATGAGTGGAGTAGAATAAACCATTATTTTTTTTCTTTTCTGATGTGTTATCTTTGTGTTTGACCAGATTACAAACCAGACTGTGTATTCACAGAGATACTTTTAGAATATTAGTTTAATATACTTTTCATATTTTATCTGGGGAAGGCTTCAACTTCAGTACTAGTCAGCATATATTTTTAAATTACTCAGATGTTAAAACTACCTTGTAATATAATGAACTCAGTGTATTCCAGTGTAATTAATCTGAAAGTTTGCCATTATATTTTCTATTTTCAAATTCCAGTAATCAACTATGTGTGCTGCTGCAACTGATGAACTATAGTGCTTATCTGCAGATGTTTTATTTCTACTTATAACTTTTTAAAATCTTGATTGCATTAGGATGGAGTTATACAGGTCTTTTTGAAGGGGGAAATGTTCAGCCTTCCTCATGAAGCATGGAGAGGGGGAGACTTTCTTATTAGTAAAAAGAAAACATGCAACGCAGTTAAGACAGAGTTGAGACTTGTCTAGATAAAATGTCCCTACCATTAAGAATACTTGAGTTTCACAGTGAAAACAGGTCTAGGTTGGGTTGAACTACACTTTTTACATGTGCAGAAAAGGTTTGATTCTGCACGATCTTGTTGACATCAGTGTAGGCTCTCAGCTGCTTTAAGCACATATGAGACCCAGCTGTTTAGCAGAGAACCAGCTGGTGCTCTGCTTAAGTCTCCAACTATAAACCCCACAACTCTGAGGAAAGAACCAAGAGTTCTAATGGGTAATAGACTGGAAAGATCAGTTATTTACTCCCTAACTACCCTTGTAGACTCCTCTCCAGTCATATAGGCAGCCTAGAACTGAAACTGGTTTGTTTGCCCTTGAGTACTCAGGTACACCAGGAAACAAATCATCTTTGCAAGCAAGGAAAAATTATCACAGCAATAAGAGTTACTTAGGAGACGGGAATATATATGTTGATTTCCTCCCACACCAGCAGCTGGTAGTTCCTTACCTTTTCCCTGAAAGGTTGCATGGCTCTAAATGCATTCATTGTTAGAAGAAAAAAGCCCAAACAAACCACTGAATAATGTTCTGATGGAAATTATTTTCCTATTTTTGAGCTACTTAGGCAGGAGGTACTGTTATTCATGGATAATTATTCTCTGCAAATTGTCCAAAAGTTTTGATAAATATTACTTGCAACCAATTATTGTACCAGCATTTCCCTTCATTCAGTCACCCAAGTGCTGTAGTCTGTTGCATGAACTGGCCTCAAAACTAGGTTTTTTAAGAGGAGTGACAAAGCTATGGCTTTACAATTGACAGTTTTTGCCACAAGGCCTCTTTGGCTGTGATAAAATTAGAATGTAGAAGATTATTATTTTTCCGTCATGTTTTGGGGGTTTTATTATCAGGTTGCTTTCTCTCACATCTTTTATTTCCAGTATAAATTTGCTCATCATTTGTAGTATATGCGCAGAACCTGCATTTATTATATTCTTTTCAAAAGGTCTTGATTCCTTTTGCAATGGTAATGATTTGTCTTTCCATATACTGAGTGGTGTGAATAATTAACTTGCAGTAAATAGGATCAAATTTTGAGGACTTGCTTATGAAAATCAATAGGCACCTAGGTGATTGTGTAACCTCTCTATTTTTGCAGCCTCATTTGCCCCACTTCTTACATCAATCCTTTTTTCAGATGAGGATATAATTTTGCTGTTATCCCAGAAATAGGACTTCAGAGTGTACTGTGCATTTCCCAAGACTCAGAGGAACAATATTATTCTTAGAAAAAAAAAAACAAAAAACCAGCCAGCTAAATTTCATTTTTAGTACGTCTCATAATGTTAATTTCTTGTGAATTTTTACATAATGTTAGGTCGTGAACTAGTCTAGTGTTTATTTAGGGAGTTTTGTTTCCTCACTCCCCAGATTCTACTAATTACTATCCACTGAACATTTGGCACATTGATTTTTTAATTTATTTTTTTTTTTAATCTCTCTGTTTCTGTCAAACAAGTCTCACAGATATGTAATTCATTACATTGTATAGGCTTAGAACTTAGGAAAGTAGTGATTTTCTGAACTCTTTGAAATTTGGGCATTACTGTTTATATATGTGATTTTTGCCTTGTAACAAATGGTAAAGAAATCTCTTGTACAAATACTGTCTGCAGCTATCTTACCAAAGACACTACTTTTGTTTTATCCCTGTTTACAGTTGTTTTCATTTCTTACACTTCAGAAGATGAATATATGAGGCATGAAACCTAATCACTCAGTATTGCGACACAAAAGTAAATCTATTGTCTATTTGCAGAACTGCACAGACATGCATCTTTTGAAATGCTGTCAGAAGCATTTCTCATAGTTCAAGTTTATTTTCTCTTTGAGTATTTAAAATTTGATTGATGAAAAATCACATTAGTGGTTTAACTGAAATACTGTTTCATGGGCTCTCAAAGGACTTCCTTCCAAAGCTTGAATCAAATTACTGGAGATGGTTTAAAGAACATAGGAGCTGAGGGAAGAAGCTAAAATCAATACAGCCTAAAATTCATCATCTGATTTTTGAAGTTACTGATTCCTGTATATCATTTTAGGACTGTGTTCCTATTAAACCTGGGACAAAGCAGCACTCCTTTACTTGCTAGATTATGGCAAAAAAAAAATGCATAAAGAAGCAGATATTAATGAGAGAAGGTACCGGTCTGGAACTCGAGGTGTCTAGGTCAAATTCCTGGCTCTGCAGCACGCTGCCTCAGGCAAAGAGCTCGGTCTCACTGGGCTTCCATTCCCCATCTGTCAAACAGAGACAGTGGGTGCATCCTTCTGCCTGGCCTTCGTCTTGCTAATTTGTATTGTGATTCAGAGGAAGAAGCAATGTTTCTTAAAATGTGTTTGTGTAGTACCTAATCCACTGAAGCCGTTAGGTACTTCCATAATACAGTAAGGGATGATAGCCTCTAGGCAGGGGCATTTTTAATGTGCATTCTGTGAAATGGATTTGCAGCCCACTTCAGACCAGTCCTAAAATAGTGCAGAACTTTCTCCTAGTCTTTTTGGCAGGTTATAAATTTTATTGTTTGGTTACCATATTGCGGTTACCATAAAGAATTAGTACTGTCAGCACTTACCGCCCTGAGGTATTACTGTTTGAGTTCCCCCATCCTGCTTACCCTCTCCACTCACAAACACCCTTATAATAGGGCATTAGAAGTAACTAGCGTATATCAACTATTGATAGATAATGGCTTTTTAATGGGTTTCATTGCATTGCTAGTAATATAACTTTCACTTTTATGGCTCTTTTGCGTTTCATGAACTCACAGTGCCTATGAGTGCTAGGACTTGATAGGAATTGAATGGACAACAAAACATGTTCACACTGCCTAATTAAGGCAGAAATGTAGCCAGAAGAGGGCAGTTCAGGGCAGAACATGCAGGAATTCTGCATCATCACCCTCTGATGGGGCATCTCTGCAGCACTATAGGTTGAATCGAGGCAATTCAATTTAAAGAGGGAAGTTGGCTGCTAAAAGTCATATGGCTTCTTAACCCTTTCCTCCCCTCTAACACGGCAGTTTATACATTTTTTGTATTATTCAGGTGGGTATTTCTTTCTAACACAAAAACTTCATTTGCTACCACTATGGAAAACTGTGCAAGTTATAAATGCCTGCAGATGAGTTGGGGTATGTAGTAATGTTTTTAGCTTCATAGTTTTTACATGGAAACGCCCTCTGAAAATCTTCTGACATGATCTTTTAACATCGAGTTGATATTACGGTAAGTATTTCTTTTGTCCAAAATTACTATCTGGAAAGAAGTAATTTGTCATGGTGTAAAAATCTGTGTATAGTCATATTTTAATATAGCACTTAAAATGGAAATGAGAACATGAAGTATTTTGACAGGCATTTAGCAAAGTTGGAGATTGTTCAGTAGTGTGTTTCCTCTCTTTAGATTAATTTGGCCATTTTGAATTAGTGGAAAGTAGTATGTATTAGTGTGGTAAGGTGAAAATTAATGTGGTGTCTCATGAAGATGGACTGAGTTACCATGTTTTTCATCCTTTTACTAAAAGTTCATATATCATAAAATCTGTCTTTCTGGGTTCATTATACAGGTATTAAATAACAAACTGTCCCCTCGGATGTGTGATGTTTATATGAAAAGAACTTCTGGCACAGCAATGAATTGTCAAAGAAATGTAGGAAAGCAAAATACAGTTGCCTAAATTAGAATTTATTTGTGATCATGACGCAGTCTTATAGGAAAGGCCACGGTACTTAACTACCCTAAGTTATCAGAACCCCAGAGGATCCTTAGCTACACTAACATGGTATGAGATTAGGTCTGGGAGGAGTATCTGGATGCCAAATCACCATCTCATCCTTCTGCAAAGTGTTACTTTTCCAAAATATGGGCTGAACTCTTAGTATTTCTCTTCTTAGATGAACAGCAATAGCAGAAGAAGAGTTGGGGAGATGTGGGACAACTGTTGTATTAATTACATGGGCTGGTAGTGTTTCCTCTTATGAATATTTGAATGTAGAGAAATTAAAAAAGGAATTTGATAATGCCACATGCCTGAATCTTTAGCTGTCATTCTCAGTATTTATTTTGCATCACAAACTGAATTTTCAATTCAGAAGAAAGCTGTGATGGGGAAAATCTTAATTGCAGCAGCATTTCTTCTCTTTTCCCCTTCCTTCTCAGTCTCCTTTTTCCGGACCCTGTTTCAATCTCCCTCCCTCATTATAGAATCACAGTTGGGAGTTTCTTTAAGTCAATTGATTTTTTTTTTAAATTTATGTATTTAATATATACGTATGTTGATATATCACTTCATTGTACTGCAGTATGTAGCAGTATCAAATAGTCTGTTGGTGTCGGTGTGTGGCATCATTCTGCTGGTAATACCTGTCATGAACATACACACCAGCTACTACTCCATATCAGCAGCATAGGTCATAACTTGGAGTACCTGCATATTTTCCTGAATGTTTGGGTCTTTTCTGTTGTTACCAATGCACATACTTAGTATTTTTCTTTGCTTGCTGAAGTCCCTCCAGTCTGTCAATATTTCTAAGCTAGTCAATTCAGACTCTTAGTTTTCCCGTCTGTAATATCGGATAATAATGGTGCTTAACCAACTCTGTTTAGCTCGCCAAAATCTGTGGTTAAAATTTGCTCAGTTATCATTGCAAAAGATGAACCAGAATTGTTTGGCTTGACCATTACACAGTATATGACAGAAAGTGACTATACCAAAGTGTAAGAATCACAGCATTTCAGCTGGTGAACCCCAGTTACTCAGAACTAGGAACTGCCATAAATGAAAGAAAAATGAACAGAAATCAGTATGAGAAAGAAAGAAAACCAGCATATCAGAAGCAAAGCATGGAAAAACCCGCATCAAATAAGTGGTAAGAATGCTTATTTCTCATTAACTGGACTTGGCTTTTGCAATCTGAAATGCTAGGTTCTGGAAAATAAACTTTATTATAGATCTATATACACTAATTGCCAGCGTGTCGTATACAGTCTGATTTGATATAAAATATTTAACTGAAAAATCACAGTAATTTTTCTTTTGCAAGAACTAGAAATACGTGTATTTTTAAAAAGGAATATTCATTTCTTCGTAACTGTGTTCCTTGGTTTTTCTCTTCTATTTTAATGTCCTTTAGAGTTAACACAGCAGATTACAAGATGGGGACAATGACAAAGCTGAAAGGTTTTGAGTTTAACAGCAAAGTCTGCCTATGTCAGACACACATCAATTTACATGACACTGGAAGGTCGAAAATCTCATTATTATTTGGAGTGTTTATGACTGCCTTCCTAACCAACAGCTTCAAGTGTTGAACTGTAGGTGTTGGAAAGCCATCTGATCTATGAGACAGTTTATTAATTTGAACTACTTGATATTGCCTAAAGCTATGAAAATAGGGATATGCAAAAGAACATTATTGTAATTATTCCTTTAGGAATCCCTTCAATTATTCAGGTGTTTTAATCACTTGGACATTTAACACAGTGCTAAATGATAATCATCTGATTAAATACAGATTTGTATGGAGCTTTGTCGCTGTTCTTTGCTGAAGGACAACATAGGCAAATGCAGACAAATTACTTAATCCTGAAAAATTGATTAATCTTGAACTAATTTGCTAGAATTTAGGTGGTGTTAGAAGCATTGTTAGAACCTCTGAAATTTGCCAGAAAATCTGAGAGAATTGCTACAGAACTGTGTTCTGTATTCATGGTTTTTTAGTTATATTTCCAGCTTTCAACGACAATGAAGGTAGCCTTGCAAACAAGCTGTGAAATGAGGGGAGAACTACATAGTGCTCTTTCCTTCCATGGGCAAAAAATAGTGGTTTTTTATATCCAGAGATAATCACAGTAATCTTCTAAGCTGACCTCCTTCAGGCAGAGGTCTTTTTTTCACCAGTAAAGAGATCACCACTAATATTTAACTACCCTAAAATTTCATCTTATTTTCCAGATTTGTCTACCTTTAGTTTTTCCCTTTTGTGTCAGGCTTGGTCCATGTTCATCAGTCTCAAAAAAATTTTCATAATTAGATCACTTTTCCATTTATGAGTATCTTCATAGAGAGATGTAGTCATCCCCTAACTTCCTTTACTTTGTAGTCATCCTTTGGAGTTACTCCTCTGTTTTCTCATCTCTTTGGAAGTGTGGACTCCAAACCAGAATGTTGTTCTGGTATAGTCTTAGGTTTTTTTGTCTGAACAAAGATAAAGTCTGTATTCTTTGTTCCTAGAAGTGTTGTTTTGCCTTCTGCTGAACTGAAAACAAAACACCAACCAAACCTGAGTTTATCCGGTAACAGTAAAATGTCCTCCTGATTACTTATTCCATCAATCTTTGCATTTGTCTGTATAAGGAATTAATAGTGTGCTTTAAATTGCTGATAAAATCATTGATGAGTTGGACCAAGAGGCAGTCTCTTCTTCATTCACAGGTGTATTCTCATTAATGACTGACCCCTACCATTCATGTTTAATAGGTTCTTAACTATGCAACAGTAAAACTTAATGAACAGAGACAGAGCCGAAAGACAAACATAAAAGCTGATGGAGATGATCACACTAGTGGCAACAGAGCATGTAGCTAAGGTGCTATATCAGACCTCTTTATATTACTTGATAGAGAAGGGACATAAAAATACCCATGTCTAAGACAGGTAGCAGTTATAATTTGCTGATATCTTTTCGGTTTCCTTGGGTTCATAGCAAACTACTTGTTCAGCTCTCAAAATAAGCGGTTACTGAATCTAAAGTTTATTGTCATTCATCAAAGATGAACAGTTTCCAGCTACCCTACCTTCATAAACACTATAGAAATACATACAATTTTACCTTATTTTCCATCCTTTATTAGCACAATCTAGCTCCAGTCTCACTTTTTGAAAGAATATTATTCTTTATATGTGTATGTGCCCGAAGAGGAAAATGAGAAATTATTCTTACTCATTAACAATGAGAAATAACTGAGGTTTCTCTCATTTAAGAAATATAAAGATGAGCCTTTTGTTTGTCTCTCAAGTACATCATCCAAATGATGTAAAATCTGCTGAACTGCAAAAGTGTGAAACTACTAAATTACAGCTTTTCAGTCTCTTTCCTGCACTGCTATTGTGCAGTAAGAGTACAATACGGAGATTTCTGAGAGCTTACTATTTCACCAGAAAGTGACAACTTTGATTTTCTGGAAGGTAGAAGTGGAATAGTTATAAGCTTGTGGAGTGTCTTCTGTCATTGTGACAGTGTGTTAGAAGTGTTAGAAGAAGGTACGCTGTTGATGGAATCTGTTTCTGTTTCCAAGTACCCTGTATCACTATTCCCTTTGAGGATTTCACACTAACGCTGTAAATACCCTGTTACTGCTCTACCTGGACAGGCATTTAACATATGTTGACAGTACATAATCAAACATAAACCCACACCTTGAATATTCAGAAATTGCAAACTTTCATTTTTAAATAGTGCTAGCCTGGTAAACCACTTTAAAAAGCTGGTTTTTCCCCACAAGTAATACTTTAATCAGCTTTTCCCTGACATGATTTCATGTAAATATATCACTAGATTAAGGCCCATGCTGATAAAGTTCTTTCTGTAATGAAAAGTTCTATTTTAATATTTCAAGATTATTTTGAGGAAGAAGAGGCTCCAAGTTGGTCTGGTTATGGGAATTCTGGGAAGTATTGGCAACTGCATATAGTCTATGCTGTACAGTTTGGTTACACTATGCTCCAGAGGGAATTTTAGGTGGACAAAAGTATGAAAACAGAGTCCTATGCAAGTGTGTAAGTGCACTTATACAAGTGCATCAGTGTACACTTATGTAAGTGTGTAAGATTGTTTGTACTTGAGCTTCAAAATAATTTTTCTTATATGTGTAAGAATCTGAGATAAGGATTAGTAAATTGATGAGAAGCTACTAACTCCTATGGCACTCTTTCATCCATGCTTTTAGTAGTGCATAAGGATCATTAGGCTATTATAGAAAATCAGTAGCTAGAATATGGCTGTTAAAGGGTTTTTCTTTATTTGCTGATATTCTGTGTGCTAATTACTCAGGAAAGCTGTCTCTTTTAATGGTAAACCTGCAGTTGTTAATTGTTTGGTAACCCATTTTGTGTGTTTTCTGCTCAGTTTCTCTGAGAAATTGCAGCCATGAAAGACACCACAACTATCAGTTTTCCTAACTGCCCGATTAGTCTCTCCAATTAGGCCAAGAATTTAGAAGGAAAAAATCCCTTGTTATTATATGTAGCTGTTCCAGTGGAAGACTAAAAGTATTGCTCTCATACAGTGCTTCTGCTTTCCCTGTTCTGTGACAAAACAGGAGATTTCTGTTGTCTTTTGCTGTCAGGCAAATTCACAACGAACACTAAATCTTTGTAAAGTAATCATTTTAATTTGTATCAGTGGCCCAAGTGATTAGTGGTGGCGGCATTCAGCCTACTAGATGCTGATTCAGCTTGAACCTAAATCGCAAGTATTGATCAGCTTGGCCTCTGGATATTTATAAACAACTTGAACCCTTAATATCAGTGGCAGATGCAACCATTTTTGACTGCTGTGCATGTTGTATTTCGTAAAGACTAAACATTGCTGGACAGCCCTAGAAATAGAGAAAGCTACTATGTAAGAATGGTGCATGTCTCTGAAGAGACAATTTTAACTTGCTATCTGTTAACAGATCCAATAGTTCTCGTAAATTTAATCCGCACGAGGCAGCAAAATCCATGCCACTTATTACTTGAACTTACTAAGTAGTAATGTCATGAAATACCGTATGTAAAATGCAGTCACTACAAAGCGGCACAAAAAGGCTCCTCCTATTACCTTTTTAAATAATAAATGACTTTTTTGCTTGCCAGCATTGTTTCTGTCTCCTGAGTTCCTGCCAGCTTACTGTGATGTAAATTTCCACTTGGTATAGGTTTTAGTCTCATGTCAGGACCATTAAGGAAGAAATACATGCAAAAAAGCTAGAATAGATTCAAATGATAATTTGTCAGTGTATGATAATCACCTGAGCCTGATCTTGCAAAGTGCTGAACACTACATCCTTCTGTTATCCACAGTGAGAGCTGGAAGTGCTCAGCATATGACAGAATCAAACCTCGATGCTTACGTGGCTGCAATATAGTGCAGTTGATTATATTCTGAATTTATATTCTTTCAATGTCTGTTCAGTCTTTGAGTCCATTTATATCTAGGAAAACATAAGTTATTTGAGAACAGTTTCATAAGAGTAAAATTTTATGATAACATATGAAAACCTATATTGAAATTCAGAAATATCTACTATTATTTCATCTGCTTCATAACTTTTTTCACTTTGCATATGTATCCAGATAAACACACAGCTTTAAAGTCTGTCTGAAAATATCTTTATTGTTTTTATCTCCTATTCCATTGTTCTTGAGATGTTTATCATTATTTTGCTGAGCATAAGACAATAGGCATGAAGTTTAATGAGACAATAATTTTCAACATGATTTTATTTAGTGCAACATTATATGGCAGCCTAAAAATGCAAGTTTGTATCCAATCTGTATTGTTTTGTCCAAAATTTGGAAGATCATTGAAGAGTTCAGCTGATACTTCATCAGGGATCCAAGTGACAAATGTGTTCGTACTGATTCATATGTACTGTCTCCAAGCAGTGTGTACATCCCTGCTAAATGAGACTTCTATGTCTTTTTGAGGAACTGAATGAGTTATGTTCTACTGAAATATGAAATCATAACACCTTCCTGTCTACTGGTTGATAATCAATCTTATTTGAAACCAAAATGAAATATGAGACCTGTTTTGCTTCCTTTCCCATGTGTATTGTGCGGTATCATTCCTGTATCTCCTCAAGCTCCTTCTTCTGTGAGCATAATATGGATAAAACACTTCTCATGGTCAAATCAATTTTTAGAAGCTTCGAATTTCATCTGTTCAATTAATTGCTCAGGTGCACTGCCTTTTCCTTACTTTTTTTTTTTCTTTCTCTTTTTTAACCATTTAAAGGACTGTATTTACCAACATGACATTGTAGCATCTGAAATAATTCAGATTTTGTTCCTATTCATTAGTGAGTAAAAGACAGCAATGATGATTGCTTTGTAGCAGTTAGGAACTCATTTTATAGATGATTTATTATAGCATTTTCTTATTCTAAGCTGTTTATGTCTGAAAATACCTTGGATGAAGGAGACCATCCCTTAGAAATAATCATTTCAGATACTGGTAATAAATTGTTTATAAAAACAAGAAGGCAAAAAAAGGGGGTGACTGAAATATTTTGTCATTGTTCAGTTGGCTTCGTTTGTTAGTGCTGCCTCATCTGCAGCACCTTCTCTGATAAGCTGGGGGGTTTTTTTGGATAGGAGCTGGAGGTTTCTACCTTTCTTGTTACCAGTGCTATGCTACCACTAAGTGTTATTCACTGCTGCCAAAAGGTGGCTTAAAGATGTAACATCCAGTGGATAGAAAAGGAACCTTCAATTGTGCTGATAAGGTACTTTATTTCTCTTGTATTTAATTTGTCTGTGAAAGCTTTGCCAGCTAGTTCAATATGCATGTTCATAAACAAGTCACTGTCCCCATGAGGTTTACTGGATATGTTCTTAATTCTGTGGCATTATAAAAAATTAATTAAAAGGATATTTGAGAACTGAACACCTTTTCTCTGTCCTGTACTGAGTGATCTATAAGTATGGAGGAAAAATATATGTTTACGTGTCCTGGCCAAATCTATTCTTGTTGCATTTTGGAAGCTCCATGCTACAAAATAGGGATGGTTGATTTGTTTCATGGTTCTTTATTTATAAATTACATGTATATGATAAAAGTCCACTAAGAAAGGACATTCCAGATAGTTTCTAGAGATATTTTGACAAATAATCGGCTAATTAGGAGCCTGAGCAAAAGCAAAATGTAGCACTTTCCAAAGTAGTGATCATCATCTGAAATGGAGCTCCAATAGTTAAGAGTTAACTGGGAGTCTTCTGCTGTTTATGTTAATGGTTTTGAATACAACAAATGTGGGACCCATAAGAGAAGTCAAAGTCTGGCAGGCAGGTATTGTATTAAATCCATGGAATAAACAGAAGACTACTTTAAAAATTAATACCTCTCTCTGTTTTGAAGTAAACACATGCACTTTTATTATACAGAACATTTCCTACAACTTTCTGATTACTATAAATTACAGAATGTAATTAATACTGTATTGATCAGTAAGATTATTGTAAAAACCTGTAAAAATAATGACTTAAACCAAGAGCAGATAATTTCCATCAGCAAATTCTATCTGCACTTTCTCTTCAGAATTTGTTGGCATGTCCATATGTTTACAGAAGTTAATCAAATAATCTACTTATGTTTGTTTCCTCTACTTTTTATTCAACCTCCCCAATGTCATACGATCATGATATTACTTTTGATACAGATAACATAGTTTCACACGCAGTTCAGGACCAGTCTCACATTCTGCTAATTCTGAAGTAGCAACCTGATCGATCAAGATTTCTAACAAATTATACACAAACCCATACCATAATTTGTATACAATTGTACTTGTATACATTTAATGCCATAATTAATCTCATGTTTGAGTTTTCAGACTTTTAAAATAGGTCTTTTACTTGTAAAAGCATGATGATATACAACTGTAAGAAATAGTACCTATTTGTATGGAGAGATATCTCCGCCCATGGCAGGGGGGTTGGAACTAGATGATCTTTAAGGTCCCTTCCAACCCAAACCACTCTGTGATTCTATGTAAGACTTCAATATATTCTTCATGTGACTATGACATACAAATTATTTGTTTAGGAAGTTAAACAGTCCAATACAGTCATTAATTCTTCAAGAGCTGTTGCATTGATGACACTTCCAGGTATGTTGCTACCCTTTCTTAGTATCTGAACATACCATTCTCACAAATAAAATGGATCAACTTAGTATAGTCTTTGCATGTTTGTCTGACTCAAGCCATCCCTCTGACCTCCCTCTGCCAGTGTCCCTCTCAGTGGCAGAGGATGGACCTCTTCAATTTAGAAGTACCCAACCAAGGCAGTCTTCTCAGCTGGCTGATACTACTGAACAGTTTTTCAAAAAATATTTTCTAAGGATCACTGATGTGGTGCCTTTCACGGCAATGGTATGTAGACTGTTCAAATTTGCTAATGTAAAGTTACCTATGGAAAAAAACCTTTTGGAAATAATTTAAAAGTTAATAGGACTTGCATATCCTCCCCCCCCCCATTATTTTATCCATTTTTCCTGTGATTTTGGAAAATGAAAGGTTACTCTGTACCTGTAATAAATCCCGTAATAATTAAGCCTTTGACATACTGACAAGAAAGCTTTTTGACAGCCATAAACCTCTTATTTTTATACCAGTAAATAGACTGTATTTCTCTTTGCTGAGAAATACTTATTACCACTGAACATCTAAAAACCACTGTCTCTTTAACAATTGGGGTAGAATATATATGCACCCCAGAAAAATTGCTAAGACCAAGCAGGAATGTTTTAATTACCGTTAGCAATGGATTAACTTCAAAATCCTTTCTGCCCATATCAGAGTCACTGCCATCTCTCTTAACACTATAATCTGACAGGAGGTAAACCCTTCCTCTCAGTTTAGTTCAGCTACTGAATCATACAGTGAGAGCTCATCCCAGTATATCTGTAACCCCAAGAGGGCTCATTACAACGTGAAATTTCTCTGGCACAGTGAAGGAGCTCTCTGAAATTCCCACCCACAAATACTTGCTCTCACTTATGTTGCTCATTGTTCTTGCTGCAGTCAAATAATTGTTGAAGATGTCAGAATGTGTTCCTGTCACTTGCACTGCCCACAAGCACTGTGACATGACATGTGTGAACACAGATGTTCTTCTAATCCAGGCAACCTGATTACAACCTGAAATCAATTATTAACCTGCACTGTCCCACCAAAGGGTCCAGAGCTAAATAAACCAAAAGAATTCCAGGGCAGTTCTGCCCCACTATTCCTATTTCTTTTCTTTTGTACTCATTTACAACATAGAGATTCACCATGCATGAACAGGCAAGATCTATAGACATTTTATACATCAAGGAGGATGGCCTTTTTGAGGTGAGAAAAAACAAAGACAGCAGTTCACCCTGTATTTATGGGACAGTTTCAAATGCTTCCCACAAACTTTCCAGAGAGAATGGCACTGCTCAACTCTTCACTAAGTTCTTCACTAAGTTCAAGTTACATTACAATTTGCTTCTTTGTTTTCTCTTGGCAAAAGCAGAACCCAAAATTTTAATTGATATTGAAGTGTACAGGAAACTTTTGATTCCCGGTGTTTATCCAATTGCCTTTTTTTGGCCTATAAATAGACAAGCAAATGTTGAAAAGGATAAAAAGGTGTTAACAGAGCTCAAGTTAATGCAACAGCAAAACCTGAGAGAGCACTATACAATGGGAGTAAATAAATAACTGATATATTTTTGCTTCCAATCTTTTTCTGTTCTCTTTTCCTTTACAGAAAGAGAATGAAATTCTCTCCACTCACAAATCCTTTCATTCATCTTCCAAAACTAGACATCATAAAATGCTATTAAAAATTACTTCTGCAGAGAAAAACAAGAAAACCCCAAACTCTGCTTTTTCTTTGAAGCATCTCATTGTAATATTACTTAATATTTCAGCAGTCACATTCATCCAGGACTGGATTCTGTAAGCTTGCCCTATTTTTCAGTACTCATTTCTTAACTTACAGCTTCAATCTCTAGCAGCCTGAACTTTTCAGCAGACATCATTGGTTTAACCTCGCTTCATCTCCGACATTAAACAGCTTTTTTCTTCAAGACCCTTACTAGACCACATAGTCATCAGTGAATGTTCTTAAAATAGTTGTGCTAGAGTAATTGATCAATGCAGCTAATCAGTTCTGTAAAGATTCCCCCCAAAAACCCATATAGGTGCCATGTCAGTTTTGACTGTTTCATCCGGAATATTCCTGAGACATTTCTCACTCTGGTCCTGGACTAATGAGGTCCCTGGTCTTTCCAACTGCTATTTCATTATCAAGTGAAGAATCTTAGTTTTCAATAAGCCCACCCAAAGTGCAGTCCGTATTTCCAAAGTTCAAATCTGATCAAGCAATACTGAGACAATTTACATATATGCTGTTATTGCACCCATGTTCATGTACCCAGTTGAAAGACATTCCCTTGTAGCTCCAATAAATATTGCTCAAAATTTCTGTAGCTGTGTGGCATCATATAACCCTTATATGATTCATCAGCTTGTGACTCTCTGGAGTTTTTAACTGACATGACTTAGATCAGTCATAGAAACAGTTATTTAACCATCAGTAGGAAATTATCAACTTTTTATACAAAACCTCAGCTTTATTTTTGGATGTAACTGATGAGAGGTGAAATCTGATAACATGAAGTAGTGAAAACCTGCTTTCTTTAGGCAGTCCCCACCTCCATGCACGGTTACTGCTGCAGTAAAAAGTCTTCCCTGACCTGAGGCACGTGGTCAAGGTGTCTGCAGGTCCCCGGTTACTTCCGCAGTAACACGTAAGGGCTCAGACCAGAGGCGTTCCAGGGATTTTTTCCAGATCATTTCTTCACATCTTTCTTGTTGATACTCCCACTAGTACATAGCTCTGTTTATTTTCTTTCTGACCTGTTTCACTACTCACTCCCAGTTGGTAGATCTCCCTATCCCCAGAGCCTGAGGTTGCACAGGCTGAGTAACTTCTAGGTACCAGTCCTACACAGGTGCTCCCTCCACAACGTGTACTGATTTCATTTGAACATGCTGAAGGGTTCAGCCTCCCACTGATCACCCACAGTTAATGTACTCACAGAGTGTACTTTGGCTCCCTTATTAATTTTGCCTTAATTTTTCAATGTTTCAATGTATTAAGGGAAGGCAGGAACCTATGCGGCATGGATTGAAATCCTTTCCACACATGATAATTTTCTCATGTTACAACATGACCAGTTTTTCTCCAGTATTGTGTGTAATGAATTTTTACAGTCCCTGCACCTATAAATGTGGAATTCACTACCAATCCATTTACTTTTCTCAAAGTTAGAGCGCATGATTTGCAGAGGAGAAAGAGGTAGATCAAGTGCAGTGCTTCAGAATAGTGATGTCAATTCCTGTTATAGATGAAGTACTATGGATATATGAGGTACAGTATCATTTGTTTGGAAAAATTCAGTGGTGCCTTGAACTTTACTAGTCTGCAGCATAAGTTTATTTTAAACTCACTGCAAAATTCTAGCATAATGATTAGTGCTGCAAAGAACATCTGATTCATGTATACTTTTATTATAGAAGAAAATTGCTATGGAGTTGATTAAGGTTTGAAGTAGGGAAACAGATATGGTGTAATCTGAACCCCTTGACATCTTCTGAACCATTTTTAGAAAAAATACTTCCTTCTAGAGTTAAATCTCAAGTGAAGCTTTTCATATCATGGCAAATAAGACACAGTTTTCAGCTGTACATAAGCAAATCCTAAAGATTTCAGCAAGGGTTCTACCTCTCCATATCCTCTGGAGTAGTGTAATTGAATTTGTGCTTTCATATATCCCATCTCTGGTAAAGCTCCTCTTTATTCTTGTCCCTCCTGAAGTCCTTATTCGAATGTTAATATGGGGGCATATCCAGCAAACCCCTCCCATTGCACGTGAGCAGTTGCTCCCTGTCTAGGCAGTATGCACTCCCCTTTGCTGTCCCATCATGGCATAATTTTCCGAGTTGCTTGCTTCAGCTCCTGTGCCTGCTTCCGCATTCACGCTACCTTTGGTTTAATGCATCTCTGAGATGAGGCAGCTCTGAACTGGCACTTTGGGGAGCATGACACAATATGTGGTGAGCACTAGCATTTGGGCTGGAGGATCAAGGATTTTGTAGTTCACCTTTACATGGGCAGGCAGCTTCGCTGAAGGTTTATATCAAGAGAACTTGAACTTAAATTATTTCAACAACACTTTCAAGTTTTGGCTGTTTGGAGCTATACTACACGGTGCTACATTCCAGTGCTGCTGGGCGTAGTGTTGGCTTCCTCTTTGCACTGGCCAGGGGCGATACAAGACGTGTTCCACCAGAGATGGGTGACTTTCTCTGGATGCTCTGCACAGACCCCGATCAGAAGTGAACCTCCAGTTTTCAGAGGGATGAATTCTAGGTTCTAGAGTATATTAGTTTCACTTGAAGACAGAATGTAGAAATATTTGTGAGCATTAGTATTATCTTTTAAAAATAGCTGTTACTGCTATGCAATAACTAACATTTGTGCTTTGCTGTTGCAACTCTAAATTCTGTTCCAGGAGTCATTTGGAAATCCAGACTGAATCTTTTGTGGTGAAAATGTGTTTCTTGGCACAGTGAAACACCAATGTAAAATTAATATTTATTCTGAGAATGGCATCTTTGAAAGATATGAAGGCTGTGAAATATGCTTAAACTGGAGAAAGTTTCTCTGCTGAAGTTTCAGAAGTTTCAGAAACTCTGTCACCAGATTGAAATTCAGCTCACTATGGTAGTGGCTTGTGATGAGAATACAACCATGGCTGGAATGCTCTGTCATGCCGTGGGACTCAAAGGACCTGATACCAGCAAGTACTGTTCCAACAGTGTAAATTCAAGCCTTGTTCAGTTCTAAATAGCAATGGGCCTGAAATATATCCCTAGATATGAATCTGGATGAAAGTGCTCCCCTTTACTTTGGCTGCTTAAAAATTGGTTGTTATGGCTTATGCTTCACTGCCGTTACAAACAGAATTCACTGCTGATTGATAGGCTGTTTCCAGAGGTGGAATTAGTATGCTTAAAAAACTCCATCCTAGCCTGTGCTGACAGACCTGAGATGCCTCCAGTTGTTATAGTTAGGTATGGGGTTTTGCATGTAACATTTTGTACAAAGGAAAAGAGTTAAACCATAGTTCAAATGTACACAGGAAATTTCACATACATGAAACATGCAAATTTATGTAATAGGCATTAATTCAGTTAGAAGGAAAGCTGACTGATTAAGAAAACCTTGGATTTCTAATGTCTTTTCAAAAATAAATTTCAGGAAATGGAAACTTGTTCCTTGATTGTTTTGCATAATCAATAGAAACTCCTGATGCAAATACACACAGTAAGGCTATGTGTTACATCATGCTTGCTTTCTTAAGGAAGCAATAAGTTTACAATTAAGAAGTCAGCCTTGTTTCTCAAAGTCTGCTCTGTGCTGTGACTAATACCAATTTTTTTTTTCTTTTACTCTTTCCTGCCTTTTGTCTTTAGAACTTAAATTGTGTTTAATGTTAGATTCAGATTGAGGATGGCAGCACAGTGTGAGGGAAAAGGAGGGGAGTAAAATCGGGGCCACGTTGTTGTCCTGCTGCTGGCTGGGCGCAGTTATTGTTTGTAATTAGAGTAGCTCCCCTGGTGCAGCCTGTGGCCGGCTGTCAAAGGGCTGCTGCGGCTTGCCATTTGGTTCTGTCCTCAGCAGCAGTCATCTCCTCGGCATCTCAGGCTGGAGCTTGCTGAAAAGCAAACGGGAAGGCTGTTTAGGACTCCTGTGTGACCTTGGAGTAGCACAAAAGTCCTGGAGTACTGGGTAGGTGCCTTTTCTTGGGTTTATGGCACTTGAGTAGGGCTTTGGTTAGGTCCTAGTCAGTGTTGGTTGTTGCTGCTGGCCCCTGGCTCCTTCAAAGTGGCAGTCTATCAAGAAAAATAATGTTGTATAGAAATTTATTGGTCTGCCTGTGTGAATCAGAAGGTAGTGTAGAGAAATGGTCCCCAAGTGTACAACTGGCTTTAAGTGGTTCAGCTGCTTTTCTGCATTTGAGTGACAGTGGTATTAAGGCAGCACAGAATCCCAACTATTCATCTTTTCTGGGTAAAGCAGCTGTCTTTCAATAACAGCTAGAGGAATGCAGCTCTCCTCTATGACACTGATGTAAGGCAAGCTAAGATAGGAAGGATAATAGGTTCATGCATAGAGGATTACGTTATTTCCTATACCTAAACAACTGACTAAGGTAAGAGGTAAATATTTATTTACCATGTAAAGATATTATATAATTTATATCATTTAAGTAAAATCAATTTTTTTAAATAGTAGATAAAATCTGATTTTTTCCCCATCTGTATGTTTACAAATACATTAATGTTCCAGATAAATAATTCAAAACAAAAGAATATGAATACAATAATTCAATTTAGGTTAATTAATGCTAAGAATGTATGAGCTAAGAATAATGGTTAATGAGATCCTAAAGCTTTTCCCTTTATCCCCAGTCCGTCTCCTCCCTTCTCCCCCCATCTCCCTTACCCCTAGTCTATAGATTTAAGTTGTGTGTATATATGCTTCAGGAAAACTAAAGGTTAAGTTTTTGTTTAGGATGGAAATGTTAGCCTCTGAGAAGAAAACACATGAAGAGAATGAAGATTTGCAACAGTATCATCAGAAGCCTGCAAACTGCAAGAAATTGCTTAGGAATTGCTGCTTGATAAAGCGAATTTTTGCCTGGAAAAGTTTGAGCTCTAAAGGTACCTTTCCTACTGAAATTTTTAGTGTAGGAGAAATTATTGTCTTTCCAAGAATTCTGAATTTTTGATACACTGGTATTACTGAATTTAGCATCAGTCAAGTTACAGGTACAAAAAGTCTCTGCTGTCTTGAATCTATTGTGCAAAGAGATTAAAAATGGTACAGCTTTGATTGAATGTGCTTTATCATAATGGGATATAAATAATGGTACTGAATGAGCCTTTATTTTGAAGCATATCAAAATACATCATCTGCAGAAAAGGTCTGCAGAAAAAAATAAACCTTCAATCAGAAGATAAATGAATAAATGTACAATCCCAGCAATTAAATGCATCAATTTATCAGGGCCCAACCCAAAAATCTGTTTTGATAAGTAAAGCCTCCTTTGATCACTGTCAGAGTATATTTACATGGAAATTACGTGGTCAATCCCTTTGTCTTTGAGGAAATGGAGAAAGGTAACATCCTGTCACTTTCATACATAATGATGATATGTACTGTATTTATTAATAAATGCTGAAAGAAATGCTTCTTTTTAAATTGGAAGTTGGCTGTGAAATAGCTCACCAATTGAAAGTTTAACTCTTTTATGAATAATAAACTGAAAAGCAACCATGCTGAAGTGATGATTAATCTGCTTCACGTTGTTTTCCTCAAGAACATACACATAGTTAAGGTTATTTTATTCAGCAGCGATCCTTCTTTTTACCATCATATTTGTACTTTGCAGTATTATGTAAAAACAGAACAAAAAGCTGCCCCAGACAACCCTTTCGTGTTTTGGCAGCATTTTTCATCACACACACACACACCCCCCCTCACCCTCCAGGTCCTCAGTGTACTGAATTTGTGTCAAACAGAATGAAAAAAATGCATGAGGTTGTTTTGTCATGAAGAGCTAAGTCACCATATCCTGAGTGATATTTTATTTACACATTTACTTCAAAGGATATGCTCTAGTAGCTTGGTTTCAGCATTTAGAAACAGTGAGCTCATTAGATGCAACCTACCTCTGGTTTTAAACTGCCCTTAGCCCTGTATTATCCAAGTAAACAAGTGTTTGAGATGCCTTTTCATCTAAGCATAATCATTTAGCTATTCCTGGCCACTCATTTTTCAAGCTTTAGGGTAATATTTCCAACAAATGGCTGCTTTAATCACCATACATGTTTGATTTCTGATTACTGTATCAGTTTGTACCTGTAATTCCCTGCACTTTCATTTATTTTTTGTATTGTTACCAGAGCTAATGAAGCCAAAATGAATTTCCTGTAACCCTTTCAAAACATTCACCCTTTTGTTCATGGGAATTTTAGAATTATTTTTTTTTTATTTATTTATTAGCAATCTCAGTGGGCCTAAGGGATCAGCTCTCTAGAAATGGTGTGGGAATCCAAAGCGACTTGGAGTTGCTTTAACCTGAAGTTAATAGGTCTGATTCTTCAGTGCCTTTAAACTGGCTAGCAGTCAATAAGTAATGAAAGAATTAAAGATTTATTTTTGTCTTGGTAAAGTGAATCAGCAGATCTATGAATCACTGTAAAATCAGGCTTAGTTAAGTTACTCTGGGTTACTCCAACAGAGACAAAATCAGAATTTGACACATAGTTAACTCAAAATGAAGCTATTAATTTTGCTTTATCTAGTACCAAATGATAGAAAGCATATTCCCATAAGGATACTTTTACAAGAACCTTTGAATATTTAGCAGGCTCAAGAAGACTGACATCCTGAGGTGCTTTCTTCAGCACTGTTCTGTTGTCCAAAGTGATCCACTGGCCAAATAGGTTCTCTTGGACTTCAGTGCTGGAGCCTACTGACATCTGTAACACAGGTTGTATATGGCATATCCCACTGAGTTCCTGAGCCACAGCTAGGTAAGCTTTCATGCACATAAACAAGTGGGGCATTTCTGAAACCCTCTACACATGGCCACGGAGATGCTCATCCATTCCCTGGAATAAGTTAGGTCAGCAAGAGGTCTGCTGTAATTTAACCTTCCTCCTATCAGTCATGACAGTGCTGTGGTAGCTTCAGAGCACCTGCCTACCAAGATACTTGGTCAATACCTACTGTTTTCTGTCAGCAGGATGAAGGTGGCTTGCAAATGATATTGTGGTCGCTCGTTCCCACTTAGGTATTCTTTTACACAAATGAAATTCCCCATTGGTTGTCTTAAGCTACCTTACACTGGTAAAATGGTATAAAAATAGTCATTAGGTGGTTAAGGCTTGGAGTTTAGTACTTAAAAAACAATGGAAATGTTCCTATTGGTATTTTTAAAAATTAATGAAAACTATAAATACTAAATTATTTGGTAATTCACTGCCATTATAATAATTTGTAGCTGGAAATACTGTAAAGTAATACATAATTGATCTTTCTTTTAATACAGATTATTTTTTCTATACAATCTGATTTTCATATTTTAGTTTATTTGTATGATTTTGAAACTGACTTTGTCAACATGTTGTTTTCACTTTATAGAATTAATTATAATTTCAGAGACAATTTCCATTTATGAATTTGGAGCAGGCAAATAAATACTTGATTTAATGCAATGTTCAGATGATTTAACTCTATTTTCAGAAAGAATAATCTTCACTCTTATGATAAAATCTTAGAATGCCCTAGCACTGGTGATATCTTCCTGCTCTTGCTGCTTCAACATCCCCCATAGGAATAAGAAGAATGTTATAACATAAATATGGGAAATTTTCTATGCAGTATTTATGCAACCCTTTTCTATGCAGTATTTAAACAGCATGAATTTAATGCAGTAGTGATTGCTGCAAAGGGAGAACAAGAGAATAAATAAAAAAAGAGCCTTACTGTACTAAAGAAAAGTAAATGGAATAACATAGTTGTCAATGGGAAACAATTCCACGCTAAAGACGCTATTTTAGTCAATGCTTGAGGCTCAGTAATTTGACCAGTTCCCTCACACAGTAGTTTCAGAGAGCAGATCTCTTGTAACAGGCTAGAGGAACATACTATGGCTATTGCCAGGTACACATCAGTGAGAGCTTGATACTGCAGTAAGCTCTAGGCACAACTTTAAAGCATGTGTTGAAAACCTGGAGGGTTTCAAAGATTTTACTTCCAAAAATGAGCAGCCCTGAAGTATCTCCTCACTAAACTGGCAACCTGCTCTGTTAATGTAGGGCAGTTATGAGTCTTTCCCGATCGTTCCATGCCATGAATATACATTCTGCTGCAGATTTTATAAAATGCAAATGAGAGAGTCTAAGAGGACAACTTGTCTGTCACAAAGATAAATTTGAAGGAATTGTACTGCTGACTCTGCATTACATACTGCTAAAAATATTATAGATTATCAACCATTTATTTATAAACTTTTTTATACTGTTTGCATTTCCTCAAACCACACATTTACGAGTTCAGATAGGAATAATTTAGGAATAATTCCAAGCTATCAATCAATGTGTGTATTTTTCCCTGTCAAATAGTACATTTGACATAATATTTAAGGAAAAAATAACCCAAGTTATTTGAGAACTAGTTAAATGTTCTGCTCTCCCTAGGGTACTTCATATACTCTCAGGCCTTGGATAATTCAAAATAGTCCTGCTGGAGATTGTCAATACTGTTTTTTTTAAATATGGACTTCTTGTCAATAGGAGAATAGTTTGTCCCCTGTGGTCCATTTGCCTTTTCTTCTCCAATGCAAATATGTTGAGCATTACTTTGAAGCCAGTCACATCTCAGACCATGAAAAGAAATTTTCCTCCCAGTTGTTCAAAATTAACAAGAAGCTTTATTAATATTGAACAGGGATCCTTTGGACTGAAATTCTTCCAGTGTCTCTCAGCATTAATTTTTGTGTGCCTGTTTGTACCCCTTTTCCATTGAGCCGTGAAGCAATGGGGCAAAGGCAACCTGAAAGGTAGGCAGAGGTGACAGCAGGATTCATAATCCAATATTAAACAGGGTTCGTAATCCAATATCAAAGCCCTCAACTGCCTTCATGAGAAACTATCATGACAACTAATTAGGAAACAAGAGTTGTTTTGTGATTTTGTTACTGAAGCAAAAGCATCTTCTTTTTGGTTGCTTGTGCATGGGATGATAGTTACTGAAATTTGTCTGGTCCTAGTCACCTTTTCCTACAGGAAGAATATGAAATAAATGGCATAGATAAAATGACAGAAAACAACAATAAATAAGAGATATCCAGTTCGTTCCCTTGGCCCAGTAGCTGGTCTTCACTAACAGTCCTCTCTCAAAGGATTGCTGATACACTGTTCAGATTTTAACTTGTCCAGTAATTGAATTGTTATGGCCTGTCAGATGTGTTGTTTCTTACTTCATGTCATGTCACGTCAAACTACTTCATGTAGTTTTTCTAGGATTTTCTTTTCCCCCAGTTTTTTTCACAGATGCTTTGAGCAATGTTGGGTTTCTGTTGAATTTACAAATTTACATCATGAGAGAACATCATATGGCCTTTAGGAAAACATTGTCCTATGTGCCTGTAGAACTGCAGTTTACATAACTTTGCTGTTTTGAGGCTGAAAGCCTCTAGGAGAAGAGAAAGCGGGGAGAGAGAGAGAGATGGAGGAAGGCAAGGAGAGGTGGGAGAAAGAGAGAGACAGACCAAGAACCATGTCCCTTGCCAGACCCCCTTCTCCTTAGATGGTCAATACGTAAATAATTAGGTCATACCCTATGAAATTTTTCCTGAATGCTCAATAAACAGGCTTTGTAGCCTATTACTACATGTATTAACCACTGAAGAGATTAACATATCTGAGATTTTGTGCTCTGAAGACAAAGAATTTAAAATCTAAAAATGGAACCTTTCATGGTTTTAGGCAATACAGAAATCTTTATTTTGTAAAAGCTACAAGAAGAGAAAATTACTTGGGAATTAAAAAATGAGCAATGTTTAGCCCATTTCATCTATTTGAAATATTTATGAAAATGTTTTACAATTTGATGATGAAGCTCATGGTGTAAATGTTGATCTTAAGTAAGGTAGCTACTAAAATCAGGAAAAGTTACAAGATTAAAAACTTGTTCGCTTGCTGGTTTTTAATAACCTTTTTTCAGAGGAAATTACATTGTTCAGTATTGCTTTAGGTATTTAATTACAATGAACTGTGAATTAGCACTGTTTTCTTTTTCAGCTCTAATAAGTTAGAGGTTTTGTGGTGGCTCATACTGCCTGGCTCACTGTGCAAATGTTCCATTTTATGTTACAGAAGTTTCACCTTCTGAACAAATAGTGCATACATTGTATATGCATAACTTTGCAAGTTACTGAACTGGACGAAAAATGTGGATTTATTCCGCTTATTTGTAAAGGTATTGCAAGTAATGAGCTGTTTTATTTATTTCAGATTTCTTCCATAAAACCAATATAGGACTCTATTCTTAGCTAAATAATTCTCCATATTAGAATAGAGATGTAGTTGTGCATATTTACTAGGTAGGAAAAGATTGTTTAGAAAACATTAATAAAACATGTTGGAAAGAAAAAGAAAAAAGGTAAGGGATAACAGTCTATTTTTAATATTTTTTGTTTTGCTTTCCACCAAAGCCTATTCACCCATTGTAATCTCAGACAAAGGAGTTTGTATTAAGAGACCCAGCAAAAAGGGGAACCTTGTAGTTTGTTCCCTTCTTGCCGAATGCTAACTCTGAAAGACAAATCGTGGCAATAAAATTAGATGCTCTCCCTGGCGAGTGTAATTTTCTTTTAAACTTGTAGCACAGAGTCATCTAATCTCAATAAGACTTCTAATACTCTCTTCAGGGTAGCAGTAATAGTTAATGGTACAAATTAACAGGAAAGTGTATTATGCAGGAATGTTTGTTGTCTTTCAGGTCATTAAAAGGGGAACTGGAAAAACATTAATTCTCACAACTTAGAGTCATTCCAGAGTGATTAATGTTTTTAAAAGGGCTTTTACTGTGTATTTGCGTACAGACTTGCTAAATTGAACAATACATATAGCTAATAAAAATGCAATGCTCTGACACACTTTTGTAAGTATGTATAAAATCATGTAGCATCATTTTTGGCTCAGGAAAGTTTAGTAATCACTCTCCTATATTTCTCTTAGAAAAAAACCCATAAACATATATCTTCTGAAGCCTTTAATACTTCTTAAAATTTTTAAATTAATACTTAGAGGCCACAGTCATGACAAAAGACTTGGCTGCTTTACTCTGTACGTCCAAGGTTTTTAAACATTTCCAAATTTAAAAATAAGATTGCACAAATCTTGCAATAACCACTAATTTACAGTTCGGGGAGAATTCATACATTCCTCTCCAGAGCCCTTGAAACAGTTACTAGTGCCTATAAAAGCAACTATTATTCATAACTGAGTTTTTAAAGATGCTGAATACAGAGACAGCAAGTGGCAAAGTGCAGTTTATGGAGTCAGTTCTCTTTAGAGTGAATGTGCTTGTAAGGAGAAGGATATTTCATGGGAATTAGATTTCCTCAGGGTTTGACATTCAAAGGATTAAATATGCTCCATAGTTAACCCCTGAGAAACACGGCTCAGAAAAATGTGAGTGTATCACTTTATGGAGTTTCTGCTTTATGCTTCCCTGGCTATATGAACATTACACAACAATGTATGTTTCTCTTTTTCTCTTGGAGGTTTGTTTCGTTCATGTCAGAATGGATTTTTATGATCTCCTGCAATTGCCACCTTTGTAATCCTGGCATTGTAGTTACTAGGAGGGACATGATATTGGAAGATGAAGCATTAACTCATGGCAGATTGCTGACTAAAAGCTCTACATTTGCACAAGAACATGTTGAACTCCCAAGCTTTTTTTTTTGCACTTTTGATTCTCTTCTCTTTCTTTTCCTACTGACCGGTGTTAGGACCAAGCAGTTTGCAAAAGTTTCCAAAGAGACAGTGCACAGTTTTAAACTAGCTCTAATTAACAGTTTTGAACAGTCCCTTTTTATTAACCATTTAGTTCTTGATTAATCATAGTGAATGTGTGTTTTCTTTTCATATAAAAAGCATGAGGAACCATCGAGCTGATGAACCTTTCCAGGAATGCCACTCTGGACTCTGCATAATGAAATATTATTTTTCCATTTAGATCATTGATCCTGCTTACCAAGGATCACCCTATTCTTCAATCAGTTTAAACTGTTAGCAAAAACAGTCCTAACATCATCTTGAATTTGGCTGAAGAATAAAAGGAATAGCTGATTAACTGCTTTTTAATCAGCTAGTTATACCAGAAATAGGACTGTTTCTCTAATTCTTCTTGTTTCTCTAGTGTTATTTGGGTTAATGCTTCAGTATCATGCAGATACTTAAAAATGATCCATTCCAATACAACACAGAAACTATACTCCCTGAACATAAAAGCAAACTATGAAGTTCTGACCTCTCCATTTGAAAGTCTGATGCCTAATTTTGTTTCCCCAGATTTTCCTTC
>JAVJGI010000001.1:33429401-33455988 GCA_035590275.1 Ibycter americanus
GGTGGGAGGTGGATTTTGCTAATTTATTGAAAATCTATTACTTAAAAATCAAGTTCTAACAATCAAAAGTTTGGAATAAAATAAATGTAGAGGATCACCACTTTTGGGAAATAAAATATATCCATTATGAAATCGTTATATACTTCTATTTAGTCTCTGTACTCCCAGTGTCTTTGATTTCTACTATGTCTGCCAACTGCTGCTTTTTTATTTCAAAACATTCTATCAATCAAAAACTAATAGGCTGAAAAAGTATTAGATTAAGTGGAAGAACTTTTATATTCATGGCATACTTAGAAAATGGAATCAATCTTTAAATATCTTGCCACTTTCCATCTGGGCATTATTCCAGCAATTTAAATGGCTAAATATATTGAGAGTATTCCAGATTAAATGGTAGCTCTGAATGTCTTTTTATAAATGGTATGGCCCATAAAGAACTGAATGTGCTGTGGTGGTTAACGATATCTGCATGTTGTTTACCGAAGTGTACTGAATATTAGTGCAGTATAACACAACTTTTGTTTGTGAGCATCTGTCCCTGGAAAAAACCCTGCGACTAGAAGGAGCATTTCTACTGCAGATCAAGCAAGTTGTCAGAATCAGCTTCTTCAAAGTATGCAAAGCCATCTTTTTTCCGGGTTTTTTTTGGTTGGTTTTTTTTTTTTTTTTTGGCATGGTGAGGCATTATGTCTGGATAACCTTTCACAAAAGATCAAATTAAAGGAAAACCAACATATCTTAGAAGTGGAAAGTTAGGGAAGAAGGGAGAGAGAAACAGTAAGAAACAAATAAACCAGAATGACTAAAACAGTAAAATTACGTGTTGGTTGCTTTGCTTCTTTTTCCCCATTTAATTTATTGTTGCTGTCACCTTTCTTGAATGCTTGTTTCTGGTGGAGCCTGCAGTGTCGTCCTGACAGTTCTTCTGGCAGGCAAGTTGCGACAGGATAGATTTGCCCTCCTTTCAGCCCCAAAGGGGTAAGTGGGAGGGCTTGGTGCTCTTCATTGCTGCAATAATGCCATCCTGCTGGAACCCCCCTGCTGTTCCTTTGAGTAGCATTATCTTCTTGGCAAAGAGAGGTGTTCTCAGTTGCTTGATTTTCATACTCATCTTTCTGTGTGCAAGAGACTAAGAAGAAGTCCATAAGGAGCTGGAGTTCATCACCAAGCTATCTAAATGTTTAGTGGGCACAATGACTGTATTAGTCATATGTGGCAACACTGCAACTGAATTTTGTGGATCACCTCAACCAAATGCCAACAAACCTGTACTGTGTAGCAAAGCAGAAGGCATACTTGAATTCACATATGTCACAGAAAATGGTGCTGGAAATATTGAGCTACCCAAGCACTTTCGGTACTTTCTCCATAACCCTCCACCCTTCAGGCCAACCTGATTTCTTTGTTTTACAGGCTGGGAAAAGGAGAATTCTAATAGGCCAACAAACTGAAGGTTTAATACCTATAATACTAAAATTCCTGTTCTAATACATCATTCAATTTGTGCTATCTTTGGCCCTGTGAGTACAAAAACAAGCTTTTGGATGAGTTGGGGTCATCATTCCCAACAGTAGAGAAAACCTGTTTCTGACAATACAAGAACTCAAGGTCTAGGGCAACAGGAATGTGAAGCTGGTTTCATTACCTGCTTTGGGGCTAAGCATATGCATGGGTTAAGGTTGTCTTGAATGTAACAGCAAGAGGGACTAACAGCAAGAATATGCAGTATTTAAACCTCTGTCAATTCAGATTACCAAGTTCCTCTGAATATGACTAGCATCGATTCATATGACTTCTTTGTTACACGTCATGAATATATATATTTAAAGCTGTAAAAGTACTACAGCTTTTCAGTGTAGCGTCTATCAGCTGAGCTGTTATAAATATCTCTATGTGTGTCTTTGCACTGGTTGTGTTTGTCTTTGCACATGTTTGTGCAAACCATTGCTGGCTGAGAGGTGACACTTTTTAAGACCTTTCAGTTGTCAAGAGCTACCTTCCCAAACTGTGGTAGTTTGACTGCTTTAACTAAGTCCCTTAGTTCATGCCACTTCTGATTCAACTGAGATGAAAAATGACCAATGAGAAACATCAGACTTAGAAGAGGGGAAACAGTGTGCCCCTACAGTAACTTAAAATTGATCCTTGTGTTTCTGAATCTCAATATTCTCTGCTGTAAGAAAATGTCTGTAAACCCAGAAATTCTTCTATCTCCTAGTTTTGAATTATATGGGGGCACAATAATCTACTGCAGCTATCAGTTTCTTAGCTGTTGATTTTGCTGAAACCAAAAAACCTCTACTTTTTAATAAAAAAAGTGGAAACTCCCAGGTGATGTAAAGATTTATAGAAATGCTTGGAAGGAAGGTAACAGTGTAATTCCTGAGTTGTTGACCGAACAAAACAGGATACAGAAGAGAAAAGAGGTCCATATGGTTAATTTATATTGGAGAACTGGATTTCTTTATCACAGAGTTCCTACGTGATGTTAGAGGAGTCAGTTAAGGCAAACTTTAGGGACTGACACTGTGTGTTTCTTGTTTTCTGAGTGAATCCTTGGGGTTTGGTTAGCAGGATGTTGAGCACCTGCAGAATTACTAACTTGGCTTTGAACATATATGAAAGACTGTGTATTAAGCATTGTGAAAATGAACTTCCATGAATTTCCTACCAAGTGCCTAAATTAGTCATTACCTTTGATCTTAATTTCACTGTGCCTCTGACCCGCATAAAAAATACCCTCTCATCTCATAGGGATGTTGTGAATATACATGTAGTAATGTTTGTCAAGCACTCAAACACTGTAGTGATGAACAGCATAGAAAACTGTACTTTCAGCTCAGATTTTCAATGATGTTTGATAAGTAAATTATGGTAGCACAAAATATGGAGAGAGTGAAGTTTTGAATTTGGTATCCATTAATTAAATTAACTTGCCAAAAGAAACTCCTGTTCAGACTATAGCACATGATCTTTTCATTAAAAGGTAGCACCATAATGCATATGTAGAAAGGGGCTGAACTAATGCTGTTAGTATTTATGATTACAGTACAGTTCTTTTCATGTATAGTTCCTATGTAATTAATATATATCAAAGTTTCCGAGTGTGAGGAATTTATAGCTTAAAACTCAAATCTCAGTTTGTAGTTCTGCTTAAAATTAGGGATAATGTGATTGATCAAAGGATCAGGCCCTAAGATACAAAGTGTAAAAGGTGTGAGGGATACAGAAGGATGTACACCTTTCGTTTAATTGAGTAATGTTAATTTTTGCCTTGCTGAAATAGAAGAGAATCTTGCTGTAAGTTTCATCGTAGCAGGAATTTCATTCAATTTGCTTTATAAAAATAACTTTGTACTGAATAAGATAGATCTTTATGTAGGAAAACAAAGTATCACCCATCTGTTGGCTTTGTAAAGTTACATTTTAATGTATGCCATATTTGTTTAGAAGAAGAATTTGGGGGGGAAGAAAACCCCTTATTTGATTTTTGCTAGAAATGGTTTATGTATCATTTTGAATGAAGTCCCAGTACCTAACTTATTTAACCAATAACCACTTTATATCTTTATTTACTTAATTTGCTGTGAAGCAAATTATGAAATCTCCAAATCTTAGGAAGAGAACAGGATTTTTTTGAAATTTCATTATCAAAATCAAATCACAGAAATGAAAAAAAAAAAACCCAATGTATTTTTATAATTCAGTTAAGCTACAATTGATTCTATACTAAAAACTAATCAGTATACTATAATTGAAGAGATATTTTTGGACCAATGTACCAGCTGGTATCACAGATGGTACAGATGGCATAAGGCTTTTAATGGGATAAAGATAATGTGTTGGCACAAAGAGAGTTGAGTATATGAACATGTGATTTTTCTTTCCCATTATAAACTGTCTAATCAGTGTAATTTTTATTGATGCACAATTGATACATTTGTATTCCACAAATCCAGGTAAATACTAAGATCAATAGTTCGCAGTCAGTGACATTAGTGTAACCTTACTTTGGTCTGGAAAATCGCATATGCCATAGTAGACAACAACACATTAAACATTGCAGTTTAAAAGAAAGAATTGTAAGGCAAGTTTGATACTATTTAAATGGTCTACCTGACATTTTTAAAGGGGATTGATAGAGAAATTTATGGAAACAACTGAATCCCTCCCAAAGGTTTTATTCTCATGAGCTTTGATATTGGTCTAGATACAGCAAAAAGTATGATAGTAGTATTGGTAACGAACAATCTTGATGATAAGTGATCAGGAAGTCATTCTAATTATTTTCTCTGAAGACTGATAGTGTGGCTGGATATTTCTTGACAGTAGTAAAGGGGCCTCACCGGATAATGTGGGTGTTACTGGACTTAATTTATTTTCTTACATGTGATATCCTGTAACATAGTGTTGAGTTCAAAAGATTTTTACTTGTATGCCATTCAGAACTTTTGTTTTGTCACTTCTCTACTTTGTGTACATTGCACAAGACATAAGAACTATCTACAGTGTATCCTATAGACATCTACAGTGGTACTTTCAGTCATGAAGCTGGCAAGATATTGCTAGGTTAGGTTTTTCCCTGGTGCCTGAAATAAACCTATCTGCCACTAACAAAAGTTGCCAGTGGGCATTTTGCTGTCTATCCAGACGCTTGTATCCAGATATTCTTTGATATTCAGAAGTGCTGTCTTCATCGAAATGGATTGTTGTATCTTTTCAGGTTAGACAAAACCTCCAAAAGTTTCCAAGCTTTTGTTCAACACACCTAGATTGCTAAGCATATTTAATAGAATATTATACCCAAAGACTCATTACTGCAGTATTTACAGCCATTTCCAGATCATACAGAAATGCGGCTAAAGGTGTTAGGATTTGTTTAGTGAGGGAAGCCTTGATTTGGAATTAATTTCACACAGATCCAGAGCCTGGTGATTATTAGGGCATATTGAAACAAAGCTAGCAAAAACTTACTTGGTTGGGATAACAAGTTGCTGCATTCAGTCACGAATCCAGAAGAAACACTGCATAGTTTAATGCCCCAAGGGAAAACTTCTGAAGGAAGGTAACATCTCAGGATAGGGCAAATCCTGCTGGTTTCCTGATCAGGAACTGTGACATTCCTCTGAATGGCTGTGGCTGGAGACATATTCAAAACTTTAAAACGTGCCCTTATCACAAGTGCTTTTTTCCCTGAAGTGGTTTTTTATTTTCTTTGTGTGGGACTATCCCACTTGTAATTAAGAATTTTGTGTTCCTTAAGGCTGCCGTAGTCATTCAGTCCTTGTATAAGCATCAAGAAGGTAGGACTGATTGTTACCTTTGTTAATGCCATTGTGCTTTTATCATTGTATGTAAATGTATATAAAGACAGTATCTAAACTCTGGTCTGGATCCTGGCTTAAATATCTTTGAGTTTATGCACTAAGAAAACCCTTGAACATTAGACAGAGGAGATTATGCTACTTGGGAATGCCAAAACATCAGTTTATTATCTAGAAGTTGACAGAATACAATAAATGAGCTGATAAATCACAAAAAAGCAAATGGCTTAGGAGAAATAAGTGAGTGTGTCCTACAGAAGGTAGTGGAGCGTGTACATTGTACAACAGGCATCTAGATTTCTCGTATGCTTAGGAAATGTAAATGATGTTTTCAAAAATTTTAGGAAATCAAATCTTTAGTGAAAATACTGTTCCAGTCACATGTAGCTAGCATCTGTTCTGTTTCCCCTCATTTTATGAGAAATACTCTTTTCTATATTCAAACATATTATGAAATGAAATATGATTAAGTATTAAGTTGCAAGAACTGCTATTATTGTTCTTTGTATAGATGAGGGATAAAACCCTACTCTCTTTTGTATTTCAGAAGTGTGTTTATACCTCTTGGAAATAGCCTGTTAGCAAGTTACCTTTAAACATGTATTGTGAAAAAAAGCCTGGTTGTGCTATGATGTCTTCTTCTACAGTTAGCTGTTAGGACCTTGGCAATGACAGGGTTTAATAGGAGTTACCCATTAAGCCACCACTCTTTCGTGGGTTCCAGTGCACCCACCCACACAGGACAGGTTTCTGTAATAGCATGTGTTTCTGATTTTTTTTTAGGAGCAAGACCCTGCTGACTACTGAAATGCTTTGACATAGGCTAAAACTTTACTGGCAATGTTTCAGAAAGAAACCTTTGTTGTTTGAAGTTTTTGCCTTTTTGTGAATTAAAATTTGATTCCCATGGTTTTTGTATTATTAAAAATAGGGTAATGTTTAATATACTAGGAAATAAGTCGACACTATCATTTGCAAAACTAGGGAAGGAGGAATTTGACATTAGAGTAAAGATAACACACAATTATTTTGCCACTTGCCTTTTCACTTTCATTGGGGTGCTGTAGATTCAAAGTTGGTAAAATTTCTCCATTTCATTCATAGAAAATGATAGATTAACCTGAACCATTTATTAGTCTTCTTGTCTGTTTTCTACTTTTATTAGTCAGTTTTCTTTCTCTGCTCAGAAACTATAGGTTCTGATCTCCTTTTTGAAGAGAGTTCAGAAGAACCTTCCTTCAGTATCATAAAGCCCATTGATCCATTTGTGACCAGAACTTTGAAATGCCAGCTGTTTTGTAATCCAGTCTTGTAATTTTTACTGCTGCTACTACTACTAACCTTCTTAAATGTCTCAGCATAAATTATCATAAACTTTCTGTTTTTGTAAGCATATAAATGATTTCAACTTGTATTGAACCTCCTGCATAATTATGAGAGGTACTACAATTCAGGGAGAGGCTGGTTTTTAAACAGCAATTAAATTCTTGGTTTCCAGGTCATTTTTTCAGATAAACATATGTCTTGCTTCTTCTCTACACAATATCTATACTGACTGTTAAAAGCATCCTACAGCTGTACTTTCTCTAGCTTTCAGATTCTGATTGCGTAACATACAGTTTACTTTACACCAGGATTCGAGATTCTGAAGATTTGTAAACTGCAGATAAAACTGATGTAAGGCTTGTCCTCTGAGCCGCTGCTCCACAGAATAGGCTTGCATGCAGTTGCTGAAAGAGTCATCTTCTGCATGAGATCTTAAACTGAATTCTTGACTGGTTGTTTACAATAACCAGCAGGGTACCATAGTCCTGTTTCTAAGTGCAAGATGTATGTGGGATTTTTTTGAGCTATTTCCAGGCTAAATTCCAAACTTAGTTTTTGCATCCTACTTACAGGTTTTTGGTTTGATTTTCTTCAACTCAAACTGGACTAGAAATAAAATTGAAAACTTACTGAATTTCAACATTAGAGGGATATATATCAGTATGTTTCAGTAGCTCATAAAATAATTTGAAGTTAACTATAGGATGTAGCATCTGTTGTCATAGCAGAAGGTCTGATTGTTAGCTGCCTTTCACTGCATTCGGCTCTTGGAGGGGTGCACAGGAGATGATTTATTCTTTTTGCTCAATGTCAGTTGTGGAAATATTCTTAACCTTTCCTGGAGGAATGCAGTTACCTTTGTTCTTGCCTCTCATTGCTGTGCAGCAGAGCTTGAGCTCAGTGTTTTGTTGCCTTTTACTTTTTGTAGCAAGATGCACTTCTGCAAATCGAGTAAAAAAATCTGCCAAATGAGAAATAACACTTAAAACCCTATTTATGCCAGAAATTAATTACTTCACTAAGGATGAGGCTGTGGGGAAATGGACCTTCTGCATTTCATAAACATTGAATCTGTCAGCTTTTCTAAACACCTAGTGATGCTCTATGGGATCCTCTGGGTGAATATTTTTTATAATTTTTTAGTTATCTTAATTTCATCCTCACTGTTTTCAAGTTCCAGGAAAGAAGATGGCTATCTTTATTTTTCAATATTTTAATAAATGCTGTCGTTCTAGGCAATTTCTAGTCTTTCTTTCAAGTAAAAATTTGTAATCAAAATACTATATGAGTTCATAAGTGCTTTTATTTATAATTATTCCATATAAGCAGTTATTACTAGAGGAGAAAAATGACTACTTACATGGGTAAGATAATGAGATATTTCCTGGGGCAATATTTTAGGATCATTATCATGTATTTTAGTAAATGACACACCAAAAGCATGTTATAAAGCCATCATATTTGAATTAATTACCTAAGTTAAAGGTATCAGATCATTATATTTTGGAAAGGTTCAGTTTTTTTCTATCATGTAATACAAATATTCTTTCAAATATGCTATACCTTCTGCTGTGAAGACTGATTCAAAATTAACTAGTTGGTTTTAAACTATGAAAATATGTTGAAAAGCAACTATTTAAGTTTCTGAAGGTGTAATAAGTAATTATTCTTTTTTATGTACAAGTATATCTTCTGATGTATGTAAGGTCAAATATTCACCAAATATTACGTACCCTGAGACATGTAATCTAAGGGCAGAATTTCTTCTTTCACTTGATCAGTTTAGAAGCAACATTTTTTTAAGGAAATGTGGGTCAAACCACAGAGATGTATGCATATATATTAGTTATTTAACTGCTTGATTATCATCATACAGACATATCGGGAATCCAGCTGTTCTTCTGGACAGTGATGTACTATGCAGAGGTACCACAGCTGAGCTAACTGCAGAGGGAAATAATATACAAGTGCTAGTGCAGGACCTTCACTAGGCTAATTAGCCGAATAAGCAATGCTAACTATAGCAGGCATTATGCCACATAAGCAGAGCTGTGCTCCTTCTGAGATGCAGCTATTGCCTATACACAACGCTATTTTTGGAAATTCTGAACTCCTCACCACTTACTCAGAGCTAGCTGCATGCATCTAGCTCCCCCCCGGAGTGTGGAGGGAAGAAGGCTGCTTCAAACAGCAGAAAAACTTAAAAGAGAGATAAATGGCATTGAGTTTCTTTCACCTGTGGGCTGAGTCTCCTGGAGGGATACAGAGTCTCAGGCTCATCACTGCTGAGATCTGCCTCATCGGCAGGTCCACAGGGCTGCCACTTGCTCAGTGAGTGCCAGCAAGCCATTTCCTTTCCTTGTCACCTCTAAAACTTGGTAGCTCCTTACAGCTTTGGAAGGAAGATGCCACAACTGTGCAAGGAAATCTCTGTTTTTTCATATAATTAGCATTACTGAGCTATTAGTAGCAACTTTGCTGGTGCCTGTGAGTGGAGATCTGCAACCAGCCAGCTGTTAGTTTCAATGGTTTTTCCAAAACCACTGGAAAAGCACGGTTTGAGATGGAGAGAACTGCTTAATGCACCCCAAAGATAAATGGGTTTTTTTTCAGGTTTGAACTGCTAGGAAATTGATGTTTGGTACAAAATGTGAGTTAAAAAGAAAACTTTAAATAGAGTAACGTGGGTTTGTTTCTATACAGTGAGAAAACTTGACTGACGTCAGCATAAAGCCACCGAATCCTTCAGTTGAACCAAATCATAATTTTTTGGTGAAAAAAGTTCTGGATAAAAATTTTTTTTAAGCTATGTGAGTCAGTTTCTTTAATAAAGAAAAATGTTCTTAGAAGTTGTTTTGGAGAAATTGTAATGAGTAGGTGGTGGGAGTACCAAAACTGCAGCTATTCAGGGTAAGCCATGCTCAGAAGATATCATTAAAAATATTTCTCCTTCGTACTGAAGTCTATCATGATGTTAATGCCTCCCTTAATGAATTAGATACATGTTGCTTTTCCATACCTTTTTTAATGATTTGTAGTTCATTTATCATCTTTAGAAAAGCCCTGGCATGATTTCTAGCTGGTCAAAGACTTTGGGAAGAAATTAATGGATGCAAATTATGATTAATAACTTATTTACTCTGCTTTTCTTTTGACAGCACCACCACCACAACACATGTTCAAAGCACCATGAAATCAACAAGTAGTAGTATATACAATATATAGAGAAGGTTATTCGCTTGGGAAAAAAACATTCTGCAAACTAATAATGCAGCAAGAAACATTCAGGTAGTGCCTTTTGGCCTACAGAAACTCTCAGGTTGTGCTGGGAGGTCCCACCATCTCAAAGGCTCTGCATGTCATTTGGGTCAGGCTCGCTGTCTGTCTTGGGTGATGGCAGTAAGTTGTGTCACCTGTGGCTCCAGTGTCATCATCTCCTACAGAAAACAATCTATCTCTTACCAACAGCTCTAGGATGGTAAGTGGAGGTTTTTATAGAAACCTTGCACATGCTAGTTCTGAACTAGGATGGACTGGTTGCCTGTTCGGTGAAGGAGAGTCTTTTCAACTCTGAAAATGTGGTAAGAATTGGTCCCTCTGAAATATTCCCCTTCAGGAATAACAACTTTTTCTCACTGAAACTGAGTAAGTGTGCATTTTCTGGATGAGGAATGAGTATATGGACTTTTTAGGAGACAGTCTTGTTTGACCATTCCTTGTTATTGGTAATAAATTCCACCTTGCATTGTTCATGAAGTGACTGATTTAAGAATCAATCAAATGTTCCACCAGGTTGTGCCTTTTCTGACCACTTCATGGGCTAATATAATCTTACTCTGAGACATCAGATTATTTATTATAAACATCCCGTATGTCTTGGCATCATATGAGTGAGAATCTTCTGCTATCTGGTTTCAGAAAAGGATAAAGCCAGAAGAAGGCATGGCTAATGAATGAAAAGACCCACAATATTCTTTAAGGAAAAAGGAGACACCATTCCTGCTATCAAAAGGAAAGGCAGTCTAGATGTCCCATGTAATTCTAGTTTTATCACATGAAAGAGAAGAAAAAGAGGAACTTTTTGTCTGCTTCTGGAAGCGTCAACAAGTATTCAGAATAAGATACACTGGGTGGGGGAGTGCTCAGACTGTGCTTAATGAATACAATTACTTTTTTTGTCAATTGAGAGGAAAGAAAATAAGCCTATATAATGGACAGGGATGGCTGCTCTTAGTTGGTTTCCTCTTTTGTGCCATTTTGCAGTCTCATTGGCATGAAAAGGATTGGTCTTCTATGGTTAATGTTGGTTATAATAAAGTGAAAATAATTTTATTTCCTTTGAGTTTTTTTAGTTGGGACTCTCTTAAGACTTGAGTGGTTTGAACTTGGCTTGTTTAGCAACTGAAATTGAAGGTATTGAATTGAATATTAAAATATTCAAGTATAGCTTTTGTTTCATAGCTCTGGCTTTTTTACATGAATTACTGTGGAAAAAATTACCCAAGGAAAATGTCTATTAGAGAACTTTTCTACTTTGGAACTGAAATTATGTAATACCTACAAAAATGCTATCTTTAGATTGATACAATAGGACAGGTCAAGCAATGTTCAAAGGCTTAGTATTCTCTGTTTATCAACAATAGATACCAAACATTCTGTTCCTCAGAATCAGAAGCTTTAATTCCTTTTATCTAGCTGCAGAAAGGTTAAAGGAAAAGATTAAGGTATTAAGATTTGTCAGAATTACGAGATTCTCTAAAGCAATTCCAAAGAAGCTTTATTTTGGCTCAGCTGCATGATAGCAAAAAACCAACTTTTTTTCTGCTTTCAGCTGAGCTATTTATACTTTGCAGTTCACTGAGGAGAGTGCCTGAGGTTGTTATTATTTTCCCTCTTTTTTTTTTTTTTAAACAGCGTTTGAGAATATTATTCAAACATTTATTTTATTTTGGGCTTGGAACGTTTTAAAATGCCCTTTTTGCCTCCTGATTCACACTAAGTGACAGTACTGTGAATTTAAATCAGTGGAAGAAAATCCTTATCATACCAACCCAGAAAAGCAGGTGATAGTTCTTGCAGCCTGGAGGAATAAGACTTGGCCCTTATTTCTCTTCTGGAAATGAAGTGAGGGAGCATGGCAGGTGATAACAAAAAAGATAGCAACATAAACTTCCTCCCTAAAACAGGATCCTGTAAAAATGCAGCAGAAACATGTCCAGTGAAAAGGGTTAGCTGTGTGGAAAGCTTGTCTGGGAATCCCGACACGGTCAAGTAGCTTTTCTACAACTGAGGATTACTAAGAGACTGGGCCAGGTGCTGAATGGTGTAGACCTCTGTTGAATGTTTCTAATTACTCCTTCTTTAGAGAGTTTAACTTTGCCACCAGTGAGAATTGTTCCATTAACTTCAGTGGTTTTTAGATCAATACAAGGCCAAGAAGAAAAGCTATGAATTGAAAGGAAACAGATTAAGCACTGGGAAAAGACAGATTTGACTTTGTTCACTTTTTTTTTTTTTTTTTTTTTAATAGAAGCCTGACTTGTGGGCTGGACCTTCTTGTTGTTGCTTTTTGGTTTTGTTTTTATACAAGCCAGAATTAATCCATGGAATTCCTTGCTGCAGGACAGAACTGGGGCCAAGGTCTTGGCCCACTGCTAGCTTAGAGTCCATGTCTATTCCATTTTTGAAGCCAGGTGGAAAGGCTGAGAGGCCGTACATGCTGTAGCACTGCAGAACTGTGTGCCCTGTAGCTCAGATCGTGGAAGAGGCACCAGTGTGTAGGCTGGGGTAAGGTGGAACAGACAGCAAGGTGTTAAGAACTGTCAGATGATTTTACAGGTTACTTGAGAAAGAGCAAGCTCTTAGGAGATGAATTTATTTAATCAAGGATTTGGGTTTGTTTTCTCTTTTTTCATGAGTTTATCATTCTCTTATGTGCTGTTTAGGGTGATGGTGTGATGCAGATGAGAACAGCATGGGCTCTTTCACAGTCTCACGAGAAAGTCTATCCATTTTGGGGTACGGTCGATGTATTTTACTTGGATTTCCTGTTGATTTTTTATATTGGATTGCTTGTGGTTAAAGTAGAAGTATCTCTGCTTGAGTTTGAAACCTATTTAAGCCATGTTGTTAGCTAATATACCTGTTATATCCTTTTTCCCTATTTCCTTGGCGTTATACTCAGCCAGTCAATTCCAAACTGGTTACGTGCACTGGGCTATCAACTACAGGGCAGCAGTTGGGCGTGAGTTAAAGAGAAACAAGTTTTCTAGAAAACATGTTATGTTAACAAACAACTTACATGCAGACATTCAAGCAAAGGTTGATGTAATACAAAGGAAATACAAACTCATTCAGCCCTTTTTCTTTGTTTTCCCTATCATGCATCTTCTGTAATTTGTTGTCTTTACCCTTGCCATGCAACTCCCTGCCCCCTACTAAATTTCTATAGGGAATTCTACCAAATAGTCTTAGCACTGCTCTTTCACTGTCATAAGGCTTTGAGTGTCCACTGGTGCAGTAAAGTATGATGATGCTGGCGGGAGAAATATTGATTTATATTATTTTATGGTTTTGTTGTATTACTCATTTTCCTTTAATATTCATGGTATTATATTTGGGAATGTAATTAAAACCAACTGGTTTCAGCTATTCAGCTATAAGCCTGGTAGAGAAACAAATCAATTTAACTTTTTTCTACTCATACAAAAAGCATAGTCGTATTTCAGAGGCATCATCTATTATGGATACAGTTGTGAGCAATATGAAAATAGAGAAGCCAAGCCATGCTTCCCGCCCGCCAGTATTTTCAGCTTTTTATGGTTTCAGTAACTGGACTACATTCAGATGGAGGTTCTAATGCACTTCATAAAATACCTAGAACTGAGCAAGTATGAGCAATACAGGTGCAGGTACTGAAGGAAATGATCCATTTTAGGGGCTACAGGGAGCACAGTGGGAGATGGGGCTGCAGCCCCACCACGTAGGGAGTGTTGTAGGAACTGGGTACAAACATCACTGGCAATGTATGAGGCCAGAACATTAACAGCAAAAGCAGCTTCACACAAATGCAAAATGTTTATTGTAACCAACATGTAAGAGATGATTTTTAAAACTGGATAGAAAAGTTCTGCAGGTAGGTCTCTTTGCAGTGAGAGTTTGGTAGTACATCCCATCTGCACACAAACCAAGCAGTGTCCTACAGCTGCATCCAGGGAGGATAACAGGGCACAGGTGTGCCCAATGTACCTGCTGGGGGGCCAGTCTTTCCATAGAAGTGACTTCACCTGAGCTTTCCTTAGCTGCTGTGGGTAGTGGGACTCATGATTAGGTTTTGTGGCTGAATGATCTTAGGGGAAGGTTGTGACTTGAAGGTTTATTCTGATAGAAAGCGCAGTGACGCGGGTATTATTTAAAAGGAATGTATTTCAACTTCGCTAGGAATCTGGAGGAGAGTTTGAGGCAAATTAAAAGTGGCAGTCTCAGCTCTGAGGGCTTCCATAGACTTGTGGAAGCTAGTCACACAAATAGTGCTGTGAAAGAGGATTTAAAAATAGAGCTGTCATGATAGAAACATCTGCTACGAGACTATAGAGTATGCAAGATCTGTGTGACTGGTCAGAAACAAGGTGAAAGGCTGTTTTGAGTGAATTATTGGGGAAGAGGATTTTTTTCAAGGATCCATGAGTGTTTTAATGGAAGACAGAGTGAAAGGATACAGCTGAAGCAGGTAAGTCTTTGCTATAGCAATTTATACAGTTAAAAGGATTATTTTTTTCATCTTTTTAGTGCACAGAAAGCACGTTTACATTTTACGTAAATCTGTACTAGAAGCTGATCTGTGTTGAGCTATCACCACCTAGTGGTAAAATAGAAATTATAAAAATAAAAACGGCGATTCTTTCAAGTATTTTTCCTTTGCTGTTGTGCTTTCATAAGGTGTTGTGGAATATGTAGGAGCAATAGAACAGATGAACTTTGTTAGAAAAGAAAATTAATAAATGTGGTAGCAATCCATTGCTAGCTTCATCTTTTAATGGCTCTTCTTTCTGTATATCATGATGACTGAAGGAGTAGTTACTTATTAAGTAATCTCTCTCTTAAAAACAGTGCTTGTAGATGTAATTATTTAGGGAATCAGTTTTCTGTTCTTGCTTGAGTGTTGATTGATTGTAAATGGAGCTTTGATGTTTAAAAGAAGGTGAATCTTTTGCTATGTACGGAAAAGTTTTAAATGCAGCTAACTACATTTTATACCTGCTCTGTACTAACTTGTTTGAATGTGTGTGTATATATTTTGCTTGATATATATGTACTTCATATACTATGTTTTTAATCAAAACACTTCCACTGTTTTAATGAAAGTGACTATCAGTAGTATGGACAGTAGGCAACGTACTAGCTCATCAGTGAAGGTAGGCTGGTGGTGGAGTCCTAGAATTCTGACACCTACTTGAATGTGTGTGTTTTGCCTGCATCCATTTCTATACGTTCTTGAGCAATCATTGTAGATTCTTCCCCTCCACCTGGATGCAGCTGGGAAGGAGACTGTGGCTCACACCTCCATTAAGCCAGTTATTGGGGCTTGGCTTTTCTCAGTCCTCTAATGTGAATAGTTATCCACATTAATGCTATCTAAAACTGTCATTTTCGTTATTTCTTGCTTGAGATAACTGTAGGAAGAAAAATAACGAGAAGATCTGTCTAAAAGGACTCGGCTTGTCTAGCCTAGAGGAGCTGAGCTGTGGGGAGAGATAATGTGATGCCACCTCTGAATGCCTTGTAAGGGTAACATGGGAAAAGCTATTGAGCTGACGAGCAAAGTTACCCAAGAATAATCTAGCTGTTAATAAATCCAGGTTTCTGATCATTAAAGAGACGAGTGTCTGAAGTGGGCATCTAACTAGTGACAAGGCAAGAAGGATGATTACTTCAGCGGTGGAGTTTGGTATGTTCGTGGAAAGAACAGGACATAGTAGTAAGTAGGTGCTACAGTCAGTGATCCTGGGAACTCTGCTCTGAACATTTGTCCTGAAACATGGACATAGGGTGGTTGGTTTTGGAAATTTTTAAACATCCATTATTTTCTCTATCTCTTCTGCACAGAGAAGTGTATATCACTGCTAAATTTCACGTATTTGTTTTAATCTGTACCTACACAGTTATGTGTAAATTAACATGCTTCAAAGCTCGTTGTGTCGAGCCACGAGCCACTAGATCTACATAGCTTTATACTGTGCCATATTGAGAAATCTGAGCTATTGGTTAAGTCTTGAGGTAATGCACTAAGCAAAGCCAATATGCCTAAAAAATGAGCAAGATAAAACCCACAGCCCAGAAGTGGCCTTCTCCAGCACTGTCCTAGTGAACTGGTTAAGCCAAAGGTGTAGCACTGGTTGACTATTTTTCAATGCTCATGTGCCCCCTGCTTGTCTTCGTTGTCCCTTAAATGGTGTGCATGGTGTCTTCTTGGAAGGGCTTCTGCTGCTTTGTGGTGCTTGCCAAAATACAAGCAACTTATCTTCCCTTTCTGTATGCTGTAACTGTTTCTGAAAAAAGAATTGTGCTTTCTTTTACGATCTCAATTACTTGGATGGCTGCTGTGAACCAGAGAGGAATGTGATCTCTCACCTCTTTGTAAATTCTTTTCAAAAAACAGTAATGGTGCTAAAAGTCCATCAGTTGCTTTAAACTTGCTTATGTTTTTAGAATTTAACAGCTTTACAAAAATTCATACCTATTGTCTTTGTTTCAGTTTTGTTGGGATTTGTTATGTAAATATGAAATTGCCTAATAAGAAATGTGAGGAGAACAGATTTTTGTCCAAGTGCATGGACTCAGCACACAAAATTATGTGCTGTACCTCAGATTAAATGGCAACTTTATTTCTTGAAGTAGAAATAGCGCATTATCTTTTTGACAAATGTGAACATAAAATAAAATTCTATTCCACTCATAGAAGTTGTTTTCTTTGACCGCAAGTGGTTCTGTGTGTTAGAAAGGTGTTTCACTGCCTTGTTAGGCTAAACACTTTTTGACTATGTTTCCAGGGAAGGTTTCCTGTGGTAAATCTCCTCTTCTGACTCTTTTCTCTGTATTTTAGACTTATCACTAGTGTAAATAAATTGGTGGCTGCTTGGTTGGACATCTCTTAGAGTTTTCAATGTAAAACACCAGAGATTCCTTTTCTAAATAAAAATCTTGTTTGTTTTAATGAGGAATAAAAATATTAAAACTTTTTTTTTTGGTAACTTTAAACCTACCAGTATTCTTTAGATGATGGTTTCATCAAATCTAGTAGTGTTTTGGCAAAGTAAAAAAGAGGTTAAGATAAAAGCTTTACTGTTTGAAATTATTTCTGCTGGACATCTAATGAGATTTTTTTTCAACCAAAATAAAGTTGTATGCTGCCATCTTAGGCAAAATTATATAATGTGGTCTAGCTTTATCTCTGCCCCTTGTCACTTTTTTTTTGTGCTGATTGCTAATATCTTGTTTGAAGAGATTGTAATGTTTTAAATGATACATTGTTCTTTAATGTCTTAGTATATTGAATTAATTATGATACACTCTATCTTTTAAGGGTTTTGGCTTCTGTCATGTTAAAGTGGGAATTTGAAGTATTAGCAAAGTGTTTTTCAGCACTTTACTATGCACATGGGCTTATGTGTCTCACCCTGGTAGGTGCTTGCTATGGTAGCAATTACATACATTACATGGCATTTCCCCTCTGACTGAACTGGATTGTTGCGTTGATACACAAAGTCAGCACGTAGCAGAGAAAGGCAAGACAAGTTGGCGTCTGCTGGAGGCACCACTGATGGCCTGGCATTATACAAAAGGCAGGAAGAAAGGACTTACATTTTCTTAATTCTGGAAGGGGTTTGACTATCATTTGTGTCCAGATAGTGGTAACGTTTCATTACAGTTTGGGCTTCTTGATACGACGTGTTGGTCTCACTCCTAGTTCTCCTCCCTCAACATTGTCATGTGCTGACTACACGCTTGAATTTCTTTGTTCTCCTCTGTCCATCTTAAATGCATCCTTTTTCTATTTTTCCATGTTTCTTAACTAAAGTAATAGAAGAAAAGTATAACTAACAGCTGTATTCCACCGTGTTTGCCACAACTTTATAGTCTCTTAATCTTTCTCTCTCTCTTCCCCTCACCTCCCCTTCTGTGATGCCTCTCAAGGCTTATGGGAAGATACTGTTGTGTGTTTGTACATCTGCCCCAGTAACTTCCAACAGAGAGCAAAGCGGGGCAGCTTTACCGGTATCTCCTGGGCTCAGTTTGCTTGATGGCACTAATGACAGTGAGAAGGTACGTGATGGAATGATAGAGAAGGATCTATGAAGTAGAAAAACCTCTCTCCACCACACTGGAGCGAATTAATTTGTCCTTCACAAATGGCAAACTAAGAATTTAAGCAGGTCACATACGACAATTATCAATACAACTGTAAGTTGTACTGGCAGTACCCCAAGTTCCTGGTCAAAGCTGCACTCACTTGGGTGCCATCAAACAAGTAACAGTCAGGGAGGTCTGGCTGCTGAACGTTATCAACCCTAAGGGAAAGAGAGCTTAACAGGTCTGTTTCTACTAGACTATGAGTACTGAGTGAAAGACTATGGTTTAAAGGATGAGAATGAATGACTAAAACAGCGTCCCATGACTTAAAGAAACATTTTGGAGAACTACCATTTAATTAATAGATTTGTTTACAGGAACATACTTTCTCAGAAGATTTGTGACCAAGTAAATGTTCTTTGCTCTGGAAACAAAGCACAGATTTAGGTCAGTGTACAATAAATGAAAGCCCTTTAGGTGGCATCCCCCAGCACTGTGTACCCTCTGGTAAGCGCGACTTCTGTTTGAAGTTGCTATAATTTAATCTGATGTCTTGAGTGAAAATTTGTCTGTAAGGGTAACTGTCTGGCCTACTGCTCTCATTATTTGAAACTCTTGGTGATTATGCAAGTTTTCACAATAAATGTTGGCTCTGTGGTCTGTCTAACCAAGGTTGTGTGAGAGGCAAGATCCAAACTGCAGGAATCCCAGAGACTGCTACAACAAATCTAGCCTTTGCCTAGGAAGTGTCATGTTCTCTCCAACGCGTTTTATTTCTAGCATTGCTGATCTGTTATGAGGGAGAGGAAAAGCCGGTCTACTTTATCGGCTTGCTTTGTAAACAGGGAGAAGGTGTGTTTGTTTTTTTAACTGAATCAAAATTGTGAGTTGAAAAGCAGTTGAAACTTTTTTTTATTATTTTTAAATAGCCTTCTATAGCATTAAAGTACTTCAGGCTTATTGACAGAACAGAGTTTGCTGGTATAGAGTTGAGATGTTTTGTATTGTCATCTGTCAAGCCCAAACCTCATCTGAGTTTTGTCTAGGCAATGCCTTATTATTAAAAGATGCTTGGTGCTTTCAAACCCCATCTACGAGAAATTAAGCCTGCAGTTTTATTTGACTTTACTGCCTATTCCCCCTCATCACCTCTGAAGCTAGCAGAGTCTGAGAGCAGTACTTGTGTAACTGCTAGAAGGATAGAATATCCCTTGAAAAGGTTAAGCATGAGGAGTGAGAAAGAGAAAGGACAAAGAAACCATGTTCTACCCAGCCCAAAATGTTCTGCATTGGTGGCCATGAACAAGGTGTATCTTGGAGCTCTTGATGCTTTCAGCTCAGGAGTTTTGTGCCTTAAGGAGCTAATTATTTTAACAAATCTGTTTGTCAGGTGTCACATTTTCCTGAAAAGAAAGCTGAGATTTCTTACAGCTTAGACAGTACTCTTAATGAAGAGATTGCTGGCACGTCTTGAGCTGGTGAATGTTAAAAGTGACACCTTTCTTTGGAAGACAAAGTGTTGCTGGGATAAGGTCTGAACCAGGAATGTACTATGTTATCTCTGTTTAGGCTCTATTGACTAGACTCCATCCGGAGTTGAGATAACTAACTTGAACACTTGGGACCTAACAGCATGTGCCCTTATAGGTATGTAGTTCTTGATATATAACCCTCATATTTAAAACAGACAAAACTCCAGTAAACACCACAAAATATGGCACTCTGCAGGAATGGGTTACATATATGTGTGTGCAGAAGTATTTATTAAATTGCATTGATTAAAAGCCTGTTGTTCATTTTCTGATAAGCAAAATGCAGTAGTATAATAGGGCTTTTGGCAATGTATGATAATGTACCTGTCTGCTGAGGATTATGGAGAATAATTTATACTAAAACGTAAAACACCAGCATAATCTGTCAAGCCACATGGAATGTTTGACAGTTTTGCAATTTTCACCTTGGATAGCAATGGAAAAAGGTAGTGTTAGTCAAAGGTTAAATACACTAGCGTAAGCCTTCAATTTAAAATAATGTTTAATTTATAGTAAGGCTTGCCTTTTTTTGTTAGATTTTTGGTATTGTTTGATTAAGGGAGGGTGATAGTTGATAGTTATTATTCCAGAAAGTTTCAGTATAGAATGGAAGACCGAGGTTATTATCTGCTGTTTCAAGATGATAGATCTCAATCCTTTTAGGAAACCTAAATGTAAATAAGGCATCAATAACAGTTGATCTAACCCAACAAACTTCTTTACGTAATTTTATTCTGTGATTTTTGGTTTGTTTTTTTTTTAATACTCAAAAAACTAAGTATTATTTTGCCTAGGTAAGAACACTTAAATTTTTCTGAAAGAGTTCTATTAAAGGAATCTACGTAGATTTCCTTGGCCATCTAAGGAAATTATAGTGGTTACATTTCCTAGAGTATCTTAAAAAAAATCAAAACTATATCTGACTAGAAGATAACTATAGAATAGGGTTTAATGTAGTAAAATTGCATCTGGATATTCACTTGAAAGAGTGTTACATCAATCATATTCTGGTTTAACTGAAAATGTGCCTGAACTTTAAAGTGACAAAATGCTTGAGTTTCCTTTCCCAGAAGAAAGCTGTGGATAAAACCACGTTGTTGAGTCTTGTGCTTGGAACTGAAGAAGGATTATACCTCTACAGTTTTGAAGTTGTCTGTAGTTCTCTAATAATATTATTTGGCAGTAAATTAATATTGCTAACTTAGGGATGCAATTTACATACCATCTCACGTGCTTCTAGATAGCCATATATTTTCTTAATCATTGCCACAGCAAGATAAATGAAAATGCTCTGCATGTCCACTAGGATAGATTTCCCAGGGAGCTTATGTTGCATTTACTTAAAGAAACAACAATACATCTTTAGTAATTCTGAGGTAATTGCAGGAAATGAAAGCTGCTGCATAGTATTTTAGCTATTTTAATTTTGTTGCATTCCAATGGTCTCTAACCTCTACGTTCTTTTATTCTCTAAATTTGTGTGCAGACCTTAATGTTATTCTTCATACAGCATGATGCAAATGCTGCATTTTTATATTATCCATCCTGCCTTTGAGTGGATTAAAAAGAAAAATTAAAAAAAAAATAAAAATTTTTAATCAGAACACAGATTAATCTTGTAAGGATCATGATGAATTTATGAAGTGATCCAGTAATATTAACTCCTAAGCAGTGACAAAGGATTGCATGAGATTGCAGTAGCTCCTTGAACTCCAAATCTCACTGACTTATTTTTATATTAATTATTTTTTCTGACTCTTTCCAATAAAGTTGACTTAACTATCCACTACTGAATTTATTGTTATTTTTCTTCTTTTTCTGGGTTAGCTTTTTGGGGGTTTTGGGGGGGCAGTTGTACCCCCACCAAGCTTTCAGGTGTGGTTTTCATTGCTAGCCTCTTGCAATATAACTGCATAAAGAATGGATCAGAGTCAGATACAGATCCTTTATATAAAGATTTATTATTTTCATGGGGTTTTCCACTGTCTTGCTGGAGCCAGTGAGGTACTAGCTTGCATTTTGCTTAAACCAATGTACGTTAAACTATGCACAACAGCAGATGTTTCTGAATAATAACCTCAAGACCAGAGATTATATGCTTCATCAGCTGTTTGGCTTTAAGTTATTTTTTATTCAACAGTTGTGGGATGGTTTGGCAGTTAGTTGTTGTTCTGTTTTGTGAGTTTAGTTTTTTTGGTTTTGCTTGTTTTTCTACTGCAAAACTCCAACCACAGCCAACGTTCCTAACCCTCTGGTAACCCTTCTGTTGTTCTCTCCCCATTCCAAAAGAAAGGCTCATTTATAGTGCCTTTGAAGAAGCCAAAATCAGTTGTTTGGCATAGAGCTGTTTGATGGTACAGCCCAATCCAAACAGCAAGAGATGGCTTCCAAGGAGGCATCCAAATATGAACCTAGGTTCCTGTGCTTCAGCGAGGACCTTGTGCTAAATGGTTGTCATGTGTTTGATTAAGCAGCCATCGGGTTTTTTCAGAATGGAGAAACCCATTATTTTGAAGTGCAGGGGGGAAAACTTCGTTCTGCATATTTTTATTATAATTTTGCCCCATGTGTCCTCAAGTGAAGGATTCAGCCTCACAACTCTCACAGACTGAGTATATTCACTGATTAGAGATTTAGAACGTGCAGTGCAGACAAATGAAACTATCCTACTATTAATTTATTGCATGTACACTTTGATAAACGATTCTGTAGCCTTGTCTTTTGCAGTCAATCCAAGTAGAGCTGAAAAAGCCTTGGAAGTAGGGTACAGCCTATTTCACTTGAAGGTATCTGTCTTTTCCCCTCTTCTCCATTCATCCTGAAGTCTTTTATCCTTCCAGCTGTGTTCTGCTCCAGAACCTCATTCACATGAACCAAGGCAAGTCCCCAAAACTTCCTTCTCTTTCTCCTTGGCTCCCCTCCTGTCATCCTGACTGACCTTGGGGCCTCACTTTCTCTAAAACTGGCATCTTGTCCAGCTTCTGGGGAGAACTTTGAAATGTCTGGGATAAGCTGCATGTTTCATACACTGACAGGATGTTTTCTGGGAGTTAGGTGACTGAGATTAGATGGGGGCAAGGGAGGAGTAGGTATATGGCAGGACTAGTCCCAGGCAATCGTAACTTCTGTCCTTGCTACATGCTCAACCTGTGAGACCAGTAACATTGAGCCCTAACCCCTTTGATCTCTGTATCATTATCTTTCTTTTAAGGGGATCTTGAGCATTAATATGTCCTGTGAGCATTTGCAGATTGAGGTTTTACCCACTGCTACATTTACCTTCCAGCACAGTCATAGTTTACTACCTAACTATTACTTCGGGAGGTTTTTTTAAAAATGATATACTCATGTAGTCAAGAGTCTGAGTAATGATACCTCTATAGATATAATGATTTTGGTAATCTTGTTAATATGCATGATGGGCTTCTTCAGTAGAAATTGACAAGTCGCATAGGAATAGTTCCAAAGGAATCATTAATGCCTTAATGTGCTAATGATCCATGTATAATAGAGTCCCTCCATAGTCACTGAGAGGCATCATAATGGTATTCATACAGAAAAACTCATTTTATCTTGAAGTCATACCTCTTCCTTGTGTAAAACTGCATAGTAAGACTGAAAAATTAGGTGAAACCTGAAGTCATAAGTAAGATGTAACAAATGCAGAAAAAATTCTTAGGTATGCTGGAACAAAACAAAAGCTTTCAAAAGACTGCAGGCTGATACTAACTGAAATGTGGAAAGCTTGTGAAGTTCAGCTCAGTTAATTTTATTCCTGTTTTTGTTGTAGGGATTGTAATGCAACAGTGCACACAAATAAAAGCAGGGTAATTTTGGTTCTTTGTTTTCTAAGAAAATTGGGAAACATGAATTGATAGCGCCAGGCTTCTTATCTTGCATTTAAAATATTAAAACGTATAAAATGCTAAAAATTTAGGGTGTTCTTAATCAGTATTTCTAAAGGAAGTACCAGCAGGTTTCCCTTTTTTGTGTACAGGATATCAGAGATTACTATATTGGAGACCAATAATCCATGCACGCGAGATCAGCACTGATCTCCCTTCTGCTCAGCCCCAATCTAACATTTAACTGTGAAAAGTGGAATTATTTGAATGGGAGAGAATGAATGAATCTCCCAACCAGCCTGGTAACTTTATGGCTAGAGCTTTTGCTTGCATGGAAGAAATGTGGAATAGGAATTATTTGTCAAAAGGAGGCAGAGAAGCGATGTTTTAAGTCTACTTTCCATATAGCTATTGGTATGCTTGCTTCTGGTAGAAGAGCTCCTTGATGTTCCCACAAATCTTTAATTCTTCCAATGCACGCCTGTATCAAAATGAAAAAGATGCAGGACAAACTGGTCAAATGAATAGCAACAAATTGCCGGAGTCACGTGGTCACTTCTTAATTTCAACCATGAAGTTGCCAAACTGCTCAGTAGGGTGCATAACTTCTTGCTTAAACTGACTCCAGTACTAGAAGGATGAGAGACAGTAAAAATGGTCTTTAACATTTCAGAAATTACAGACTAATAAATCTGATGTATAGAACAAAAAAAGGTGGAAATTATTAGAAATGTGTTGCAAAGGGGAAGAATAAATGTTACTTTTATAGAGAGAAATTGCACACTAGGACATCAATTAGCATAGAATTTACGGTAGGCTTTTGGGTAAAATTGATATAATTGATTAAAGTATGGTAAGGGTTTGAAAAACTTTTAGGTAAGTTTTCTCACCAAATACTTTTAATGGGATAACAGGGAAGGTGCTCCTCTAGATTTGTGAGAGACTAAATATAAGAACCAAAGGGGTAAGAATTAGTGGAAAGGGATTTATGCTTTTTCCACATTAATAAATTATCTGGGAGAGAAGGTGGATGGTAAAATGACAAATTCATGGAAGTTCCCCAAGTTAATCAGCATATTTAAATCTACAACTCAGTAGAGGTACTGGCAGAAGATTACAAATCTTAATGACTAGCCAGTTAAAAAAAAAATAAAAATTGTAGATTATGCAAATGGAGAATATATGTATTCAGAATTAGACACTTAGTTCTGGAAGCATGCATACCCTTGGGAACCTTGATGGAAAGGAAGCATGTAACAAAATATCACTATTGCTCTTCATAAATTCTACGTCTGCTTGTTTCAGAAAGGATGTGGTAAATCAGAAGGGTAAGAGAAAGGGCACATTGATTTTTTTTTTTTCTTCTTTTTTTTGCCTTTTTTTTTTTCTTTAAATGGCGCTGATTCTATGTGAGGAGAAATTAAAACGTCTATAACACTGCTTGGAAAACAAATGTTGAGATAATGGACACTGGCGTATAAATGGAGTGAGGAAAGCAAATAGGGAAGATTGTCCAGTCTTCCCAATGATAGACAAGTCATGAAATAACTAATGAAAGTATTAAGTGCCAGACATAAATAGCTTTCCATGCAATGCATAATTAAATAGGGGAGTTCATTTTGCTAACCACTTTTATTAATAGCTTCAAAAGCTCCTAGACAAGTTTGAGTAAGAAAAATGCATTAAGTGCTCTTGACAACAGTGTTTTGATAAAGCCTCTGTTTACCCTTAAGCCACAGATGACTTCTTGTGTAGCCTTCCATCATCAGTTGCGTTGTTCATTTGCCCCGATTTCTCTTTTGAAATCTTACATGGAAATCTTTAATTTGGTACATAATTTCTATCATTCTTAGTATTTTCATCATAGGTGTTCTTGCTCTCTTTCTCTCTTGCACGTGGGAGAGTTTGTGCTCTCTATTTACTTATTGATTCCTCGAGGATGAGGAAGGGGGTCCCAGCTGAAGGTCTGTAGCCATGCACTTGAATAACTTGCAGTTTCTTGGTCCCCTCCATGTTGCATATCCACGCATGTTTGGAGATCAGCTCTCAGCTGGAGATCACAACCCCAAACATCATTACAGCATCTAGCCTTCCATGGGTGTAGCTGCAGAGGTAAGTGTTGTGATCGTACCAACATCTCCCCATCAAGCCCTCAAAAGCCTGTCATGAAGAGTAGCTGGCAACTGTGGGGCCTCAAATTGTATATTTTACATTTCTGTTGACATTGGCCTAAATTAGCACTTTGTGCTGTACTGACAGCAGTGCACAGGAATTGCCACGTACCCTGTAAGCTCTTGACGCTCCCTGCTGTGCTGTGAGGGTGCTTCTTGGCTTGGAGTGTTGCTTCCTCCAGCTTTAATCTGCCCAGAATCACTTGAGGGGGAAAAAAATAGATCAAATGACTGACTTTGGCTACTGTATGAACACTTGAATTTTGATCATTTTATGGAGCAGTAAAATAAATATGGGGGCTACTACAGCTTGCTAGAAAGGACATGAGTTCAAATATTTAGCTGTAAACTCCTTTCAGTACAGCCAAGCAATGTGCCGGCGGGCGGCAGGGCCCGTGGGCCCGCTTGGCCTGGGGAGCACAGCCCCGGCCTCGTCCCCTCCCAGCGCGCGCGCGCTCTTTTTATTTACTACTTTTCTTTATTTTTCCATGAAAAGAATCTCATTATTTTCAAATATCGACTTCTGTTTATTGTAAGCCTTCGGTGGCTTATGATATAAGATCTACAGAAGGCCCTTATGTTTTCAAATTATAATCAGAAGATGACACGTTGTGATTTTTATTTGTTTTTAATGTGATGCCTGAGTCTTCAGGCTCTACTGCAACCAAACAATGAAAATGAAATGCAATATGAAAAGTGAAATCTTTATTGCCACTCTCAAAATAACTAGGCCAGCTTACAAATGTTATTCATAATGACGTTTTATTGCATGAACCTTGGAAATAATTTTAAATCCTTGATTATACTGTTAAGAGAACATGCATTTTATTATAGATGCATATATACTAGCTAGCTTTACACTGACCTTGAGCAAACCCTTAGCTGACACATGATTTTGGTTCCCTTGAAATCCATTAGAAAAGTTAGATGACTCCCCATCCCCGACTTTAGCCTGTCCATAAAATGAGCAATGAATACTGCCTCATTTCTGGATAGTACTAAATGAGTCCAGTGCATCTCACTGATTGGGGGGGGGG
>JAVJGI010000001.1:33456049-33486312 GCA_035590275.1 Ibycter americanus
AGGAAAGAGGCATTAGCTATCAGAACATTAAAAAAAAAAAAAAAAAAAAAAAGCTACTATAAATTTTAAATGCAGGGCTAGTAGTTTCTTGTAGCATAGTCCTTTGCTTGTTATGTTTTGCTGTGACTGCAGGATGACACACCGAACTGCATGCTATTTGCAGACAGGAGCACTCATACTGACATACCACGATGCCTAGGTGATTTAATTATGGACAGCCTGTTCTGCAGCAATGCTGGGAGCAAATAAAAGTCAATGATTCTCATGTTACTTATCTAACAGAAAGAGGTAGCCATCCTAAATGCATACATGGTTAATTCAGAAGTGTTCAGCAGGTACCTAATGTGAGAACCTCAAGGCTTCTATGATACAGGCTCATCTAAATAAATAATGTAAATCCATGTAAGTATATAATGTGAAATTATTCAAATTCTAGCAAAACAAACTAGTAGACATGATCTTCATTAATGTCATTTAAAAAGTGTAATTAGCATTAAAGATATGCCTTTGCAAGCTTTAAGATTTTAGTCTTTTTGGAAACGTTAGATCTGATGACATCCAGCTTAATTTTGGCTGCTCAGAATTGTGGAATGTTTGAAGTCCCATTAGGTGGCCCTGGGAGAGCCAGGGTTAAAGCCAAATTTTATGTTTTCCATACGTAGCTGGACGTAATAAAGTAGGGTTTTGATGACTCAAAAAGGACTTTGAAAAACTTTATTTTTTGCCATTATTTGACTGCTTCATTTTCAAGTTTGAAGGTTATGCTTAATTTTTGCATGCAGCTGCCTAAACTTGCACGTGATCATCTAATTTCATATTGTACAAATATTGGTAGATTTGGGCAGGCTCTATCTGGATTACTACTTTTGAAAAAGCTAGTAGAGCTCCGTGTTAACAGTTTTTACATAGTGGACTTGCTTCATTTAGCCTTTAATCAAGTTTGTAGAGGTTTTGCAAAAAGTTTTCTGCTGGTTCAGGTTGCACAGATTTCACACAACATAGTGGAGCATTCTCTCTGTTTACTACTTTTGGGATTTTGATTACTTTTATTTAATGTTTGATCAAGGTGTTGTTAAAAGCTGTTGGGTTGGTTTGGATGATTATTTTATTCAAGTGGTCTTTGGAAACTGGATTCTTCAAGAACAGATACTAGAAGAAGGAATTTTTAATGAACAGTCAGCGATTTGTGAAGTAACTGTATTGAACCTAAGAAACTACATGTTTTGAGTAACTGGGCATTAAAGTGCCATGCTTATTTAAAGAACGCAAAGGAGATTGAGACAGCTGTGCTAGTTTCCAAAGGTTGTCATTTAAGTGCAACTTAGAAAGTTAGCTTGTGTCTTTTTGGTGACTTTGCGACCAATATATCATCCTGTGGAGGTCATAAGATCCTTCTTCCTAGCCCTGCCAGAGTACTTGCATCCAGCTTTGAAGGCAGAAACTCTTGTCTTGACACCTCCGCGCACACACACCCACACACACGCGCGCACGCCCCCCATCTCTTTTTCTGACGTGCAGTCAGGTTAACCCCCAGATCTTTCCTGGCAGTAACAAGCAGAACCAGGGAGATTCTGACAGTGGCCACTTGTGTTGTCCTGGCAGCTGCTAGCTTACTCCTTCCTTCTTCAGCTGTCCTCCGTTTCATAATCTTCTTCATGGGTATATCCAATAGGTATAAAATTCTTTTTGCTTTTTGCAACAAAGCATGTGAAAGTCTTATATCTTTGCTTGTCACAATTCAATGTAGGATAGGTAAATCACCTGTTTCCTATTAGGATGGCAAAACTGAGGCAGGAATCAAATCTGTGGAATAATATTCATTGTTTATGAAGTGCTTTTCTATGTTTAAAGGCACAGAAGTGTTCACTTCCATTTCAATTACTTATGTAACTTTAACATAATTGGAGTATGGGAAATGGCATTAAATGTACTGAATGCATTCACGCCAAAACAGGTCTATGAAAAATCATGCAGCTTTATGAATCAGAAAAATATAACTAAATGCTACTTGAAGGTGACATGATAAAATTAGACTACCCAGGTTGCTCATTTTATGTTGAATGATGTTGGGAAAGGTATTCCAAAATAAAATTGGTATACATACCTCTCTCTACCCCTTCCTTGAGAAATGCAGCACAGGAGAGAAGCTGTCAGATTTTATTGATTTCTGTGAACTTTCATATAGTTTAGTATTCAAACCACTCAGAACTCTCATTATCTGTTAAATGTTCTCTAACTGCCGCCTGTCATAATACTGAAAATAGGAAGCAAGTGTTTGAAGGAGAATAGGATGGGCAGAAAAAAAAAAAAGAGCTGCTCAGCATCACCTAAACTTGCTTTCAGCTCCTTTTGGCCTTTCTGTAGAATTTTAATTTAGGTCTTTATAACCTAGAAGCTTGCTTGGTACACTGAGATTAGTCTCAACTTCTGCTAGCAGACTTGAATTAGGTAAAGCAAAAGAAGTTCCTATCAACATAAGACTGTAGTTTTAAAATGAACCACTGAATTCTGGAAGATTGAGGATCATCTATTTTTTATTTTGTTGATTTAAATTTCTAAAAGTTCTTTAAATTAAAAACAAACCATGAATTCTTAAGGATTAAAGTATACAGAGGCATATAGAAACTTCGTTTAATCTTTTATAACACTTTAGTACATGGTATTGGCAATTCTGGAATTTAGCCAGTAAGACAGAACTGTTATCTAAGGAGGTTGCTCCGCTCGCCCTCTACTGTTCTGTCTTAAACTTTGTTATTGAATCTTTCCTTTTTATCTTTCTTGCTTTTCCTTCACTGTTTTGGAAAGGATGATGGAAGCAGAAAGATGGGCAGACAGGTGCAGAGGACAGAATCCCACCTGGGAACAAAAGAACAGAGAGGAAGAGTCACAGTAGAGCTTTGTGCTTTTGCAAGTCTTTGTAAAAAAATTTTTGATCGTATATACCCTATATAATTTAACCAAAATATCAGATTCTTATATTGGCTAATAGATTGACATATATTGAAGTTAAACACAGGCTGTGCTTCCATACCCTGTATTTCTTATCTGGACTCTGTGCTAGCACAGCTGTTCACAGAGCTGTGCTGGAACAAATATAGTGAAAACTATTTTGCAGTATGCTGCGTGCTATTACTCCCTGCTTATGCATTCAGAGACTAACTTTAGTTTTTTAGATGTCACATTGCAGTGCCAATGTGTTCAACTGAGTATAAATGATGCATTTTAAGTTTGTGCATTAGAAAATTACCCTAGTATATATAGGTCATGCAGTGCAGCTTCATGTGTCATAATGGCATCATGACTTCACTGCTGTGCATGGTGCCTCAATGTCAAATGCTAGAGTTCAGAAAAAGTACAAATATTATTTAGGTGCCAGAATAACACTGTCCTTCCCCGTCTGCCAGCTTCTGCAGCATAAACGACAGCTGTTGCTCAATGCTGTGGCTAACTGAGTACAAACATTTATTTTCATACCCAGGTTTATGTCAGGGCAGCAGAGATGCTGAGGAAGGTACCACTGGTGAAAGTTTTCTGCAGTCTAGTCACTGCAGTGGGGTGTAAGAGAAGTGCTGGCACAGACACATCTGCATCTCTTCTCCAGAGACCGGGCGCATTACTGGTGTGGCTCCCCTAGTGAATAACCTGCCTAGGCTGTGGGACCTCTTAGATGCCTCTGAACAGTTTTCCCCAAAGGGAGAAGAGCCCAAGCACAGAGCTGAATTTCAGAAGCACTTCTGGTTGCATCACACACTATCCTCTAAGAAAAAGTAGTATTGCCCATTGAACATTTTCAGCTAAATAAATATCGTTCAAATAAGTGGTGTTTTGTTTGCTGTTTGAAATACATTGCCAGCTTTTGCTGACCAGATCCAGAAGTTGAGCTCTTCTTCTAAAGGCCTTGGCTGCTCTCCCAGAGATCATTCAGAAATGCTAATACAGTTTAGTGAATCTTTAAGTGGCCACGATGGCATAGTATACTTGAAATGGCTTCATTCATGCCAGTAAATAGGATTCTCTGAAACTTTGGCTTAATAAATACAAAAATGTGTCATTATGTCGTTCCATACCAGGCTTTATAGCAGCCACCATTAAATGCTGCTTTAAAATCATCATCCACATATCAGCAAGCTACTTTTGAAACTTACCTACCATCTTTGTTAAAACCTCTCCTTTATATTTCCAAGGAAAAATGTAATGTCTCAAAACATAGTCCAGGGTGATAAATTATGCTTCACTTATTTTGGAAATAATTAATACTTTAACTTATTAATATGTTGCCCAAGGCTTATAATAATAAATTTCAGAAATAATCATAATACATGACTGTTACCTGAGATTCAGTTCCATTGTCTCAACAAACTGTGCATGCTTCTCAGATAGTATCTTAGTTTGTTTTGTATTTGAAGCCATTAATCATTTCCTTGCAGCTTTAAGTAGAAGTCTAAAAATCTGGCAAAACCCTAATCTAGTTTAATAATCCAACCATGAAATACAAAAAAGAGACTCATTACTGCTATCTAATAATAAAGGGGATCTAATACTAATTTCTGAAATGCTGGTTGTAGTTTCAAGTTCTACTTTGGCTGTGTTCAGAGTATCACTGAAATGCTTTTATGTTTCAGTGATGCCTGCATTTTTCGTACCTGGCTGTCGCGTGTCCCCCCCCCACCTCCACACCCTGACCAAAAAAATGTTGCATTATATTAGCAATAGGAAAATGTAGTTGTATCCATATGATATATATTTTACAGAGTACATATACCAATGTGAAGGCAAGTTACAGCAGTTTATCCAGCTTTGTCCTGTAGGGGACATTGTATATAGTATTATAAATATGTTTAATGTTCATCTGTTGTTTGTGAATTTAACTGTCTGTTCCTAATGGCGTAGCACTTAAATCTACAGTACCATGATTCCTAAATCTTACCAAACAACATTAAATTAATTTATGGTGGCGCAGTTAGTTACGTGACCCGTTTTATGGCTCCATGCACAGAGAAAGGGTTGCCCTTTCTTTAAACTCTGCAGAAGCCTTTTTAACTGCATCTCTGACCAGCGGGATGTAGCAGAGAGAAACTTGGTTCTCTTGGATTTGGATACCGCAGCTCACTTGGATTCTTGCCCATCCCCAAACATGTAGTGGCAAAGCATGAGTCTTTTCAGTATATAAAGTGCCCTTTTCTGCATACAAAACTTGTAATGAGCCAACTTTTTTAGAATGCTGTAGTATCCTTGGGGTTAAGTTGCCCTGGAAGTCATGTCTGGAAGCAGATCTCCTAAACAAACTCTAGTAGTTGCAGTACTATAGGCAACGATGGAGGCATGCAGAAGGGTTGTGCATAACTGGAGTGCATGTGTGCGGGGGGTGAGAAAACGGATAAAATCTGCAGCTTCCTTGAGAGGAGAGGAAAGCATGTATCTGCTATAGGGAAATTATTCAGGAAAGTCCTTGGGTTTTATCCTCTCTGAGCTGACTCCTGGGGTGTGATAGTGTCCTGCCCTCATGCTGGGTGGTTGTCAGTGAAATATAATAGGCTGTTGACTCATTTCCCAAAGGAAGCGGTAAAAGCCAGGTTATTTGCAAGGCTTAAAATGAGACTTGACAAAACCCTTGGCAAGGTACTGAGAAATTATGTTGCGTTTGCAGGGAGATGAAAGTATGCCAGCTTGTGCTTCCCAGTGTTTCTCCCTCTGCAGAAGCATCCTGCAAACCCAGGTTTACAGGTGTCCAAAGCAGTCATGTGGCAACAGTGAATCCTGTTGTAGCTGTTGCATGCTGAGCTGTGAGTCCTGTGCAGGAATTCACACTAACCGTGCAATGGGTCTGCTCTGCTCGACTGAGCAGAGTGCCTGGGGAAGCCAGAAACTTGCACCCTGGCAGCTTTGGGTGGCTGGAGGATGGTGGGTTGAATGGGAACTGTAGTGAATCCTGGCATCCCACGAGTCCTGGGAGGTGCTGAGCTGTTCATGGGAAACCTGCAAACTGCTTAGAGACACAGCCCTGGAAAGACACAGAAGTCTGCAGGGTGAGCTTCTAGACAGCTGGTGAAACAAGCAGGTAGTTATGCAGATTTACCTCTAAAGGAGTATATTTTCCCACAAGATGGCTAAGTTTGAATGAACTGGCATTTTCTGACTGGGAAAAAGTTTAACAGTTTACAAAAAAAAAAAAAAAAAAGTTTTTTGCTAATCTACTAGAACTGTACTTTAATTGAATCCTTTGGGACCTGAACAAGCATGGAAGATAAATTTAAGATGCATGCAAAAAAGTTTCGGTTTAATGAATATCCTAGATAATCAAAGGATTTCACTTTGAATTCTATCTAAAAAGTCTTCCGTAGAAAGTTGCTGGGGTTTTTTTAATTATTATTATTTTATTAGAAGATAAAGAAAATCTATTTTATGAGCATCAGCTGGAATATTAAACCTATTCAGAAGTATCCAGTGTTGCCAAAGAAGTGATACACCAAATACTGGACAGGCAAGTGAGATAAGTTTTCAGATGCTGATTTGCAAGTGTGCTAAGATCTGTAGACCTAGACAGATTGGGGAGGATTTGGGGTTTGTTTTACTCTTTTGCTTGTTGCTCTCTTTCATTTAGAAGACAGATTATAAATAGAATAATGGCTAGGTAAATGGAAGTTGTGATATCTGTCACCATTGATTATCAGGCAGCTTTTTAGCTTTCTGTATTTGCTTTCTGAAATGTACTTGTCTATTTGCATATGAATTGAGTGTAGAATAGTTCTATACACAGATAACTTCAGAGGTTTTCTTGATCAGTGACAACTTCCTCTGAAGTTCTGCAGGAAATAAACCCATCAGTTACTTTAAGAAAATATATTTTTACTTTTTGCCTTTTTTGGTATATTTTATCTTTTTTGTGTTTGTTTTTCCTTTTTTTTTTTGTTTTGTTAAGGTTAATCAATCTTCTATATTCTATATTTATATGTAAATCAATCTTCTATGTTATTACAATAACATTACATGAAACCAACACAACCTCACTGCAAAAGTAGTGAATCTTCGCTGCTTTTAAAGTAAAAAATCAGATCTCATGCATTGCCTGAAGAAGGGTGGTGTTTGTTTTCCTTCCTATTACTTTAATAGCTAAAACCATCAGCTGAGTTCCAAGAATATATTTAGCTGACTGATTTAATCTAATTTTCTTATTAAGCATGCACTGGAATAAAAAAGCAAATCAATAGCACTCTTGGATATCTTGAAGATTGTTTCAGTTCCTGCTCCCCTATATCAGCCTCCTTCTCTTATGAGACAATGAGCAAAGACAGCGAACATGGGTATGTAAAGGTCAGTATTCCATGCCTTTTAAATGTATGAGAAAATTGTTGTTCTTAGGATGTTATGATCTCTGCGGTCTGGTTGGTTTGTGGAATATACTGATAATGCCTCCTTGGTTTAATGGGAAAATGCATCCCACCGTTACAGAACTGCTGTCTTGGCAGACCGTTTTCTCAGGTGCATCTAAGACGTGTGTTGCTGTCTATACTGGTTTGTTGTCCTGTCAGGTTGTAGTGTCAGGTGCTCATAAACAGACTGCATGGTCCTCGTTTGCTTGTCTTTTGATATACAGCTTAGCCCTTCTCAGATCACTTGGTAGGTTTTGTTTATTTCTGACAGCTCCATGAGAAGCTGCTGTTCAAAGCTGACAGACAACATGCATTCATCTGTCGTCTTTTCCTGATTTGATTATTTCTGTTTGTATTGTACTATGCTCTATAGATTTATTGATGAAACTCTCATCTGGACCCCAGCTTCTAGCAAAATCTCCAAGTTTCTTCATATTTTTCAAAAGTGCTTTTCTAGAGTGTAAAAGCATCACTATCTTCCGGCTTTGCATTCTTGGGATGTTTCTAAAATAAACATGGTCCCCATTTTCCATATGCAGGCAGAGATGTGCTCCTGTCTCACTGTCTCCAGAGGCACAACCCTGATGAGACCTGTTTGTCATTGACCATCACTTTGCACGATCTTCCCAGAGTGGTTTGGGTGCTGGTGTCATGTGAAACAAAAGTGATACTATTGAATGATTAAAGTGATGAAAAAAGCTCTGTTTTCTAGTAGCAGCTGAGGTTTGCAGAATGCTGATGCTGTCACCACTGGCCATACCCTGGACCAACAGATTTCATACATACTCAGACAGCTGTCATAGGTTCTGTGGTCCGGAACAGATGCTTATGTTGCTATCACATGTAGCACAGGAGATTTGATGCTGATATATGCTGAATTTATCTGGAACCACAGTAAAATCCATAAGGATCTTATGTGTAATCATCTGTGGGATGTGGGTTTAATTTAAAGCACATGGTATCTTAAAAGATGAAAAAAAGGAGAAGGAAGAAACAATGAGTTTAAAGTGTTGAACAGAATGAATTGACATGTAAACCAATGTTACATTGTCTTCAGAAAACAGGAATAAATGTCTAAGCATGTAGTCTAGTTAGAAAATTTCACATTCTTCTGCTATTTTTATCCCTAGAATACTGCACAGTAAGTTTAACTACTAAAGATATAAGGTATTTGCTACCAGAACAAATTTGGTATGCATTATGTCATCAAAAGCAGAGATTGCTGAGTGTAGACGTACCTATTTACAAAAAAGTGATGTTCAGTGATCTTTGTTTCCAATTTGAAATTGGAAAAGAAGTTATTAAGTTCATAGTTTGTTATAATGAAAGGATAAATTCTTGTCACGTTTTGAAATAGAGGAGGATCTTATTTTCTTCTGAAAAGGCTAATTTCCATATTATAAACTGAAGTGGTTTAAATAGGTTTTGACTGTCCATTGTCCTCCTTCATCTTACTGATGTATGAGATTACTAATTGCCTGTAAAATTTAAAACTAGTGGTCCTTCTGGAAGGACCTAAGACATGTTACAGGATGATTAATACTCCCAACATCCCTCTGAGACAAGATTAAATTTATACCTATGTTACAGACAGATAAATCTTAGTAGGATATATGCTTTGGCTCACGTACTAAGGACGTGGCCATGGAGATGCTAAGCTTTTCCTCCATCAGCATGTTTGCTGTGTCCACCCTGGGTAAAGTGGCATAGCTACCTTGTCAGTTCACTGACAAAACATGAAAAACTAGCACCAGAGACACTTGTTTGGCCATCATTTTGCAAATGTCATAGTAACACGCAACTCTCCAGTCCCTCATCCCCTATGTTTTCTCTGGCTGAACAAATTCACCCTTTCAACATAAACATGCAGACAGCTCCTGTCGAACTGAACCCTCTGTGTCCTTCAGCCTAGCAAACACATTGCAGGCACTGTGCTGTAAATATGCAATTCTTTGCACATATATGCATTTTTTTTTTAATAAAATTGGAAATAACTTTTGAACAAGAAGTCTCTCCCAGGTTTTCTCCTAATCTTGGCAGAAACATTTATCTTTTGGTATGAATATGACTAAAATACGCAAACATTTAGCACTGCATATTTTAGTATTAAATGCCTATTTCTGAATGCAGCAGTTTCATTGTCCAATGTTTTGCCAATACCTTTTTGGCATTACAATATTTGCCCTTACAAAATCTATTTTTTCCTAATTTACAATGCTAGTAGTGACATATAAGCAAATACAATTTCTTTATAACTCACTAAATCTGCTCTTCAGAATTTTCTATTAAGTATGGGTCTTTGTAAGACTGATTGTCACTTCACTACATTTTCTCCTGACCTCTGAGGACCACTGATAATTACTTATTTGTGTTCTAATACCAAGAAATGCCAGTTTACATAGCTGAGTTAAACTTTTATGCTTTAATGTTCTTTATTTTCAATGCTTTATAATATAAGCTTTTGCAAAAGAAAAACTGTACTTGTGAAAGTGGTTTCAAGTCTTCTTGAAAACTAAACTTGGCTTTTTTTTAGAGATTCATCTTATTTTCACCAATAAACTGTCGGAGTAAATTATGTCGTCCTTGCAAATATGGCCAGTTCCTCAGATTTAGGACTTTTTTTTTTTTCTTCTTTTTTTCTCCCCGCCCCCCTGCCCTGTTCACTTAAGATGTGCCTGAATGTGAACATATGAGGACTCTCAATGGAAATAAAGGTCACAGGAAACTGATCTCTTAATTATTGTTTGCATTAATAACAAAACAGAAATTAGTAGGAATTGAGACAAGAGATGACATGCTGTGCGGCACTTAGCTTTCTATGTGCTGCCTGGGCAATTAGCTGATGTTTTTCCCTGTTATCACTTCATCAGCATCCAAACGCCAACACATAATTTAGGCTGGAAAGGATGTTTGGTGGTCATCTCCCCTAACCACCTGCTCAAAGCTTTTGCTAGCCCTGCTCTGCTGCCTTCCTGGTAAGGGATTATTGCTGAGCTCAACCTGCTCAGGGGTGATCCCTGTGGTGGCATAGAACTGTTGAGGGGATTTTGTACTCTCATAGCTTCTCTTCTGAAAAGAGTTGGTAGCAACGAGGACAGGGGTGGAGGAAAAAGGAAGTCCTGTGATGCATTCAATTTATTGTCATCATTTAGTCCTGAGCTTTTAGTCCTATAGAGGCATCTACATATAGAATATGTTGCACACTTGTAGCTTTTTTTAATCTGTCAGTAGGAAATCAGATGAAAGATGGGATCTTGAACTCGAAGATTAATTTAAACTGCTTCTGTGCATATGCAGTGCATATATTTGTGTGGGCAGATATGCAATGCTTCAATAACCTGGCAGTTATTAAAAAAATGAGTATTTTTATGTCTGTGTGTGTGTATATATAGGGAGAACTATATATACAAATATACATACCTACAGTGGAAAAACCATTTTTCAAAGTATGAGGGAACACCCAATATCTAGTATTAGTGCAAGGTACAGTATTCACCTTTTGAAATACTTTTTTTTTTTTTTTTTTTTTTTTTTACAGTATTTACACAGGGAAACATTCTGGTAGATACTATAAGATGTATAAAAACTTATCTGTTTTTCATCAGCTACTGTAGTTGTTAGTGTGCATTTAATGGAATTATTTTTTCTAACGGCAATGAAGTCTTCCCTTTAAAAGCAGAATCCTAGTGACAAATTACAGACAATTCGGGGTACTAGATCACTAGGATTCCTTATCTAAATTGTTTGCATGTCAGATTTCCTTTGTAGCACTGAATAATTTGGATAAATGACCCTTCAATTGCTAATTGAATTTTCTTAACAACAGTTGGGTGATGGTACATAAGAAGTAATAAAAACCTTTAGCAGTGCCCTTTCCTGGAGTTTGTCACAGTCTGTACCTCTGATAGTGGATGACACTGATTACTGAAGTCATATTTCCTTAAAAGTTGTGGCTTTGCTGAGGTCTAAAATTATACTTTCTCCTTGAAGTGAATTGTACAGTGGTAAAATAGAACAGTTTTTTTTTTAATAGTAGAAAATTTTACAGGCAACTCGTATTCTCAGAAACTAAGGTTGCTGTTAGAAATCTAGTATCCTAATATTTATATACTGAGAGATCAGTTAATTTAATTGTCAGTAATTTAGCTTTGCTGACATAAGGGAAGTTAATTTTGGATTATTTGCGTGAGATTTACACAACTTCTATAGCTATGTGTATGTTGTCTGAAGCTCACATGGGACCAAAATCACCCCTGGCAATACTGGGATTTTTGCTGACCTACGAATTTGAGATTTGGCCTTTAAAATGCAACTATTGTATAGTATAGGATTATATAATATACAAATGAAGAGTAAATAGCAACTTATAGCTAATTAATTTCTTTAATGAGATTACTTTCCCTGATTGTCTCTGACTGGTACACCTAGAAGAACTCAAAATCTAACCTTTAAAATAGTCTGGTCAGACCTGTGTCTTGAAGAAAATGCAAAACATTTAAAGCACAAGTATCATCCAAAGAAGCCACATCTTCCAATGTGTCATCTCTATTGTTTGAACTCATGATTTTTTGGCTTCCTAAAAGTTTCTTACTATTTGAATGAAATCTTTTAAACTCTCATACACACAAATTTTTAGAAGCATGAAAATTTGATTTGCTGAAACATTTTCAAAAATACTTTTCATGTTGTCTCAACTTATAAAGAGAAAGGAGTTAATAGCAATACCCTGAGATCTAATTTTTGGGGTTTTTTCCTCATTACTCTTCCATGTATCTTTTTTTTTGAATTGCATTCTGGCTGTAGTTCCATCTTTCCTGGTATACAGGACTGTTTCGGTTGGCTTTAATAGGTGTTTTCTACCTTGGCTTTATCTGGCTTTCCATAAATGTCTTGTGATGCTGCAGAGAGCATAATGCTTGTTAAAAATGATTCATAGGTGAAATACCTGTAATTATTGGTACAGGTAATGGCATGACAGCAATTTGGGAATACTGGCTACTTGGTTGTCTGGGATAGCAAAGTCCTTACCCTTTTACAGTACCATACACATGACCTCATTTTATCAAACAAAAAATCTAAATTCGCTCACTCTTACATGCTTATTTGCTTTCTCTTAATAAGTTCAATTTGTCTGTTTTGACTCTCCAAGAATTTATATCCTTCAGACTGGGTAATCCTCCCCCTGTTTTTATGTTTGAAAAATACATAGTGCACTAGAATATCTCCACAAACTGTAATTAATTTGTAAGAGTGATAGATGTTTGCTCAAAGCTGCTGGAAGTTGCTCGGCTCCTTGCCATCTTTAACCTGAAATGTGCTGTTTAATCTCCCCTGGTAATAAACAGGGTTAAATCCTCATTGTAGTTGGCACTAGCGGGACTTTCCGCAATGTTTTGACTGTATTGGAAAATTGATTCAGTTATGAGTAAGCTACTCCATCTTGAATAAAAATACAATAAAATAAACATAACTAGTTTCCTCATGCATCTTTGTCTTCAGTGCCTCAGTTCTGTATGTTTTTTCATTTCTGTGAGATTTATTAGGAGCCATTGTACTTGCAAAGTACTTAGTGGAATTCCAATTGCTACAAAGAAAATAATTGAGCTAGATAAGAGAAATCAAAGCCTTCCTATTGCATGAAAGTACCTAGAACACTTACAGATTTGATTGCAAAACTCCAAAAGTGCTGTTTATCAAAATAAAAGCACAAAAGTTTTATAAAAACTAAGGACATTTCAGCAATTTCTTAAATTAAAATTTTAAAAAAGCAAATATTACCTAAATAGTGAGAACTGGCCTTGCGTTGGGGGAAGTGTAATTCTGATTTTGTTGATAAATAAAGGATATCATTATTTAGAAGACTTGTGATATTTAATGCTGTTTTAATTAGATGATATCAAAGTCTATGTAGATTGGAAATAGTGTTGCCTTCTGAGCTGTAGTAAAGACTGCTATGAATAGTCATTCACTAAGGTTTTTTGGCAAAGACTGTTATAATATATAATTTTAATGTATTTTAAACTAATTATTTACTTGGGCAACAACTGATTGTACCTGCCTCTGAATGTGTGAATTTGTAACAATTTCCCTAGATATTTAATTGCTGGAAACAGTGTTCTTAGGCTTGGCATTAAAATGTCAGTGCACCAACTGTTCAGAAAGCTGCTGAATTTCATGATACAAATATTGCCAACTTCCAAGTCAATTAAGTAAGCCAAATATGCTCTTTTCATCCCCATTGGCTTCTAAGCTTCACCAGGAATATTTAGATAAATGTGACTCCCATTTTAGTAATTCATGTATTTATCTTGTTACTGTCTAAGATACTCTTCATGAAAGCTTTCAAATGAGTGCTTTGTATTCAACCCTTAAATCCTTATATAAATACGTACAAGTGCATAGAAGCATTTGCTCAATTTCCTCTCCTTTTCCAAAATAAGCTGAACACTTGAAATTTCCAATTGTTTTTAGAAGGAGGTATGTGCATACACACACAGATGGTGTTTTTAGGAGCCTAATTTTTCTCCCCAAATTTCTAATGAGTGCAGTCTTGCATGGAAAGTAGGTCTGGGTTTTGTGCAACTATTTTTTCAGAAAAAAGTGTGTGCAGTATGGTACTGCTAACAATGGCAAGACTGGGCTCTGGTTTTTGAATAAGGGTTATTTCCCTGTTCTTTCTTGAAAACATAACCTGTTCCTTTAGTACTTAATGTTCACTTGCCTGGGACTGAAAGGTGCAGCAAAGACCTCTGAGCTCCAAAGCCAGTCTGTCAATGGTATGGGGATATCAATAAAGTTTTGCAATGAGAATCAGAATGAATGAAGTTGAATTTTGGACACTGCCATCAGATGATCCATGTGGTTTCTGAGGCTTGGGAGTATGCATGCAACTGTGCAGTCCCCTCTAAATCAAACCTTCAGATGCTGCCCTGGCTTCCAGGGTATGAAACCTTTCTGAATTTAGCATTTTGTAGGGAAGTTTTAGTCTGGAGTTGTGTGCTAGTAATCCATATGAATGGCAATATTTATAAACCCTCTCAATCAATTCTGAGGCTTTTGTGAAATCACATATTATCTTTGCTTCACAAAAATGTTAGTCATAAGTTTACCTAGGACAGCAGTGAATTTCAGCAGAACAAACCCAAGCTTTTTAACTTTTTTTAACTCTTTCTAGTTGCCTTCAATTTAATTGATTGTGATTTAATTTCCTCCAACTTAAACTGTAGCAATATCTTAATCTTTTTATGTGTTCTCTAGGTGTACTTTAGTATCAAACTTTGAAACACTGAACAGATAAAAGAATATCACTTGTGCACTGATACCTTTTTAACTCAAGCTTTTAATACATTTTAGGCATTGCTTTTTGTCTTGCTAAGAGTTAATGTATAATAGTTGCAAATGTAAATCTTTGCTGTTTTTGCTTCGCTTCTCTTTCCAGTGGTTTTCTTTGAAGCAGCACTCATTAATATTCTTTAATAGATTAAAATATACTTGAAGAGCAAATGCATTGCAAATGTCAAAGGAAGGATAGAGGTAAAAATTATCTCTGAATTTAATATTTCTACCAGAAAATTCCCCAGAGGGAATGAAGCTTGCTGCAAAGAGCACTGATAATGCATAGATACCCATGCTGATTCAAGAACTGATCTTTAAGATCTGATGCATATTGAGGCTTGTGGAAGGTTATATCTGTTTTAAGTCACCTAGTTTTTCCTTGTACTAATAATTTTTTTTATGGCTATAAAGGAACTGAAACTCCATTTCCCTGTGAGCTTCCCTTTCTAGCCTTGGACTGAGTCTCTAATCACAAACTCAGTTTTGCATAAATGTGTTTTTTGATCATTCTCTGTCCCAATAAAGCCTACAGACATACCCTTCTGCTTCCTCCACCCACATGCTTAAGGGATCTACACAGATGATGTAGATATAGGAATAGACAAGGAGAGTAATCTGTTAATTGTGCCCATGTTGTTAAGTATAGGACACTGTTCTAGCCACTCCACAAATTGTATGTATTCTTTAGTGTTTTATATAAACTGATCAAAGCAGATTATCAAATTACCACTATATTTTTGGTCACTACCAAAAAAAACCACCCTATGCATGCATCAAAGAGTAATAGACTGTAGCAGGATACCTGTTATCTGAGTAAAATGTTCTGAAAAGGCTTTGAATATTGCTTAGTGAGAGGCAGTGAAATGGTTAAATGGTGGGAACTGAAAATCAGTGAGGTTCAATGTGCTGGAGAGATGTCAGAGAAGCTAAGAAAAGTCTGCAATGCTGAAGAAAGTCTGGAGTACTGGATTAAATTGGTGATAAGTACAAATCTGTGTGAGTAGACAGGATGAATCAGATTGCTGGATGTCTCTTACAGTAAGCTGCTTTTGTGTTATATTACAGAGGTAGAAAGGAATATCAAACTCAGGTGGAATGATGAGTAACAATTCAATGTGTAGCTAATAACTTATGGATTCTGTAGAGGGGATTTGTAGAATATGGTACTCTGTCAAATGTTTCTCAAGAATCTGTTGATACTGATTTTTACTTATGGTGACAAAAACTTTGATAGGTTATCAGCATAAAGTTGTTTGGTTTTTTTTTTCACATCCCATAGCAGCTCTGGGGAACAGTAAAATAAAAGACAGGTAGCATGTCCCTGAGGCTTTACCAAATGGGAATCTTCCCTTCAGCTGCTAAATGTTTCACTCTAATTTCGAATTAACTGCATAGTTTAATACTCAGAATGTCTCTTGAGACATAATTTCATTTTCTGGCTTTATATACTTCCCTAAAACATGGGAGTATTTGCACTATGAGTGACACAAACATAAAAGAACAATGCTGAATATTGAAGGCATCTGTTGTTCTCAGTAGGAATAGGATCCTGAGGGAATAGGATGGTCTAATTGAGCTAATATAAATTGTGAACTATGACGGATTCATTTAAAAGAAATCTGAAATGGGATTCTAACTTAAAATGCTCAGGAAAAAAAAAGTCTTGGACTTGTAATGTTAAACTAATTGTTGCATGAATATTTATCTTGTCTTCTCTTTACATCAGCTGTTTCTTGTAACATTGTGTTCAGAGACTTGGCTTACAAGTCTATGTCCAATGTCTTCACTTGTCATCTTTTGCCTGCTCCTTGATTTCCTCTCTTGTGTTCACCACAGGCTGGAATGCAATTTCACAAAGTTTACACATCAGCGTTCTTGCTTAGTTTTCAGGTTCTTCTTAATTTTGGAAATACCTATAAGATTTGCTAGACTACTATATGCTTAAATAAACTGTATTTATTGCAGTTTAGAAAAATGAAACTGAAGTAGGAAAGCTTTGAAAAGGATTTGTCTTTCCTTCTCCACAGACTACACTGAATAAGATAAAGCACAACAGGATATAAGATGAAGCCATTCCTTTCAAAGCAATCCTCTCTGTCTTGTCTTGTTTGATGGACTTAGTCTCCCTTGCACCCGGTTTTTAAATACTACAACTAGTATAGGTGATGTGAGCACTTCTGTGTCTCCATGGCTGTCTCCCAAGACTTGGAACTTCATTTCTGTACTGGTCACAGTCTTGTAATCACTGCTGAGTGGTTTTCTTGGTTGGTTGGTCATCCCTTTCCAGTTCCTTGTGTGTCGTGTCCCATCCCGCACACGCACACCACACCACCACCATCCACACTCACCCACCCAGCTTTAGCATCTGGAAAGGTGAAATAAAAAAATAGCAGTAATTTTTACATACATATCTTATGCAATTTTGATAACTTATTTTTGGCTTGAGTTTCAATTCTGTTCTTTTGAAGCTGGCGTAATCTCTTGTATAATAGTCTCAGGAAGTAATTCTGGCATCACCCATGATATGTTGTCAGTTACGATACTCCGGTTCAGTAGCTTGCGACCATACTGTCATGTAATGGGAAACACTACCTTGGCTCTTATGGAGCCTTCCATGCAACTGTTAGTCATAGAAACTCTCTTAAAAAGAAAAGGGTGGGAGGAGGGAGAAAAGCTGATTCAGCTGTCTCATATTTTTATTTTTTTTTTTTATTTTGCTATAAATACAGGTCCATATAATGGATAAAGTACTTTTTGTTTGTTTGCTGCAGATGTGGATGCTTTAAATTCTGGCCACAGGCTTTCAGTCAAAACCTGAATGGGGAGGAGAAGTGCAGAAGAGAATGGTCTTCTCCTGTCTCCCTTTCCTTACAGGTCTGGAGGCTGAGCTCAGAGGTAGTAGTGAGAAGGGTTGGAAGAAGGGTCGGGAGTGCTCCAACGAAATTCAGCAGCAAGGAGCAAGATACTGTACAGTAGTAATAGCAAATGAGTCTGAAACAAGTTACACCAAATGGTTTGGCTGAAGAGGTCCAAATGATCTTCAGCACAATTGAGATTAGATATCCCAGAAAGTCCTTTCCAGTCCTGTGTTTCTAATTTATCTTTTCTGGACTGAAATACCAGAATTTCTGCTTCAGTCTCTGCTTGTATTCACAAATATTATTTTTAAATTTGCAGATTTGTTGGGGAGCTGATGGTCTAATCATGTTGGGATTTTAGAGGAAATAATCTCAATAATAACCATGTTCTTGGTGTAATACACTTAGAGATTAGGCCCTTCTCTCTAGTTACAGCAAGCGCAGAAGGTGATTTTTTTGGTGGGTTTTTGGTTTTGTTTTTGTTTCCCAATAAGCTTCTGCATGACCTGTTGACAAGCATTTCTGTTCTGTGCCTTTGGAGCCAGTGGCCATGCAAATGGTGGCTTGTGGTTGTGAGTCAAGATCAACAGCAAACAGGGCTTCAGACCTCCAGAAGCTCAGACTGAGATGCTGCTGTTTTTAATGTCAAATACTACAATAATGACTAATAATTTGCAACTGGTAGTTGTATTGCATTGTGATGGCTATGAGAAGCTTTACCACAGAAAACAGGCATTTCTGAAGCTCTGTGAAGTGGTTATTCCAGCCATGCTTTTCTGGTTGGCGCTTCTGTGCTTAGCGTAATCCTGAAGCTCTGCCACTTTGCTCTCAGATTTAGAAACCATGATGTTTCCTGGTTAATAGGATGTGACTTCCAGTCTAGTATTATAGTATGTAACCCTATAGGCAAAGGGGAAAAAAAACAAACCCCAAACCACAAAACCCCCAATATTCCGTAACTCACTTCTATATGCAGCTCTACAGATAAATTAAAACTAATTTTTTTTTATGATTACCTTTTTCATATCATTCTACTATTAAACTTGCCCACTGAGCTTTCAAAAACGAAAGAACAAAAAAACCCAACCACCTAAACCACTCATTCATGACAAGAAGAGACCATAAATTACCTCCTGCTTAAGTCGCTTATAGAATCACCACCAAAAGTATGAGCAAAGAAGTTTTAATAGGAATATGTGGGAGTGCGACTTCACAAAGTTCGATGGCAAGGTTCACTCTCTTACTACATAGATAAGTCACACAAAGAAGAATCAAAATTAAGCTGGAATGATTTACAAGGAGACTAAAACTGTAAAAGAGTAATGCAGACCCTCCCATTGAGTCATGAGGTTTGGAATGGACCCCCTTGCTTTCTAAACTCTTGATAGAGCTTTAGGTGTGGTTAGTGCCAATCCTAGTCTCAGACTTGGTCAATGGTTTATGTCTAAAGGATTATAAGGAATATTTACTGTTTAAGGTTGATCATAGGATTTTAGCAGCACTTAAATCATCTATTTGATTCACTTTGTAAATGATAAATTATTCGGATTTAATTAAAGTATAAAAGTGGCTTAACTATAGATTCAAAATGGTAATACTTGTACTTACTATGAAGTTGCCAGATCGGTTCACACACATATGCATGCTGACACAAAGGAATAGAAGTATAGAGATATATGTACGAAGATATACCTGTTAAAAGTTTCCCTGGAGTTCAGTGAAATATGTCAAATGCCTTTGCATTTCTCAATGGGCAAAGGGTTGAGCCTTTAGAAGCAGGAAAATCAGCCCGGGTCCCGTCATCAGCTTTTGGGCAGTGGTCCCCCCCAGTATCCCGAACTTGGGAGTTCGCAAGCTCTGAGAAGCATCCCACTTGGGGATGCTGTTCACAGCCCACTGCGGTCCAGAAGAGCTCAAAGGGCCTCACCTAGGACCTTTGTTTATAGGTTCAGAGATAATTTACTTTAGTCATCAGTAATTTTCCATCCTGGCCACAATCCAAGTTGGTAATTAATGGAATTTTTCTCAAAATTCCAGTGATGGTGGCACCCTACCACTCGGAGTCATAATAAAGAGTGTTCCCAGGCTTGTTATGGTCCAGACAAGGAATGCTCCAAGGCTAGCTGGTGTTGCTGCTGTTGAGATGAGGGATGTTCCAGGTACAGCCAGCGCAGTTTCCCACCTCAGCCATGTGAGAGTTGCTCGGATGGTCAAGGGACAGAGGCTAAGGCCTAACAGGGATTCCTGTGATCATAAAACATCCCAGAGGAGGGAGTGGAGTAAGATGCAGCACCACACTTCTTCAAAGTGATAGAGGAAGCCAATTTTCAAAGAACCTCTAACCAGTACTCATATCACACCTTTTTATGGTGGTTATAATTTTAAAAGATGGGAAGCTATTGAAACCCCAGAATGGAAGGAAAATCTAGCTATTTCATGCATAAAAGAGAGAAATACGTTTTACAGATTTGAGAGGCCTTTCAAATTGCAACAGTGACAATAAAATAATTTCTTGCTAAGGAGTCTGAGCCAAGGAATTTTGGGAAAGCAAAAGTTGCCCTATTAAATATTTGTTTTGTCTCTGAGATTCAGTAAAAAGTTGTCTTTTTTTTTATGCAAAGGATGTCAGCTGTAATTTTATTGAATTTTTAAAGCATTATATTGACGTGCATTTTGTGATAGCAGAGACAGTGTACGTATGTTTCTAGGCAAATTTTTTCAAGGTGTGTGTTGTTTGTTTAGGTTTTTTATCAGTCTCAGACCTATAGTCCCAGCCATTTTAAAAATCCCATTTTATGCAATGTGGATTATTCATGCAATCCTGGGTTTTACAGAAGTGTTTGCTGTTAGAATTAGAGTTCCCAGATTCTGCACATGTTTACAAGAACTGATAATCATGGCTAGGCTTTGACCTTCCTCCCCACCCTTAAATACAGATTAGAGCAAGTTTTTCATGTATGGAACAAAATAAAATCTCCAGGAAAACACTGAGGGTTCAGTGTTGCTTTCCAAAGGGACCTTAACTTTTTAATTGGAAAAATGTCTTGGCCTTAATTATGTGATTGCTTATACTCTTGTCTTCTGTAGCATCTTTGTGACAACTTTTATCATCTCTTTTAAAACTAAAATATCTGAATTTTTGCCACCGAAAGTTTTGTGCCATTTAAAATGGATAACATTGCTGATGCCTTTCAAACCCAAGGGAAGTGACAGGAGGAATTTTTGCATTTGGTTTAAGCTAACAAAGGAGGATCATGAAAATTTTATCATCTTTTTAAATAAAGCACTGCTGGAAAAGGAAAAGCAATTGCTCTTGGCAGACCAGATTTTTTTTTAGTTGTAAATATCAGATGGTAGTAACTATGCAATAGATTATCTAGTAAAGGACCAGATAAATATGACTTTTTTGACTCCTCTTTGAGGAAGTAAATAAAGCCTGGACATGTCAACAGAAGTAAACTAAATCTGTGCTGCAAGGAGTGGGAATGGTTCTGAAAGTCCATGTTCTGGAAGAGAAACCAAGACAGGAGGCTTGGGATAAGGCAGAGGAAGGGCCCAGCCCAATAATTTCCTTCAAAGAACTAAGGAGTTGATGTGGAAACTGTGTGGTTTTTTCCCCATTCAGATACCTTAATTACTTCAGGCATAGGAATGTCTTGCATGATTTCAAGTAAAAGCTGATTTACTTGTTGCAGTATTTGTTGTCTGCGGACAAGCACATGTACTCTGGTGACCAGAGTGAACTGCAAGTTCAGGGTGGGTAAGTGGGTGCGGTTCTGGAAAACTGTTTTTATATTGCTGAGCAAGTTCTGAAATTGGCGCTGCCCCTAAATGATGTAAGTGGTTAGAGCATGAGGACACCTTTCTGTAAAAAGCCACTGGAAGGAAAGTGAAATGCAGATTCACATGGTAAAAGAGAAGGTCTTATGCACAAAATCTCACTATGGACAAGATGGAGAACATGCCATATATCTACACCTGAGCCATATGTTTGCAGAACCCTGAGTTTATTTTTAGCTTATTTAAAATATTAATAGTATAAACAGAATATAAAAAAAAGTTGTTATTCCAATTGCAATAATCTTAACAATTCCTGTTGATACGACATCTCATAGTGGAACAAATTCATGACTAGAGACCTTCAGTACTAATTTTGTTTGGGTATCATCCCTCCCTAGAGAGTATCATAATTCTCCCTGAGACTGTGGGATGTTTTGAAATAAGGTGTCTTCGTATTGGTGCTATTCTACTCTCACAAAGCATTTTTAAGGCAGAGAGCCACACAAACCACTTTTGTGGGTTTTGGTGTTTTTATTCCCCTCTTGGTTTGTGTCTCAAAGGATGGAATGTTCCTGGGAAAGCCAAAGCAATATAATATTTAGAAATATTAATATTAAAATGGTGAGGAAATCCTATGGGTGTTTTCAGATAAATGTTTTACCTTCAGAGAAAATGAACTGGTTAAAACATCTATTACCCATTTAGCTCTATCTTCTATTTTTTCTCTTTCATTGGGTGAAAAACAAAAGAGGGTAAGCTATTGGAATGTGACCAGGCTGAATTCTCTCTGAAGAAATCATATGGGGGAATCTGGCTAATGATAATATAAAATAATGTAGGATAAAATGTGATTACTGAATCAAAAGCAATGTGAAGTTAAGGAGCGTGGAGTTACCTAGTTTAACCAAGGGACAAGAAAGAAAACTGTATGACATGCTGTAAATTCTTTATTGACCAAAACTGGTAAGGGCATCTTTGCAATTAAGATGCTTATACCTGACAAGTTACCTGTGTATTGGAAATTGTAGAAGGCTGCTTCCCTACTCCCCTCCCCCCACTGCAATCCAGTTCTTTGGACACATGATAACTGTAATAGAAATTTTTTTTTTTTGACTGAATAGCTTATCTCTTCCATTTTTAATACAGTTTCTGCAGTAGAGGTAGCTGCCCTATTCTGATGGGGAAAAGTTTGAAATCATAATTTATGTAATATAAAATACAATTTCTACTTGGTGACTAAAGTTCTATATTGAGGCGTACAGAGCAGCTGGTATGAACTAAGAAATTTCTGCAGGACTTAAATAGGAGTAATATTCCTATTCACCCCATACCATGTAAGACCTTAAAAGTTTACCATCATTCTTCTGGGGTTTAGGAGTTGTTTTCTTCTAATAGTATTTCTTCTTCTTGCAATGACAGAAAAGAGTAGTTAGTGGTATTCCCCTGTATATTTATGTTCCTGAGCATCGGTGCTGATTATATAATACGTGTGCATGTGTGTGTATTATATAAAAGTTACTGTTCTTTGTACTAATCTCTAGAGATGGGAGAAATGCTCATTAGCAGCCTTGTAGTTAACATCTTGTTTTAGGCTTCAGAGTTGGAAATTTATTTACAGCCAACTAATGAAATACTCTCTTGCTTCCGTAGACCATACACAGGTTATTATCATTATCACTGACTTGTAACTTTATAATAGCTGGGTTCACAATAAAAAATACTTCACTTCCTCAGGCTGTAGAGTTGGGAAATGATTTGAATTTATGCTTAAGGCCTTTATGCGATCAGATCTTAGACTGTTGTTGCTAAAAGATTATAGTGATTTCGTACTCAACTTCTACAGTTTCCTGAGGTCTCAAGCACGTGGTCCCAAGTACTTACCCTGCCATGGAACGTTCCCAGCTGGGAACAAAAAATTCTGCCTTTCACTAATGCCCACAGGTCACATGTGAGATTGAATTCCCTGGTTGTTCCGTTCCCCTGCTTTTAACCTCCAAGATTTACTTTGATTTTGCCTCCTTCCATATCTGACCCTTAGAGACTAGTTTAAAGTAGTATTAGAAGGACAAATGGGGGAGGCTTGCCTGAAGCTGCAAGCAGTTGTGGCCGTACTTCTTGGAGAATTGGTGGTATATATGGTCGCACAAGAATGTGTGGTAGGAGGCAGAAAGACAAACGAGGATACTGCACAGATATTGAATAAGGGCATCAAAATCTATGTAGTATTTGACTTCAAGACCATAATGCAGGACTCAGATGTTTCCTTTACAGGGCCAGCAATGCTAGATGGGTATGCCGCGCTCTGGTTTATATCCTCGATCACTGTTTCCTATCTGAAGCGCACAGTGGGTAGCTTCTTTGGGCTTCATTTGTAGCATGAAACCTACATGAATTTCCATTTGACTGGAGATGATCATAAAATGATTATTGGAATTTATTTTAAACTTGCATATAACAAAAATAGATGTGAAGAGTAGAAAAACTGTTACTTAGTTTTGAGAGGTAGAGTTTTGAGAATGTATAAACCTTTCTTGTTACCCATGAGCAAAGTTCATCTCAGGTTTATCAGACCATAGATATGATCAGATCAATTCTAAGTGTATTTAAAATTATTTTCCTATTTGTCAGAGTTAAATTTTGCGTATTTTGGGAGAGCTGATCACCTGTATTATGTAGAAGGAAGATCTGTGGGCCAGTATTACAGTCACAACAGTTCTGGAAAATCTGGAGGAGACAAGTAACCGCTTGTGTTCCCCGAAAGCCTTTACTGAAGGATCGCACAGGAATGCTGACAGGCTGTTTTTCTTTCCAGTATCTGCAGAACCCTGCTAAAAGGAAAAAGACAGACACCACAGGCCTAGCAGTGTGGTGTAATTTAACTTGCTCTCAACACTGGTACTTCATATGAAATAATTAACAGAATCATATTTTAGATGAAGGACAGCTGTTTCAAAATTCCTTCAACCAACACATAGGATGTGAAGAACTGTTTGGGCTGTAGTGTCTTCTGTCTTTCTCCTCCCTGATGTAGTAGCTACATAATATTCACCCAAACGGATTGCAGCCAGATTAAGAATGTGAAGATTTAGGGATTTGCACCTTTAAATCTTAATTTTTAGTTTAGTCAGGGCATCAAGCCACATCTCCAACCTCTACAGCATCCACAAATGCTTTGGGCCAGCAAAAAATGCCAGGGCAAAGAAGATCTCTGAAAACAGTAGGGAAGCCCTTGACTGAGAACATGAAATGTAAATTTTGACCACTTTTGGGAAATCCTAGGGGCAAAAAGATTCTCACAGATGGCTGAATAAATTATTGAAGCTATGAAATCAAACTTATATAAATTTGTAATCTGTTAAATCTGTTAAATAAATAATGTAAATCTGTTATATAAATATGTAAACATACATAAGTGTGGCTACGTATATATGTAGTGAAAGCATACTTCTCAAATACTTTTACTTACTGGCCTAAGCTGTACATACGTATTCATTATGCATCCAGAAGTCTCATAGCTGATTTGGTGCAATGACTCTTCCATTGTCTTAAGAACACTGCGTACCTAGTATGCATAAGTAAAAGATACTTGCACCCAATTTCTGATATATTTTTCTTCTTTAACAGGTTAATGTAGCTGTTGGGGTCAAAATGCAAGCTCTTCAATGTTCTTATTGCATATAGACATGAAATAGAGATGCTTTAGTTATATCAAATCTTGAAAGATCTATGGAACCTGTAGATGATTAAGGCTATGGTTTTTGTGGCAGGGAAGTTGATTCCTTCTGATTTTTTTTTTCAATTTAGCTTTCTCTTGCGTTAAATACAGATGTGTGCATAATCTAGGACAACTAAAATGAGTTATAATAAGTCCGGATATTCTTTCCACAGAGGAGAGAGAATTGGAATTAATAAAACTCTTCTCTTGGAGGCAAAACAATGGTTTTTTAGAAATGGGGTATGTGAAACTAAGGAGTCCAAAGGCACAAAAAAATAATCTCACATACTTGTTGATAGTAGTATGCCTCAATCTTTTTTGATGTATTTGAGAATACTCAGCATGGTTTGTTTTGTATGTATGGTCCTAACTTCCAACATAAAAACCAGGATCTGTATAGTAAGGAAGAAGAGGGTTTAGTGTTCTGCAGAAAGATTATTGATAACGCTGCCCGTGCAGATTTTATAGTTAGCTTTGCATACAGATACTCAATTTATATTGAACATTAAAATATAGTACTCTAGCTTCTGCAGTGAGAATTTTACAGTGCGTGCACAGAACTTAATGTGCAACATGAAAACTGCATTATGCCATTTTATGTTTCAGCAGGTAACTCTCAGTCTTGTTTATTCTCCAGCACAAACGGCAGGCTGGCTGTGGAAGGTCAGGCTGGGAAGTTGCTCGGGTTTGACACTGCAACATTCTGGAGTGATGAATATTTAATTAGACAAGTGAGGACTGTGTGGGAGGTTGAGGCAGCTGTAACTCCTAGTTGACTGTCTGCAGTATCGTCTTAGAGTATTGTGTGAAAATGAACCCTTGGGATAAGCTTCAAGGACACTATGTAGGTAAAAAAGGCATTCTGACAGAGCAGCTAGTTACAGGGAGGTTAGAAATAATAGAGACAAATGTTTCAAGTGTTGTTGTTACACTAGTCAAAGGTTTTACGTTCTGGTGGCCTAAGCCACCATGTTTTATTGAACGCCATGAATGCAACAGAAAATTAAGTTTGAACCTATAAAGTCTGGAACTATAACAGCAAAGAAAGTATTTTATGCAGGTATTAGCTGTTAGAATGGAGCACATGTATAATTTGTTGATATTATGCAAACAGCATGAGGTAGCAGTCATTTCTCTGTAGTCCTATTTTAAGCACAGCAATAGATTTTGAGGATATTATTCTTAGCAAGCTTTCAGGAGAAGTTAAAAACTATAGACAAAAACTGGAAGACTGTATTAATTTTCAGCGGCATAGTCCTGAATAAAAATTTCTTAGTATTTTGTGTTCCACATTCCAAGAAACATTGCATGCAATTTGGATAAATAATGGTTGGGCTACTAGAAAGCTTTGAAATGTGCTATGAAGGGTTTAAAAAAAGAAAAGAAAAGTCTGTCTTCGTAACCAGGGACCTTGGCAGTCCTCTCACTATATGTCCTGGGCTCTGTAGAAGTTACTATTCCCACACAAGACAGAACAAGATCATGTCCACATCCCATGTAGACATCTTTTTTAATATGGAGTGGATGAAGCAGACATAGTTTTGTATTTCTTGTTGTTGCTGTAACATTCAGGACAGACGGTAATGAGCAATAACCATTTTAAAATAAGTACATTTAGCTAGCATGTTACTACTAATCAGTTAGGAAGGGAACGTATATCTGTATCTCTGCTTCCCCAGCTTACATTCTAGTGTATAACCACCTCTGGTTTGTGTTAATACCCAAGACTACATTTGGGCCAATGAGGTGCAGGAGAATTTTTGTTACAATTCACTGGCTGTGGATAAAAGTGGTGGCTGATATTTTCGTAGATATAATGAATAATTTGGAATTAGTGCTCCAGTTCCCAGTGACTTCTGCAATGAAGGACTCTAATCCTGCTGCATCCAGTTTATAATAATGGTGGCCAACTTTGGACACCTTGGTAGGGAATACTGGGACATCGGGCAGTGAAAGTCCAGAGAAGACTATTGGAATATATACATTGGGGATTGTGATTTAGGAGGACCCTTACTTTTATGACAGACGAGGAGCAACTGAAAAAGAGATCTGCTGATGGTCATCTACTTGTGGCAGCTGTTTATTATGCTGATCGTAAACATCTCGCTGTTACCTTGTGTTCACCCATCTGTTTGTTTCTATCCATCTGTTATTTCTTGCCATGTGCTTAGGTTGTAATTATTATCTCTGTTCTTTGAAATAAGGAGGTTTGAAATCCTCTGATAAAAATGTTCATTTGTGGAATTCAGCATTTGCATTAAGAACAAAAGCCCTCACAAGCCTGTGGAGTCAACAGGGAGGAAGCTGTGTACAGGTTTTCCGTGCTCCTGGTTGACTTCCTGCAGTCACCCTTTGTGATGAGGTTGAAGCATTTAACGGAGTTGATTTTGTTATTTCAGTTTGCTCTTAGTGAATAGCACAGGCTAGCTCAGGAGAAAATTTTGCTCTTTGAAGTCAGAAGAATGTTTAAATAAGGTGTGCAAATGAAAGAGGTATACAAGGCAAATTGTCTCCAAGCAGCCAGTCAACTTGTGCTCTGTGTATGTGATGGCTTTTTTTTCCTCTTCTTAAACCATTATACTGTGTTTTTGCAAGTGGAGTCTTTGCATTGTTACTGAATATATGTTGAAGGCCAAATTTAATTTCTTGTTCAGTGTTTTAAGAGGTGCTTTTGATTTTTGTTATTAAATATAATCTGTGTTTAGTAACTGTTTCTTTCTCCAAAAGAAACTATAATGCTAGCTAATTCAGCATTATTTATTATCTTATGCCAGGCCATCACAATGTTCTGTTCTGAGACAGCGCATTTTGGGGTTAAGATTTTTTTGAAAACAGATTAGACCAGATTGTCTCAGCAACCAATGCAATCTAAAAATCAGGTCTTTTTCTTACTTATTTCAAAATATGTTTTCATATGCTGCTAATTGATTTCTGCTTTGTTTTTGATTGTTTTGTTTTATAGTGAAACACTCCTACAGAGGAACGAGAAAAGAAATACTGATTACATACCTGCTAATACTGACCAGCTCTGAGCTACAAGATTAGTGTAGTTTTGTCTTTTGTAGTGTTGAGACTAAAGCTACATCAGTGTATATGCCTCTCTGAATATGGTTAGGGTGCACTTCAGTTGCCAACACGTGCGCCTGAAGCATAGACTAGTGATGCCGAGACCCTCATTGAAGTTCTAAAAATGCATGTGGAATTGCATCTATGGATCAGATAGAATTGAATTTCATAAATTGGTGGTTTTGCACTTTTTCTTCTTGCCATGGTGACAAAGATTTTTAGGAAATTTCTTGTAGCTTTGTTTAGAAATCCTCAAACGAAAAAAATATTTCGTTATTATCAGTTAATATGTCTTAACTATCAATTATATGTCTATAGTGCACTTGGTACGTTCAGGGAAACTTTTCCATTTTGTTTTTGAACTGGACTGCTGTTGTGGACAGTCTTTTAAAAAAAAAGCTATGTTTCCTTCCCAGTCATTTCATGCCTTCTAAGTGCTTAAAAACAAAATAATTTTGTGTTTTATATTATTCTGGGAGCCTGTCAGCTGGACTGGGTAAAACAATTTGAAAACTCAGGAGTCTACAAACAACATTTACTTTTTCCTTCCACTTATTTTTCCTGTCTGAAAAACTCTTCTGCTCTCTGTTGTATGTGTTTTACTCCTCCATTGTACTTACATAGTGGCTTTAAACCCCTGAATTCTAAGTACCTGATTTCAAAGTCAGGACTTACAGGAATTCATCCAGATCTCTCTGACATTAATAGGAATTTTCTCTCTTTTTTTTTTTTTTTATTTGGTCCCATCAATTAAAAAAACCCCAAACCTATATATTACCAATATAGAAATTGATACTTTCCAACTGTTCTTCATGTTGTTTCACTGTAATATATTTGCCAACAAAACCACAGTGGTTTTATTACAGTCTTCCATTCTAATTTTCCTGTTCACATTTCCCTGATCTGGTCTTCTGATTTGGCTAAGAAACGTTGGTCCAGAGTTTAATCAGCCTTTTCTGCTGAGCAGAGAAATACTGGAAGCTAGATTGTGATCCAATTCTATCCAAATACTGCACTGTTTGTGAAAAGCTTTTTAGCGAAACTTGTCAGAAACCTTTCATGAATTCTTTCTTAGGTAGTAATTACTGTTATTGCTGTGTTGAAATGTAAAAGGTTTAGGAAAAAGTGTCAGTACTGATGCAGCTTTGTTTTGGGGGGGGGGGGAGCCAACAACAAAACATAGTGGTGGTGATACATGCTTATGTAAGGCTTTAGAAAACAAATATTTCAGTTCTTTATTTTGAAGTAACACTGCTAGTAAAATTTATGTAAAGCAATTAAAAATGTCAAAGGATTAAGAAGTTCAAGGACTCTAGATGAGAACCATTTGCACTGGCCTCTTCAGTCCTCTTCTAAAGAGATGCACACTTCCGTGTTCAGTATCTCTTTACCTCTACCAGCTGTTTAAGGCATTTCCTTTTCAGAGACCAGAGGAGTTTAGAAATTTGTAAGGCACAATGTGAGCTCTAATGCCTCAGAATTTGATGGTTTTGTTGTGAGTTTTTCTGTCAAACTCTCCTTGGCAAAGTTATGCTGAAAAGGCACAGAAAATACTTACTGCTTGAGATGAGTGGCTGTGGGAAGCGGTGTGAGCATGGAATTTGCTCAGTCCCTTCTCAGGCTAAACCCTTCCCTGGGCAAAACTGGGGGGATCTGGGCACTTATTTCATTTTGGTTCTTTCCATTAATCGTGTAGCCTCACTGGAAGTGTAAGACAGCGTGTTTGTGTTTTAGATAGCAGACACAGAAACTGTGTCATCTAACTGCAACTTTGATAATGCTTTGATGTATTGTGTCTGTAATGTATTTATTTCCGCTCAGCGCATAATATAAAGAAGAGCCTGAAGATGTGCATTTGTGTTTATCATAATTTTGTAAAGGCATTCACCAAAATGTTTTATGGCCAATGCTGTCATTAAAATTAGATCAGATGGTGATTTTTCTTCCGTTAAGCTTTTCCTTAATGGGTTGTCATCTTTTAACTGCATTAGGCATCACCCATTGCATCACCATCTAACGCAATAGAGTTGTTCTCTGTGTTTACGAAGTACAGGGAAGTACTCCAAGGGAAATGAAAACATATTCTTTGGGTTATTTGGTCATGGATAGACTCCAGCAAACCGTTTTTATTAATAAAGA
>JAVJGI010000001.1:33486930-33517426 GCA_035590275.1 Ibycter americanus
ACGGGGGGCCAGCCCAGCACACAGGCTGGGCGGGGGGTGCCTGGGCGGCGGGAGCTGCGCGCCGGGACGCGCCCCAGAAGTTTGCTGGCAGCGCCTGCGCTCCCCGCTGGCGAAGCCTGCGGGCTGTGCTGGGAGGAGCAGCGAGCCGCCTAAGATGAGCGGCTGTAGGACGCGGTGTAAGCGTGAGATACTGAAATTTGCCCAGTACCTGCTCAGGCTAATCACAGGTTCTCTTCACACAGGTAAATGACTCTTTCTCTTTGTAGTCGAGCTGTGCAGCGCGATAACGAGGAAATTGCCGAAGGTTGATATAGCCATGGCATTGTCTTACGTTACAGTTCCTTGCATCTTGTAAATAATAATTAAACAATCTGTGAACTCTGTTGTGGCTGAGCATCGCCAAACGAGAGCGTCTAGTCTGATGTTACAGCGTTCAGAGCGTGTAAGGTTCTGTAAGCCTTTAGACACCCGATTCCAATGGGAATGTGAGCGTACGTGCCTTCACCTGGCCACCCGTGTACATGGCAGGTAACGCGGAGCATTCGCATGATGGTCATAAAGGGTCAACCTGATGCTTTTTATTTTCACTGTTTCTTGAACTGATGTACTTGGGCAAGTGGATGACATGCTTTTTCCCAGAGGTTTGTTTTTACTTATCTTAAAATGTAAGTCAACTATAAACTGTCAATATGATGTTACAGTATCTGGCTGAAAACTTTAAATAACACTTATGCTTTTTGCCCTTAAAGAATTTGAAACACAAATGGCTGTCGGCTTTATTTTCTGTTACCTTGGACAAGTTGTACAGTACTAAATAAGATTTCTAAGCTAGACTGAGCAAACAGTATAATTTTCTTCTTAGCACTTTGGAGAATATACTCTTCTCACAATTCAGCATTTTCTATGGCTGTTCCCAGCAGCTGACAAATATGATAGCTTATATGGTGTCATTCTGTATTTATAAAATGTAATTGTACTTCTTTCCAGACTTCAAATATATATATATATATTTTTTTTTTTTCCCTTGGAAAAATCATCAAGCAGAGGTGCAAGTGCAGCATCAGCAGATAATAACCATTTATACTGACATGATTATTGAGAATTAAAAACCATTCATTTTACTAGAAGTATTACAAAAGTTTCTGCTAATGGTTTAGGGTTTCTGTTGTTGTTTTGTTTGGGTTTGGGTTTTTTTTTTTCAGTTTAGGCACTGTTCAAAAGATTTGAGAGCAAAGTTGACTCTTAAGTTGTATGCATCAATAATTATTACTAATCAGATTTAGGGTTGTAATGCTATAAAGATCATGGCATAAATATTGGCAACACGTACTTCATAGGATGCTTGTAACTTGTGGAAATCTGATACAGCTTTTCAGTAACTTCGAGTGTCTGGTAACATAGATTTTTCCTGACTTCTCCCCCCGCCCCCCCCCCCCCGACTATTCCTAGTCTATCGTGGTTTTTCTGTTGTGAATTGTATCAATTCAGATTTCTCTGAAAATGCTGGCTTCTGTGGGTCGCTATGGAAATTAAATAATGTATGATGCAAGGGGAAAGCTAAGTTAGAAATGACCACCAACACTCCTCTTTCATGAAGTCATCCAAGCTTTTCCTTTCCTATCTACCAAATGATGCACACTATGTTGTTTTTCACTGACGTTTGTACTGCAAGCTTTCCAAGCTCACAATTCAAAACAGTTTTCAAGAATTGTTGTGGATACTGGTTCTTATGTTACTACTAGAAGAAGTTCTTTAATTTAGAATTAAAAGCACATTTTCAATGCTAAATTACTGGAAAGCTAAGCAGAGCGCTATAAAACTTGTTTCCTTAAAGGCAACAAGCAACCCCCCCCTCCCCCCTTAGGAACTCTGAGACACTTCCTAGGAAATTTTTAGTTCATTTTTGCTACAGGCACCAGTATCTTACTACTGTTATTGGGTTAATAGACCTTGTTGTGTTCAATTGATGTAGCAAATAAGATATAATGTGATAATAATTGAACCACTAAGAGGTAGAGCTCTACTGTTCAGTTCTTGCATAACCCAGTCTACTCATTAACCTCAACCGTTGCAATACCAGTTGTTGTTCCACTGCAAGATCTAATGCATAATTCATTATGTTGATAATTAGGTGATAATTAATGAAGATGAATGAGGGAGCCTAGCTGAAAGTGTTAGAAAGTTATACTTTAATTTTTATATTAAAGATATTGCTGTTTCTATCTTGAGCAATCAAAAGATGTAGGACAGCTATCAGAAACAAAAAGAAGGTGCTTATTTAGCTTTTTCAAGCAGGCAGTCTGCTCACTGAAGTGGCCAATTACTTTCAAAATGTCAGTATTTACTAAGGAGCACAATGGTGAAGACAATTTAACTTCCTTGTTGATATGATTTGGCCCCTGATTTATTTTTCAGGTGTTCTTTAAGGTTTAAATTATACATAAGTTGGAACTACACATTGTTGAAAGCACATGTACCGAATCTAATACATTCCTCTTTTCTGTAAGGGTAGGCACGTTGAATACATACTTCATCTATGTCGGTATAGATTGGTACAAGGTCTGCTGCAGTTGGTATGATTACACTGATTAGAAAACAAGAGAAAGTGAGCTAGGAGGGAGACTGGGTTTCCTGGCACTAGCCCCAGCTAAGAAGTCACTGTTGATTACTGGTTTTACTGCTTGCGTTTCATAACAGTTTACAGCACTACAGACCTGTTCTGTGGGGAATCTCAGTTATTTAAAATAAAAATGATCACATAATAACTGTCTGTGATAGTACATAAACATGGGCTTGTGCTTAACATTCAACCCAGCTGTAACCAGTATTAATGAAACTACCCCCTTCCTTGCAGGTAAATGCTGCATAAATCTTTACAGTGGTTTTTAAGTGGCAATGTCTGCCAGAATACATCCAGATCTCTTCCAGGTTTTTCTACAGTAAGTTACTATGATTGACAGCGAAATGTAGTGAAATGTTTTAAAGACTATTTCTTTTCACTACAAAATTTTTCATTTCCCACAGTATCTGCTATATATTAAGTTGATGTGTTTCCACAAGTGAAACAGACTCCCTGGAATACCTGAAGACAGCGTTTTTCAAATGTCACACCAGTTCCTGCTTTATTGCCTGCTGCCTCTTGAGGTGTGTTGGAAGTGCCTGGTCTTTGAAACATTGTTGTAAATAACTTAGCCCTGCCATTGAGAATGTTTCGGTTTTCAGATGCAATGTGAATGTTATAAATAAAAAGATGAATCACTGCAAGATCAAGAAATAGACCACGAATTACTTTGAAATTGAGAAAACATAGTTTCAGAGCAATGGCCTGGAAATTTTTCTTAACTGTCACAACTGATGAAGTATTGGGGGTTAAAGAGACAGTAGAAACAAAACTGTCATTGACTTCAGTGGTAAATTTTCAGAAGTATACCCTTTTCAGGCATGTTCGTATTAAATGTTGATATGACAAATTAAATGTCATAAAAGAGACTAGGTTTTCCAGGACGGATTCAAATTCCCAGTTAGTGTATGCATTTACAAAGAAGGAAGAGGAGAACAATTCTGGCTGTGGAATTGTACTTTCTCTCCAGCAAACAAGTAATCTCACTGTTCTAGGTTTATTTAGGTTAAGCTATGGATTGATTTTTAATTTTTTTTTTTTAAATGTAGAGATTGATGCCATTGGTGTAAAATAACACTGATGAGATTTGCCTTAGTTAAAAAAAATATATTATCAAATCTATTGTGAATGTGGGATGTAGTGTGTGACGGCACTTTGAGAAACCAGATTACCAGAAGGTCATCTTCAGTCCTATATTTTGTTTGTTTGTGCTCAGGAGTATTTTCTAGCTTAGTGCCAAGAGGAAGACATCACCTGAGTGTGGACCTGAAGGTGTGGGAGGAACTAGCACAGAGGCACCCAGGGGCTCACAGCAGCACTGCTGTGACTGTTGTAGTTCACCTGCCTACCAGTGCCTAAAGTTCGAGTCTGAGACAACAGTTTATTATGAGTGCTTTCTAAGTCTGCTCCTTGGTAATTCCAAGATGAATTACCATTTTTGATTGCAGGTTAATAATGTTCCATTAGTTTCTAGTGAAAATCCGTGTAAAACAAAATGAAGAGTAGAATAAATTAAAAGAGAAGAAGAATCCAAAATATCAAAGTAATCCTAAACAACATGGGACAAAAGAGAGGAGATGAAAAGGATGTTTCCCTTTTTATGCAAACAGGGTCTAAAATAAAATTATTTTAAATAGTGCTTGTAGCTTAAAGATGTCATGAAAAAGGTAAAATGTTAACATAGGAAAACATGGGTTTCATATGTTTTCAAATGCTGTTTTTGTGTTGTTGAAATATTTCTTCTTCTGATACCAAATCAGTATTGTTCGTTAACACTTGATTAGTGTTTGGTTTTTGGTTTTGGTTTGTTTTTTTTTCTTTTTCCTTTTAACGGAAAGGAATTCCAGATGTAAGGTCTGCATTCATGTCTGTTGCCTATGAGGCAGTTTGAACCCTAGGGTTTCAGATATTTTCATATACAGAGGTACGATGTTCTCTTTATATATATAATCGCATAAGTTGTAATGTGCAAGGGTGAAATCTTTGTCATGTCCTGTTTAGGGAAAGAAGCCTCGTTAATTTCAAAGAAACCAATCAAGATTTCACTTGAAGTTCTGCATTGTGCTTTATGCTTTTTCAATTTCCTAATTAGCATTGACAACTTCTGTTGGTGCAGTCTTGGTATTAATCTACTTCAGAGAGCAGTCCCTTTCGTGGAAGGGTGTGGTGGATGCAGAAGTGTTAGAGGTAGATTCTGAGTAGGTTTCATACTGCTAGTTGACAGAGATGCCTAAGTGTAAAATATGATACGGAGAGAAAAATACCTTGAAAAATGCAACAAATAAAAAACCCCTCCAAACTTAAACTTTTTTTTTTTTTAGTCCTTTTCACAAATATATTGGTTGAATTTACCTGGAGTCCTCTTACTATGTTGCTAGGGTTTTTGGTTTATTGCATGGTTGAGTACGTGGCTTTTGAAAACACCTCTTTTTTTGTTTGTTTGTTTGTTGGTTTTTTGTTTGTTTGTTTTGTTTAATGCGATTCTAAAAAAAATAAGACCCCTCCTACATGCTCTTTAGTTAGGAGTAAACTATACTATAGACAATACTCTGAGGCAAAGACCAAAATGTACTGAACTTAGCAGCAGGTAGCTTAAAAAAAATTCTGGAAAATGCTGAGAATGTCATAACTTAGTGCACTTCTACTACATTCTGCTTCAAGTTGGAGCAAGTTACAAATATTTCTGTTCACTCGAAAAAAATCAGTCCTAGCTATATACCTCTCATATGCTGTAGACTTACCGTGAACTTCCAGTGCTTTTGTAGATCACTCAGACTTCAAGTAATGTAATTAATTAGAAAAATGTATGGTGATAAATCACTGCTAAGCACTCAGAAATTGTAAATTTTCCCTTTTTCAGAAAAGAGTGTAGATGGACTGCCTTTGCTTCCCCTGATTTGCATACCTCTCTCTTCCTTTAAGCAGTATCTGCAACACTTGGTGTTGTGCAAAACGTTTCAAATTCGAATGTTATAATCCTGCATATGGCAGATTAATTGAATAGCACAGAAGACTGAAGCAGTAGTGAAAAATTTGTGGGTAGAAGGATATCTTGAAGAAGGGGGTCTAAAGGCAATACCCCAATCTTTAAACATATTTTCCTGAATGTTTAAGTGTTTTGCTCAAATGTCCCATATCTTTAACACGCTAACTCCATCATATGACCTATTTCAAAAAGATGCTGGTGCTTTTTTTTCCCCCCCAGATCCTTCCAAAAGAGTAGTCTTTGAAGTCTTAAGGTTTTCTGTGGTATTTTACTGGGAAAAGGACAGACAGTTACCATGCTGCATACCCTTTTGAGAAGATTGTTCGAGTGTTTTTTCTCTCATTCCAAATCTGCCTCTTAATTACAATGAAAGATACAGTTCAGCTTCTCATATGAATGATGCATTGAAAAGCATCTCATAGCCATCCTTGCTGATGTCTCTTTAGAAGTCCTGTGTTCTGTAACATTATTCTAAGAGTCCAAGCTACTGACATAATTTATAAAGATAATATTCAATAAAACTTCAGCTGTATGTAGGACACAGCACTTCACATTATGTTTAAAAATACTGTTAAAGGAACTCTCCTAGAAAGTTACCAAGTTATGCACACAAAATGTTAGGAAGTGGCAGCATTAAGATTATGTCAGCCTTATGCGATATAATGCAGTTCTTAGCTGTGTGTGTACGTTTCCTTGAACCATTGTACAGAGTAACTTGGAGTACAGAAGCAGTAAGGAGTACAGTATGCTTAGAGTAGAAATTTGGATACAAACTGAAATAAATACTACTTTAGAGTATACAGACCATTTTTTGGTTGTCCAGTTTTTGTTCATTTTATAGGGACTTTCTATTGTAGACAGATTTTGTGCAGTGATTCTCAAAGACAGTAAAATGGCAGATAAAATTCCGTGTAGGTTAATGTGAAGGGGCGCCTGCTGGGCAAAATGAGCGTTATGGCTAAACGGATAGGTGGTAAGCTTACCATTTACCCATCAGGAATGAAACCCTGGGGCTGATAAACCTGTGAAACTCTGTATTAAAGGGTAAGTGCAAAAAGCCCTGCATGAGTTCAGGGAGATGAGCTGGGCAAGCACTTGGAAAAAATCTGTTGGGAGTCACTGACTAGATAAACAGTAGTATATGTGAGAAATCCCCTGAGATGAAAATAGTCTGTGGCTGGGAAAGTGTTCATATTCAATATGTGTGTCCTGCTTCCCTGGGCTGCACTAACAGCTGCTGCTGAAGACAGGACGTTGTGCTAGATGGGTCCGTATCTGAACCAATACAATCATTCTTATGTTTTTATGTGAAAACAAACTTCTCTGCAATTAGAATAATATCACTGCGTCCAAGGATTGCATAGTATCACAGTTTGAGTTGTAAGCCCTGCCTCTTCCTAAAAAGTGTTCTTGACTAAATCATCTTTTCTGAGCTCTTTTCTCCAGTCACCAGAAGTTTAAAGCAGGTAGCTTGTATGGGCTTACAAACCAAGTATGAAGTCAACTGAAACATTTTTTTCAGAGTGTTTTACAGCTGAATTATAAGAATCATTGCATGCGCTTTTTTTAATATCTTGGGTTTGGTAGGTTTCATATATGGAAATAGCCTTAGAATAAGTTCTAGTACCTTATAAATATGTGCCCCTGCCTCTGCCCTCCTCGAGTGAAAATAATGCTCTTAATTTGTTGTCATAGTGTTGGCTGTCAACGAGAATATGAACGATTATGTTTGAAGACCTAATGCAAATCCACAAGACTAGCCTTAAGTCTACTTTCCACCCCCCTCAGGCAATTTTACTGTTCTTGTCCTATAAAGGGATAAGAAACTTGCTGATGAAAGAAAAGATGAGTATGTAACAGCTAAAGCAGGGATAACTAGGGAAGATGGACTCATCCTGTCTGTAGCAGTGTGAACAGATGATCGTTCAAAGGAAGATATTGAAACATGTAACAAAACTCCCTGTGTTTTGGGATCTGCTTCATAGTTTTATTTGTGGCTGTTAAGTGAAAGGTGCAAGTTAGGAATAAAAATGAGAAACCCTGACAATCTAATTCACCCAAATGTGACAATAGAGGCATATGCTTTTAAATTACTGCAGTAATAGCACATAATTTAACTTTTAGTTTAATGAATGGCAGTCTCTTCAAAACTGGGATGACCACATACTCATATTTACAAACAGTCTGCAAGGGCGATCTTGGATGTGAACTTGCATTAACAAAAAATATTTTCTTCATTTAACAGTTTAATTTTTGATTTTGGTAAAAACCACTGAAGATAGATGTCAGCCAATTCAATACCATGTTTGGATAATAAAGTGGACAATCTGGAAAATGGCAGTAATATGTTGCCATAGAAATATGTGGGCACTGAACTACGTGCTGACAGCACTTGAGTCTTTACCTGGTTATTCTGTGTGACTGGCTCTGATATAGCCAAGTAGAAACAACAGAACTTATAAAACAACGCTGCTTTGTGGCCATGGCAAAGGCCAACCTTATGCCCTGTTAGGCTGGCAGTCACCTGTTTATGTGCAATAACATAGTGACACCAGCCATCACACACTGCTGTCCTCTTTCCCAGTGTGGTATGGTGGTCTTTACTTGCTTTAAGGTGTTTTCAGACTATATGTATTTTTAAAATTTATCATTTACATGTATAACCCAATTCATTTACATTCTACTAGCAGATTTTTTGTCTCTGAATTTGTTTATGTGTTTACTAACTAGTGACACCCTTTGTGTGAGACTGAACTCTTCATTTGTCTCTTGTCTCTTCATAATGACAGCCTGTCAGGGAGGACAATGCAATTCACTTCAGTACCTCTTTCAATTCCAATATTAAAATACTTATTTTGCAATAATTTAAAAACAAACAAACAAACAAACAACCATCTGTAATAGAGCTCCTGAACTTTCCACTGCAACAAGCTGTCCAAGTTAGACCAGTTGGTTCTCTAAACATTAACTAAACTACTACCTCTGGATTCTGTTTTTTGAGTGCTAATTTACCTTTTTAGCTGAAGTCAGCAGTATGGTGCAAGTATGTTTACGCTTTGACATTTGTACAAGGATCACTCCACCAAAATACTGCGAAAAAATTCAAGATTCTATTTTCCAAATATCTTTGCAAAGCTACTGCAGGTACTTTTGGGGACCCTGTGTTCCTGTTACTACCCTTCAGTATTGAACTTTAACATGTCATTGTTGCTGCATTTGAAGTTCTATTCCAAATAATATTGATACTGTAATTTTACAAATGAACTTTTGTCATTACTGTGTCTTCAGAACACATGATCTTAAAATAAGCAGATACAGGAGTAGTGTGTGTGTGTGTGTCAAATAGGCTCTTTAGCTTCCAAAACTGGTCATAACTTGATGTACTCTCTTGAACTTTTCATAGAGTGCCCATCTAGGCAGTGTAATTAAATTTAAATAAAAATTAAAAGTGTCTGGGATAGGCAAAAAGTTCTGTTTTCATCAGCACCCATACTTCATTAATTTAGGAAATTGAATAAATCTGGAATGAGGTATTAATTTTTATGTCTCCATTAGTCTGCTTTTTATTGGCAGATTTGTTGGGTGGTTTTTTTAGTCCCTTTTATGATGCATGTGATTAAAATCAAACAGCATTTAGTATTTGTGATGTGCAGGCCTTTCTGTATACAGCCATAGTAAACTTCAGTTGATTTCAGAAAAAAAGAGTGAAAGTGGGTCATTTTTATTTGATTTATGGTAATATTTGTAAAGGTCAGCAGAAGATAGATTCCTTAGTGAACTCTGAAAATAGGAATTAGGCTTTTATGTCATTTACTCCTTAAAAGTTTGTCTGTAGATTCTTCAGTCTAGTGGCTACGTTTCATTATGGTAGTTGGAAAAGAATTCCTTAAAAATTCCAGGTCAGATTTTCTCCTCAGATGAGTCCCTTGGGACACGGACATGACGTGAGCTGAGGTCTCTGGTTTCTGCAGCACTTGAGAGAGCAGAGTTGTTGGTCAAACGTGGTACTGACATGCACTCGGATGCATCCAGCTTGGTGCAAAAAAATTCAAGTTTGTTTTTAATCAATTAGAGTATGTATAGTAACTGCTAATGTTGATGATTTAGATTATGCTGGATTATGAAAAAGTTATGAATTTTACTTTTATAAGTATGTATTCAAACTGTATAAGTACACCCATTAAAAAAAAACCACAAAGCAAACAACAAAACTCTTAAACAATTTTTCTTTGTTTTCACTTGCAAGTTTTAAATGCCCTCATAATCAGGCATCTCTCATGTCAGGTACAGTCAGTGCTCTTAACTGTCTCACTCGCTAGCAATGATGCATCTGGAATCCATGACAGTAAAATCTGTAGAATTTTCTGTAGAAAATATATCTGAAGTTAATTACTGTAAATGTGAGTCTAATGATTATATACACTTAGTTACCCCAAAATATCATGTGTTTCCAGACAAACAAATATCACCAGTGATAATCTGCACTTGAATTGCTGTACTGTGGCCAAGCACAACTTCGGTAAACCTCTTCCATTATCAGTTCAGGAAAGGAATTAAAATGTAAGAGAAAACTGAGGAGTTGTCTCCATGTGCAGATTTAATTCAAATTAAGTAAAACTGCAACATTTCAGAAAAATCAGACCTTATTTTAATTTAGCATAATTTATTTCTCAAGGAAATTAAACCAAAGTCTATTTTAATTCTGAATGAAAGGGCTCAACAGAGACTGAATTAATTTTAACTATTCCACCTTACTGATTAATTAACATTAAACTTCCCTGAGTAGCCTGTGTGCACAGCTCCTCAGGATCCCTGAAAAGGCAACAGGGCTTTTTATTGAGGACAAGAAGATTTTTAATTTCTTCAATCAGCTAATAACTTTTAAAAATGCAACCAAAGAAAGAAAATTAGATGCAAATTAATGCCAAAGAGAAGGGAAAATATAAAGTAAGACATTAAGAAGAACCTACCTGAAGTAAAACAGTTGCATGTAACCAGGAGAGTGAGGGTGAGGAGAGAAGATGGAGGGAAAAGAAGAATGTGAGTGACACCAGTATATAAAAATGTGCATATATACACAGCTACATATATCTCTGTTGCTGTGTACAGGTTCATCCTTGGTATAAAGCCACTGGCAAATCTGCAGTAACCAAGAGAGTTTGGAGGCAGAGAAATAGGGGACAGCATGGTGTTGTGTCTTAAACCTCAGCAATCTGAAGCTGTAAGATTGAAGGCAAGATTATCAAACTCATGATTTCTCTAACATACAGTGTAGAAATATTTATCCTTCAAAAATGGACTGGTTTTTGAGCTCACAGCGTTACAGCGGTAACTAAAATCCAAGTCGGGGAAGGCTGAAGTGCTGGGGGTGGCTGACAGCCACTGCTCCCCTTGGGTTTGATGCATCTGCTGCCTCGCCTGCTGGTTTGGGTGTTCCATGGCGATGCAGCCTTCTCCCTCTTGCCGCACGCCAGTGGATCTGAGCGCTGCCCCGTGCCCACATTCACAGCACTCTGAAACTTTAATGCTGAGTGACAGATGTGAATGGAAACAGCAGGGCGTTCCTGCCCCTGTGAAGACTTAACCAGATGAAGTGCTTGAAGCTCCTCAAATAACTGCTGTAGTCTATTGTGATAAACTAATTGAATTGTATGTATTGCTTACAGGAAGTTCTGGACCGATCTATTGAATTACTTACCTGTTGTCTGTACAGTATCATACTGTGTCAGTAATTGAGATGTCATCCTGTTGAGGCAGTGTAGGAATAAGGCCAGCTATTTCATGACTAGTCTGCTGAAATGTTTTTATCGATGAAGTTACACCATATAGCAAAAGATGTTCATTTTCGTTAGGAAGGAAGGTGCCCTCCAAAAAGTGACAGTGTTCTCCTAAATATTCATCTTGACACTGTAAACAGGCAATTTGCGATGTGCCTCCCAACTATTCTTTTTTTAAGAGTATGAATAATAGTTTATCTCCCATCTTAACAGGTGGAGTTTACCAGTGAAGAAAGAAGGAAAGTACCATGTAATAACAGAAAATAGTTTCTAGAATTTTCAGTGCTTTTGTATTGACCGTTTACTTCAATATAAGAACGACATTTATTTAAATACATAATTTAAGCACGCGATTTTACCTGTATTGCTACTGATCAAAGTAAGCAAATTTAGGTTTGAGGAGATATAGATTGTTTTTCTATTACAGCTTACCTGTAAGATAAATAGGTAGTCTCTCATATGTATGACTATGCGAACAAAAAATACAAATCTGTTGCAGACTTTTTTCTTTACACTATTCTTTTCAAGAATTGCAATATTTTAGCTTATATTCTGTTTTATTAGTTTTTTACATTTAGCTAATCTGCATCAAATATCAGGTCTGGAGTCCCAAAGTAGTATGGCAAAGTATTGTGACACAACTACTTAAAAATATCACCAAAATATACACCTGGAGATGAGCCATTCCACACTTAAATAGATTGAGTAAGGCACTGGGACACTGTAACCACCTGTATACCTACGTGGAGGTGCTTGGGCAGCTTGAAAGCGTGACAGGGCAAAGGATAACAGGCAGAAATGATTGCACCAGTGATTCAAAATCATGAAGTACAGATCATGGAGAGCCCGTGGATCTGGGAGCTATGAGAGGGGATGTGCAAATGCTGGAGCTTTAGCAAGTTCGGCCACAGGGGAGCTGAATTTGAAGAAAGACGCCTTTAAACAGATGTAATTGCATCTAGAGGGCATGGGAAAGGCGATGACTGGTGGAATATATCATAATATATCCTGCTTCATGTTTCTGCCCACTTACGTGCTAAAGCAGTATGAAAGACCCTCACTGCACTTACAGATCCCTGCAGATTGAATATGTTATTAGAAGCACTGCTGGGAGTTAGTAGTTAGGAGGCTAAGTAGTGCTCAGTTTAGATTTTCTGAATTATCTCTATCCGTTTAAGCATCACTTATTTTGGCTCTTCCCAGTGGGATGGGTTTGAGCTGGCAAAACTGATACTGTATACTAAGGTTTCAAATGATATTTCTTGAAGCACACAGTGGTTTATTCAGGTAGTGCAGGCACCTGTTTACATACAGTTAAGTGCCTTGTCTTTTGCTATTTTCTGCTAACTCCTTTTTAGCCTAGATGATCCAGGATGTCTTGTAGTACTTAAATGTATGAACCCCGTTTTAAGTTCCATATGCTTGCTTTTCAATTCTTTAATACTTTTGTAATAATTCTAAATGTTTTGCTTGCCTTTTTTTTTTTTTTTTAAGAGCTGCTAAGCTAATGTTTTCTTAGAAGTACAAATTACAAGACTACGCTTCCATTTTTCAGTCTGTAGTGAGTTCAGCCCCCTATGGTGTGAGATGAAGTTGGTTTTCCTACCTGCCTCATGCGAAGTTGGCTGCGTTGTTTCATCTGCCTGCTGTCTTCCATCGCCTCATCCCCCAGTCACTCTGTTTGGTGTGGTACTTCTGCTATTCTCGCACTAACCCTTCACTGAGTATCATAAGCAGATGTTGCTAGCTTCGTTATTCATCCTCTTTTTCTGAACACTTATGAATGTGCTGAACATTCAGAGCTTCAGCATTGACCCCGTAGGAACTCCTCCTTTGTAACCTTCCTCTGCTGTGATGCCTGACCAGTCTGACCAGTTATTTCTCCTTTTCCTGCCTTTGTCCTTTTTTTTTTTTTTTACCCCAACTGTAAATAGTACCCAAGTCATCTTTATGTTTTGCTGTTACTTTGTCAAGAGTTGCAGGTAAGAGAGAACAGAGTGACACTAACATGTTAAAGACTGGCTGTCTCCATAAACTACTGAATCCAAATCAAGAGGTCATACATATCCTTAAGGGAACTGATGCCACAAGACCTGCCTTGAGAGGTCACTGTTCTGCTTACATGCAGTCCACTGTGCCACTCATTTGTTTAAATGCATTAAAGCTCTTGATGTTTTCAACCTTTTCTCTTTCCTTTCTACTGGAATAACAAGGTATTAAAACACATTATGAAGGCAGAACATATCTGTGTAAGCCACTGTGAATGTCTCCTAAACACACAATATGAAGAAAAATGAATTTCTTGGTCCAGTGCTTTGGGAGACACAATGACATCTTGCAAGGATTTGTCTACAGATGCTACTGGTAATCATAAAGATCTGTCACTCTAAAACAAAGCGCAGTTGACTAGCTAGAATGCAAAACTGTGATTTGAGATTTTTGTTCCACCACGAATTCCCTGACAAGGACAAGTTGTTTATTCAGCCCGTGGGCAAGTACATTGGGACTCTGGTGCCTATATTCTGCTGAAGTCCAAGAAAACATTGTCAAAACTGCTGCCTGTGCTTTGATCCTTTGCAGTCCTGGAGCAGAAGGCATAGATTAAAGACTTAACATCCCAATACTGGATTCTTGAGAAGCCCAATCAAGAACATATGTCAAAGACACGCAAATGCGTAAGTGCAGTAGCACTGGACTCAATACAAAGCAAAGTTACCAGGACAACTCTCTTTCAGAAAAGAAAGATAAGCTACTTTTAATATGTTTCTATAGCAATCACAGCCTTTCCTCATCCCAGCCAGAGGCTGGAATACTTCTTCTCAGAAGGTCACCTTCCACATAAACTCTTCTTTTTAGTACCCCATTTATTAACCTTTTCTTCTCTCGGGCAGTCTGTTGCACGGTATCCTGTCTCCTGGTGACACAGAAACCCACGTTGAGGCTACTAAAAATTCATCGTGTAATTTGTTGAAGATTTTTTTTTTTCTCATCACTGCCTCCCCAGGCTGAGAGCAGTAGCTGTTGGAAATTGAGTGCTTAAATTACATGGCAAACTACGATACATTTCCAGGCATAGAACTGTACCAACTGCTAAAGTAAACTAGTCATTTTCGTTTCAGTCTGTTGTAAAAATGCAATCAAACATCCTGAATCCCAGATGGATATTTATAAAATTTAATCTGTTTTACTCTGTACGATGAGGGGAAAAAAAAAAGGAATTACATGTCCTAAAAGTGAGTTTTCTTTTAAGACTTACATTTAGGTCATTGTTTTTAAAGAAAATTTTTACTAGGGTGTGTATTTTTTGTTAAATCTTATTTTGAACAATTCTATTATGCTATGTCATAATTTCAAAAATAAATTGCAAGAAAAATGAGAAAGTGTGAATAATTCTGCCCCTCCCTCAAGATTTTAACTAGTCAACTGTAGAACTGATGGTAAATTGCAGGGTGTGTGTGTGTTTCATTTGTTTCTTTGTTTTTACGTTACTGCTGACAAAAGGGCATCAACCTCGCACTCATGCCTGTGAATGCTCCTTTGATTTTCATGCGGTCACAGGTGTCCTTCAGGTGTCAGTAGGTGTTACGCTGCAGACTGGGATTCCAGAAGCCAAAGGTGCTTTGACACTACAGGTACAGGGGAAAAGATGACGTGTGTGGGCCCTAACTCAAGATCTGCATTTTGGCATTTTGCTCTCTATAGATATGCAGTACTCAACTGCAGTGGGGGGAAAAAAAATATCCAGGGGGCTATTTTTCCTACAAAGGCCATATATTCCCTTTTTTGTGTATTTCTCAGCACTCTTAGGAACATATGATTATGGTGTTGGTTTCTGTTGTATTTTTTTTCCTATGTCAAGCTGTAGAGTGACGACAAGATGACAGGTTACTCTTACTCTCAAACGTCTAATTAGCAAGCACCAAGTAAAAGAGAAATGTTTCTGAAAAACAAAGAGTAGGCCCCAAATGGATGTCAATTACTGACACACAGGCATGTAAGCTGTCAAAACTGGTGATCATTTTTCTGTGTCGTATCTCCCACGGTGTACAACAGGGGTTTGCTCCTAGAAACTCAGCTTCTGTATGTTATAGAAAAAAGTGGTTCCGTGATAGAAAATGGTATAACTTCATTTTCATTTTTCCCCCCTCAACTTTCTGAATTAAAAGTTTATATCCTTTTTTTCTAATTTATTTCTGCCTTCATTAGGTAAATCTGTCTTGGGGAAAAAAATACGGGAAGTTTAATAAAGTGCAGAGTAGAAAAAAAGGCAAAGAATGTATTTTAAGGCATGGTTAGAATATTGCACTGGAAATGTCTCCAACTTGTTATAGGCCGTGGAATTGGTTGTGTATCTACTGATGGGAAACCTCAGGCCTGGAGTTTCTTTAATCATCTCACCAATTTCTCAAACTCTTTATTAAGATTTTATTCCAAGATATATTGGATTTTCTTGTGTAATGGTGTTCTAAGTCAATGGGAGGAGAAAAATTAAATGCAAAGTACTCTCTCTTCAGATTTTCCTGCACCCAAATTCCAAAGATTTCATAGCTGGTGCTCTATTTTCTTGAGATATCTAATAAATACATAATAAATATGTCAAGTGTATGTTTAATTTCTGCAGGTCCTGTGTTTTTACCTATATCTTCAAAAGCTTATTTCCCTGTGCTAGACCTCCACTCCCTGGTTACTACTCAGTTAAGAAGTAGAACTGAACTAAGAATCTAAAAAAAAAAATATCACAAGAAAATGTTCAGAGTACATCAAAAAGCCTGTTTTCCGAATGGACTTTAAGGACTCTGCTGAGGTATTGAGTATTGTAGACAGATATTAATCTGCTTTCACCTCAAAAATATATTTTCTTGAAGAGACTGTTCAGTTTCTGCATTGTTTGTTTGTTTGGGTTTTTTTGGTGGTTAAACAGAAATGAAGGATTCAGTCCTTCACCGTTCTTCCCTTTGCTTCTGGGTGGTTTAACTTCAGCATCTCTCTGTTACCTGAAAAGCTCTTCACATTTCTTACCCTTTTGTGCTCTTGCCCCTGCAATGCAAGCAGTTACCATCTGACTGAGGAAAGGTTTGCTTTGCTCTGTAACACAGCAATGGCTGTTTTTGTCTCTTTTGCGTTTGTTATTAGTCATATGTTAAGTTCACATATTCCTTAACTAGCACCTGCAAACCAGGAGTTTAATCTCCTGACTCTTCACCACTTTCAACTTTCCTCTTGCTCCTATGGGCTTGTACAGCTCTGACCACTTAGAATAAACATCTTGCTGGCTTCCAGGTTGCTGTCCCAAGCAGTGCTGTTCAGTAGTCTGGCTGGAATGACAATCGTGCAGTGACCCTCTTGTTAGAATCTTTCAGAATGATCCTTCTAAATGAAGTAATTCGGACATAAGCGATGAAAGATGGTGTGTATGAAGCATTAGCTAGGTCAAATTATGGTGTTTTATTGTAAAGGGTTAATAAAAGTAGCAATGTTAGCTTTTTTTTTTTCTATTACTGTTGAGTTTTGTTTTACAGGCTTCTTGACATAATGGTAAGCACACATTTCTGCTTCATGACCTGTTTTCTGTATTTTCCTATTTAGTACAAGGAGTGTTTTCATTCTGACAGCTTGATTGTGAGCGAAGGGATGCTTTTTCCTTGACAAAAGCTTATTTGGGGTCTTCTACTGGCCTTTGCTTTGTCTTAAATCACAGTCTGAGCTGTCGTCAGAATTTAACTCAAATTTATGAAACTAATTCTGTGGACTTAGCACAGATAGACAAGTTGTTTACTTATGTTCTTCTTTAGTTCTTATACTATATGTTTTTCTTTGATAAAATCTTATAGCTCATGCCGAACTAACTTGAAACTATAGGAGCCGCCCATTTTGGGATCAGCTGCTGTCCCTATGCTGCTTTGTCCCCACCATGTCTTTGTAGGGAAAAAAAAACATAATTCGGCACACTCTGCAGCTCTTTTCCCTGTCTCTACAGAAGCTGCATTTCATTCTTTCATTTATGAGAATTATTCTTGGTTGCCTCATAAATTTCATTCTTGATACTAAATGCTATTTGGAAATCACTCCAAGCCAAGCGGCCTTACAGTAGCTGCCTCCATTGAGTAATCCTGGCGGGGTAACTGGAAGCTCTGTAGAAGATGCTTCTCAGGTGATTGTCAACTCTCTCGAAGATTGGTTGTCGTGCTTTTTTCTATCCCTTAATTTACAAGCCATCCTCATTTACCTTTCTGAAAAGCCTGGTGTAAACAACTGGTCTTTTTGTGAATACTTTGAAAGTCAACAGGCTTGGGCTTTTTGCCAGTTTTTAATTGAGGCCAATTACTCCTCTGAGTTTTGAGTAAAGGAACTTGCTTCTCTGTTGATAAAAAGCAAGATAGAATGCATTAGGGCTTCTAGCAGCTTTCAAAGCAGAAAGGTCGATAAAAGTGCTTTGGCAGTGGCGGTCCTGTCGTGCAAAGAGTGGAGGAGAGTCTACTTGGAAGATGTGAAGGCAGAAGAGAATAAAAATGTATACTGGATGGAAAACAGCTTTGAAGGTTCTAAGTAAATTTAAGTAAAACAGAATACAGAGTCTCATTCCTACTGCCACCTGAAACAGGAGTTTCTTTTTGCATCGTATTTCTGTTTGAACCTTTCAGAGAATAAATGCTGCCTACCCTTTGCTCTAGAAAACAGAGTGCACTTCTAGCTTCATGGGGTGGGTGTTTCTACAGAATCCTAGGAAGAAAGTAACCCTATTACATTTAACAGCATCTCAGGGAAGGTGTCAAGTTGTCTTCTGAATGTGATAAAATATAAGAGTTATTCCCGCCTGTGTCAAGAAATTGTTATCTGTAGCTCAGTTCAGCAGCAAGAAAACTGGTTCTGCTGTCTTGAGGACTCAGTGTCCTTGCTGTTGTGAGATCCCCAGTATTAATACAGTAATTTGATCAGGAAAAAATAATTTATTGCAAAACTAGCTAACCCTATGCAAAATCACATTATATCAAGACAATGATTGTCCTATAAAATTGAATATGGGACTTAGCAATAGTAGTCTGACAATAACGTAAGAATGCGATTTAGGGGGAATAAAATAAAACTGGCAACAAAAGATTTCCAAGCAACTTTCTGTAATAACGCAGAATAGTCTAAATTTACAGAAAAGGTGCTGAAGTTTCTGTGACCTGCTCATGGTTATTGCTGTCTAATGGTATTATTACTTAACTAACATTTTATTACTAAGATAGTGATTTTTGCATGGAGTTTTCTTTAACAGATCTGAAATCCAAATGAACAAACAATCCAAATGAGAAGTCTGCAATAAACTACAAAATTTGCTAGTTGCCTGATGTTTAAGAAGTGCTTCCTGGGTGAGGGAAATCCCTGGGGAAAATCCAGAATAATTCTCGATGTTTTTCACAGCGTTTCACAATCTCTGCTAAATCAGAACTTTTAAGTAGTTCTAATGCAACTTACTTTAACCCAAATTTACATTTTTTAGAAAACGGGCACCCTAATTTGTCAAGGTGTCTTCCACACTCCGTGAAGTCCACCGAGGATGTTACGGTTAATGAGGGCACCATTTGAAGCATTTAATTGAGTAGCTGTTATGGTCATTTCTATATGGTGAACTGTACATCTGTTCCCAAAATGCTAGCAATGTGTCATTATAAGAATGACCTGAATTACTATATCCTTGCACTTTGAGGTTACTGTTGCTTTTTCAAAGTTTTAGTCCACTTACATGCTTTCTCCCCTCTAAATCTTTACTTCCCCTATGCTATTTGGACCTATGCCATTTGCCTGCTTAGCCTTCTGAACTAATATACACATTAATCAACCATGCTGCAAGGGAACTTAATTGCATCTAGCAGTGACAACATTGGTTCTGGGTGTACAGTATAGTTTAAGAGTAACTCAAACTTTGACCATCACTACTGTAAAGCGTGTGCTTGATAGTACCACATAGCGTATTTTTGAACAGATTGACGCAGGATCCATTTGTTCTGTCAGCCATCAAACCAGAGTCGTTTAGAAACAGGCATGGAATAAAGATTGGAGACAGCAGGTGTTACTCAGTTCAAGTGTAAGTTCATGTTTAGCTAGTAAAGAAAAAATACAATTTTCCCGTATTATTTTATTTCTTAGAACTGTGACTATCATTCTCCCTATTTCCTCAGACATGTTGAACTACTAAGTAAGGGATATTATGGTGCCTTTAAGAAGGGGCTCAAAATAGTTGTGATGATTTACCTGTTTATTCCCATGGTTTTTTTCCCCATGAAATCTTTCCAGCGATGTTTCTTTATTTCTTACTTGAGATCTACAGAAAGAGAAAGCAAGGGCTGCAGGAAAATGTCTGGAAGTATTTAGCTAGTAGCCACAAAATACAAGTTCTTATATATTTTCAGAAAAGAGAAAAAATCTTTATTGAGAAGTACTTTTGAGTATTCTAGACAATGATTTTCAGTTTGGACATATGTTACAAAATGCATCACAAATTATTTCAACCACAACCTGCAAATACAAAACTAATACAAGTAAGTTATAATATGTTGTAAGGTAAAACTTGTAGGTCTGACAAGAATAACGAATGGGACATCATAAAAAAGTTTAAAGGAAAAATATGAAGAGGGTCCTGAAGCTCAAGTCTTGTAAGCAAATAAATTACTGTTAAAGTGAAAGAATAGGAATTATATGCCAAGGAGAACAGATGGCTCTTCATGTTGACCTGAAAAATGTCAGGGAACTGTAAAAGAAGAATTTATTGCTTGTTTTGGAGACACAGAAAATAACAACAGATTTTCAGAAGCATGGGAAACAACATGGCTAATAAAGTCTGATAGCAAAAAGCATAAGAAAGTGGATGATCTGGTGTACTTCCTGGGGAGAATATCTAAATATAATGGGATTGTTGTACTACTTTTATTGTTTTTTTTTTAAGCAGAAAGAAAATTCCAAAGTAGAAATTGTTCTAGTTATGAATGAAATCCTATGAATTTTCATGAGACTGTACTGAAGGAACATCCAGGAGAACAATGATTTATTAAGATAAAGGAAAACAGAAAATTTTGTATCTGCCCTGAAGTTATAAAAGTGGATCTTCTCTGAAGAGAAGTGCCATGCAAGAATGAAGTCAGAAAGTCCATGGGAAGGCTTGCTGTGTTGAAGCAAGAACTATGCACTAATAAAATTGTGAAGCAAACTGCAACCCTGTGGTTGAATGGTTACTTTGCAGGCTGGAATAGAATAGTAAGTGAGGCTTTGGACTGAAGGATGGCCAAACTTGTGCATTGCATTATTCCTTTTTTTTTTTTTTTTTTTTTTAAGACTGCAGTGGTCAGCTGCAGCAGATGATTAACAGTGAGCCCCATCACTTTGTGAACTGATCTTTGAGAATGTAAAAACCACATAGGAACAGATTCTCAAGCATTTTGTTTTGTTACTGCTAATTCCACTGCTGTGTTTTTAGGTTTCTGTCCAGGTTCTGACTGCTCAATGGGTGCTGTATATACTACTAATTAACAAGTAAAATAATTCATCTTCATTGCTCCTGAGCGAAATATTAACTTGCATTTTCACCGGCAAAAATTTTCTCTCTGTATCCTTCCCATATTAAATATTGTGTATTAAGATTAGATATACCATTTAAACTGTCGTAATAAATTAAGCATCCTAATACATCCTGGTTGAGGTAGCTAAATAGTTAATGCCATGACTCTGTGAAGAGGAGAACTTCAGTAAATACTAGAAGAAATTACAAGCAATAGCCACGTTTCCTGGGGCAGATCTCAGATCTTTAAGGGGCAAGAGATTATTTTACTCCTATGCCCCAATTGCAGGTTGGTTTAAAAGTAAAGTTTAGTTTTAATGTCAAGAATTGCTCAACATCTACTTCTTTTCTAGCATTCATAATCTTTGAATAGTCTAGGGCATTCTCCATATACTGCTGTTTCTTTTTGCCCCTTCATCAGCGGGTACAGCTGTGATGGACGTGAACCTGTGCAGTAACTTTCTGGAGGGGATCTTGGGGCAGGGGTGCTTGGATTTGGTTGCCAGCCAGGACTCTGGATGAGTTGGGCTGGAGGCTGTACATAAGAGCAGGTTCAGAGAGACCCAGCCTCCACAGAGATACCTCCCCTGCCGTTAGCTGATTTCCTCAGTTCTGAGTTCAGTTGGATTAAAAACCTGTGCTCCTCAGGTACTGGGGAAAGAAGCTTCTTGAAAGAAGACTGTTAATTCACTTGCTGAGTTTTTCTTCCCCTAATCACTCACTACCCACGGTTGCTTTGATGAGGGACACGGAGAAGATGGTTCGCCCCTTCTAACTGCAGTTATATAAATATAGATTTAATTTTCAGCCGCCTCTCATTTTTCTCTTAATTAATCTTTAATGGAAAATTAAGTTTACTTCTTGCATGCCTACATTTCTCTCTGTGGAGCCTTTATTTTAAAATATATACGAGTGAATGAATGGCTCAGTAATACAGGCTAATACTGTTTTTGCTCATTTAAATTTTCCTCTATAATCTCAGATTACTATGCAAAATAGGGCAGGGGGACCATATATCATGAAGATAAACCTGTCAGAGCAACTCAAAGATACCCTTTTTGGGGAAAAAAACCCACCTGCTGTTAAAGTAATAGATATGCAAAGCCCTGTAAAGTGGTTTTACAGAAATTGCTGTAATACAGTCAGGCCTAGTTTATCTGTATTTGGACTATTTCTATATGGCTGTAGCTTGTATATAGAGTATTTTTGCAATGAAGCTTGAAAATTTTTTTCCTTCACCTTTTAAGGTTCTGGTTTTATTCTTTCAGCTGGTGAAATGGAGTAATGTCAGAGGGTAGCTGCTCAGCTTCCCGTTTCCTTGGACCCGGTGTTGCCTTCTGCTAGTACGTGGCACAGCACAGCCAAGTAACTGTCTTCACGTGTTTATCCTTAAAGAAGTTAAATTAAATAGTAGTGTGTAAATATCAGGCAGTATGTCTGTTTATATGGCCCAGCAATTTGGTTTGGAGTGAATTATTTCAAGTCTCGCCCTGTTGAACTCAACTGTTTCAAACTGACATGCATTAGGTACCGCAGTGCAACAGGGGCTGGATGTTCTGGCCTTGTAAGTTTTTCTCTTCCTTGCATGTATGGCTGCCGTTAGGCATAAGAATACTAGAAACAGCTTTGCATTTTTACATGCAATTGTTCTGCAGGCAACTTTACTTTTCTCTGCTTGAGTAGGGAGAGCGATCAGCTTGCAGCGTGTTCAGCGTTCGTGGCCGGCTTGTGCTTCCGCAGCTGGAGTTGTGTGGCTCGTGGCTGTGCCAGTCGGTTTGTCATGGCAAGCCTTTTGCTCTCGTAGCGTGTAAAACCAAAATACACATACACATCGGTATGCACGCACACACTAACACAAATCTCAGAAAAATATATATTAGCATTTTGTGTCTATAAAAGACAAACTACCATTTTTTTGCTGATAGAAAAGGCCGAAACCATTTCAGATTTTTCTTCATCTCTGAAAAGTATTGAGAAAAATGCTGTCCTGTGCGTTCATGTTTTCTGTTTTGCTTGAATCAATTATAGCTTGAACTGCTGACTGCCAACAGTATAATTTTTATAAATGCATTCCCTTCCACCTTTGGTCTGCTGAGATTGGAAGAAGAGTTCCAGAAGAGCATACCTCACAAAAAAACCCAGCTTCCATTAACCTAAGAAACTTATGGCTAGGGTTTGTTTGTTTGGGATTTTTTACTTTTTCTTTTCTTTATTTTTTTTTTTTAAAGCACTGCAGCACTTTGTCCTTTCTAGACATTCCCTAACAAAATACGAGGAACTATTTTTCTCATTTTCTCCTTTAGGAACTTGGTTTTAATTGATAAGGAAAAATGAAACCTGAGGGTTAACTGAGGCTATATTTTGGCTTTCCTGATGTTTTAGTTGGTTAGCAGATAAAGACCTACAGAATTCATCTCCTCCTTGGAGCTTTGAGGTAGGATTATTGTCTGTGTTCATTGGAGCAGAAAACACAACTTAAAAATTTACGAGTCTCTTTTTTTTTGTTTTTTTTTTTTTCTTCTTCATCAGTGACTTTTAACATGACTCTTTCCGAGTCCTGTTTTGGCAACCACTTTGTCCACGGTGAATCATAAACTGTAAGATCAGGTCTATTAATTACTTAGAAGTCAGTTTTGAAAAAGCGTGTTATTCTTGTCAAAATTAATATAAAAAAATGATGTCTTATTTATCCTTTAGTAGTCTTATTTCTGAATCTCAGTCATGCTGCAAGTGGGAGTGTATGTGTGTGTCTATAGCCATAGAGACAGATACAATACTTTATACATTGCACATGTTACATCTGTAAAATTTGCTGGTAAGATAATCAAGCACAGATGCTGTAATAGAAAATATCCTGTGAAATGACTTCTTGAATTCTTTTCTCACATTTAGCAGCTGGTTTGGCAGCAATACTGATTTCTCCTTGCTAGAACTCCCAGAAAGCTCTGTTAAGAGGCAGAAACAATGTGCCATACCCAAGTAGGATAAGAATCACTTCTCAGGACTTAAAATGACAGCATGTGCTAGATGAGTGCTTGCAAAAGCAGCAAACTGCAGAACCCTCTTGAGCCAGTTTTGATTGGGAAATGAAGATTAGTTTTGCATGGACGGACTTATCTTTCAAACTAGAAGGATTTTTTTTTTTATTTTATAGAAGTTGCAAGTGTTACTGAGGATTATCCAAGTTTATCAAGTCTAAGATAATAGTATTAATAACTACATTTTAAAATCCGCTGATAATTTCAGTCACTTCTCAGAGCATTTAACATTTCATAGACTTTGTGGTGCACGCTTCTGAGTAATGTTAAAGGCTACATTTACATGAATGAGGCAATTGCACTGTTTTCACTGTGGTCAAGTTTTCACCTCTGATGAGAAAGTTGATTTCCACAAATGGGTCACTTTGCATCTGTCTTCTCATCATGGGCATAGTATTTTCCTCAATATTTCTGAACTCTGTCATCCTTAATTGCTCCACTGATCTTCTGTGACTTACATAAGGGGCAAAATGTACACCTACTGTCTAGGAGGCTGGAGATATCTAAGAGGAGTTTTTATGATATATGCAGATGTCCTGTTAACACTGGAAAATATTCAGCAAAGTAGGCTCCTTGGTTGTTTCGGGCTCTTTAATTCCAAATATAAATTTGAGTAGTCTTTGTACAGAAAGTTTTGATGTTATCTCAGATACAAACTAGTATTCAAGACCTACCGACGTCTGCTGAGCTGGTCAAAAGAACAGTTTGGCCTTCTGGGAAGGAATTGAACCCAATGCCTTTCTGCAATGAGGAGGATCAAGTGACCTCCCTCTGCCTCTCTGGGGTGGAAAGTGTGCTGTCGTGGCTCTGTCCTGGTGTTACAGGCACAGAGGATACTCTCCTCTCCCCTTGACTTTCAGCTTTGCTCTTAGTTTTTCTTTTTTTCCATACTTGGCTGAAACACCATTTATTTACCATCTTGACTTGACGACATTTTTCTTCCTTGTCCATCTAGTGATCAGCATGGTCTAAGACAGAAAATGTCCTTTTTACTGCAGTTAGTCATTTCAGCGTGGCACCTACTGGCATTTGCTGTGCCCTGGCAAGATCTGGTAGGACTCAGGACAACCCCTTAGATGGTACTGAGAAAGGAGACTCAGGTTTCCCTGGTTTCTCCTGATCTTGTCATCTCCTAAGGATCTTTAGAATGCTTTTCCATCTTCACATATAGCTAATCCACACACATTTCCCAGTGTCAGAATTACACATTATGGGTGATTTAACCAAGCTTATTTTCCAGCAATGGAAAAAGAGGTTGAGTGGGTTAAAAGTTTTCAAAGGGTCAAGAAGCTAGGGGTGGAAAAAGGGTGAAAGTGACAGCAGCAAAGCAGCACCAGATGCTGAAACTAAGGACGAAAATATACAAGAAAAAAAAATTATGTAGAAAAAAATAAAAGTGGAGAAAGCAAAGGGGGGTCCAAGTCTGATTTTTCAGATGAATAAAAAAATAGCAAACTTGCACTTTTTTTGCTGTTGTATGACAGTGCCCAGAAATCCATACTTTTAGAGACTTGGCCCCTCATACTGAAGAATGTTCTTTTCAATTTGAACTACTGTGCCTGTTTTAATAAGTAGTGCAGGTGAACCAGTTAGTTGTTATTTGGTCATTCACCTGGGCTCACGGGCTGAAATCTTCACTGGCTTTGACTTTTACGTAAAGGCTTATCGTAGCAAAAGTTCCTACAGAGTTTCAGCAGCCTCTTCTGTCTAGTACTGCAGGGTGTGCTTTCCGCGCCCCCATTAATAACTTTCTGCACATGCTGGAGTTAAAAGTTAAAAGAATTTTTGAAGTAAAAAGCAATGTTGAAATCAGAAAAACTTGGAATAACTTTTATCTTCAAACCTCTGTTGCAAATATGGTCCTCTACTTTTAAGAGGATAATAATACGTCTCCTTGGGTTTTCAAGCTAATCATCAGGCCTATGTGGGTTACATAAGCTTTCTTGAGAGACCTAATAATCTGTGGGAGACAACTGCCTGTTGAGATTAATCCATTATTTTTTTTTTAAAGCATAAAAATATGAGGCTTTTCTTCTTAAGCCTTACAGTTAGATGTAGGATACGTTGAAAAAGCTCTTGTGGGTTTTGTTTGGTCTTTTTTTTTTCTTTTCTCCTGCAAAGTTGGAAAAAGACACTTGCAATTATGGTAATGTGTGCTGGATGGACTTTTTTTCAGGGGGTGAGAGTTGAAATACTAGATTACATACACTTATACCTGCTTGATTAGAGATAAAAATAGTTTCTCCTACTGATAAACTGTTTCATCACACAGCAGTGTCTGCTGGTGCGTGTTTTCAAGCTATTAGAGATTCAGAAGTCCATGAATCTCACTTGAGGATCAGTTTCCTCATTGACATGCAGCTTGTGAATGTCGGTAGATAGAAAATAGTCTTCCTAGATCCATCACAAACAAATGCCTCTTGTTCATTTTTCCATTCATGGGAAAATCTTGATCACATTCGTAATTATGGTAGCAAAGTCATCTGCAACAAGATTTAGAAATAATTCATCTGTCAGTTTGTTTTCCTATTACATTTTTGTATACTTTCACTTTTAATGCATCTGGTTCAGTCCTTTCACTATGGTAAACTAAGCTTTTCTTATTGATATAGGAGATGTCAGTGTATATATTGCCCTACTTTCAAAGAAATTATTCTTTCTGCCAGTAGGAATCGTGCAGGAGGCATCTCATATGCGGTGGAAAAAAAGATCTTTTTTCAGTGTTTGAGATGCCTAAGAAAGGACAGTGAATGCCCTTGAAGGATATGCTTTCAAAATACTGTGTTAACTGCTTAGAAGTTTGGTGTGTTGCAGTCTTAGGAGCGCTCCCACAGTAAATCTACAGATTGTCAAAGTAGTTTTGGTTTAGATGTTAGTATATTTGGTCAGATGGCATTTTTTAATAAATTGCTTAATCACTTGATGGTTTGCAAGTACCAAAGCACAAAGTATGAATCTGGATTTAGGATATTTCACACTAGTATCTTCAGGAACAGTAATGGGACCAGTACATTTTGTTGGATAATTTTGATCAGATTTTATTCTTTCATTTTCTTGGGATTGGTACTAGTAGAGGAATTTACATGGCTAGTGAGTGTTTCAGTTCTTGAAATTCTTTCTTTGTGGAAAACATTGGGTTATTTTTCCTTGTGGGGTTTAGCTCTTGGACAGCACAATTACAATCATATATCTTTGCTATGAAGGGAGAATTTAGGGTTTTATCTCTAACTTTCCAAGCATATTTGAATTTATTGTAATTCTACACTGTTGGTCCACGTGAGACTGTGTGTAAAATCCTGTTTTGACTGTATGAGGGATTTCATGGATACCGTCATATATTCCATTCCCTGCACTTAATCTGATGGCTGTATTTTAGTATCTGCTTATCACTGTTTGTCTGATGTAACAAATAACTATCTCAATGAAAGCAGAACAGCTTAAATGAACTGATTGCAGAAGATACTGAAACTAGTGAGCAATGACTTCAGCATGGCTCTTAACCTAGAGGACAGTTTTGAGGACATATTTAAATTTTGCCACTTTGAAATGAGATCAGTAATTAGTTTACAAGGCCAATGATGCTAAATAGAAACTACAGTATAACCTTGCCACTTGAAATTGTTTATGAAGCTTTCTAGATGTGGAAGTGAATCTAGCAGTGTTCTGGAATTAATTCATTGCTGTTATAGCAAGTGAAGGGTGCAGGTTTGGGTGCCGTCATCAGTGGAATTGGCTGAATTTCCTGAAGGAGAAGGCAGGGTTGAAACGCAGAGAGACTCTAAATGGCATATTAAGAGCATGCGGTCACCAGTCACCTACGCGGTAAAGATAGTAGGAGGGCTCCAGTATTTCCCCTGGAAGTAAGGGAAAGCATTTTAGTTGCTCGAACTCCCCATTCACAGTGATGCCATGCTAATATTATATACTACTTCCCCAGCTTCTTAACTTTGCTTCCCTCAGGGTGCATTTCGCAGAACCCAGGCAGTTTTATTTGTAGTACTTGTGGTATCTCAGAATCCTGGCATCACGCTAACCGTGGATGGGGAGTTAGGACCCTCTGTACTTCTTAGGTATTGAATTCTAGCTGCCACTAGAGTAATTTTATTTTGGGTTTTTTCCCCCTAAGACTCCTTTCTGTGCAACCTCCTTGCAACATACTTTATGCCCCCTCAACTTTTGTTTCTAAATCCAGATTAATATCTTAATGGTTTGGACGTATCATGAAGAGAAATGCGAGGGTCGTAATTTTCTTTAAGACAAAGGAAAAAGGAGCTAAACATATTGAAGTTACTCAACTTTTGGAAACTGATCATGTGTTGTAAGAAATCATGAATTAAAAAAATGTGATACAGTCTTGCAATCAGAGCTCGTTCTGGCTTCTTTTTGGCAATGTTATACGTTCCAGGACGTATTTTCTCATGCTACAGCAGTCTTTATCGGCTTTTCTAAGCCAGCTACTATCATAACAGCAAACCACCCCAAATGTAGATGCGAGTGAGTGGCTTCCCCAGAGGCACATTCGTTCTAACAAAACAGACAGCAGAAAACCAGAGGGTAATGTCCTTCAGGGATATCAAACATCTTGCATTTGGAGCAGGACAATCCTCTGAGGAGCAAAAGCCTGCGTCATGAATATAACCCTGCTTTGGTTCGTATTTACCCACCAGCCAACTCTTTAGTTTTCAAATGTTTAAGTTTTCATTATATTTATTTTCCAACATACCGAAAGTTCTGTGATTCATACTGACATTTTCAACTTACAAAATCAATTCAGACTAACTGGATTAGATAATAGTGGTTACTGAAGAGAAGGAATAAAATTTAATTAAGATTTGAAATTTAAATCAATGGTAAAGACAAGAACCCACTGACAAAACCAGCCATGGGTTTGGATCTGACCTTGCACGTACCTTTCTACAGACAGAAAAGTGTGTGTGTGTGTGTGTGTGAGAATGTTGGGCAGTAGTTGTCTAGACACAATTAATCCTCACTCTTTTTTTTTTTTTTTTTTCTTCTTCTCTAGGAGCTCCACCACTTTTATTGAAGTGTATGTATAGAAAGGAAATAATAAAACCTCTGTAATTAATTTTCACTTATCTAATGCTGTATACACTGTGCCTCTTTCCTCACTCCATTTTCTTGCAGATCTTTCAGATTTGCACAGCAATGTGTACAACGTAACACTAGTGCCAGTTTTGCTTTGTAAACATAATTTTAAAACTTTGCTTTGTAAAAATCATTTAGAAGTACTAATAAATCTTCTTCCCCCAAGAAAATGTTTTGGCTTATTTCTTAAACAGACTCCATTTCTCAAATATCCTTTAGAAAGTTTTAAAGGGTGCATGCAAAGGAGCAGATGGAAATCACTAAACTGAAGCAAATTTAACGTTAAAACCAGGCTCCAAGTAGCCTTTGAAATGACTTACGCTCTTCTACTGTGTGTTCCCTTCGCTGCGCAGTGACCTTGAGCACTTTCCTAATTTTAGAAAGAACGTAAGCGTGGTTTTAAGATAACACTGTTTTATTTGCACTTTGAAACGTACTAAACTGAACCAAGATTTGCAAGACACAGGCTAATGTTGGATCTCATCTACAATGCAAAAAAGAAACAGGTGTTAGCAACTGCAGTATGACCACGCTCTTAGGCCATGTGTTTGACCAGCCAGTATTTATACTTTCGACATGCCCTTAGTTTTTGCACGCAAGAGAACATTGGTACTCTGTTATTACCCAAACAGCATTGCAGGCTCTAAAAGTGAAAGAGGCAGAATGGTTTCATTTCTGTGAATGCAATAAAATGGATTAAGATTTCCTATTTACGCCAAGACTTTAGAGATGCTCTAAAATGGTTGGCACTGGAAGATGTTTTAAGTGACTTTATCAGCTGGTACTGAAGATTGGTACCAGAAAGAAACATGAAATTTCCTGGGGAAAAATCAGTATGTGCAAGGCAGGTACAAATCCACACCGATCAGTGATCTGCTACAGCTTTGAGGCCATGGGTTTGAAAACTGGGATGAATAATGGCAGCATTTCACAGAATGACAGAATGGTCAGGGTTGGAAGGGACCTCCAGAGATCATCCAGTCCAACTCCCTGCTAAAGCAGGTTCTCCTAGAGCAGGTGGCACAGGATCACATCCAGGCAGGTTTTGAATGTCTCCAGAGAAGGAGACTCTACAGCCTCTCCGGGCAGCCTGTTCCAGTGCTCTGTCACCCTCAAAGTAAAGAAGTTTTTCCTCAGAGTCAGACAGAACGTCCTGTGTTGCAGTGTGTGCCTGTTGCCCCTTGTCCTGTCACTGGGCACCACTAAAACCTCTTGGCACTTGCCCTTAAGATATTTGTAGACGTTGATAAGATCCCCTCCCAGCCTTCTCTTCCCCAGGCTGAACAGGCCCAGGTCTCTCAGCCTTTCCTCACAAGGGAGATGCTCCAGACCCCTCATCATCTTTGTAGCCCTGTGCTGGGCCCTCTCCAGCAGTTCCCTGTCTCTCTTGAACTGGGGAGCCCAGAACTGGACACAGCACTCCAGATGTGG
>JAVJGI010000001.1:33517526-33543447 GCA_035590275.1 Ibycter americanus
GGCCTCACCAGGGCAGAGCAGAGGGGGAGGATCACCTCCCTCAACCTGCTGGCCATGCTTCTCCTAATGCACCCCAGGGTACCGCTGGCTGCCCTGGCCACAAGGGCACCCTGCTGGCTCATGGTCAATTATATATACATGAAGAAGCTGGATTAATCATGTCACAACTTTTTAATTCTTGGTTGCCTGATAGGCACAGTGTCACAGAGGGAGGGATGGTGTTGGTTTTTCTGCTCTTCACTAGCAATTGGACTGATACCACCAAACAACATTAAGATGGTCCATAAGCTATCAAAAATCACAGTAATTTTATGTTAGTGTTAAATCAAGCTGTTTGGACTAGTAATGATGACTGGAAATTGATGGTTATTTAAGTCATATGGAAACAAAAGGATTGTTCAAGAAAAATGTATGAATTCAATCAAGGGGAGTCATGTCTAACAGCTTCTGTAATACTTTGAAAGTATCACTGATAGGACAAAGAGAAACTCAGTGGATGGCAGTTGCTTTGATTTTCAAAAGACTCTAAGAATCATTTACGTTTGGATTACTAGCTAAAATAAAGAACTTGGAATACCAAAAACAATGTGAAGAATAATATTGAAAAAGCATCTTTTCATCCAGAAGTGTTATGCAACTTGCCAGGCTTCTGACTGAGTTACTATGAAGATTATTTGTGTGACCTGTTGCTTACACTAAATTACTCCTTTTGAATCTGGCATTAGTGGGATACCAATAAAAATGTCACATTGGTGCTTTTATTGAATCTGTACTCAGTGACTTGCAGCTGTTAAGAGCCATCCCCCGCTGGGCCTATTGCTTTTAGTAGTGAGTCTCTTGCATCTGTTTGACATAATAAGTCATCCATCTTTCACATGCCCTTGCTCACATTGTCCTAGCTAAAGGTTGTTTGCTCCCCTAGAGTTATAAATACTAATATAGACAGAGTGTTCACTGTTGTTCCACCATTGTATGCAGTAAGGAGTGGTGTGCACAACCTCAGGCACTCTGCTGCCAGTGGATTTTAACCACTGGTGGCAACAGTCACTAATGTTCTTGCAGCTTTTTTGTTCTGAGATGGTTATATTTCAGAAAGCCTTCGTAGTGTCTTTCACAACTTTGTAATGCTATCACTGAAGTGATTCCCAGGTGGCTCCCAGCATTTAGACGTCTCCGCTGGGGGAAGGACACTCGCCTCCCAGAGGCTGTGGTTCGGTGCACGGACATAGCCTAAACAGAATGTGTAGGCACTGTGACACAGTGAAATAAAAATACTGCTTCAAAGTACAGGGCTTTTCCTTTATTACTTCCCTGCTACTGTATTAATATATTAAATGTTAACCAGGAATGTCCCAGATGCTGGGATTTGGTCATCTGTACTGGTATCATGGCCCCTGGGAAGCTTCTGGCTAACTCGTTCTCTCTCCAGCAATTCCTGGACATCATTCAGGAGTTAAAACTTTTCAGAGATCTTTCCCTAATGGTAGTTTACACACAGCTGTGGTATCTTGGAGGATAAGAGAGTTTGCTAACGGAGGCATGAGTTGTCATGCCATGTCAGCATGTCAGTACTCAGGGATGTTCCCAGGCATCCTGCAGTTATTAGCATAAATGTACTTTTTCTGACTCTTATGGTGTGGTAAAGAGGGAGTAGAAACTAACAGGGGAGAACTAATACATTTCATCAGTGAGGTTGTCATGATATATAATTATAAGTGACCCAACTCCATGTTTAGAAGTGAATTAACACATTGTTTTAAATACAGAGGGTGTCATATTGTGCTCATGTCTGTGTTGTCTATGTTATCTGCCTGCCTGCTGCTGGTGCATCGGGTGATGTGACTAACATCTGTCAACTGTTGTTTGTTCTTTCATGCTCTCTTCAGTGCGTGTGCAGTGGAGTGTAATATGTATTGAGCAAAGCCTACTGAAAAAAATCTTCTGTATATGTACCCCAGAAAAGGGCTAGGGTTTTTTTTTGTTGTTGTTGTTTAGGCCAGCAGAGTTTGAATTACTGTACGGTTCATAGTACAATGATGTACAATACATCACCTCACTGTGCAAAGAAGTTATCATTACTAATTAGGTGTTGGTTAAATGAGGCAGTTTATACTTAGCCTGATTCTTACTTTCCAATTCAGTACAAAACTAAACCTTATGCAGTTAAAAATTTGCCATCACATCTCTTCTAGTTCTGCATTTAGCTTTTTGCTTAGCATATTTATATTTGCAAATGTGGAAATGTAAGTGAAATGCCAGAAAGAAAAGACCTTTTTCTCCCTCTTTGGGTCTTTCATGAAGGGAATCAGAATTAAGTGTTTATGTTGTATTTCAAAATGTATAACATTATATGAATAGCTATTATTAAGGAATAGGGAGGATCCCTTTTGAACCGAGCCAGTAATAAATGAGGCAGGATGAATCAGTGAATGCATGTCACATTTTATTAAGTCCTGTTCACTAACCACTAAATATATTTATTTAAAATGTTAGTGGGAAATTTCACTTTATGTTATGACCAAAGAGACTTCCATCACCTCACTGTGCAAAGAAGTTATCATTACTAATGAAGTGTTGGTTAAATGAGGCAGTTTATACTTAGCTTGATTCTTACTTTCCAATTCAGTATGTCAAGGAAAACCACCCTAACCACTGAGAATAATGCAAAGGTAGCTAACCTGCAGGGTTTTATGTACATTTCACATTCTGGTCATGTAAACATTCGCCTGTTATTGCATCTCAGTTGTTAAGTAAGTTCCTTATCGGTATTCACAGCATAATGGTCTAAGAAATTTTTTCACAGCAACTAAGTATCTTTTATTCTTAACAAGCACTGGTGGTATTTTCTTTGTGGTCTTGGTGCTTGTATGCATACCTGCAAATCTTACCACATGACAGTACCCTCTAAAAGTGACATGATGCTCCTACCTGCCCTTCACCTCCTGTGTGGCTTTCTGCCTGGTCTGCTGTTCACATGAAACCCCCTTCTGATACTATTTCAGTCACTGCACAGCATGTACTGGGAGTGAGGTATTTGTAAAGGTGCCACAGAATCCTACCTGCAGACACACGTAGGGTTTGTTAAACCCACAGTGAGCTATTTCAGCTGACAGTAAAGTACAGGTAGACAACAGCAGTTACAAATGAGTATAGCAAAACAACTATGCTTAAATTGCACTGCAGTTGCAGTGAACAAGGTATCTGTTGCCCTTGTTCATATGGTTTGCTGCTTCTCTCAGGACAAGATGTAATCAAGACAAGATGTAGTTCTATTTCAGACCTTGCATGAATTTTCCTTTCTCTGTTAGGGGAGTACTTTAGCTTTGTAGCTGCTCTCCACTTTCAGCTGTTGTAGGCTCGGTTTATTTTTCACCCTGAAACCCCTCTGTTGGCTCTATAGTGGAAGACAGTTTGGCCTTTTTCAATTAGAAGACTCACTTTCAGAGGAATGTAAAAGTCACCTTATTTCACTAGCAGTTATTTCCTGCACCTCCCTCCCCAGGCTTTAACCAGGAGAATGCAGGAGCCATAAGTATTATTTAATAGAAGAGACACAGAATTAGCTAATGCTGTGGATGCTTTCTGCTTCAAGCATGCTATGTTTATTGCTTTTTAATGCCAGCATGGTCATTTATAGATATCTAAGATCATTTCTGAATAGGAAATACAATTCAATTCAGGCTAAATAAACACCTGCACAGGAGCAATGGGTTTTCCTGTTGTTGATTAACATCTGGGCACAATTTTGAAAGGGTATGTGAAGGTTTAAGGGAAGTTCCTTGGGTGCCTACAGTGTTCTGGAGCCAGCTGGTGAGAAGAGGAAATGAATACCGCATTAGGATACCCCGTGAATACCCTACTAGGTGCCGTATGTATACTTCTGGAGAACACTGTCCATGTGGTAGCTGTTGAGGTCGCTCCACCTAAGTCTGGCAAACCTTCTCCTTCATCAGTCAAAGGATACCAGTGCACTCAGTTCAGGAAACTTTTATATGTCCTCCTGTTTGAGAGGTGATAGCTCTGTTCCCAGGTGTGCAGAGAGGATTTAGTGGGAAGATCTGACTGCTTCTATACCTCAAGGCACTAGACTATTGTGCAAGTAGTTTGACGGGAAGGAATTAGATGTTGTGGACAGATGACTGCAAATTCCTGAAGGAGAGAGGTCTGGATCCTGTCAGCAGGTCATCAGTGTCCCCGTAATAGTTCTGTGTTGCTAAAATCACTTCTGTTAATCTGTTTTTTTGACAATCTGATATTTACTTTGCCTTTAGTTTAAGGTGTGCTTCACTGCTTACTGTTTGCTGAGGAAAATAAAGAGTGCCAGTAGGAAGATAACTAAAGTATTTATCAGTCTTTACATTCAGCCATGATACTGTGAGGACACCAGCGACAGTTGCATTCATCTCGTGTGAATGTTGAGAGGCCACAAAGCCCAGCAGAGCAGTTACTACATCATTGCAGTGAAATGTCCCAAAATGTATGTCATCACACATTTCTGCAAATCTGAGGGAACTATGTTGGTTTAGGAAATAGATTCTGATGTGAAGTTTCTGCAAAAAGCATCATCGCCACTTTAAATAAAGGCTTCAGTTTTCACCTAGAATCCTGGCTTGGCAAAAGATATTTATAAAACTTGATTCATTCCATAGGTTTATATTATATGTCTGCAAGTATGGTGACAGAGTGTAGTGTGCTAGATAAAAAATAAAATCAAAATCTATTATAGACATGGTGCATAAATTCAGCTTGAGAGAGTGTCAGCGTTACTTGTTCAACTAATAACCTCCTTCACTGAATGGAGTCATTTGCTAAGATGTCCGGCACCCTTTTAACAGGTAGTTTATCAGTTTCACTTTTTATAAAATACAAAAATTGAGACACTGATGTGTTGCAGTTCACTTTTCTGTTCGTTCTGTGTTGATCTCAATGGCAAAAAGAACGAGTCTGGTGTGGAATGAATAGTAATGCAATGTTCACCGACACTTCTGTGCTGAAGCAATGAGGATCTGCTGCAAACTGCTGCATCAGGATTTAAGGATAAGCACAGGCTCTCCAAAAGTAGACTTTATTCTGTAGCTATTTGTCTACCTGGTCCTGTTTCAACTGATCTTAGTCTATATGGATGATCATATTCTCTTTTCTTTCCCTGTCAAGCAAGTAAGTCATGGTTCATTAAATACCAAGGGAAGGCATAAGGGTCTTTGTTCAAAAGTGCTGTTCCATTTTAAATGTCTAAATACCCCCTCTTTCAGTTGTTGGACTGCAGGCATAAACTCGGCATCAAGAGAGTTCAAGAAACTTAAACTTAAGAAAATAAACTTAATACTAAAATGTTTAATGTTTAAGGTATTAAGAAACAGCAGTGAGTTGCCAACCTGACATCCAAAGATCGGATGTTTGTGGTGAAAAAACGAGGTTCTTGTACCCACAGGTGAGAACCTGTGCCATACTGACAGTGCTCTGGAACAAACCCCTGCTTTCGTCACCTAATCACCAGAGCTGTTTTGTTTCCAGTAGGTGACAGAGCTTATAGTCCAAGGAGAACAAATTTTCTCTTCCGTCTGTTTCTCACCTGCGGTTAGCTAAATGAATCCAGAGATTTACATGGTGAAACTTAGGCTGCTAAAATACAGGTAATTTTGACAATGTGTTTTTAAAAGTCTCTGCTGTAATCTTCATTAGAGGATTATTTTGCGATTTTACTCTTTGGATTCTTTTAATTATGAAAAAGCTTTCAGACTAAAAAAGAATGAGCTTTGTCACTCTACCTGTTTTCTGAAAGGTATTGACTAAGCCATTTTAGAAAATGTGATTTGAATATGCAGAGATGTTCTTGCAATTACCTCATTGTACAGAAACTGAGTACCTCAGACTCTATATAATTGTTTAAACTATACAAATTTTAAATTTCTCAACATCTTGTGACATAGCTCTAGGATACATTTTTCTTTGGCTCTCATGATAGGGGCACTTGCAAAGAGAAACATAAAGGAGGGCAATGAGGTGGTGCTTCAGAAAACCAAGTAGTCTGTATTCCTCAATGGCTTGCTTTACACCCTATTACTTGAACAGATTTGTGTTTAAATAATAATTTTATTGATTAGGTTTGTGTCTTTGGAAAATTGCTTTTCTTTATCTACTTTGCTTTTCTAATACACATATTTATTTTTCATCCCTTATTGGCTTTAATGAACTGGATTTGCGTGTACAAAATGCATCTATCTATTGTTTAACATTGTTGCATGTGCATTTTAGACCTATTTGGTCTGTAATTATGTTTCATTGCTTTTAAACAAACATTCCTTTATATTTTTTTAACAAGTTCTGCTATTTTAAGGACCTGTCTGTTTAATCAGGAAACTTGACAATAACTTTTTCTGGTTCATATTCTATCTTCTACTGCTTTCCAAAAAGTTTATCTAAAAAGTCATGAATATGGTAATTTCTCTTTCTGAGCAGACTCTTTTTTATGCTATTTTTGTTCCACAATAGTTAGATGTATAGTTCTAAGCCAGTAGGCACAGTGTGAGCATAAAATGGAGAAATGGCTTTCTTATAAAAAAGTTAGCTGTAAAATGAAAATCATTAAATGATAATAGTACAATAATCACATTTCTAAGTTTTGCAGTGTTAATCCAAGTATCTCATTCTAGTGTGACATGGTACTCTTAATAAGGAATATTTTTTAAACAGAGTTAATCTTCTAATGGAGGATAGCTGTCACTTAAATTTTGTGGATCAATGATTTTCAAGGAGTTGTCAGAGAAAAGTTCTAAGTAGAAGAGGAGGACATGCAATGAGTGTGGTGAAGGTCAGAACAGGATTTCAGAAATACTGATTTATACTCCTGTATTTTTCAGAGATTCTTATTTTTTAAATTGGGAAAAAGAAGATCGGTTTAGCCAAGAGGAGAATATATTAACATCAGCCAAACTTTCAGAATAAATATCACGATGTAGCAATGAAAGTAAGGATAAAGAATATTTTAGAAAATAATGATGATAAAATAATGAAATGAAAGCATAACAACAGTTATATTGTGTCAGACTAGAGTATTCAATGAAATTCATACACTAGTCATGGAAAGCGTAGAAGAAATTGAGTGTAAATTTAATGGGATCCTTCCTTGTCATGGTTTTTTAGGCTCCAGCAAGCAGACATCTAAGAATTTCTCAAGCTGTGTATTTTCTCCAATTAACAATAGTAATTACATGAATATTCCATTCTTTTGTCTTTTTTTAGCACTTTTCTTTTTTTCTTTCTTTTTTTTTGTCCAGCGTAGCCTTTTGACCTCACAACATCCCATGGCTATGAATGCCATAGTTAGTTATATGATAGGATTTTCATGGAGTGTACTATGTTTGGGTTCATTTCTCCATAGATAACTCTTTTCTGGGGTGAACTACTGGTACACAGAAATCACTCTATGTCTGACCATCCTTGTTGTCCTTTCCTCTGAAAGCTTCTTGCTGCTTTACATTCAAAGACTGGAAAATCAGCACTGTGTACAATATTCCAGAGTTGAGTGCAGTGCAGTATATAAAGGCACAATGATGCCCTTCTGTTTTCTTGTCCTTTCCTAACAATTCCTAATGTTGTATTTGCTTTTTCACCACTGTCAATCACTGTAATGATACTTTCTGATAACTGGCTCCTGAACCTCTTCCGAATGGATGTAAATCACTGTGAATAACCATTCCTTTTCATGCATAGTATGTTAATAATGGATTTAAGTGCTTTAATTTTATTGGTTTATTATTTTAACCTGCATATTCCTTTGCTGGACAAACAGAACTGAGACAGGAATTACAGGATTCCAAGCTGCAAATTCGGATTCCACAAGCATTTTCTTGCAATATTATTTCTCCATTTTGTCGTTCAGACTTAATTTTGAGAGTGTCAGTGGTGGTAATTCTTCAAACCTCACAGTGGGTTTATAAGCAATAAGAAGTTAGTCTATGTTTTTTTAAGATTAAAACCCATGGAAGGCTTGGTCTGCTTCTCGTTGGAGAGGAAAAGTCACAAAAAAAGGATTCAACTTTGATCAGGTAGAGGGTGCATGTAGTGAGTGCAGTTGGAAACCTAAACACAAGAAACATCAGGTTACAGTACATGGTGTTTGCCTTTGGAAAAGTTTAAATTAAGATTCATATTCGGCAAATTATTTCCGTGGGGTTTTGTAAGCAATAGGCAATTATAGAATTGGAATATTGTGACAGGGGTTGTTCTGCTGTGTTTAATGAGCTTCTCCTAACAAATCCAGCAAACATTGGGGAATGCTTTTTGAGAATAAGCTTTCTGAGGCCGTGATGAAGGGACTGTCTCTTGCTATAGTGGCATAGCCAGACTGCAACATGAGCAAGTAGTGTTAAACAGACATTCTTTACTAGCAGTAGATAAAGAAATAAGATTGATGATCGCACCACAGTTTATTATTCAATACTATGCAATGCATAAAATCTTTTTACAAGCAAGCAAGAGCAATCCAATTATAAACTATACAAGATATTTTCAATATCTGATGAAGAGAGATTAAGTTATCCAGAGTCTTTCAGCTTGTAATCTTACCCAGACTGCAAGGATGTCTGTCTGTATTTTAGGTGGTTTCTCTTTTTATTTACATTACTTCCTTGAAAATGAGGTTACCTACTTCTCTGGGAGGCTGTGTTAAGTTTATTTGTTTGTTGGGCTTCGCAGTCTGCACCCTGACTTACTAGTCAAATAAACATTTCATTTCAGCAGCTCTAAGGTGGGAGGATTCTTTATTTCTGCTGCCTGCTTGGTTGCTGATAGAAAATGCCTCCAGACATAGTAAGGCCCTCTCCCCATTTTTTTCCCCGTTTCATGTCAATATTGTGCATAGTAGTGTGAACTATTGAAAATGCATAATACATTATATGTTATATAGATACTTTATAGCACGTATGTGTGTAGTCTTGCATGTTATTAACATAGTGCAGGTTGTAAAATATGACAGACATGTATAACTTCACCCTAAAGTAGGTATAGTTGGTTCCAAACTTTTCCTGTCAAGTATTATTAATTTTGTTAGGCAATATAGCTTTATATAGCTGTTTTATCTGCAGTGAAAATTATTATGCTCTTTGAAGAGTTCGTGAGGGTTTACAGGCATATAAATAAAACGCCAGTTTGGCATATAAATGGCAATACAGAACATAACAATCTCTTGTAGGTCAGACTGTTCATTTAGCTCTGTATCTCAGCTTTGTCAAAGGTCAAGATGTTTAGAGATGTTTAATAAAAATAAGAAGAGCATTTATTGAGATGTCCTAGGAATGCTCTCTGATTCTCAGCATTTTACAATTCAAGGACTTCCCGAACAGGAGATAATGACGTTGTATTTAATGGTTTCTGACATATTTTTCATCCATGAATTTTTAAAGCTGTTTTGTTTTGGTTCTTTTTTTTTTTTTTTTTTTTTAAATGAACCTTTTTTTAGAATCTGCAGCATTCTGTGAAAAAGAGCTTTGTATCTTAACTGTGCAGTGTATGAAGATATTTCTTTCTCCATCTGCTAGTTTCATGGGTGTCCTGCAGTTTTTCAGCTGGAAGAGCTACTGAGCTACTGTTCTTTAATTTATATTTTGTCACATTTTGTACAGAAGTCCATTCCTTATCTTTGATCACGCTCCTTGCCCTTCTCGGTTTCTCTTATATTTCTGCTATGAATTGAAATCAAATGATTTGCCTTAGATTTTTTAAAAATTTATTTCACTGTATCTGATACTTAGGACCATCCTTTTAAAAATTTGTTTTCTAGCTATTTTTACATTTCTCAAGCTCATTTCCCTTGTAAAAGAGCAATGGCTGTTTGAATTTGAAATCATCCTACTATACTTCTAAAGTGAACGTTCTTATTTTTGTGTAGTACAGGTATCTTTTGCAAGAAAAAGGTGTGCTGAAGAGCAGATATCTTCTTCAAGTTTTCCTCTTGTTTTCAGTCATTATTAAGGGTAAAGGGTAAGTCCTGTTTGTAACTTGATCTATTTTACAGTCATTAGTTGACTCTTTGATGATGTTATCGAATGGTTTATCCCTCAAGAGCATTGAAGCCATATGATCTATTTATTTATTTTGAATGAGCTTGGACTATTTTACCTTTTCAATAACTATTCAGAGACATATTGAGAGATGGCAGAGAAGTATGCTTTTTCATTACACATAAGGCTTCTCTGCCACAAACAAATTGAGATTTGTTATACTTTGTGGGCTAAACTGTAATGTTTTATGGCATTTTTGGCTGCCATAGAGATTATTTAGTTTTTTTTTCTGAGGGTATGCACATAAGATTACAGACACAGCTTTTTAATCTTTTTATTAAGCTAAACATTTTACCATTTTTATTAAACTTAAAATGGTATTTGTTAATTTTTATCTTCTTTCCTGTGGGGTTGTATAGAAACATGGGTCTATGGCTTTTTGGAGTTTAATGAAGCAGTGTGCTTTGTTCTTTTGAGGCATCAGTCATGGATATACCAGGTGAGCACTGACAGAATAGGCCTCTAAGGTTATATAAATCCATCACATCATTTACAGCCACATCTCCAGTCTTCATTGCTGTGATAAAAGGGTTTTGGGATATAAATAACATTTTTTTATAGAATATTTTTAGTTTGGTCAGCAACTGAATCAAATCAAGCAAAAGTAAAAAAATGTTTTAGACTTTTTAAGGAATGAACATGTGTGTTCAGATAGCAAGGCTTCTCTTTTATACATTCAGTAAAAACCCTGGCTTAAATTCACAAGCCTTTTAGAGAATGAGGAGCTGCTGTTGGGGTCAATTTTCTCAAAAGTGACTGAACCATGTCCCAGAATGAGGGATGTGCATTCACTATTTCTATCTGCAAAAGAGGCTGAACTGCAAATCACTGGCATGAATTTCTTAACCCTTGTGTAATAGGAGATGGAAACAACTTGTCTCAGAATGGCATGGGCTGAAATCTGGGGAGAGTGGAGATCTGCACCTCTACTTCTCCTGTCCCTGGGTATATTACTAAGTCCCACTGATGGGTAAAATTAACCCTTCATTCACCACCTTATTTAAAACTTGAAACAAAAATTTAAAAGAGAATATGAGAACATTACAGCTAGGAGTAAATATTTTTACCTTTATGCAGCAACTTCGGGGATTTTGTGTTCTTGAAGCATGCAAATCATACTTTAAGGAAAATTGTATTATGATTTGCTACATTTTAACAATGTTCATATAACTTTCAGTACTCTGTACCTTTCCTTGTTTGCAAAGCAATTTATGTCACGGGGCTTTTCATGAAAAATGTCGTAAGTTAATAGCATTAAATTCTTTCATATGTGTAAAATAATTTTTCCTAAATAATGTAGTTGGTAAATCAAAACTTCCCTTTCCATGTGCATTAAGAATGACAAACAGGAATCAGGCTCAGGGATGATTTTCTACAGACGTTTTTCTGATGCCAGGGTTCTCAATATATAGGATAGTGACCTCCTTGGATAAAATTATGACTCTTGCCCTAATGAAGGATGAAGAACTAAGCATGAGAAAAAAGGTCATCCATGTTCCTTTAAAAAATTTAGGTTTTTCACCTAGGTGTCTTTTTTTATAGGAAAGTGGCAGTCTCTCAAAGAACATTGTTAAACAGACCACTACGGCGTATCAAAGAATGTGTCTTTCAAATGAAGTCTTTTTATAGAGTTTCTTTTGTAAATCATTATGGCTGCCACTAGTGGTACTAGCTGCTCATGGATATAGGCTGCTTAGTGCTTTGGTCTTCCTATGAATTGTCTTTCTTTACTCCTGATTTAATCAATGGGAATATGAATATCAAACTTCAAGAGTAATTACAGAATTTAGAGTAGAGTGGCAGCTGAAAAAGGCAGAAACAGAATGGGACAAAGGAAGAAAAGGTGGAGTAAAGACATACACTGTACTGTCAAAGTTGTAAAAGATATTTTTTTAACTTCATGGAAAATGTATTGCTACTATTTCATTATGTCTTTTTCCCCATCCATCCACTTTTGAGGGGTATGTTCCATATTGAAGAACAATTTTCAATAGTAATTTAGTATTCAGCAATAGAAGTAAGAATTTAGTATCTGAATCTAAGAAATTTATTCAGTGAAGTATGCCATAAAGCATGCCACTCAAAAAAATACAAATATAATGGAAAAATTCCATTATCCCCGTTGAAGATAGGTTAAATGTGTTTCCAAATGTAAATTTTTAAAACCCACAAATGACTGTCCCATGTAACAGCTACTCAGGGAACCACAAGAAAATGAGGAATTTGTGAGTTGATCTGAAAGACTACACAGGATCCAGTTAAAAATGTTACTGGCAAAGAGCTACTCTCCAGCTCTTTAGGTCACTATAATGTAATTGGATTCAATATTCTGGCAAGAACAGAATTCGTTATGTTGCTGCCTAACTTAAAAAGAAGATCTATGTTAAAATGAGGAGTCCATCGAAAAGAAATTGAAAGGACCATTCACAAGGGTATAGTACATTCAGATGTAATGGGGATAATTTTAAGTTTAAAATGTCAAATTAGAGGCTCAGTAAAAAGCCACACTACCATATCAAAACAGATTTTAGTGGGGTAATAAAAAGTGTCATTAAATAGAAGGGTCAGAGAAATTACTAACTAGGAAATCGATATTCAAAAGGTTTAAGAAAGGAAACTAGAAAAATCTACACGCTATGCTTAACTATAAAAATATTATGGCATTCCAATAAAATCTTGAAAAATAACTTGCTAATAGCATTAAAAAAAAAATCAAGAAGATTGTTCAGCATGTATAAGCAACAGAAAGCCTTATAGAGAGTCTACAGGACCAACAGGTAACCACAGAGTACTTTTATATAAATAACTCTATGTGTCCACATTCATGTGGAGCACAAAGGAAGGGCTTAGGGTATCTCGCCGTACAAGGACACGTTTATGGCAGGCTGTGTGTTAGAAGGTGTGTTTCAAACTACAGGGCAAGGAGAACAACAAATCAATCATATGAATCTTAACAATTTGTGAAGCAGGTAGACTGTTAGGGCGGTAGGTGTATAGCTGGATGGAGTTTACAGAGCTTTTCTAAGGGGAAATCACGCCTCAGAAAGTATTTGATTTTTCTGAAGTCAAAAAGAAAATAAATGGAGGTTGTTAATGACAGGCCTGAAACTCTTTTGTATTGTCTATGTAGCCTCAACACAGAGAGCTGGGTTTGTATTTTATTTTTTTTATAAATAAATATCATTGGGAAATTTTGTACTTGCAATACAATACAAAAAATCATGTCAATACATCTTAGGTCTCCTTAAACCTAGGCAATATCGTCTGTCATGGGAACGCAAGGCTGAAAAGAAGATCTGCAGGGTAGTCTGCTCCAGAGGAACGGTAATACCATCTTAATGCCTCCTGTGGAATGAGAAACTGTTCAATTCTTTACATTACACACAATATTCAAAGAACTGAAATGGCAACACTTGGCAAAGGTGCTGGAATTAACTAAATGGGAGAGATTATCAAAGCAAATCTCAGCTCATAGCATAATGAGCAGGAGAAATTGTTAGAGCAGGGAGAGGTGCAAGGTAGGAGTGGCAGGCTGTGGGGACTAGCTCATACAAAGTTAAAGTAACGGATCAAATGATCTTTAAAGCACCTTCCTATCCAGTATGATTTAAACATTGATTAAAGTATTCTACAAGTTTAGGAAACAGTTCGCATAGAACTGACTCTCCAGAGGAAAAGCCCGTGAAATACTATTGCTCTAGTTATACTTAAGGATGTCTCTGTTACCCTGTTTATCTGTCTTTTCAGAGATTTCTTTTTGCCTTTAATAAAAAAAATAATTTTGCCTAACCCTTTGATTCATAATTGCACATGGTGGAAAAAAGTGCGTATTACCAGAAAAACAAAACTAGTTTCCAGGATCTACATGTAAGGATTATAACCACTGGGGTTTTTTGCAGTGACCTCCTTAAATCTGAATCTTATCCTCATTGCTGCTATCACAATCCTGGCAAAAGGGGACAGCAGGGGAAGGAGAAGTTGCTCTTAGGGATGGGCAAAAGGCCATTGCAGAAAAATGTTGAATGAATGAGTGATAAAATGTCAGTACTCATAAATGTAAAATAATGTACATGTTAAAAGCACTCCTCCCATTACATCTGCAATGGTGTGCTGCGTTCTTGGTTTTATTGCTCAAGAATGAGATCTCTGAATTATAATAGGCTGTGCTCTGAAAATGTCACCTCAGTGCTGAGCAGCTATCAAAAAAGCAAATATGACATTAAGAATTATTAGGAAAGGAAAAGAGAACAAAAGCAAATATCATTATATCATTGCATGGATCTGCTGCCTTTATCTTGAATCCTGTACACTGTTCTGGTGTCTCAAAAAGGACAAAACAAAGCTAGGAAAGGGTACAGAGAAAGGCAGCATGGATGATCGAAGATACGGAAGGGGTTTAGTCCAAGGACATGTCTAAGTAGATCAGGGCTCTTCAGCCTAGAAAAAAATAACTAATGAGGGGGAAGGTGGGAGATGAGATAGAACGTTATAAAAGTGAGTGGCATGAAGGGGCGTAAAGAGGTTCATTGTTTCTCATAAGTATGAGGAGTGAAATTATCATGTGGCAGATTCAGAACACACCAGCGAGTCACCTATCAGCAGTGCACGTGGTCAACTTGTCAATGATACTGATTTTGGCCAAAGCGTAGAAGGCTTCAAAAAAAAAATTTTATACATTCATGGAAGAGAAATCCAACAAAGCAACTATGCAGGAAATTTACCTCTGGCTCAGAAAGCCCTGGCTGAAAACATCAAGGATATCTTGAAGGAAATACCACTTTTCTGGTTTTCTCCACACATCTACTTCTGTGTGCCAGTGAAGATGGGATGCTAAGCTGGAGGTGTATTTGCCCTGCCCCAGTACCAAAAGTTCTGAAGTCACGGAGCTGGCCTGTGCTGGCTCTGAGGTCGTGTGAGGAATACCTTCCTTAGAAACTTCGGATGTAAACCCAAATACAAGTCCTACAGTCTGTGCTAGGAGGTGAACACAAAGAATTTAATTTTCTGTTCCACTATAAAATACCATTGCACTGAATGCTCCAGCTTGAAACTATTTTAGAGAACAGGCAGAGCTGACTGCTTTCATTGATCATGACTGTGGGTTTTTCAGGCCATGCAGGTTCCAAATCCCTACGACTTTTCTAGATTTTTTTTCCTTGGCTTTTACAAAGGGACTGTAAACAGCTCGTGGCTGCAGTTTGTACAGTATTAAGAGTGCTTACATCGTGACTAATGAAGATGCATGATCGGCTAATGTTTAGAAATGTTTTCACCTTGGCTTGTTTCTCTGCCAAAAATCATGCATTTTAGAGCCAGAAGAGTTTAAGATAAAGATGGAAGAATATAGACAGAACGTCTGAGACAGTCTAAAAATAGGGACTAGTTGGTTTTCCTTTAGTCATGCACTGTGAGCTTTAATACTTCAACCATATATGTACAAAGGTTACTGTGAATTCAGTCCTTTGGCAACTGAAGCTCATTGCCTTTCAACAGACCTACTGTGGGAGTAACTTCACAAAGCAAACTTCTCTTGCTTGACTTCTTTGCGGTGACCTGGGAATTTGCTAGATGTTCTCTGCACTGTTTTGTCTGAGGGTTGTTTTAGGCAGTACAAGAGAGAGGCGATTTTTTTTTTCTTTTATGCTATTTTTATTTTTCTGAACATGAAAAAGAGACAAAAAAATAGAATCTGCAGTTTACCTGAGATACTAGTCTAGAGAAACATATAAGACAATAAGGTGATGAAAGCTTGCATTGATTTTCTTCACGAGTGTAAAATACATTTGTTGAATTGCTAAACGTTTGTGATATTGGTCCTTTAGCTATAATTCCCCTTGGGGGAACTTACAGTAGGATGAGAGTGATTTCCCACCTTGTGTCAGGGAATATGGGGTAGGAAACAAGCTCATCTGTGGAGCACTTGCAGTCAGGTTTAATAAGATGAGAGAAGGACTCGGCTTTGCCTGTGTGTCAGGTTCTTTGCCCTGCAGCAGAGCGTGTATCCCCCTGCAGCGGGAGGGCAGAGGAGGGGAGAGCTGCAGGCGGCTGTGCCCAGCCTTGGGTTCTGCAGTACAGCAGAGAGGGTGGCAAGCTGGAACAAGTCCAGCTGAGACCACCCAGACGTTTAAGCGGCTAGGTTATGATACTGAGGGGCAGCTGAGAGAGCTGGCATTTTCCAGCCTGACCGAGAGAAAGCTAAAGGGGAGCTGGCGCTGCCAAAGGGCTGGATATAAAGAAGGTGGAGCAGGACTGGCGCACGCGCCCAGGCTGCAGCAGGGGAAATTCCGTGTGATCATGAGAAAAACTTCTCAGCTCTGAGGGTGATCAAACGCTGCAGCAGGTTGCCCAGAGAGACTGAAATCTTCATCGTGGGAGATTTTCAGAACTTCGTTGGACAAGCCCTGAGCAGCCTGACCTAAGTTTGAAGAGGGATCCATCTTTAAAGGTGGCCCTGCTTCCAGCGGAAGGCTGGACCAGATAATTCCCAAAGGTTTCTGTCCAACCTTTACAATTGTGTGAGTGCATGAGCCTGGGTAATCTAGCTCTATATGGCCTGCAGAGTATATGTAACTGCCGTGTTACTCCTGGTCTTGAAATCAGTTTGCAAAACTTTGTTTTTTATTGGGGAAAAACATGTTATTCTGTAATTTCTGCCTCTCCTTGGCAATTACAGTAATTCTCCTGGGTCAGTTCTAAAAGTGGCTTCCCATAATTTGTTACTATGTCCTTGTGGATGGATTCTCTGTTGAAGAATATTGACTCTCTTTATGTCTCTTGTCACAGAAATGCCAGAAATACATTTTCTTGTGTATTTTATGAACTGCAGTGCCTTCTTCCACCAGGCCACCTACCCTATAAAAACATTTCTTTTTATATACTGGTTTGACAAACAAACATGTTTCATGTATTTTGGGTTTGTGTGGATATTTTTTCTTTTTAGGATTACAGTTTGCAATAAGAGGGGTCTATTCTGAAAATTATTTGCACGCTCGCAAAAGATTTGTCTAGTAGTTTATTGCAGAATCTTCCCAGGAATCAAAATTAGGCTGATCGGTCTGTCATTCCATCAGTTCTCCCTTTTCTCCTTCTTAAGAGACAAATGCTATATTTGCCTTTCCCCACTCCTCTGGGACCAGCCCTGTCCTCCAGAAGCTCATAAAGATAATTGTTAATGATTCAGAAATCACTGTCTAGTTTCTGTAAGCTGAATTTAATAAGGCCCAGCCAATCTGAACACATCTATCTTATCTAAATATTCATTAATGTATTCTTTGCATATTTTGGCATGCAATCCAGTTCTTTTCTTTAAGTGCTCTTGAATGTCTTGTCAAGATTTACCATTTTGCAAAGGCTGTTTCACCTTTCCCTGCATTGATTCTCTCTCTCCTTTTCTGTTACCACTGATCAGATTGTTTTCTGGTTTTATCATGTATTTTAAAATTATTTTTATTCCTTTTGTCTCTTGCAATTTGAAGCTTGTTTTATACTGCAACTTTTTCTGATGTAAATACTTTTTTTCTGTATTTTTCCTTTGTTATATGACCTTGCATTTTTTTGTATGATTGCTTTTTGACAGCCAGTCATTGAAGATTTCCAAGTGCAATGGCCTATTCATTCCTTTCTTTGGGACAATTTGTGCATTTATTGTAACCTTCCTGCATAAACTGCTAGCATAATTGCACCTATTTATTTATCCTCAAGTCATCTTTCAAAAAGACCTTTAACCAGTTTCCAGAGTTTGTTGAAATCTGTTGGTTTTGGTGGTGGTACAATTGGAGGGTGTTTGTTTTATTGCTGTAGCTGTCATATCTCATTTTTCCTAACAAATCTGTTTGTGGCTGCTTTCCCCAGAAGACCTTTCTTCATACTGTTAATCTATTCTTTCCTATTAGATAGCACCAAACCTAAAATAACCACTCTAATGGTATCTTCTTCACTCTGAAATGATGACAATTTGCCTCCAATATAATGTCCTGACAAGTTAAGTCTTTGTTTTTAGATGTGGTACCTAGGTAGTTAAAGTCTGTCACATCTCCTTTACATGCTTTTAAAGTTTCTCATTCACAAAACCCAACACCCTCCTCCCCCAAAGAAAGAGATGTAGTCTTCACTTTCTGGCTCAGTTTAGCACGTCTGCTCTTTTCCTTTTTTTCTTTGCATCCACTCTCCAAGATTTTCAACAAATTCATTTTTTCAACCTGTTTTTCTGGTTTAGTAGCATTTATGTATTCTTGAAGCTAAGGACAACATTTGAACCTTTTTTCCACTGAGAGAGCTTGCTAAACACGTGACTGATCCACACCAATATTCCAGTCCTGTGATTTGCCTCACAAAGCTCTGCCATAGAATCATAGAATCATTTACGTTGGAAAAGACCTTTAAGATCATTGAGTCCAACCGTTAAGCTAGCACTGCCAAATCCACCAGTAAACCATGTCCCTAAGTGCCACATCTACACGTCTTTTAGACACCTCCAGGGATGCTATGCTGGTTATGTCTTCACTGTGAATTAACATCTCATTCTGTTTGCTTTCTTCCCTCTCATGTTCACCAGGCTGTCATGCCATTCTTTCTGCATGCCAATTCAATTAAATACTTTCAGAGTCTTTAGTAACCTTTGCAGCCATCAAGACATCCCTGTACTACTCAGGTAACTGATGTGAGCATCCAACTTAGCTAAACTAGCATCTTTGTTCAGCTATACTTGTTGGTGACAGTGTCATCTTAGCTGTTACTTGGCCATACCGCGTGATGTTAACTTTTTGCAGTGTCATCTTAGCTGTTACTTGGCCATACCGCGTGATGTTAACTTTTTGCAAAGTAGCTTTTTCTTTTGAACACAATATAATATTTGCGTGCATTTAGTTGTAGCCCAAGAGATCTGGCCTTTTCCTGATCACAGCCTTTAGTTGTGCCTTTCAACTTTCCTTTCCTGATCAAAAAGTAATTTTTGTAGATCTTTGTACCCTTTCATCCATCAAAAATTTAGGTTCCTGCAAATTTTCAAAGTCTGAAAACGGAATAGAAAATAAATGGTAGTCTGAAGAAACACTCTCCCAAAGGGGATGTCAAATGTACATAAACATGTTGTTCATCTAAAGAAGCTGCCAGAACTCTCTTAATGCATCAGGCACAGTTCTTCAGCTGTCCTCCCATCAAGGTTTCCCCTTGCAGAAGAATAAATTTCTCAGTTTTTCTGTTTGTTTAAATCTTCTGGGTCTCTCAATGACCAAATGGTCAGTTGACTGGTTGGTTTGTTCTTTTTTCTATTCATTCCTCCTTTCTTCTTCCCTTCTGTCTTTTCATGTAGACAGATGACCTTCTCAGAGTTATTTTGGTATTCCCTTAAAGTGGTAGCAATGTTTCTAGACGTTTCCACTGTGAAATAGTTGGGTGCCTTCACCTCAGCTGTTTACAGTATTTATAGACTCCTTCCAAAGCTATAAGGCATCTACAAGTGTTTCCTCAGCTGTTTTGTCCTTTCCTAATGTGTACATGCTTTGAGTAAGACCAAAAATTTAGTATGGTTCTAATACCATAAACTTTTATCACATACTGATAGAAATGTGGCCAGTACTCAATGAAAATAAAAACTGGACAGTAAGCTCTGCATTTCAAACACTTAGTTTTCTTGATTTTATTTTTCTTTATTTTTTTTCTTATTTTTGTTTTCTTTACTTTTTTTTCAGTGATAGTGTCATTGATTCTTATACTACCCTGACCTGTGTCCTCACATTCAATTTAAAGTTGGCAAGTGTGCATATATTTCTGGGCTGCTGATTCATTCATCATCCACTATAACGTTGTCTTTCTCCCTTGAAGCACCCCTAGGTTTTATAAATAAGGTTTTTTGCTCTGTTAGGATTAGCTAAATGAACAAAGATAGAACGTTCCGGGTAAATAAAAAACTCTACCTGGCAAGTGAAAAATGAAGTGAGAAGGAGCAGCTGCAATCCTGCATGGAGGGGCAGAGGAATCAGAGGCTCTTCTCCATCTCATAGCAGAAAAGAAACGCTGAAGAGACTGGAGAAATGAGGCCAGAGCCCTCTGTCAGAGAACCCCTTCTGTCGTAGGGGGCAAGATTAAATAGTGAGTGGGGGCTTGTATAATGCTGCAAAATCATAGAAAGACCTACATGTTGATTCAGGCACAGACACACGTATCACAGAAATTTCTTAAGCCCATTAAACAGAGTTTTATTTCAAAACAGAGAAAGTGCACATTTAAGGACAATTCCAGATGCCACATCAGAATGTTCTGCACAGAATGTGGCCATAGTGGCAAGTCTATCTGCAGTGTGGAAACTACATTTACAATACTTCCACTAAAAGAAGTCATCGTTATTTTGGGAAGAACAGTCATTCTCTAAGTAAAAATTGTCAGAAAATTGCTCTCTGGTATTAACTGTCAAAACATTTTTTTAAGTTGTTGGAATTATGAAATTAGCGCTTTTTTATCATATGCTTTTCTGTTCTATGAGTTTAGAGATCATTTACAGTCATTAATGTAGATTAGTTTTTAAATTCATAATCCACAGAAAAAAACAGTTTTTAGCTTAGATCTTAGAGGTTGCTAATTGTTGCAGAATAGTAAAAATCCATGTGAAAAAATGGGAACATTAACAACTACTCATTTATCTAATTTTTGCCAGATTTTATTCTTCTGCTTGATAGAGAGAGCAATTCATTTTTTATCAAGCTGCCAAGGATCTTTAGTCTTCTGGTAATGCAACATAGTCATGAGATTCATCAGACTGTCAGGTCTGTGAACCCTAGCTGCATTCAAAGAGTGTTTAATAATTCAAAAAGGAAGTTTCTGCAACTTTGCAGCAAAAGATGGTGACTGGTTAGTCCCTACTATTAAAGAAGTATTCAGTATGTGAAAGACTGAGTTTGAAAAATTCATTATTTACACATTCATTGGAACAAAGCAGCAAATAGTTTATTTTAATTTCCTTTACCACTTATAATATGGAATTATATTTATAACTATATAATTTTTGATAAGTATTTTACATTTGAAAAGTCTTATATCTTTCCTCTTGATACCCAGATAATTAGAATCATATTCTGAAACTTTGGGGGAAAGTCCAATATGTATCATAGATTGGGTTTATTCCATATAAAAAGAAATATAAAATTGGTTCCAATTGATGGGATTTTAGACAATTTTATATATGTATCAGATAATCTTGCCAGTACATTAGGCAGCACATTTCAGCCTCAGTTGCTTTTTGACAACATAAATTGATAGTTGTTAGCACCTTCCTGTATTCTGCTATCAATTATGCAGACGTGTTTTCCCATAACAGAGCCAGTCACTGGGCGTAGTTTGTGAGATACGAATAATTTCAGACAGACTCAGCAGCCTGCTATAAATAAAGCACTTTTTTGACAGTGCTGTGATCAGCACCAGACAAAACTGCCTTAAAGCAGTGGAGTGCTCTGCACTCCTTGCCTCAAAGGCAGCACAACTGGGTCTGCGCTCTCAGGAGCCTGTGTCAGATGCTCTTCTGCTGTGAGTGTCACCAGGACTTGGGAAGAAGAAAGTAAATGTGGGTTAGCTATGGATTTGTGGAGGGAAAGGCATGATTTTCCAAGAGGGAAATTTTAAAGACAACAGTTGCAGAGTTATTTTCACAAATACGCAGTAGTATTCGTGAAGGGATACAGGTGTCTGGGAGCTAAACCCTCTTAAACTAGAAAAAGAATGGAACAGGTGAATGTGGCCACTTTTGATGAAACACTTCTCTTAGTGGAGCTGCAAACACTTTATGAATTTATGTCCCCCTTGGTATTATTTCTTAACACAGAGTAACAGGAGCTAGCCTATTACACTTGAGACAGATGGGTTGTCCATGTCAGGTTTGCTCAGCACTGCAGAAGACAGTGACGAGGGACAGGGCTGCACAGGTCACTCCAGTGACCTGCAGATCCCTCCCAGCTGCCCTTTTTCCTAGGGGGGGGGGCTTTTCTTCACATGGCTGGAAAGACATCCCCCCTTCCTTCTTCTTCACCTGGCTTTATATACTGAGCATGATGTGCAATGATACAGAATATCCCTTTGGCCAGTTGGGCTCAGCTGCCCTGGCTGTGTCCCCTCCCAGTTTCCCGTGCCCCTCCAGCACTCTCAGGGCCTGAGAAACTCAAAAGTCCTGGACTTAGTGTGAAAATTACCAAGCAACAACCAAAACCATTAGTGTGCTATCAACATTGTTCTCACACTATTAATCCAAAAGACAGCACTGCCCTAGCTACTAAGAATAGAATTAACTCTGTGCCAGCTGAAACCAGGACACTCATGTTGGGACGAATACCAGTTTTACCCTGGAAGTCTGTAACTGTCCTCTAACATGAATCCGAGCGTTTGCCCCATGTGGTTCATCCTGGCTATGTGGTGCTTCCCTGCCAAGGGATAAGCATCACTTCACCTCAGCTGGAGACCATGTTGCAGCCCCAAATTCTCTTCTGCCAAGACTGGATGTTCTTCCAAACATCAGAGTTGCTGTGAATCCTCCAAAAGCCTTGGCACAGCTGTAGCACACTACTTGCTTTCTTCTATACTTTGTTTCCTCTTTGAGCATGAATTACTAATGCTTGGCATACTCATTCTTTGATTTGCACTGTACTAGTAGTACCTTTTTTCCCTCCAAATTCACAAAACCCATGCCTATTTCTGGCTTCCATGAACTTAATTGTTCTATTGATTAAAGATTAGCATATACCTTTATTTTTTGAAATGTTCACTGTTTATTTGCTGTTACAGAAACAAATACAGGGCTCGTTAGATTTTACTAAGAGGTAAGACACCATAAACCATAGTAATTTCCCGTTTATGTGCTCTTATCCCCTTGATAAATACTAAGTAGTTTAAACGTCCATAAGAAAGTGGAAAGATTTTAACCACGTAGGAAGAAGATGCTGCCATGAGTAAACTGATGCATTTGAAGGTCATGTCCTAGTTTTCTACACAGTAACATCTCTGTAATTACAGATGTACATAAATATTTTGTTGTACAGGAGTAATGGCATTAATTTTGCTGGATAAGTCTAAGCACAATGTTGGCCCTACATTTCTGAAAATGCCTCCTAATTTTGAATGATTTTATTCTGGTTAGTTACTTAGCCAGAACTTACTAACTTTTCAATAAAGAAAATGTGATAAACATACATGAGAGCGGTCTATTTTCATGTCAAGTAATGCTCAGATTTGCCTTGTCAGACCTATTTTTCTAAGGTGGCACATAGAGCAAGCACTCAGAGGAGGGAGCTGGAGCTAAAAATGTTGAATCTTACAAATGCCTCTGCCAGCTCAGTCTTGACTACTTTATTTTATTCAGGACCCTGTAATATTTTTTAATCTAAAAGATGCTTCTTCAGAACAACTGTCTTGCTATGACGATGGCTGGGAAAGGGGAAGGTTGGGTTCACAAAATACTTTTCTTTCTGCACATCTGTTTAGATGCTGATTGTTTTTTGTATTTTTGCTGCAGTTCATTTGAAGTAAATGAATACGAAATATGCTAAACCAGGATTATTTAAAGAGGATGACTTAATAAGCAAACTGAAGAGATCATGCGTAAAGTCCAAGTAATATTTTGCAAAATCTAGTGAGGTACCCTTACCTTACTTCAGTTATGGAGAAGCAGAAATAAAATCTGTTATCTTTTTTAAAAGTTTCACTACTTGCTCCTCCTGCAGTTGTGGTTAAGTATGGCTGAATGTTTGACTCATGCACATTTAGTCTTATAACTTAGAGATTCTGATGCCTAATCTGTTTTTTAACCCTGATATACTGTATTGACAGGGCAAGTCACCATTTTCTCCATGAGCTAGATGTATAAAGACATGTTCAGCAATGTCTGTGAAATGCTTGAACACGGTGGTGATGAGAACCGTTGGAAAGGCCACATGAAGTGATGGGTTTGGATGCATTGTATACCTTGAAGGTATATAGGAAGTAAGGCAGGGGCAACTAAGTAAATGTGTTTAATGTAACATGGCCTCATTCCCTTTGTGAAGATGGTCTAACTTAGGGACAAATAAGTAGAGACACTACCTATGAGACCAAAATTATGGCTCCACAATATCTTCTAAACCCACATAACATAAAAATACTATTACAATGTTAAACTATATAGAGTGCATGTATGTATGTATAATAATGTAAATTCATAGACTAGTAGGGCAATATTACCTAATGAACTCTATCTAGCTTTGTCTTTAAAAACGTCCACAGTACTCTCTCTCTCAAAACATTTGGTCTTACTTTTTATCTCTATGCCATTCCTTAGTTTATTTTGCATGTTGTGAAAGTGTTTAGACAATTATAATAATTCTATAAACCAAAGCTGTGTAGTTTTATTGAATACTCACTTCTAGAGGCAGCATCAGCCAATAAAAGAAAATTGTATTCTGTGTTTATGTGCAAACACATACTCAGGTTATAGATATGTGTATATATAAAAAATAATTTCTCACTTCATTAAGCCATCACATCCCCGTTGTGGAACATTTATTTCTCTCTAGAGGAATTATAGTCTTTCCCAGGATCCTGGAATTCTGTTAATTGCTTTTCTCTGAGGTAGACTTTAATTCTTTCTCATGCAAGCTAAACCCATTTTTCATGAAGTGACCTTAGTTTATAAATTTCAAACTGAAATAATCTTGGGGTTTTTTTCAGTAACCTCCCCTATCCGGAAGCTAAGCAATCACCAAACTTTTAGAAGACGAGAAGGAAAGTAGAAATTTAAGCCTCCCCTGAACCCTGAAACGCAATTCTTATATTTGTGTGTGTATTTTTTGATTGATTGTTAGTGATTTTGAAGTGAAGGTGATCTGTTAAGAGAATGCTGTTGTGGTGTTTCCCAGTGTGACAAGGAAGGGCTCACCAGACCGTGCAATCGGTTGTGATGGACAGGTTCAGTGGTACTCATCTGAAGCATAATAGAGACAACTTGGTTAAAGACAATGCAGGGATATGAATATTTATCCTGATGACTGCATTATATCATAAAGATAGCTGGCTGAAATTAAACTAACCGATTGCAGCAGCATGGAGCTCCATGATGTAAATTGGCTGAGTTTCCCTAATGTGCTTGTGCTGCTGTGGGTACCTGCCTGGGTTTGTTTGAATGCTGGCTTTACTTTACCTTGCTGGAGGGTGGGTACTGAAAGCAGTAGCAAGAAGAGATAGTTACACGGTTTTAAGCCAAACAGAAGTCCAGTTTTGACCTATTCCAACTTGTCATTAAGTTCAAACAGTTTCCATTTCAGTGGCCATATATGGTGACTACTTGATAATCAGCCAAGTGACCGAGCTAGTTAATCCTACTGGAGCACTGATTTCAGGTTTTGTGGATATCTTTGGTGATGGAATAGGCTACTGCACAGAGAACTTTGGCATTGCCATAATTTTTCTTTTTTAAATTTCCTTTTGAATTCATGTAGGAGCACTCCTAGTACCTCCAGGAGTTCATAAAAGATTACAGTCTCCTTTAGTTTAGCAAAATGAAGCAGTATTTAGTAGACTCAGGGAATAATCAGACAATCCAGATTCTGTCTGTAAAACGTATGTAGCTATCTAACAGGTATATTTGTGTGTTTGTGTGCGTCATAACTCTCTTCAGTAAGCAGTAGGAGCTATCAGTGGTATCCTTGTAAAACATTGGCTATATATTCTTCGTCATTCCTGTTAAAATCAGAGATTTAATAGAGTAGAGCACTTAGCCTACACTAAACCTAAAAAGTGTTAGCTAAAAATGTCTATTTTAAATTATACCAAATGACTATGGACTTCTGACGTTTAGTAATGAGCCTTTGAACATAGGTAATACCTTGCTGTAAAATCAATAGGTCATG
>JAVJGI010000001.1:33543547-33560729 GCA_035590275.1 Ibycter americanus
ATGACTATGGACTTCTGACGTTTAGTAATGAGCCTTTGAACATAGGTAATACCTTGCTGTAAAATCAATAGGTCATGCAGGCAGCACACAGGCAGCTACCGTGCTCTGTTCCTTTAACCGCTTTCATTAAATATTCCTGAAATTACTTAGAAATGTTTTATAATACATTGAAGTTAAGAGCTGATCATGGATGACCTTGTAGCAGTGGTTTCATAGTAAATGGACTTAAAGTCATCCATAGCAAAGTATGGTAAATCTGATTTATACTGATAAAACAACCTTGTTCCATTACCAAAGATAAAGGAGGTGACAAGACAGGAAGTCAGTATTGATTTACCAGAATATGACAATAACAATACAATAATTTCTAAATGATTTATGTTGTGGGTCATTCACTGTGTACTTGCATTGCTGAGATTAAAAATTGAAGGAAATTGCTATTTTTTAATTAAAAAAAAAATCCTCCCCATTTTTTCAAGACTCTCTTGAGTGTAGCCAAGTATTTATTTCCTCCCACAGTTTCAAATATTAGAATTTAATAGCTTCTTCTGTTTTATACACACCATTAGACTCTTTCCCAGAAGTAATTTATCACTGTGTATTTAAATCATGAGTCAGCAAGTCCCAGATGAGAAATTAACCTCTCTAGTATCACACATCATGTCCATTTTGGCTTGTCTGAATTTCCATAAATCCAAATTTAGCATAATAAGATTTAGATTCACACTTAGGGAGACCAACTGATGCATATGAAAGTACATACATGTGTGTTCATATTGAGCACATATATTTTAAGAGACATCCTCCAGTAATTTCATTATTCAATTACACTGTAGACATAGGTTTTGCCAGATGCCTAAATAATCCATATCCTACATGTGTCATAGGATAATCTACATCTAAAAAAGTACCTTTAATTAACTGATTATAATGCAGCCACTATGTTTTAAGTCATTCTTGCATTATAAATTATTTCCTAAAATGTAATCATTATTCTGTTGTCTATTGCAGAAAATAAATCAACCATTCTGCTTAGCTTTGCTTAGTTGGTATGGCCATAATTAAATCCTTGATTATTTTCATGACTATGCAAAGTCTTTTCCTTGATGGATTGCTTTGAAACATACTGAAATGAATAACTAATTTTCCTGGAAAAAGTAATTCTTAACTTTTCCAAAATAGTAATTACTTTTTTCTTAAGCCTTTAAGAAACTGAGATCACTATGTCTAAGAAGGAATTTCACCTTTTGACTTCAAGGGTGAAAGAATAAGTAGTGTTGTGAGAAAGTAAAAACTCAACTGATGATCAAAATAGACATGTTGTGTTCAAAATTAGACACCCATAACCTGATGAGAAGAAAAGTACGTAGTAAGTAGGGGTGAGGAGTGGAAGGAATAAAAAGTGCTCAGTTCCTTAATTTGGTTCAAATGAGATGGAGAACTGAGCTGGAACATTGCTGCAATCAGGAGGGATTTAGCCATCGATCACAGAAATGTGGTCATGATTTTTTCTTTTTTAAGTAGCGATTCTGAATCTGGAGGGTTACAGAGTGGGGCTGTAAATGTTTTTGTCTCATATAATTCTGCAGGAATTAGATTTCATTGTGTTCATTATGTTTGCCTTCTCTCTTACTCATTTGCACACACACATGCAAGGCACTGGGAAGTAAAAAACCAGCATAATTTGTCTTTGAATGCTCGGTGCCATTTCAGTATGTGATTCATTTGCTGAACTGCAGGACACTTACTGCCTGCCTGCCTGTTCCTAAGTTCTTCCTATCAGGCATTACAGAAGAAGGTTTATTTCACATTTTTGCCTATGAGTCGTCAGCATGGTTGTATAAGACAGCAAAACATCATTCAAAATTTTTGTGAGCTGTTTCGTATTTCAAGACTTTTATTATGGGGGGAAAAAAAGGACTGTTAAAAATAAATAACTGGTAAAGTAAGAAAAAGGACTCTGCGGTGATTTGGAATTCTAGAGCAGAGAATTATTCTTCCAAACAGAATCCAATTCACTGGGGACAAGGAGTCTATGGACTCTGACCTTAGCTATTCATAATTTTTGGCTGATTTAGCAAAAAGTTCTTGAGACCAGTCAGTTCTTCCTCTTAAAAGGCTTTGCTGCCACACTGTGGAAAAAAATATGTTTTCCATTTGAACTACTGTTATAAGTAACACACAAGCTCAGTTCCTATCTCTCCCCAGCATCCATCCCACCCCTCAAAAAGACAGCTGAAGAACTGTAAACTAAAAATACAGTGTTGGGAAAGCTAACACTCTGGTTTCAGTTTCAGCTTTGATCTCAGTTGTATACCCTAAGGAAGGAAAACAATGACAATAATATGAAGAATATGATTTTAAAGGCAGACTGATAGAAATCAATTGAAGGATTCTTCCTATCTCTAAATGACAGGTCCAGAAAAACAATTATATAGAAGAAGAGAATGGCACTGTCATTGCAGATATTAAGAAGAAACTGGAAATAATTTTTTTTTAAAAAAGTAGGACCAAAATAAATTTTCAGATATGACTGTTTTGAATTCATATTTCCATTTTTTCAGTCTAGATTGGTTTCAGCTTTCAGTGAGCCAAGACATTGATTTCTGTATGATCAACATAAGGCATGTCAGAAAGGCAGGAATTCAGCATGCACAGTGCTTTTTCTTCTTTTTTTTCTGTTTTTTTTTGTAAATTTGTTTTGTTTCTTGATCTCTTTTCTTAATTATCATTTTCAAAACACTAGGTCAGTGACTAGAATGCTAACCTGGTATAATGCACCGAGGCAAGTGCTTGTTACGGCTCTCAGTACAAAAGGCACTCGGACTCTGTAAAGTTTTGAATAAAAATACCATTTATTGGTGCTAAGATAAAACTGGAAAGGAAAAGAGCATAGTGTAGGTACTTTTAGAACCTTTTAGATGGACCGATGGGCAAAACACCGTGTGCAGATGCCGCCGTTAGCGCGTATGGGATTTTCCGAGCAGTGAGCGATTCTGTGCACCATTTCTACGGCCAAGCAAATGTTCACATGAGAACATGCCGCTTCACATCACGATAAAGATAAGCACACACAGGTGGTGTAATTGCTGGTACCGGGTGGGAGCTGCCTGCAGGATCCCTGGGTATGACTGGCTGGTGGCGTTTGCGCTGTGGCCGATGCCAGGTGCGGAATGGCGCAGCCCTGCGCTGCGCTCCGGCCCCCTGGCAGGGCCAGCACTGTCTTCTCCCGTGCGCAGCGTCCTCCCATTAGCACACCTGCACCTGGGACCTGGGGTGTAAGCACTAAAGCTTCTTACTGGACTGGCTTAAGGCGTTCTCTGTGTTCCTAATTTAAAAATGCTATTTGCATCTTAAATGGGATGTTGATGAAGCAAAGTTACATGACAGGACTTAGGCAGCGCAGAAGCTCCTGCCGTGAATAACTACTAGACTTCAAACCTAGGGAAAAATATTGTTCTCAATACATTTTTCTTGTTGCCCCTATCACATCTTTCAATTCACACGTTATTTCTTTACTTTCTACATATGTTATTTTATTTTCTGGCCCTCTAGTTTGTTTTCTAGTTATTTTTTAAATCGAACTTTCTGGCTAAGCTAAAGAGAAGAGGAGCGCACTCCAGGCTGTATGATGTTCTTCAGTGCATGGCATGAAAGTGGAAATTAATAAAGAGTAGCTTTCAGGCTTGAGGCAAGGATTGGCGCCACTAATCATCGGCTGAGCCACAGTAAACAGGTGAGAGTGAAGCTGAAGATGACACAGTTGAGTTGTATTAATTCCTAACTTTCAAGGCATTGGTGTCTACACTGTCCTAAGAGTTCTTAATAAAGGCATTAAATACACGAAAGCACAGAAAAATAACACAAAGCCATAATGTTGTCCTGGATTATAAAAAATTAAATAAATTTCTAGATTCTCAAACCTGGTAAGTCAAGGCATGTTCTAAACACCTCAGTGTAGAAACAGGTAAGCATACAATTAAAATAACTGGGATTTCATACAGTTAAATAGTAACATAATCTATTTCTAAAATCAGAAATACTAGAACCAGGTTTAACCACTTAAATAACAATCTCACAGCTAATGTAAACAATGCTTCTAAAAATATCCATCTTACCTCATTTTTCTTTCTTTTTTTTTTAACTAGAATTTTTACAAAGCTTCTTGGTGGCCATGTCTAAAAACAGAATATGCTCAAGTATCTCTTTACATAAATAAACTTAAGAAAAATTTCTTATACTGAAAAATTATTCACTGTATCAATAAACATAAAATCTACTTTACTATCTAGTACAATGTGAAATGATAAGGACAGAGAAGAAGTTCATAAGAAATTTTTTTAAATGCAGATTTTCAAAGAGAAATGCAAAAGCTAAGGGAAACATTTGGAGTGGTAATGTGTGTATCTGAGTATGCATGCTCATTAAAAATCAAAAAGCAAAAAAATGAAAGTGATGTTAATTTAGCTGCCGAAGGGATTCAACTCATTTCTCTGTAATTAAAAAAGGTAAAAATAATGTTACTTTTGGTTTATTGTGAGCATGTGTGAGACAGTAGAATACAATAAGTGCACTTTTCACATATTTCCCTCAAGGTTAGATTTTTTTGGAAAGACGTTTGCAACAGAAGGTATTTGTCAGTTAATCAGCTGGTGTTTTGATGAAATTTTCTGGTTCTCTATCTCGTAAGTTCCTATGATAATCATAGTTTTAAGGTATAGAAAAACAGATTGTCCTACCTGCAAAGACATGGGTAATGTTAGTTTTGGAAACAACAAATTTTACATGGAAAAGAACAACTAGAAATCTGGTGGGATTTTCTGGGAAAACATAATCTTCCAAGAATTCAAATCTTCTTTGTAATATGATGGAAGGAAAGAATTATCAATTGCTCTATTACTAGCTAGCATTACTGCATTAAATTGTAAAAATAAAAGTATATGGTTTGAGTAGTTGTAACATTGTAGTTAGAACATACTGTATTTATTTGTTATTTTAATTGTCTCAGTAACTCATTCCAGAAATAGCCATGTACGGTACTGTAATGTGGGGGTACAAGGTGATTTTCAAACCCATAAGAAACATTTTAGTCAGTCAGTCTGGGATGGAGACAATGTTCTTCACCAGTCTTCTCCAATGTACACTCTCGGTCATGAAAAATGCTGAAATTTCTCAGAACCGTGCAAAGGAAAGATAGCAGTCCTGAATCCACATGTTTTCCTCTTTACCAAACAAATAACAGCTTTATTATGACTGATCTTCTGAGCACTTTCAAGTCTTAGAACCAGAATCATCAAACATTTAAAGTTGGAGGAGACCTCTGTGGGTCATCTGATCCTGCTGAAATCAGCTAAGGAATTAGATCAAATTGTGGATGACCTTGTCCAGCCAAGTTGTGAAAATTCCCAAGGACGGACTTTCCCGGTTTCTCTGGGCATGCCGCTCCAGTGCTTAACCTCTCTCATGATGAACTTCAATTTTAAAATATATGTGTAAGGAATTTCCCATGCCTGCTCAGAATTTTCCTTGCCATAGCTTTTTCTTTATGTCTTGGCCTTTCACTGTATGCATCCAAGGACACTTGGCTCCATCTTCTCTATGAGCACCCTTAGGTAGTGGAAGGCGGCTCTTAGATCATTAACAAGGGGGATCCTTAATAATACTCTTTCCTTCAGTCTGAAAAATCCCAATGTTCTCATCAGCTCCTCCATGTCGTGTAATCCAGTCCCTTGAAAATCTCACTGGCCTTGGCTGTGAGTCCTTCTTGTACTGCAGAGCCCCAAAGTGGACATAGTCTTCCATGTGAGGTTTCACAGGTGCCAAAAGGAGGGGAAGAAGCACTTTCCTGCTGTTCACTCTGTCCTTGATGCAGATGAGGATGTAGAGAGCTTTCATGGCTGTGAGAGCACAACGATGACCCATGGTCAGCGAGGTGTCCACCAGGCCCTAGGTCCTTTCCTGTGAAGCTGCTTTCTGCAGCCAGTTGGCTCCTGGCTTGGTGCCACAACCTGGGGTTTCCACTCACTTCGTAGCTTTTTCAGTTTGGCAGGTAGAATGCTATTGGCAGCTGTCTGAAAAACCGTGCTAAGGTCGTGGTAAATGATGTGAACTGAGCCAGTCGTTTCATCATAGGAGGCAACCCAGTTGGTCAGGAATGGTTGGTAAGTCTTGGTAAATCTCTGCTGGATGTTCCTAATGAACCTGTTTGATACTAAACTAAAGGACTAAAGGAATTCTCCGCTGAGGTGACAGAGAAGAAAGATAAAATGCTCTTTAAGGTGTCACATGTACCTCCACATAATTTTCTGATGAAATCTTGGTATACAGTAAACAAATGTGCTCCCTAGCTAGTGAAAAAGAGGATGGTGTTCTGTAAATAAACTGTTGTCTGTTGCTGGAAGAGTGAACATCACGGGATTGAGATAGTCACGGTTTCTGCACTTGTATGAGATTATGTTCTGCTGCTCTCTTCTAGCAAGGGGTATTCCCTCAGTTCCTTACCCTTCGTTTCCTTGCTTATGCACTTGTTAAATCTGCTGCACATAATTTATCTTATTCCAGTGGGGTTTGATCTTAGCTTCAGGGCCTCATCAGGTGCTTTGGGATCTGGGATTGCATCCTTTCACTGAAAAGAACATCAAGAGATTGTGTAAAGTGCCTCCTCTTGCTGTCCTTTAAACACTCCAGTAATCTACATCACTTTCCACTCTTGTTTTCTGTGATACCTCTTTGAAATTTTTGAAAATGGATATCCAACATGTGGGGTTTTTTTCCTGGTTTAACTTTTTCATAATTTTCAATTCCACATGACTGTACATAATAAAAGAGAGGTCCTCCTAAATGACAGGTGTCTTGTCTGACCATTAATTTCTTATAGAAGTCCATTGTGTACGTGTATATTGTCTGTTCTAGCATCTAGAATCAGCTATTTCAGTGCTTGTCCAATTGTGGAAGGAGTGGAGAGAGGATTACTTAGCCTCTTAGCAGCAATCCCACTTAAAGGGGCCATTAACGGTTGATGCAATATACAGTTACAGAGTCTCCCCGAGACCCTCTAATTAACATTGGACAAATAAATAAGCACAGCAGAATCTTTGTGCTTCAGTCCAAACACATTGTCTAAAAATGATTTAAAAAAACAGTATTAGTTTTCATTTCCTAAAGCTGTTGGTGCTTAGAGCAGCCTACGTAATCGCAGTATTCAGTGCAGGTTACCTGGGACTGTATGTATGGTTGCATATTTCAGCTGTACATTTTGCTTAGTTCAGCCTTTCTTTTTTAATTTCCTTGATTGTTTCCCCTCCCACACCCCTGCCCTGCCAAATGAATTGCCAAAGATGTCAATTGTGGTTTACTCAGGTTTTACTGGAATACTTGCAAACGCACTTTCCAGACATTTAGCAGAGGAGGAGGTTGAAGTTGGAGGGATTTGGTGTTTATCTTTCCTGAAGAGGCTTCCATTTATCTCTGATATGGAGAAATCCTGTTGTCCCACCTGTGCGTTCATTCTCATCTGCCATCGCTGTGTTGCCTTTTTTGGCCTGAAGACTATGTCACAACCTGGTATTTTTTGGAAGGAGGGTCAAAGCATGGGAGAAGGTGACTATGGAGAATTTAACACAAATGCGTGGGCAGAAGAGCCTGGCAGAATATTTGCATCTAAAGTACATCTGGACTGACTTTGAGAGTGGCAAGAAGGGTATTAATCACCACCTCTATTAATCAGCATAATCAATACTGTACTCAATTTCTCATTCCACTTTCTTGAAAGTAATCTGAACTGAGTACATTAAGAAATTGCCATTGAAGAACTGCTTAAAAGGAATCATATTTAACACAAATGATTAAATGCATGCTATATTTAAAGTGTCATGCACTCTTTAATTCTCTGTTCAAAAGCTTAATGTTGGTGTGTTTCTGGACAGTAGTAAGGGATGGGAGTGTGAATGAGAATTCACCAGTGAATAAAAAATTTTCCAAGGAATTTGAAATAAACAGAACTTCATCCTAAAATTGTATCTGAAAAAAACCCCCACATTAGTTCATTTATTTTTTATAAAACATATGCATTTCCTCCTACTGCTTTTCCCATCACTATTACAACTTTGTCTTTCCTTGACTTCGTATGCATCGTACTGGGTAGTGTGCTAAGAAAATCTGTGGCTCCTGAGGGAAAGAGCAGCATGATCACCTGTGTTAGCATTCACGTGATCCTGGAGCATGTAGCTGAGTTGTTACAGCTTAAAAAAGTGTAGTTGATGTTTGCAAGAGTGATAATCATGCTTTTTACAGCAGTGCCTAGGAACTAAGATCAGGATTCAGTTTTTGAAGGTCCTCTCTAAGCACAGAGAAACCAGCAGAAGAGCAACCAATATAAACAGGCAAAGCAGACAAGAAAAAGTTAGTTGGCTGGCAGAGCGTGTAACTTTTTTTCCTTCGTTTTTAGGGCTCTGGAGGTAATATCTTTGTCCCATCTGTGGCTTGTGGAAATTAAAATTACAGACTGACAGTGTTGTCTGTGTAAAAGAGGTGCAAGTAATCTTAAACATGTAAGATTCTGAGGGCAGCCTAAAATGAAAATTATGCATAATTTTTTCCTCAAGGAAGGAGAATATTCCCCGATTAAAACAAAAAACATTTACGAAGTATTAGCATTTAATTCACTGGTAAAATAGGTACTGTCATCACCATTCGCTCTGATCACATTTGCAGAACATGGAATGTATGTTATGGCTAAGAACATGATTGTTTCTTCTTTTTCTGTTCTTTTCATCTTCGTGTGACTTGTTTCTGCACTTCACGAATTATTAGTAGACATGGTTCCTTTTATCTGGATCATAAACATTAGCTGTACCCACTTCCTGAAATATCTCCAATATAACATTATGATTTTATAACTATTTTAAAAGTGGAAAAAAACATATGCAGGGAGTAGAATCCTAGAAAGCCCAAACTAGATGTAGGGTTAGTTCAAGTCACAGTCTGATTCTCTAAAGTTCACAATGACATAAAATATTAAAAAGTATTGATGATTTAGAACTCGCCCTTCAAAAGTACTTAATTCCCCTTTATGGACTTCTAAAAATATATATAAAAAACCCATATTGGTAGAAATAGCTTAGAATAACGAAGAAAAACTATTTCAGGGTGGGTTGGGGGGCTAACAGCCGTTGGAAATGATGAAGAAACATAGCTGCCACAAGAGAAGCTCGCATCCAAAATAATCCATTTTGTGTCCCTTGGCTCCATTTTCATTGGGAAAGACGAACCAGAAATGTATCAGAGAAGTGAGCAGGGCATTCTGTCCCGTAACCAACCTACAACTGCAAAGTTTAATTGTTCTTTGGAGAAGAGCATTGCAAGATTTCCCACCAGCTGGTTTATTCAACCCTTCCAACATGGACTTTAACATACTGCTTTAAGTTCCTCTGTGAACTTTCACAAAGTTATCTAGGCAGATAAGATGACATGGTAGTATATCTTGATTTGCTGTTTTGCATAATAGTTTCATGTCCTGTCTTAGGATGCATCTAGAATGCTCGTTTGTTTTAAATGAAGTGTAAGGTGAATTTGACTTGCTGTAGGCTTGCCCATGAATGGATGCTGGGCAGTGAATAACTGTACTGCATATCACAGCTGGCTTTCTCAGGTCCTGCTTAGTTTTTTGTCTTGAAGGAGTAGGGAAGCTTCCATTACAGAATGAAGCCTAAATTATTTCAGTCAAAAAAAGCACAAGCTATCAAGGAACAAAGACCTGCGTCAGAATTAAATTCTTGAGTAATATGCTAGTGATCTCTTCAGGAAAAAGAGGATGTTTTTCTTCCACTCCCCAAGATAGGGTTCATTTTTTCTTTAATTTTTCTTTTCATTAGCTGTAGTGTTGTTTTTACTCCTCCTTGCATGCAGATGTTCTTTTGCTTTGCAGTAATTATCAGAGTGTATCAGTGGTTGCTGATGCATTTATTGCTTCCTTCTGCACAAATTTCCCAAAAGAATTTGCTATATTGGGAAAACAGCTGTTTCTCCGTGCCTCTGTTTGCATTTCATACAATTGCAATGCATGGCCAGCCTCACACTAAAGCTTCTTTAACAGAACACAGAGTTATACAAAGTCTAGTTGTACATCAGTTCTGTGGAGCAATCATGTGGAACATACACTATCTCTAAATCAAGAGCTTTAAAATCACTGGGAGTGAGATAAAGGTGCAGCTTCAAAGCTGTGGATTGTAATTAATTTTGTTTTAAAAATAGCTTCTTTTGTATGATGCTCTAAGGCAGTTAGAAGTTTTCAAGCATTTCCCTCTTGTGGTCTATGATTTGAGGGTGCAAGTATTTTTCTGCCGAGTAATTGTAGCCATTGCATGCATTATAGAGCAATACTATTAAAGCCAGAAATGTTTAGACCTTGCCTTGCACTACTGTATTTGAAAATAGGGTCCTGAGGAGGAAATTTTCAGACATTTTTTTTGTAATAATTCTGTTGTCATTCTCACATTAACCTGAAAAAAACACTACATTGGTGGTAGCTATGGGCAAACTCAGCTAGCTGGAGATAAAGTATTTGTTTCTGCTACAGTGATGAGACCTGTGGATTTTACATATGCTGACTCCTTTTATTAAATATTTGTTCAAGTTTTGTTAGTTCTAATGGGTTTACTTCTTAGAAATGATAGAGCTGTGTTAGTTTTCTTGGGAGTTATGAGTTCTCAGTCCCACTGAGGTTGCAGGCAAAGGAATCTCACAGTTGCTGGATTTTCTTTTTAAGCAGCATCAAAGGACAAGGATTTGATGATCGTATCTGGGTGAAATATCAGTATTTGTGGGCCTGTATGAGAGTCAGCAAAATTTCTGAGTAAAGATTAGAAAATACTACTTTTAAAACTGTTTTTTTTTTCCCCCTAGAAACTTTTAACAAGGAACTGATTCTACGTCTATCTATCCAGTACTACATCACAATCTAGTCCTATTTACTTAATTTTACCACCTGCTACACTTCAGCCAGGCTACTAAAATACAAATAATTTTTTCTATTTTTATCTTAAGAACATTTGAACTCGTATTTAAGGAGGTGTGCAAGTAAATACTGCAATGGTGCACAATCAGTGGGAAGGTCAGTTAATACAGATGCTGAGGGTACTGCATTGTCTCATATTCAAGCTCTCCCACTAAAATGTGTCTCTGATTTCTGACTAGGCGTATCAAGGTAGGAAATCTAGAGAGCCAAGCATCTTAATACTTAGATTGTAAGGAGATGTACAGTCGTGAGAAGGCAGGTGATAACAAGTGTTACCTTCTTTGTTCTTGTTTTCACAATCCTAGCTCATTTTCCACACGCTATGTGATAGAGGATCCCTAATGCGTCAAATCAGTATCGAGAAATAGAGGTGTGAGACAGAAGGTGAAGGCAGGTACTACGATGATGACTTTTTCTGGTTTATAAAATAAGGGGATGTAGTAAAGGTGTTGACTTGTTTCCATTTCTTATATGGAAGCATATAAGCATTGTCTGCAAGTTTGCAGATTATTTTAATGCGCATACATATGTATACATACGTGATTTCTATTATCAAGTTAGACTTTGAAATTGCCTGTGACATAGAATGAACCATATTAAGCATTATTTTTGATGAAATTATTGTTTTGGTTTTATTGTGGGGTTTTTTTGAGGGTAGGAAAATGCCTAAATATTTGCAGAGGAAACTGAAATGCCAGCTGCTTAGACTGAAAGAGCGAAATACTCCACTGTCTTAAGTAAATTATTCACAATGACTTTCCTCCTATCAGTCAAACTCCAGCATAGTGAAAGTTGACTCCACGATGCTGTTTAGATTTTGCTTGTCGTTTTAAGAAGCTGTGATTATAGGTTTAGCATTTCTAATTGAAAAAAAGATTTCTTCACTTTTGACTTTGCCATTTATAAAGTCATGACTAATAGGAAATAGCAGCAAAACTGACTTCAGCAAGGACACTCTAGCAGGGTATTACAGACACAGTCACAGGTGCCAGGGCTGTGGTTGCAGGCAATCAGATATCTTTGTCACATTCTGTGCTTGATGACAGCAGTTCAGGTTGGACTATTTGTCACGCCAGCAGCAGTAAATGTTACTGTAATATCACAGGAAGATGGCAAAACCTTCATTAAAAGAACACAAAGTAAAGCAAAGAAGAAAGGAAAACCTTAAAATTAAGTCATTCAAGAGAGAGTTTTCCAGACCAGACACTGAAATGTTTCCAAGTGTATCTCACAGATATATATGCAAATGTGTATGTACATGTGCATTTATGTATGTAGCCAAAGAGGGAATGATTAAGGAAGAAGAATTCTGAAGAACGTTAGTAGAGTACGTAGGACATTTGTTATTTTTCTGATTTATAGTAGCTCAGCAGCTATCACAGAATCAGAAAATAATTACTGTAACAGGGAAGATTCTGTTGTGCTTTAGAATTTCTGTCCCCAAAGACACAGCTTTCCCAAAGACATTTATTTTTTAAAGAGTAAATAATCTGTAAAACCTTGGTTTTCAAAAGATGTGCAACCGCAGCTGCAGTAAGGTCGTGTTCAGTAGTGTCCTGTCTATTGAAGAGGGTGCTCAGATGCCTCTATCTAGTGATATGTGAGAGCAGGTGTTGTCTTCCCCCTGCCCTCAGAGTCTTCATCAAAATAGGACTTTAAAGATTTCTGTCTTTTTTAGTACTATTAGCCCAGTATTGTTTCTTCTAGCAGTTGTTCTTACATTTTAAATCTTTGCTACTGTGTAGCTAAGTGGATCAAAAACTACTAAAGCATTTGGGGAATTTCTTACTTAAGACATAAAAAGGTTGTGATGTGATAAATTAGGTTTCAGTGTCTCACTCGTGGAAGATTTAGGTTAAATGAAACACAAACTGTCAGAATGTTCTTGGGGTTTTTTTTTTGGTTGGTTTTGTTTTGTTTTGTTTTAAGTAACATTGCTGCCATTCAGACCCTGGTGTTTCAGAAATAATCACTAACGACTTGTTAGCAGAAAGCTGTCACAGTGACATAAATCACATCAAAATTAATAGGAATCCAAGTTAGGTTTCTTAATAATAATTAAATACAGGCAGCTGTGCTTTGAATAGTTGAAGTATGGGAGAACATGTTCACTAAATAGTGCTACGGGCACTGAGGGAATGAATCCTAAAATAGCTGACATTAAATTCTCTGTGAATACCACAACTTGTAAATTTATGGCTGAAAGCAAAAGGAAGGAGGGAAAGCGTAAGAAAGGAGCAATTCCCTTGTTTACAATATATAACAATACAAACTTTGTATTAAAAATGAAGCTTTGCATGTGAGTATTAACTTTAAATATAACTTCCAAAGGATTTTTAATGTTATACTTTTAAATCTTTAAGGACATCTAGCTCAGCTGCTGATAGGCATGGTTCTGTGATAGCAATATCAGCCCTCCTTCATTACTCAGCAGTACCAGGTTGATCTTGGTCAGACTTGGGTTCATGATCATATGATGTCAGTTTAGCCAGAGGGACAATCTGGATTTAGACTGACATGTTTTCTTGGTCACCTTTATACTACATAGAAGAACAAACAATATCAGTTGTGATGAAGTCCTAGAGTGATGGTGGCATATGATCCAACATTACAGCTGCTAGTATAAACTCAATATTCCAGCTTTTATGGTTTTGGTTTTTTAGTTTTGTTTTTTCTTTTTCCAAAAATATGGATTATCAAGAAAGACAGTCTTGACAATTGTAGCATTATACCATGTTTTGCATCAGTCTTACTGTCTTAAAATCCCTTCTTACTCAAGTCAATGAAAACCCATTGAAACATCTACGAGGAAAGGAAGTGGACCACTGAGAAAAAAGATAAGTGTAAGGCTCTTTTTTTCCCTAGGGAAAAAAAAAAAAAAAAAGATGGCAAAGATTAAAGGGTAATGCTGCTTCTGCTCAGCACTCATTATCTTTGAAGTAACTCACGATACTTCAGAACTATTCAAAATTTTTCCCAAACTCATCCAATTTAAAGGTTCTCATACAATGTTCCCAGCCTTATAATCAAAGCTTTCCTCTTTGTTACAAACAAGCACTTTGTGCCAGGTCTTCAGTCTATTTCTTGAGTATGTGTCAGTTCTTACTCCTCTCACATGCAATTCAAACCTTTCAGTCCTGTGAGGATGTTCTGCTAAAAATAAGTGCTGCAGATCGGCCTTCAGCAAGGACGCTGCTGCGCTGCTCGTTTGTTATTATGATTATTATTATTATTCCTGTTCACCAGAGAGCTGAGTCAAAATTTATGTACCTGAACAGACCTACAGAAATGAATGGGGCTGCATGTGCGGGAAGGCAGTATTTTATGCGCTCTGTGGCTACAGAAAAGTCAGTAGAAGTTTTGCTATTTGTCTTAATAAGTCTCTACTGTATCCTTTACCAGCCAGAATGTCCTAAGTACTCATTAAGACCTTAGTCCTATGGACTAGTGTTCCCAACCTTTTAAACTCGGTGCCTGACCAAAGACTGAAGACAAGTATTTTATCTTTTTTTTTTTTTAATTGGAAGCAGTAAATTTACCATCACATCTTGTTCTGAGAATGAATCTAAGCCTAACATTGTTATAGTGGTGCCCAATTCATAATAGATTTAAATACACTTCTTAACTAGCTTTATTATCAATAATAGGAAGAATAACAAACAGTTGTTTAATTTTATCCTGAATTCAAGAATTTGTCAAGAACAGTCTCTAAATAAAATGGTGGTATTTTGAAATGATGACATGGTGACATGACTTTCATCAGAGTCTCTGTATTTTGTCAGATGTCTGTCAGCATACAATGCACACCCAAAATCGTCATACTGTTATTTTTAATGTCATCATAATCTAAAATCACCCTTCATTTCTTCACAGTTACTAAAAATCTGTGGTGTTTGGTTAGGTGATAACCATCATCTGAGTTTCTAATGTATCAATAGATTAAACAGATTTTTATCTCCATAAGTCTGCTGTGCTTTTCAGGTCGGTGAATATCTCAGACTAGGCAAAGTATCCTTGAACCATTTTAGCCTCCATTTTTTTGCTCCAATTTTATTCTCGTTTAAATTGTTTCCGTCAGTATCCACAACTGCTGTATTTTTGCCAAAAAAAAAAAAACAACTATAAAGTTGGCATCATTAAGCAAAAATGTAGTAAATTGCCCTACATAAGTGCAGAAGTCGAGAAAGGTAAAACCTGAAAAATAGGAAGTACCACTAATATCTAAGTCTGAGCTTTTCAAATAAAAAGTAATGGTTGGGTTTGGACTATTAGAAAGGTGATTATAACAACAAAACAAATATCTTTAATTTAGATTTTGGAACCTTGTAACTGTAACCAGTATTAAATTATTGCACTAAAATGATAGATTCATTTAAGTAGGAAAAGAGTTCCTTAAACCATTCAGAGCTTCATCAGGATGAAAGGTAACCAAGCTGTCTGTGGAAGGCTCTGTGCTCAGTAAAGTTAGGGAGCAGTGACGTTCGGTGGTTTGAAATATCTGGTAGGATCAGCTTTGAGCTGATGAACTGGAGCAAGGGAACACCGGCTAATGGGTACAGCACCTTTAATGGGAGGAAGCCTCTGCCTTAAATCTGTGAGTCGGTGTCCAGGAGCAAATGAGATGTACCTCGTTCCTCATGTTTGATAAACAGAAATGAGCCACCGCGGGACAGTGCAGATAGCTGGCTGGGACACCTAACCAGCCGCTGCCGTCCCAGCGAAGTCCCCGGGAAAATCCATGCAAATGGGTGTCCAAAACACAGCCACTAAAAATTGTAATTTGTAGAGAGTAGGTGGGAAAGGCAGAAGTTGACCCAGGCTTTAAAAAGTTGTATTCTGGAAGTATTCAGGCTATCACTGAAAATATTTACCTGGTGTTGGCAGGCATCATGAGAACGGGATGAAGCATTCAAGTGGCAGCTAAAACCTTAGGATGAGCCCTGGATGAGTCGTGATCTTTGTGTTTTACATGTAGTAGTCCCTGAAGCTTTCTGAAGACTGGCAGCACGGAAATAGGAAAATCACTGCCTGACGTGAATAAACATTAAACAGTGGGAAAGAAGGATCAACTTTCTTCTTCAGTCATCCAGAACGTGATATGCCTAAGCTGAGTTAATGAGAAAGCGAATTCTTCAGTGTAACTGACAAATTAAAAGAATGAGAACGGCATTTTGTCTTTTCATAGCTGTTAAAATAACCTCACACAGACTTTCTGACAGCAGCTCAGACATCGTACCCACAGCAGTGAGTCAGATGAGATTAAAATTAAATAACAAATGAGAATGAGAAACAGCGTAGCACGGCCGTTCGAAGTGACAGAAGTGCAGCATTTGAAGGAATAGCACACTCGAGTGGTCCGGCGGATAACACTGTCTGCTGGCAGTCAGCTGTACTGTTCCGTGTAGTTTGTGCCTTTGGTAATGAGTTTCCTTGGTGATTCATTGGCAGGTGATCCTTGGAGAGAAATGTGGAAGAATAGCACACTGGATCCTGGAACCAGGTGGTATCCTCCAGTGATAAACACTGCTGCAGGACTGCAATAATGGTACAGAAAACTGGCAGGCGTAAAAGCCTTTCACAGCTCTAAAAGCATTGAAATATGCCAATTTTAGGAACAAGATTTCTTATGAGTTTTCAAGCCATATGGAACATCAATATGTTGTCCATCATCTGCTTGTCAGTTTAAAGAGAAATAGTAAATTTACGAGACACAGTAATTCAGCAGAGTTGGCAGGGACTGTGTGCAAATGAAGAGAGAGATGTCCCAGAATACTTAGCACACCCACAAAGGGAAATTTTAACAGGCTTCATGCTTTAAATTGAAAAAAAATAAAATAAGGAGTAGATGATTTTGAAATTTGCAGTTGTCACGTTCTGATCATACCTTGTGTGATGGTGCTCACCAGCTCTGCTCAAGCTTTTAAGTGAAATCCAGTTGATTTTGTTTCCTATGGAAATGGAGTATCCGGTGTTATTAACACTGACTGTGCGTGTTTAATTGGATGCCTACATGCATTCTGTGGGGCCTGTCTTTGACTTGATAATGTTTGGAAAAATCTAATTTCATTCAGATTTGTTGGAGGGTGGATTCCCCAAAGGTATTGTATTTCCACCTGCTTCATGAAAATGCATGACTTGGGGGGGGGGGGGGGGGTTGCGGGGGGAAGC
>JAVJGI010000001.1:33560829-33601693 GCA_035590275.1 Ibycter americanus
GGGCGCAAGCTTCTTAGTGGCTGGACAGAGGGAAAAGTCACGAGAAAGAGGATCGATAAAATACCACCTAGGAGCGTCCAGAGAGCTGCAAATTGCAACTCAAGCAAGAGTCTCATATTTGTTAATATTTTGCTAAGTATCTGAAGCTGTGTTTGCCTTGATTAGTACACATTTCTTTACATGCCAGCTGAACATAGCTGAGCACCTTTGAGAATTTTTACATAGCCGAGTCAATAGTTGTATAGAGTCCTCAATTTTATTCCAATATACGATTCCTTTATAACAGACATACAAGAATTAACAGTGTATAAATCACCCAAGCAGTCAGTAAAAGAACTGTGTGCATTGTCTCTGTTAGAAAATTCTAAGCATTTTACTAAAGATTTAGATGAATTAAGGCTTTTAAAATTTTCTTTCCTTTTTACTTTTTTGTTTAACATTGTTGGTACAAAATAGCAAGGTGGTGTTTTTCAACATCCTTTCAAAGGTAATCCAATCTTATCTGTACAAACAGGGGATAATTGTAGGGCAAATAAAGTAACTACCATTTTTTTTCATTGGTAATTTATTCTTTTATATTCCTTTTATATACTTAACTTTTCATATTTGGTTCTTCACAGAGAGTCTCTTTTAGAAAACGGTAGGCTTAGCAGTAGTGATCTTACTACCCACATTTATGGCAGAGAAAAATCCTTCCTTCAATTTTAATGTATTTGGTAGGTTTTTGAGTCATCATTTTACCCAGCTGTGGTTGGCTTGACTTCATCCATAAAAGGTATCAAAGTTCCTTACAGTTCTTTTGCACAGCCGTTATTTTTTCAGCTGAATCAGTCCTGTGCTTCGTAACGCAGCCACAGCAGCCACTGTTACTGCACAGCAGATGGGAGGGAGTATGTACCCAGCAGCCCAGGCTGCTGCAGGGCTGGCGGGGTGAAACCTAGACGGCTAAGGGAAAGTTCGGACTAGACTTTTCACTTTCTCCAACAGCAGCAAGCCCCTAGCTTTTCTTCACTCGTACTCTATTGCACTACCACATGCAAAGTGATAATCATGTGGCACACATAGAGGTCTAGATCAGACAAATAATGCTGCTGAAAAATAAGGAAGGAGAAAAAAAGTTGGTTTTCAGCTTGGCCATCCCTGAGCCATCCAGCTGCATGAATGGTTGTGCCAGCAGAGTGGACAGGGAGGAGGAAAGGCTGGGAAGAGATCCAGGACAGGAAGATAGGGAATAAAAGGGTGCTTATACCAGTGCAGATTTAGGAGTAAAAAGGCTATGGTTGGTTGCTTTATGATAGGTCAAATTTGTGGCAGGGTGGCAGCTGTGTTTAGATCATAGTGGAAACAACAACCTAGGCTGATGAGTTAGGGAATTAATTTTACTCTACAGTAGATCATAAGTATAAAGTCTCCTTCCATCCAGCTGATGTCAGTAGTGTATCAAATATTTTATTAGGCAATAGCTGTATAAAATGTGCCTAAAGACAACCCTTTGAAATCTTACCGCAGTACACAGCTAGTATTGTCACAAGTGATGCCACGGTCTGCCCTTCTCAGCAAAGACAGTGAGCCATGAAAACTGGGACCGCTCACTTAAGACATGTTTTCATCTATCACTTACAAGTCTGGAAAAATAATATAAGGCAATTTGTACTGCAGTTGTCTGTATGGAAAGAAAGTGGCTCACGTCCTATGCTTTCCTCAGAAATTAAGATCTTAACTTTCTAAATGAACATTATGGGGTTAATTGAGATTGGCATCCTCATTCGTGAGAATAAGCCCAGGGGATCTTGGCACGTACGCTTAAATTGCACATCCCATATGTGGGATGTAACACGTGGTTGTGTTTGCCTACACCAGACCATGTGTTACGTTGCACTTCTAAGCTCTAAAGGATGCTGTGAATTACTGAGCACTCAAGAGTTCAATAATAGGAACTAAATGCAGTCACCACCTAGCACGACCCCAACACTAAAAAAGCATGCCTGTGCTCGTGGGCACATATTTAGCAAAGTTATTACAGGCTTTGATATTGTATTAGTATAAACTTCCAAATCAAAGTGCTTAAGCTTTGCAGATAATCTGGAACGTCTGGATATACTTACTACTGCATGGAGCTTCACAGTCAAATGAGCAGCCGGGGGCGTTCCACAGACGGGAGGGGGAGCCAGCCTGGCACCCCTCCATGGGCAGGACTTTTAAGCCGGCTCAGGTGCCTTGGGAAACACACTTTGACTTCCAGCCTGGGCTGTCCCCTCACTTTTCCTAGAACAGCAGTTTGTATTTTAAGCAGTTCACAGCTTGGTTGACTGTAGCTCCCAGGCAGTTGTGCTTGCATAAATGAGAGGTGTAGTGGTGGGCAGATACAGGTGGGTGGGCAGGAGATGGGAGGTGTCACTTAGATGAAATCTGTGCAAGCACAGCCATGTCACCTAGTTATGCTATCTTCATGAACATGGAAGAAAGCACGGGAATATTCATATCTACCTGACTTTTAAGGTGCCTGTTTAGAGCACAAAACAAAGCAACATGACAAGGTGCCAATCACTGTAAGCAGCTCAGCACCTTGTCAGCTGGGGAGTGAGGTCTGAGCAGTGTGGATGCAGCTATGGGTGCTTCCGCAGCTGTGGACAGCAATGGTGCTGATCTCTCTGCACATATGTATGGAAGTGTCATGCATGTGTTTGTAGACCTCTTATTCATGGCTACAAACTAGTTAATGAAATCTGTTGAAAGCCAGTTCATCCCTGAGTCCATCACCTTGTCCTCTTGCTGAGCTCTCACATTCCTAGGAAGTACTGTTTTGCTTTTCTGTCATTAATTTATTTATATAAGCATATATACATCTATATCTATGGCACATCAACTGCATTACATTGCACTGCTTGCCAGATGACAGAACATGATATAAGACAGACTCTTGGTGAAAAATTGTACAAAGAGGAGTCCATGTTTTAAACTAAGGATTTAATAGTCCTTTGATGATGATGAAAGTTATTATTCAGAGAAGAAAGTGTTTCAGAGTGAAGTTTGCAGAAATTAAAACACTAGGTGGTACAGCCATCTGCTTTAATTTATAATCTTTTCATCATGGTGAACACTATTTCCAATTCAGTAGCAGTAATCTAATGTGCTATGATGTTGGCTAATGATTTCTCAGATATTCCATATTCACCAAAGCTTTTGTCTTTACATCTGCTCTATAGATGAATTTGCGTTTTAATTAAAGTGTTTAAGTTAGTGATATTAAACCCTGGAAAAGGGAAGATAATTTTCACATCCTCTCTAATGTGATCTTAAAACACTGGATTTAATCCATTGTATAGCATTAAAGATATAATCAATTTATGTTTATTATTTTCCAGTTTAATAATTGCTTTATTTAATCAAGAACTTTATTTTCTTTAAATGAATACAATATAAACTACATTGTTATAGCATAGCTACTATACGCTGTGAAACGCGTGACTTCCTGAATCTTTATGAATTTGTTCTTAGTGTCACCAAAAATATTATAACTAAAGCTTTGCTTAAGCATCATAAATTATACTGTTTCATACAAATTCGTAAGTGATAAATTAAATACATTGCATCTACCACCTCAAGAGTTTTTTTTCCATCTCTTTCTTAAATTTTTGACTGAACAGCAAAAGCATAAAATCATAATGAACATTGATTAGATAGTGGAATAGCAGAGAAAGACAGGCAACTACCATTTAGACTTAAATACATAACTACCATACGTTTCAGGGTTTCTGGATGGCCCTAAAGGAGTGCTCTTAAGACTGCCACTTTCAGTTTCTCTTGTTCAGGAAAGCTTTAACTAGGACCTCCAGAAATTTTGCTAGAGGTCCAGCAAGATGGACACATCATGCTCATTCTCTTACTGTTTTCATTTTAAAAAATTTAATTCCACGCAGCTTTTCCTTGAAGGACTTTTCTTGTTTTCCTATCAGTGTGACAGAGATCCCTTATGTTCCAGTCAAGAATTCTGTCTACAAAAATAGGGGATAAAAATCACTCTCCTATTATTCATTCAAATAACAAAGGAAACCAGTAGCATTTAAGGCAACTCATCTGTGAAATTCTTCAGAAATAAGCTTTCCTCCACAGCTGATGCTCCTCCCACACGTACTTCAGCTTCTCCTCCCAGAGCAGATAGGGTTTCGTATCTTGATCCAGATTGAAGTCTTTTTACCATATGGTAATAGACTTAGTGACATGTGTCAATAAGGCCCATCTTTTCCCATCTCTTTGACTGTATAAGCACAGTTATTCCCTTTGTTTCTCTAACCTTCTAGTGCGTTACTGGTTTAACTTTTCAAAAAGAGACATTCTGTCTTGCAAAGTGGATTTGTTTTGACTGATTCACAACGCTTACTTGATTCAGTCATTGAAGCAAAACACGTAAGTGGAATTCAGAATTATCCTATGGACTCATAGAGTACTTACCTGCAACCCTGTATTACCTGTGCCACCAAACAGAAAGTGTCAATAAAAATGCACTGCTAACAAGAAGGTTTTACATTTTTCAAAATGAATTTTGACATTTTCTGAGACCGGGTATGATCACATACCATTGTATCAGCCTTTTGGATGCACAGTTGTGAATTGAATAATTTCCTTCAAAACTACCTAGTATTCTGGAAGATCTGATGTTTTGGGCAATATTTGTTCTTAATTCAGAGTCTTCCATAGCTTTATTAAGCATTCTTGTATTACTTTCTGTATCATAGTATCTTTGTATCTTTAATCTGCATAGCATGGATTTTCATAATAAAAATAAAAGTACACTTCTAAGTGATGAAACTTATTTTTTTTTGTGCTGGGAATTCCTTCCACCATGATATAATATCTGTGAGAAGAGGGATGAGAAAGGTAAACTCACTTTGTATTGGGATACAGGTTTTTTATGTTTGGGGGAAACATGGGTCAGACTTGCCGTTGTGTTGTGCGTCCCATGAGTCAGACTGGAGCAATTCAGGAGGCCGAGGGTTTCATGCTGGTGCATCAACTGCTTCTTGCTCAGTCTAAACCTCAAAAGGAGGTGTCTGTAGCCTGGGTTGCTCCATGATCTTGACTGTTTTACTCTGCTATTCAGTGCCTGCTTTTTCTGTTTCTCTGCCTGCATGGAGACAGGTTGAAAGCATAACTTAAGAATAAAGAATTACATCTCCACTGTTTCCCTCCTTGGTAATTTCCTCAAGCAGTCAGGGTGCCAGAGATAAGGCCTTTGGCCAATTGGTTTGCAATGCCTTACTTCTGTCCCCGTTTAAGGCAATATTTGGATTTGTACAAATCTGCCTTGATACCCCCTCTGCCTACACGCACAGTGAAGTACACTGTGCACTTCAAGGCGTCTCAGCAGCGGCAAGTTTAACTGTAAATAAGGACTGCTTTAGTAGAGGTTAGAGTTCAAACGATTTTCGCAGAGAGTATACAATTGTTTGTAAGACCAGGTAGTATTCAAACTGGTAGATGTATGAGGAAAAAGAAAATAGGAATTTGCCTTTCTGTTCCCTCTTCCATTGATCTTTGGATTGTCATCCAAAGTGAATACTTGAAAGAAAACAAGGAAAGTTGCATGTTAAAATAAGTAGTTTTACCTTTTGTTCTATAAAAGGTTAGTTTAAGGCTTTAGGTTACAGCACATTAATAAAAATGTCTAGTTAATATAGAAAACAATGGATATGGATCAGTTGGCATTTTTTTCAATTTTAGGATAAAGAGTTTTTACACTTTTTGCCAGTATTTACAAAGTTATTTTCCTCTGTGCTGTTAGCAAGTATAAGTTTTCATGGCATTAAGAAATGGCAAATCAGTGGATGTTGCAGCACTACAAAACTAGCCAGCTGCAACAAGGCTTTCCCACACAAGCCTCCAAAAGTTCATCTACTGCCTGTACTGTTTCTTCATCCTCTTCAGGCCAGCCCACGCTGCTTCTTGCCTCTGCTGCATCCAGGTTCCTGGCTTCTCCTCCAGCCAGCCTCTCCTCTTTCAGGCCCCCTTCTTCTCTCAGCTTCTCCCAGGCCCTCTCCTACATTCCTGGGCTCTTCTTCATCCAGTCTTCTCTCTCTCTTCACCCAGCACTCCCTTCCACCAGTGCTCCTCCTCTTCTGGGCTCCTCAGTGCTATTTAGCTACTTAACCCGAACAAGCCACAGCTGTACATTATCCACATCAGCCAACCCACCACCCCAGAAGCAAGCCCACAACCGTATATTATCAATGTTGATTAACCCTTGACAAGTGGATCCATAATTTTTGTCTTTTCTGAGAAAGATTTTAAAAGTTACCTGAATCTCTTTTACTGGAGGTATATATATTAAGAAAGAAGTATGTGGAAGAAATCAAAAAAGAGGACAAAATTTACAACTGACACACAATATTAGTATATATATGAAGAGGGTATTAGAAAATTAACAAAACAGTCCCACAAAAAAAGTCTTTTTGTCCATATTTATAACTTTATTGTACTTTATAATGGTTAATGATAGAAAGATTATAATACTTATATAATATATATATAATATAACACTGATGTATAATGTAATACTGATTTACAACATGATTTGAAAAGCTAAGGAACTTCTGTTGGGTATTTTTTTATATAATCAGAAAATATTGATGTTATTGGAAGTAGAGTCAAAGCAGAAACTATTTCAAATTCCTTGGTGCTGAAATAGTAAAGTTTTTTTCATTCAGCTCTGCTGTTCTAGCAAAGTGCTTAAGAGGGCAGCAAAGAAGCTCCTAGAAGTAAAAATGCTTTTATTTGGAAACAAATATAAACTAATAATGATTTTCAGTGGAAATACTGAAATTATAAAGTAACAGAAATAATGATTGCAAAGCTAATAGATAGAACATTCCTGAAAATGTGTTTTTCTACAACCAGAGCCATCTCCCTGCTGCATATTTATATTACCACTAATAGGATTATTGGAATACAGTCAAATAATACCGAATGCCTTATAGTCATGCTGAATGAAAAACAACGTGGCTTGCAGCATCACTGAAAAGTCGTTGAATAAAATGTGTAAGTAATACTGTGAAGAGAGACTGGACCCCGCCAAGTCCCCAGTCCTGGGAAGCCTGCTGGGCTCTTGTGGACACCATGCTCTCTGCTCTTTGACAGAGTGGCTCTTGCTGTCCTAAATTGGGGTCCAGTTCAACAGGCAGGTGAGGGGTGCTCTGCCAGAGTCCCACCCTTAGCCTGGCAGTTAAGGTCCCGTGGGAAAGGAGCTATGAGCAGCCAGCTGGAAATGGTTTCCAGCACCATCTCTTCCTGGATCACTGCTTGATCTACTCAGTTATTGTGCAAAACAAACCTGCCTCCTTTTCTTTCTCCCTCCATCCTGGTTTTGGGAAGTCAGGTGGAAGTGGAGTACTTTGCCAGATGCTGTCCCCAGCTATGAGTGGATGAGGCTTTCCCTGACACCTCCAAACCACAGCTGAGCCCACTGGGTTCCCTGCAGTCCCAAAGGGTGATCCAGTGGGTTTAAAGTGCCTCCTAGCTCAGGCAATCAAATTGCTTTTTGGAAACATGAGCATCTCCTATCTAAACTGGGATTTTGATACTTCAAGTTCAGTCTAAACAACATGCCCTGAGTCATGGAAATATTTGTGGATAAGCACGGTTTGAACAGAAATCTCTCTTTGGAGAGAGATGCTTAATCATTAGACCACATTTTTTCCGTGAAAATTATATGTAGGAGAGTTTGTTTGTCTGGTATCTATGCCATGCCCAGAATGTAAATGAATGAAACTTTATGATTACCAGGATTGATATGTTAGTATATTTTAAAACAAGAGAAGGTACTCTAAGATGTTGTTTTACTATTAGGAAAGAGCCTTTAGAGACCCTAAACCCATAAAATGCTGCATGATAGGAGAGCAACCTGTCAGACTTGGTGAGGTGCTCCCTCTGCTTCAGATCTCCTTCTGTGCCAACCTTAACAACACACACTTGCTTCAGCACCTTATCAGACTAGCTCAAAATTTCCTCCTGTATCTTTCTTTGAAGGTACTGTCTTTGAAACCATTGAATGTATTCTTAAACTCGTCACGTAGAGTCAACTTACTATAATTGATTAGACTGAGACAGACCTGTGGCAAATTAGCACTTTAAAGATTTTTTTTTTAAAACACTTTTAAAATATTTTTAAAATTTTTTAACTACTTGCAACTTTAGGCAACACTTTAATGTTTGGTAACAATTCATCTCTGCTTTCCCTTCTGATGCTGCTCATATGCCATGAACTGTCTGATGCTGTATCTTTAGAACAGCTGTGCAGTAAACCAGACCTTGCTTTTCACTCTAGCTTCTGGAAACATTTGTTCATGTTAAATAACAGTAAGGAAAAAAAAAGAAAGAAAAATATTCTAGAGGAAGAGACACTGACCCCCCAAATTAGAATAGAATAGAATAGAATGAAATAGAATAGAACAGAACAGAACAGAACAGAATAGAATAGAATAGAATAGAACAGAATAGAATAGAATAGAACTTCTGTTCTTCCACCATAATTTCAGGTTCTTCTTGTACAAAATAAAAGAGCTTGGGAATTCTAAAATTTGAACTCACAGGTGCAGAACAAAAGATTTAATGTAATGTTGAGAAGTAAGGAATCAACTTTCCTGCAATATGTTTTGCATCTCCTCAAAAAATGCATACACCGTAAATGAGATGTTGAATATGAGAAGTGTCACATATCTATTATACAAATGCACCCATGGTAAATAATTGTTTCTGGTCATATTGACTGAAAAATCCTCTTTGTTCATTGTTGGTTTAAGTTTTTTTTAAAAAAAACTTTTTTTATTGCTTATTTTTTAAATAATATAAACCCCCCGAAGTTATCTATAACTCTGAAGTTCTGAGCAAAATGACAAATGAGCTTATATAGGTTGCACTAAAATTCAGAAATGAAATGACTGTATTTTTTCACTTAAATTACCAGACAAAAAGAATTGTCTGACATTAATTTGAATCCATTTTTTTATGTTCCTGCTGTAATAGTACTGTTTGTCATTTGAAAATGTGTTGTAATATTCCTAAATAATTCATTTTAAAATGTGCTATAATATTCCTAAATAAGTAATATGTTGAGGGAACAGTGTTTGAACATTCAATAAGTGTAATTAAATGGCACTCTCCTCCCTACATTGCTCCAGCTAGAGCCTGTCCGCTGGCTGAGGAAGGTAAGGTTGTTTCTTTGGGCCAGATCATGGCAAGATGCTGAAGGAAAACGTGGGCATCAGTGATAAGGCTGAATCAGCTGGAGCTAGGCTGCTAGGGCTGGAATATGTGCTCTTACCTAAACCTATGTGAGAATAGCATTCATATTTATGATACCTTAAAACTTGTTGAAGGAGATGTTTACAGACCCACCACCCAGCCCACGTACCTGCTGGCGAGCAGCCTGGCAGCTTTATGCACTTCTTCCAGCTGGGGGGACCTCGTGCTGTGGCATCAGTGCCTTACGGGAGACCCTGAGTCTCTAAGAAAGCTTACCCCATTGCACAAAAGCTGATGAGATGCAGAGAGAAAAGCAGGAAACACTACAGTGTGTTCTTGCAGGTGTGAGCCTGGGTCCGTATTGGAGGCGGAAGGGAGGAGGATGCGGTACTCGGGGCATCTTCGATCAGTGTAAGCATAGCAGCTGCTCTTAAAAGCTGGTTGTAAATAGCAGCGTGTGACAAAAGCCCTCTACTGTTGTGAAGCCTCAGAGCACATTACAGGGCTGACTTCATACAGTTGATGAACCTGTGCATGGCTGAAAGTACGAGGACCAACTCTGCATTCGTTGGGGCTCACACTGGTGGGGTCCTGGGTCACAGCTGCTGCTCGGAGGTCTCCCATCTGACCTCGCTGTAATTCCTACATGGGCTGCAGGTTACTGAAAGTATTGAAGAGATGTTAATTTTAGTTGCAGTGTTGGATCTAGTAACAAAATAAGTTGGATAAACAGAATAAATTATATTTGTGCTAGTTTTGGCTGGGCTAGCATTAGTTTTCTTCCCAGTAGCCAGTACGGGGCCATGTTCTGGACTGTGCTGGAGGCAGCGCTGGTGGCTCAGGGAGGTGCCAGTCGCTGCTGGGCAGCGCTGACACAGAGCCGAGGCCGTGTCTGCCCCTCACCCCCCCAGCAGCGAGCAGGCTGGGGGGCACCAGCAGCTGGGAGGGGGCACGGCCGGGACAGCTGACCCCGGCTGGCCAAAGGGATATTCCATACCGTATGGCTCATGCTCAGCAGGCAGAGCTGGGGGAGAAGGAGGAGGAAGGGGGGGATGTTGGGCGTGATGGTGTTTGTGTTCCCCAGTCACGGTTACGCGTGCTGGAGCCCTGCTCTGCTGGGGGTGGCTGGACCTGCCCGTGGTGGGAAGGGGGGAATGAATCCTTTGGTTTGCTTTGCCTGTGTGTGCAGCTTTTGCTTTACCTGTTAAACTCATCTCAACCCATGAGTTTTCTCATTTTTACTCTTCTGACCCTCTCCCCATCCCACCAGGGGCAGTGAGCGAGCGGCTGCGCGGGGCTCGGTTGCCAGCCGGGGTTAAACCGCACTCACATAGTATTTAGTGATCTGGATGGCCTTTAGGTAGATATTATCTGTTGTTTAATACTCCAGTATCTGGATAGTAAATACCTTTCATAATATTGTTTACCTTTCAAAGTCACCGGAGTATAATACGTATGCTATAAAAATTGTTTTTCTAGTAGTAGTGCTATTATTTTTGTTCTTCTAAATGTTGCTTAAAAGTTCAGTGTGTTGGATTAGGTTTTCCTCTGAAACTGCATGTAATCAAAATTGTTTTATTGTGAGTAGGGTTAAACTTGTTTCCCCCCAAAAAAACAATGGAAAAAGTAGTCTTGCCAACATAGCCAGTCCTGTTTGTTCATTAAAATATGAAGGGTATAGATATCCTACAGATACAAATGGAGGAAAGTATTCGTCAAATAAATAAAAAGTAGGCTATTGTTCAGATGCCAGGTGTGTTAATAAAAGGTAATTATGTTGACTGAAAATAAGTAAAAGCTTCGTCCAGCAGACGTACATTTTTTCCATCACTCTCAGTAAAAAATGCCTTTTAATACAGTGGAAAATTACCAGGCAGGCCTGAAATAACGAAGCAATTACGGAAGGCTTTGTTTAAAATATCCTCAAGAGAATGTCACAAAGAAAATGATTACCATTATTTCAACAATGAATATAGTACAGGGGTTTTGCATGAAAAATAAGCTCACATTTAACTATCAATTAACAGCTTTTGATACTCTGAAATTGTTTCAGCACTGATGTATTGATTCATGTATCTGTCTAAATATACCTGAAGAAGAATGGGAAGAGGCTCAGCTTCCATACTACTGCATCTTTAATGAGATCACTGCAGGGGAACCTCACTCCTGTTTGTCATCCTATTGGACTCCTTATTTGTATCACCTGAAAATCTGGCTTATTGGCCCCTGGCTTTTCCCCCTGCATGTGAGCTGCCAGAAATATTGCCGTTAAGGGCAATAATTTAGGAATTAAAAAAAGGGAAGTGGTGCACTATGCATCTCATTATTTTTGGCTAGAATTCAGATTTTGAGTTCAAAAGGAGCTTTAAAAAAGGGGCAGGGAGTCTTTCTTTGGCCTTTTGTACTAAATGCATTTTGTACCGAATGCTGTTAGGCACAACTGAAGGTCAGTGCTCAGTGCTGAAGGGGTCTTACAGCATGTACACCTGGCATGCAGAAAATGTGATGTTCACATTTGGGGAGCTGAACCTCAGCTCCTTTCTCCTGCTTCTGTAGCATCAGTGGGGGATTCAGGAACATAACAGGGTTAAAAGCTGCCACAGAGGATGCACACTCCCAGCTTGTTACCAAAGGGTTTCAACCACCAAAAAAAATTGGATATAAAATAGAGGTAACTGAGGATAGGTGTGGTTTCTGGGCCGCTTAGCACACCTTCTAATACGTGGAGCTAACAGCCACAGGAGTGGTGGGCACTGGCACTGATGTCAGTGGCACAGCACTGTGCAGGGTAAAGTAAGGTGTTTCTCCTTTCATTTTGGTGAAATTGCCTGGTGGATAGCCTCAGCAAGCAGCCTGGGATTTTAGCTGGCAGGGTGAAGACTGCTAAAAGTCCCAGCTAAATAAAAAACCACCCACTGTTTCTTTGATTAAATCATCTCCTATGCTCAGTAAGGTAGGAATTGCACATTGTTATGATAGTTCCTCTGAAAATAATGCATATCACACCTAAACTTTTAAAGAGATGATTCCCGCTTTCAGCAAACACTGGTATTTCCAGTTTGCTTGAACACCCTGCTGTGATTCAGTGCACACCCCTGTAGGCTCCCGTCTATTCAGTAGCTGCCTTAGTTGTTAAAAGCAGTGACTATGAAAGCCAGAGAGCTAGTGGGAAAATAAACTTAAAAATTACAGAGTAGAGATGTGTTTGTGACACACTGTCAACAGCAGCCCACGACAGGCTCTCTATCAGAATTTGACTTGCCCTGTGATTTTTATCTCAAGTGAACAATGTCTTCAGGATTGAAAATAAAAGCAATTCTGAACTGTGAACAGCAAATACCTAAAATCACCACAGCTTTATTGTGAGAGAGGAATGTCCTCTTGATGCCCGTGTCAAAAAAGTTAACTAACAGTAAGACCTGGATCCATTAAAGCACTGCCATGCAAGCAAATCTGCGTCTAACAACGTACACGGAACAATTATCAAGAGAGCATTTTAAATGGCTTTTGAAATTTCTGTGTGTGTATGTGATTTGGTAGAGAGAAACAAGTCAGAGTTAGCCCCATACAGTGTACCATCAGTGCCACCAATCACGCTAACGAAAGCTTCTAATTTAAAATTGCTGACGAAGAGGGAAGATCCCAACAGAAGAGCAGTGGGAAGGAATGAGATTACAGGTCTGTTGTACTTTTTAAATGTTTCCCATCATCACCTCAGATAACCATTTCCATTCATATATATACTCATCCTTCTGCTGTCTGAGAAAAGAGGCTTCCCATTTTTCTAATCGGTTTTATAAAACAAATACCATAAAGTAGCATATGTATGTACAGCCATATTTTCAAAGCCTGCATATCTCTTATTGGTTTAATTGTATGAGGACCATGGCTCTGTCAGGATGAATATGAACAAGAGGTTTCTGCCCAGAGGTTTAAGTTTTACAGTCAACGGGCAAGTGCATTAATTAAAACCTCAGTACAAGCTCCTGAAAACATCTACTGCATGGGAAGTGGCTGTCTCCCCCAAAGACTCCTGCCTAAAGGTCTCGTGGTCTTCTCATATATGTCCCACTGGGTACTTGCCATCAGGGGATAGGGTTACTAGCAAGGAGAAAAGAGATTTCAGCGCTTTACAGGAGCATGGCAATGGAAATGTTATTTAAACCATCATTATGTTTATTCACTATTCTGTTACCACATGAAGGAACTGTGAACTCATATCAGTATTAAACCCATGTGCTTTAAATAAAAAACATTCTGCAAGTCATGTACCACAAGCTGGTTTCATCCTCTTCATTACTCTTTTGATACTGATATGTTTTAGCTTGTCAAGGTCTTGTGTAGTACCTCTTTCTTTGGCTTATCGTTGAAAACCATTCCTGGGATTTAGAAAAAAATAATCTTTTCTGAGAAGTTTATTTGCAAAGTGTTATAGATTAAACAGGGTCATCTTGCCTCATCCTATTCTCTCAGTTTGCCTTTTTTCAAACTTTTTTCAGTATTCAAATGATGGTTAACCATGTAGGAGACAAAAATAGTCAAAGTAATTGCCACTTCTTCCTTTGTCTCATTGTGTCATGCTGTGCTATAAATGTATTTAATCTGGACAGAACCAAAGGGGTAAAAACCAATTTAATAGCTATCAATCAAATGCAGGAAACTTGCAAGAATGACTGCATTTCAGGCTCAAATCTACTGAAGGGGGGAAGGAGGGGCAAAAAGAAAAAGTAACATGTCTAAGACTGTGAGTCTTCAGGAACTTTAAGAAAATCTTCTGAGTTCCTGTCAAAACTTATTCATGGGCAGTTTAATCATTGATGTTTCCTTACATTTAAATACCTTGTCTCTCTTCCTTGGATTTATCTTTTTTATTCAACTACTGCTACAGTTAGGATCTTTACCCACTGTTTTGCTATAACAAGCAAGCCAGCATTTCCTAACCTCTCACAAAGGGGAAGTCTGCAATGTCTATCTCTTCGTGGAAGACAACTGGAAGAGAACAGAATTTTAAAGACGAGTGAAGTCCTCTTCTTTTCACCTATTCTGACCCAGTTCCAGTTAATTTTTCTTGAACTTGGATGGCCAGAGATGTTTTCTTGTTTTGACATAATAACCTGGTAGCTTCTCATTCCATGGTATTTATACTTTCTTCTTGCCTGGGAGTTACTCTCCTTGCATATTCTGTAATCACATACTTCTGATATTTCTTCTTTCATTTTTTGTTGCAGAAGTGTGACTTTTACAGTTTTTTTCTAGTGGGAAGTATACTGTCATAGCTCCTGAACCCTTCATCTTCAGGAATATCACTGGAAACAAATTTAGAGTGTTCTGAGAATCCTTGTACAGTATTAACTAACTGATCATCACTAAAAATTCAAAGATGCTTCATAGCTCCATCAACTTTACTGTCCTCAGCTAAGAATCCTATGCAAGTGAAATGAAAAAAAGAGGTTTGTCCCAAAGGAAATATGCAGTCCATACACTTTTCTTACTGTAGTACTCATGGTGCTTACCATCATTTTACGCTGTATATTTTGATTTTATTAATTCACTGAAAATGCTGACTTTTGTATTATTTCTTTGTGCACACTTAATCTTGCATGTGCTATAGACTACATAGGTTGGGAATGGCTCTGAAGAGATTTATTCTTGCATTGCTCTCATCCTTAGGATTCAGCTTGCAAGCAAAAATTATCTGAATGCATCTCACCTGCATTGCTAATTCATTAATAAGTGTTACAGGCTTCAGGCAAAACTTAAATGCTAAGTACTTACGAGATAATCAGGAATAATTAATCCACAAAAAGCTAATAAAACATACAGTAGCTTCTGATAATTAATTTGAACAAGTCAGAAAACAAAAATAAGTTATCAGATCTGCGAGAGTACAGTAGTGTCTTAACTATCTCTGGTGTTACTTGAATATTTTCCACCCTCTAGTGGAAAGTTTCTCCTGCAGAACAGGATTTAAGGGACTGCTCTTTAAATCTATGAGATACAGCAAACAGGGTGAGAAATTTATTTCTACTATTACATGTAAATTGGGAATATTATTCTGTCATTATTTTTCCCACTGCAGTTTTTCATTGGTCCCTGGTGGATAGTTACAAGGTTGCTCAAAAAGTTCTCGGTCTGAATATCCTGGTTTAAAACAGTCTCTGTCATTGTAGAACGAAAGTGAAATAGTTTTTGACTGAGAAGGGTACTTCAGAGAAAAGAAAATCATGGCTGAAATTCTGAGAGATCCTGAAAGAAAAAGAACTACTTATCTCTTGTTTTATGGACAAAGTTAACTGAAATACAAATGGCACAGAGAAGAGGTTGAAAGTAGTGTTATAACTCTGGTTATCAATAGCCTCTTAGCTCTTTGTTCTGCACATTGCTTCTCAGTTTAACATAGCAAAAATAAAATTATCTCTCTATAACTAAGAGGAGTCCAAACCGAAGCACCAGATCAGTATTGAAGGAGAAAAAAAAAGCGTGGATCCATCTTCTCATAACACAATTGCCCACACTAGAGTTTGTCAATTCATGTTTATTAAACCAATAAACCTTTAGCTTCCCAGAATTTCCTAGACTTTTGATGTGGTCTGGGAGTGAGGAAAGCAAAGCATGCCAACAACTGAAGAACGAGAAAGATGAAACGGAGTCAGAAATGATCGAGGGCTGAAGAAGAAAACTGGTTTGAAGCAGAGATGGATTCATGATAATGGCTTTTCTCAAAAGAGTTGCTTTTCTTACTCCTGAAACAGCAGGTACAGACTTTTTTTCTTGTATAAACTGATTTCAGTGTTGAGGAGAACTAATGCTTTGCTGCCTTTTGAACTTCACTCGCTGTATGTGAAGAGAGTTTTATAATTACATTTTTGAGGAGGAAGACCATATTACAAGCAGGACACTTTACTGCATTTTTTTCTTTAGGAATTGTTAAATAAGTAGTGGAAGAAAACTGAGTATCAGCCTTTCTTTACCCAGCATAGCACAAGCCACATAGATTTGAAGAAGCAGGATGCTGAGCTGAAGGGCTCTCTCCTTGCTTCAATTTAGACAGTAATAGAGAGCAGCAGGACGTGCAGCCCTGCATCATTTTTTTTCTGTCTGAGACAGTGGTAACTACGTCTGTGGAGAAAGTGGAGAGGAAGCAGGGCACTCGATCTGAGAGTGAGGAAAGGACCAGCTTTTTGCTCAGGTCCCTGCATTTCCAAATGCTGGTGCTAACAAGCCTGCGGAGAGCCCCGGCAGCGTGCGCAGCAGGGGTAATTGCAAGCTCTTGTGCTCAAGTGCAGAGGGTGAACAGAACTGCTTGAGAGGGAGGTGATTTCGTCTCGGCTGTGATCATCCTCTGTATGAATTCTGGTATTTCAGCTGATCCAGAGATAACTCTGTTTCGTGAGTCTATCAACGAGCCAAAGATTCCTTGATTTAAAGTCAGATGGGTTGTTGCTTTCTATAAATGTGCTCAGTGAGAGCTGGTGTTACTTGGAACCACTGCAAATGTGCCAGATGCTACTGCTAGTCGCTGTTCTCAAATGTATGGTGGAGCTGTCATATACATTTTGTTTTTTCCTAGCCAGAGTCAGTGCAAGGAAAATGTAGTGATGTATTGACTTAAACTCCTGTCTCCAATTCTTTGCTGAAAAGGTTAACAGCTGTGTAATGTCCGGCTTTCAGAACCAAGAGAACATTTTGGGAGTTTCCAGACAGTAGTTTCTTATGCTCCCTCTGTATTAACTACTCCATTTTCTTTTTTTTCTTTCCTTTTTTTCTTTTTTTTCTTTTCATGGCTATTGACCAGTAAACTAAGAAATGAAATGGTAATGTTTTTTACTTCTGTACTTTCCAGGCAGAACCTGCAGTGTAAATCGCTACTCACATCAAGGTTATAAGCCTGTAGCATCATTCTGGGAGCGTTTGTAACTGGGTGCCCACAACATGCAGCTCTTTTTCTCTGGCCTCCAAAAACCACAAATTACACTGTATTGCTTTCCAATGGCTTCTAATTGAATTTGGGGCTAGGAGACTTGCACAATGGAACAACTTAGTTTGAAACTTGAATCTGTCACGGTTTGACTTGAAATCAAACTATTTTAATTTTTTTCCCACAGGAAAACAGTATGAAATTAAGTCATTATCACTTAGGGGAATAAATAATTTCTGATTCCGTATTTGATTATTAGTACACCTCACTATTTAGCATACTCTGAAAATAGGTTTCTGCTGTTACTACTTAGATATGCAGCACAGGTCAAATTTGTTTGATAGAGAATGTTCTGAAGAGGTAGGAAGAAATCAGAGGTAGCCTTAAATTTCAGCATTGAGATTGTCCAAGATACAATAAACAGTGTCCTTGAAGGCTTCCTGTCTTGTTGTCACATTGCTGGCACATCTTTTCCCCAGGTTTTAAGTAAAATTTACCTTAAGAGCCTTACTTGTCTTTTTCAATTCCGTGTAACTATAAGAGAAGTTGTGATTATCACACCACCACTTTGCTGCAAAAAACCCTAACATTATGTTCTGTCCTCCAGGAGGAAAAAGAGGAGTGCTGTCAGTAGACAGGTCAAGGAGTCTGGTCAAACCACAGTCTACAAAGCCTGAGAAATGGATGCCCCCACATTCTATCTTGAGTAGGAAACAACAGTTAACATACGCACTTTTATTTGTTTCTACTGGATACAGACCAGAACCAAAGCTGCAGTGATTTCCAGTATCTAACCAAATTCCCAGGACAAGGGTATGAATGTGCAGAGAAAATGCCAAAGTACTTACACAAATATCCTGAATGGGCACTGAGAAACTGAGACATCTGGAAAGAAAAGACACTTTTGAATGCTGATCTCATTTTTCCCCCCCTTTTTCCCCATTTACGTATAGGAGGTATAACATTAAAGCTTGTATTTTACTGGGAGACAAAACAGATTAATCCTTCAAGTACTAAAAGAACCATGCTCAGAAGGGACTAGATTATTGTAGGTTGTTATTAAGAACAGCCGCTGACATTATTCATTGATGGACTGCCCTTCCTTTTGTGCGTGGGAAATGTGGAGACAGCGCTGTTCACTAAGTTAAGGGTTAAGTTATGAGTAAGAATGTCCATCCCCTCACAGGTCTCGTCCCCTGTAGAAAATCTGGTAATAATTTCTCAGTCCCCAGTAACCTTGTCAGCTGGCTTGCAGAGCCAACGTTTTGAGCCTTGCAGAGCCTTAATTTTGAGAAGTTCTTTAAAAGGAGGACCACTGCTTTTCTGAGGCCCATCCGAAGAAAAATTCTCAGAATATTTAAATATCACCTGTGCCTCTCTGCTAATTTTCAGGACTTAACACAGCACATGTCCAAAAGCATGTAATGCAAAATAGTTGCAATGCATTAATTAGTACCAAGCAGTGCCAACTGAGGTTAAATGACTTTTTATTACTCTTTGTGAGTATTTTTTCACCCTTTGGCTGATTAAAAAAAATCTCACAAATATTCAGTCGGAACATACTTTGTTGTCATGTAAAAAGGAGCTTTTCTGGCAAGAAATCTGAAAAATAGACTTTTCTAATGATCTGCCATTCTCGTCTGATGATATGACTTAGGTTGAAGTCTGCATAATGATAAGCTGCTTTTAGGAAACAGCGACTAATAATTCAGTTGCAGGGATATCCTTCAGCTGGTGTATTATTGCAACAACTTTTATTCTTTTTCATACATATATACACTTCAGCAGCATACCTAATTTAAAAATCAGAGTTATATACATTTCAGCAGCATACCTAATTTAAAAATCAGAGTTTATGTAAGAAATGAACAGCAGGGAAAAGTCCCTTGCTGTGACTGATTGCATTAGTTATAGTATTGCTTCAGGTGTAATCAGGATTATTTGTCTTTCTGACATTACCACAGTGATATGAGATACAGTATGCTAATATGCCTGTCTCGGTTTTTAAGGTGTTATTAGTCCTTTGTTTCTTTCAGTCTCTTAATTAGTGACCATTTTTTAAAAGTAATCCATCTTTGCTTACATTTATGCAAATATTCCAGATTTATTAACGATAGTGTCAATAGGGTCATGTTTATCCATTTTTTCCAAGAAAATATTTTTCTAAAAGCCTCATTTTACCACTCTTGTTCACATAGAGCAAAAACTTACTTTTGTTAATAAATCTAGCTGTTTTGAGGAACAAAGAATTGCTGCCTGTGAATTTAAATTATACATATGTGCTGTATCAATAATGCATAAATGAATGCTCCCGTCAATTGTACATCAGTGTTTTCACAGAACACTGTGGAGTGGCACACAAAATAAGCAGTGCTGACAGAATGGCCAGGATGCAGCTAAGCGGTTATAGTTTTTTCTAAAATTCACAAATGTTTTTATTTGCAGTGAATGGAAAAGGACTATCAGAGGAAAGAGTAGAAAAAAAAATTCTAAATCTGTAAAGTATCTGTTTTCTAAAGACTGACTGCTGATTTCCCTTCGGTGGTGTCTGTGCTCACTGGTGATCCATGAGGGAGCAGAAGGTGGTCAGAGGTCCCTTCCCTTCTGCTCCTGGGGAAGGAGGTACCCGAGTGGAGGGCAGGAGCAAGCAGGCAGAGCTGAGCGGATCTGATGACTACTCCCTGAGCCGTGAACAGCAGGACAGCTCTCTGTTTTCCTCCTTCCTCCTTTCTTTCATTTGTTTCCCTTTATAACGTTGGCAGTGGCAGCGAGAGCAGCTAACTAAGGTTTTGTGAAGGAAGATGCCGTGTGGTGAAAGCATCCGCTCACTGTAATTCAACATACTCTAACGAGGAGTTACAGGGGTACATTTTTTTCTGCCTCGTGCCATGGCATTTCCCAGGAGATGGCCCTTTTATGCCTGTCTGCGTTCTGCGGTTTCCCCAATGGAAGTGACTCTTTGATGTATAAACCTTGTGTTTATAAGTACAGTGGAAACACCTCTGTCCCTGTTGATCTTGCTAATGAGCAGGATGCTTATTTTGCTATGCCATTATGTCAGCTTAATACCAAGGGCCTGAGGGGCTTTGCAAGATTGGAAAAAATACAAACTTTTTAATGAGCTTTGAAAATTCATTCTGACTGGTGCCAAAACAGTATGTGGAGTGACTGAGAGAAAAGTCATTTGACATAATTCTACTCATTTATGAGCTAACAGAATATTGCATTTGAACACATTTATCGTTAGCTTTGTAACGAAGCCGATTTTATAAAATCTTTTGGCTGTTTTTTTGAAAGGTATTCTCTGATCTTTTGTGTGGAACTGGTGTGGGTTTTTAATTTCTTTTTAAACACTTAATGAGAAGTTTTTGAATTATTTTCATTACTGTCCATTTCATTTGCACAGTTCATTACTGTACATTAATGTACATACAGTACATGCAACACCTCTTGGTTAAGATAGCTGCAAGCAGACCATTCTTACGAAATGCCTTTAGCATGTCTAATTTCAGTGCTTCCCAGTAACATGGAAACAAAAAGAAACCTTTTCTTAAATGCTAAAATGAGCCCCGTTCATAGCTAGAGGAAGACTTCTGTTGTAGAGCAGGAGAGTAACATTGGTGAGGCAACACTTCTAAAGTTTTCTTTGGCACTTCAGACAGAATCGGTGCTGCAGACTTTCATCTATCCTTTTGTTAAAAAAAAATATATATGTAATTTAAAAATTATATAATACCTCAATTATCAATATTTTTTATTGCTTTCAGACAAGGAATATATAGAAAAGGAAATATCGAAACCAAGCTTTTTTCTGCTTCTGAAGGAAACATAATGCATTAAAATAGGAATTTCCATTTGTATGAAAAAGCTCTCTCCTAGCACATAAACAAGCAGATTAGCAAATGAAATAGAGGAATTGAAATAAACTACTGTTCTAATTTTTCAGAATATATTCTGTCTGTCAAGAAAACCATCTGAAAACTGCAGTTTGCTATCCTGAGTTTAATAAGAAGTGCATTGATATACATGTACAAAAATGTTTGAACACTAAAAGCAAACTGACTTTATTTAGAAAAAGCTTTAAATTAAGAGTGAAATTTCAGTAGTTTTGGGACAGGTTTAAGAACCTACAGTGTCTTCTCCAAAGACCTTTCAGTCCATATGTTAAGTTATGTAAAGTTAATGGGAATAAGCAGTAGTTCAGAATTAGTTGTTGATCAGTATCAGTAATCTGTAAAATACTGAGTTAATTCTCTGCTTAGAAATGATGGAGCTGTGTGTCTTCAGGATATATTCTGAAATACTACAGAAAGCTGAGTTTCTATATAAAAGTTGGCTTGGAAATCTAGAAGATATTTCGTACATACAGCAAGTGATGCTGGAGCAAGGCAAGCTAAGTGCAGAACATTCAGAATGAGAAAAGTGGTAAAGGTCAAACAAAAAGAGAGAAGCAGAATTATGAAGAGTGCTGACACTGAGGTATTCCCTTACTTCTTTAAGGCATTGTTGTCTGTAGGCACTGAGGCCAGTTTAGGTGGAACATTTTGTGTTGAGCTCCCATGCCATTGGTATATGACTTCTGCTAGTGTAGATCTGACCACACAAGGACTTCATTTTCATGTTTCCCCTTCCCCAAAGTCTCTCTCCCCCATTTGTCTGTATATATTCTGCCTTTCTTTTGTTGTAGTGCAGACACTACAACGAATTGCTGGTACAACATAAGCAATTTCTGTTCATTGTTTGACTATATCCATTGGGCACCCTGTATGAATAAAGCTGTCTCCCAGAAAAATGCATTGTTAAAGATTCTGTGTTTGCAGTGGTCATAAATAATTATTTAAATATGTTTAGCATGCCTTCCTGTTTAAAGCACAAAAGAGGGGCTACTCCAGTATAGCTGAGGCGATACCTAAATGTCTGTCACTTGAGAGTGACTCTGCAGATATGCTGGCCCTTTGCAACAGCTCCCTTAATAGCTACAAGCATACTTGATCATATTTGGCGTAGATTGTGTTTTGCCTTTAGTTAGGAACAGACTGCTGCTAAGAAAAGCAAAGGGCAGTTTGACCAAAATCTCTAATCTGCTTTTACTGAAGGTCAGTACCTTTGTCACATTGTTTTGCTCCAAAGCTCCAGCTTGTGTTTTAGATGGAAACAGCCTTTCCATGACCAGCACTAGCCCTCTGTGAACATGTATCATTTATCATTTTATTGGAAGCAGCTGAGGATGCTCTAAAAATAGATGTGTGAAATGATGGACAGTTCATGATTTGTTGGCATGGAATCAAGAGGAGACAGAAGGGACCTGGCAAGCCAATTGCATCCTCACTGCCGAGGTTACCATGGAAGCTTTAACTCTTTACAGTCCCTTCATCTCTCTTGCTCATGTAACTTGTGCAGTATACTTTAATTGTTATGGGTGAAGTGTGTTTCATAGTGTAAAATCTACCTGCCCACGTTAACTGAAGCTGTCAGACATGACTTAGGGTGCTATGTATATTCTGTAAATGCTTATAGGAGAATGGAGGTACCTTTGCCAAGATCCTTGAGACAAAAAAAGCAGCAGACATGCAAAGCTGAAATGTAAATAAATGCTCATTTGTGTAAACGTAAATATATTTACATAGTGAGAATTTAAGGAAAAGATCACTGAGAAAAGAAAAAGGAAGGAAAAAGTAAAGACAGATTAAAAGTGAGATTTCTTACTCATCTCTTCAGCCAGTTTCTTTGCGGTCTACAAGCATTTTAATTTCTCACCCACCCTTCAGTTCAACCTGCCCCTGTAGTATCCTTATAACTCTGAACTTTTTTTCCTTTTCTGTCATTTCAATATATTTTTGTCCTTCAGCTACATACAATATTTAATTTAAATGCCTCCTTGTTTAATGCGAACATCCCACAGCTTCTTCCACAAACCACTCCTCAGATTCTTCCACACAGAAAATTGTAATCTATCTGTTCATCTTCACAGAGAGTGCGTGGAGGAAATAATGGCTTCTAAGACTTAAAATATTGTGCTTTCCCACTTGTTGATACCCAGATGTAGTGATAGGAAACTTTTTCCTTTTTAACTTCCTATTTTCTTAATCAAGTAACAGAGAAGTCTGACAAGGGCTGTAGTGACCCTGCCCTCTTGCCAGTTCTTTTATTCCGTTAGCCTCAGATTAAAGATAAAAATAATTTTGCTTATCAGCAGGTAGGTACGTGGTAGTATTGAGTGTCTCATTTCTGGGACAAATAATTTTCTTCCTTTTCTCAGTGCTTAAGCCCCAAAGGAATGTTCCTCTTCTCTTTACTTCTGTTGACTGCAACCCAAATAGGAGAGGTGAAACTTTCCATCAGTTTCCCTTTGACCTTTCTGATAACACTGAGATAAATCCATCACAGTCTCTCTGTCTTCCTTGGAATTTTCTTCTGCCATATTTGAACATCTTGCTCTCTCACACACAATCAGTAGAAGTTTTCAAATAAATGCCTGGGGTGGGAAAAGCAAATCTACTTAATTTTTCAGTAGCTTCAGTCTCATAAATATCTGCTCTGCTTTGATTTGGACCTACAAAATAGATAGGCATTCTGTTTGAATGGTTTACATTTGTAGTAGTTATAACTGCTGCTCATGACAAGCAGTGCCATAGTTTTAACTGGAATATGACAGCCAGATCCAGCTAGAATGGTCTTGACTTTCTCTGAGTTGAATGCATTGCCACATCTATTTATTCCATGACTTAAGGGGTATGTTTTTGCCTGAATACAATTCCACAAATCTGGGGTTTATTTGGAGTTCCCAGACTTTACAGAGTGCTCTGGATAATCTGAAAGTTTTAGCATGGATGGAAAAAGAGGGATACAGCATTTTGTTGGAACCTCCTAAACTTCAGGCAGCTCGGTTAAAGATGTAGTTGCAGTCAAGCTGACATCTGCATATATGGCCACCAGCCATGCTCAGGTCAGCTTTTTGGCAGCTGGTCCTCACTAGGTCCCATGTGATGGTGCTGTAGGCAGTTCTGTGCAAAAGTCCAAGGGGTTCTCCTTGCCAAGTAAATTACTGCATCTCTGCAGATCAAAAGCAGTGCCGGCCTGGCAGGTAGGACATGTCCCAGCTCACTGATCTCACTGTGTATGTAGTAATTAGTCAGTTTTAGGGAATGGCAAAATTCAGAGGGTTTTTTTATTAGTTGTATGCATTTTATGGGTTTATATTATGCATTTGCCAGAAGGTCTTCCAATAGTATGTGCGATCCAATAGCAACTCATCATAGATAGCTATGTGCTATATATGCATATATAGACTGTGCACATGAATTCAAAAGTTTATCAACCTGTTATTTCTAAGTGCTTCCAGGCTTCCCTTTCTCACATCCAACATCAGTAGAGAGCTATGAACTAAGAGGTTTGGAAACTGCTGTTACTATGAAGTCAGAAATTGTGTTATTAAAATGTTCATTTTTCATTTCCAGAATATAAAAATCTGAAGTTTGTCAACTCCAACGCTTTATGTAGCCCAACTAATGCAGTGCAAAATGGGGACAGATGGTTAATAGCAATCAGACAGTGGATTAGGCACCTTCATTCTGGGGTGTCTTCCACTTGTTCCTTGCAATGCTTAGATCAGGTTTTGATATTACTTTGGGAAGAGGTTGGAACTGAGGCAGTACTAAGCCGAGTTCTTGCATTTCTGATTATTTTCAGCAGTAGGATTACCAGAAGCCTCTATGTCATGTAGCATCCTGTGCCATTTCAGCCAGCACATTTTTTCACACTTTTGATTTTAAAGAGTTTCTGAGCCTCAGTAGTTGATAAAGCCATTACAGTTGAGACTCCTTATGAAGAAACTCTTTATCGTTAAGATGTAAAATTTCAAAGAATTTTGGAGACCCTTTAATCTTAACCCCATAGTCAGCTGCTATTCTGTATAGTAGAAGTCTGCTTCTGCCTTTTCCGAATTAGTTTTTCACAGCAAGAGCTGTACACTGCCTTCTTATTTTTGCAATCTTTCACAGCAGACTAACACACTTAAAGCAATTACAGAAATTGCAACAAAAAATATTAGAGTGTAGTTGTAGATACTTTAAGCTTTACTGTAGCAGACAGACTGAATAACAGGATGGACAACAGGATATGCAGGTTATGTTTTTGGCTGTATAACTGTGTTATGAAAAGCAGCTCATTACCTTTTAGTTTGTTTCCCTTTCTGAAGGTAAGCAACAAATATTCCTCCAAAACACTTTTGAGAAATACTTCAAGATTTTGTGGAAGTTGTCAAGTCCTATGTACTAGTGGTTACAACATGGGAAGGGCACATTATACAGAAATGAAGCAGTTTCCAGGATACACTAAGAATATGTGGGTGAAGTTGAATTCAGAGCAGAAATTGACTTTTCCTTTGCATAGAATCCAACTCATAGGCAAGAATATTTACTGACTAAAGTGCTACTTGTCAATATTCCTCTCAAGGTAAAATACCAGATCTCAATTATCTGCTTCAATAAACCACATTAACAATGAGGTCTGTTGCTTTTCACAGTGTTATTATTGCTGTTATCCTGTTCACATGAAGTGAGATTAACTATGTTCACAGGATTTTGATAAGGATGCAATAAGGTACAAATAAGGTCTTTTCTTAAATTTCAAATAAAGGAACAAAGAAAAGAAACATAATTGAAGAGCTGTGACTCATTTCTCTTAAATACTGATGTGCATGCCTATTCATGTACCTTCTATTTTTAAAAATGTAATGGTGCTCTAAGGCACTCCATCAGCCTATTTTAAAGCCAGCAGAAATATAGAGATAAATTTTGTTTGTGAATACCCTTTATTTGGTATTATCTGCTGCATTAAAAAAGCCCAGTCTAAATAAGGCACTGGGTTTCAATCAAAGTTGTTTTTTTGCATTTTTGGGGGAGGGGTTGGGGGTGTGTGTGTTGTTTTTTTAAAGAACTGAATCATACTTTAATAAGATAAACTTTTTATTTGACTACAGTTATCCAAAATACATGGTGCCTGTTTTCGGAGTGACTGAAGACCTATGTTCTTTGCCTATCTGTTTCCGCAGATAAAGGAGTTATGGCAGGCAGGCAGGCTTCCCACTGGGGTCTGTGCTGCCCCGTGCAGATGCTAGCAGCTGGGAATGGTCCTCTTCCTCCCCTCATCACACAAGCTGGGCCCAGGTCTCCAGATTAAAGATGACAGTACCTGTCAATATCAGCAGAGAATTCTGACAAGCAGCATTTTACTTGCATTTGATGCAAGCGTGAATGATTACACTGGTTACAAGGGAATGCAATTCTGGTAATTCTGCATAAGGGACTCTTGTGTACCCCCATGAGCTACAGCTGGGGTAGTCAGTGGTGCTGCCCATGGGAGGAGCGGGGTCCCCTCCCGGCAGGATACGGTCCTGCCAGTTCTGTGGTGACAGGTGTGGTGGTCTGTTCCCCTTGCGTGTTGTGACAGAGTCCTGTCTGGGAGAGAAGGCTTGAAATCATAGCTGTCCCCTGTGGAAGTTAAGACATGAACTAATAACTAGTTAATAAGCAGACATAACTTAATAACCAGCTGCCCTTTGTGTCAGTTAATAACTAGTTGCACAGGAATATGTGGTAGTTGTAACAAAACTAATCAGTCCCCCACCTTCAGGCTCCAGCAGTACAAGAGTGCTCAACAGAGAAAAGTTCCTTGTGACCATATGCTCTCCAAAAGCGCAGCCAGCATGCTGCAAGGCCAGAACACAGCTGGAGAGGAGAGAAAAAGTACAGAATACCTTGTTCTGTCTTTTCCCTTTCATTTTCAATTAATAAAGTCAAACGTAAATCATGAGGTTAAAATTCTATGCATCGAATTCAAAAAGAGAAAACTCTTGCTCTGTAGTTTTCAGCTGACCCTGGTCACCTTCTTTCCCATGTTGGCACACTTGTATTAAATACTATGAGCATGCCAGCATTCCATTTAGTACTCCAGTACTAAATAACTGTCATGTATAATTTTAAACTGGTAAAATTTTGCACCCATTTTGTACCTTTGGAAAGCACTGTATATTACAAACCAAAGTCCACTACCTTTGGGACCACTGGTTTATGTAGGTCTTGTTGCTCACAGATTGTGTTACAGATTTTATAGGGATTTTGCTTGTTTGTGTGTGTTTTTAGCTCAGCTCCTTCAATTAGGAGAAGAAAGAGAGACATTATCTCATGTATTATTCCCCTTATCTCTGTGCAATCTCATGCTATTCTTTCTCTGTACTCAAAATGGGATTGGGTCCACACTAAAATACAGGAGAAAATGTGGCCACCTGACTCTTTGCCTTATTTCTTTGGGCATCTTTCTTCTTCTCTAACAAGACATAGTCCAACTTCAGCCAAGCCATTTTATTTTCTGAAAACAGATGCACTGGAAATCCATCTGTCTATTTGGATGCTGTGACAGATGTTATTACACTTTCCAGCATCTCTTTGAATTCTGCTCATGGATGACCCATACTTCATTTGTACTTGATTTTCATGCAGTTTATCCTGAACTATGTAATGAAGATCTCTAGCGTTCATCAAATTACACGGAATTGAAATCCAGACACACAAACTGCTAACATGCAGTGAAACAGTTATTTAGGGCTCATCTCTGCCAAGAGATCAACACAATCAAGAGCATAATAATTTATACGTTGAATATTTGGCAGCAGCTCCCTCAGTACAAAGCAGTTTTTCTGCTGGGGTACTGAATTCCTCCAGAAGAGTTTGTGAGGTCAGAAATCTGTATTTCTGATCAAAATTTCCTGAAATGGGTCCTGTCTTAAACGTTTATTAGGGATTAAGTGGTGTCTCCAGCCAAAACTACCATATCAATGCTAAATTTATTTCATAAAGCAGACACTGGCTTTTCTTGAATAATGTATACAAGACATATAATTGTTCAGCAAGTCAGGAACTCTGTGACTACACTACCCCTGATTTCATTTGTCTTTCAGTTAATGCAGTGCTCAAAATGCAAAATCATTGTGCACAGACATTCTCTGTATCTGCAGGATTTCTGTCAGGACTTTCTCTTCCAGCGCAATGGACAAACAGACTCTGAATCTCCATGTGCCGGGTTTTTTTTCAATGAACATGTTCATAGTATGCATTCACATGAGTCAGGGATACATGCTGACCTCCATTAAACACTGTATACCTCTGACAATTTTGCTGGCTGCGCCTGATCTGAATTTGAGGGGCCAAATGGGCTTATCGAAACAGTGGTATTCAATGGTTTCCAAATGAAATAGAAAGTACATCCCCACCAGACTTTTCAGTTCAGTCATGTTCCACTTAAAGAGAAAGCTTAGGTGCTTTGCTTCACTTTATTAACATTTATCATTTAGATTATGATACACCTGGCGTGATTTTCTGAATGTAACACAGTCAATGCTTAGGGAAGCTTTTAACTGAAACAAGGAAAAATACAGGAAAGAGTACAATGTAAAAGCAAAATAGTCAGTAGTCAGTTTTAATGAGAGATATGTTTTCCACAGCTGTGGAATAATTTAGAATTTATTCTGATTGATTCTGGAACTTTACATTTGTGTCTTAGGAAAAATGCATTTCCCAAACTCCACCACCCCACCCCCCCCTTTTTTTTTTTTTTGAAAAACAGTTTTAAAAATAGCTGGAACATTTTAGATATTCAATTTTCTGATTTAAAAAAATGCAGCAGAGCAACATAAGTAGGATGTATATGAAAGGACATACGAAAACTAAGTGACTGCTTCAAAGAATTCTGGTCGATTCAGTTTAAATTTTTTAGACCAGATCTGCTTCTGTGAGTGACATATTTACTGAGATCTATGAATAAGACAAGAATAAATGGGCTCAAATAGCAGCGAAAGAGATTGGGGGAAACATTGGGTTGGGGAGGGTCAACAGAGAGTGATAAATCACTAGAGTTCCTGAGGGGGGTGTTGGGCTCTAATTCTTTTTATGTTTTTTTAAATGTCTGTCAGTAAGGTACAATGCAAGAGACTGGACTAGGTGGGTTCCTGAGAATGCTTAAAATTCTACAACTTTGTAATTCTGAGCCTGCAGAATTCTTTGAAAAATATTTTTAGTTGATGCTCCTCTCGGAACTATTTTTTGCCAGCTATATTGTAAGTCTTCCTTCCCAAAGGAATATTTTTGTTTTGTTATTGTTGTCTTGCATAGGCCATGTTTTCTAAGGGTTTGTTCAACTTCAGTGATCCCATTTGTGAAACTTGAAGTGCAAGGTCTGTATGTATTTAACTCTCAGTAGAGCTAGGTGCATCTCTGATGGTGATTGCTGATCTTACATGTTGCTCTGGTTTCAGATAATTGTAATATTAAATTTTTAACTTGACACTTGTACTACTTTTGCTACAATATGAAGTAGTGATTTGGGAATAGGATAGATTTCAAAGCTGCATGTATAGAACAAGTTTCACCGATGTAAGTCATCAGAATGAGGAATGACTCTCTGCAAATTGTGCAGTTTTTCAAAATGTCTCTGAATTTATTCTGGATCATTCAAAATTGTTCCCATATGAAAAGAAAAAAATCCCAGACAGTCTGCTAACCTTCCCTGCCTGCAGAACTTCTTTGATTAAAGGAATATCTCAAAAGCTCTCATACCTACTTAAGTATCAGGTTTGAATATACCAAATGTTTGGTTCTTTTACTGTCCACTTGATTTTAGTTTTGTTTTGTTTGTTGTTTTTTTTTTAAAATGAGAAGCTGTGAAATGCCTAATACTAATAACTTTTCAAAGCCACTATTACTAAGCAACTACTAAGCAGATGAATTAACATCTCATTGAGAAGAAGAATCAGCATTATTCTGACACCACAAAATTAAAATTGTTATAGCTGGCACATAAATATTTAGCTTAGGAGCATATCATCATACTCCTAGACTTCACAGACTTTTGCACCCATGATTCACAGCTTACCAGCTATAGGGACTATAGTGTAGTTTTAAAAGTCATTCTAGGTATTCTCTGAATATTGCATCAAATAGTTCTTTGGTATTTTCCCTACATTTATCAGAACAAGGCACTCCATTATTTTTACATAGGCCAGCAGTTGGGTTAAATCTATTATTAAGCAAAAAAGCTTCATCCTGGGCTTTCTTTTGTAGCTTTTTATCCCCTGCTTGCTGGAGTCTTTATGTAACTAACATGTTGGAAGACCACCTAGCAAGGATACAATGTAAATGGATCTGTGCAAAAACATGTGATGGAAGTTCAGTTCTTCTTGTAGTCAAAACCAGCATACTGTATCTGCATGTACATTTTTTTGAAAATATGGAGAAACTCCCTATCTAGAAATGACAGCACTATCAAAAAGATCATGGTGAAAAGCCAAGGCAAAGATATTTTTTAGGGTGTCCTTGGTGATGTATTGAAGATGGTACACGCAACCGTGGTTGAGCGTAGACAGTAGAATAGAATCCTAATATTGAATGGGTAGAACATCACATACAGTTCATGCCAATATGTTATTCATTGAGAAATGAATGTATGTTTCTGTATTTTGATAAATTCAAAGAGGATGCTTTGTCTTACTGTACCAGTACTCCTGAACCATCCATTGCTTGGCAGTGTAGAAAAGATTACACTGATATTTCACTTTGACAGTGAGATACCAGATAGGAAGAGATGATTAATGTGTGATGTGGATGATGAACTGGTCTGTCAGTTGGCACACAACTAAATTGTCAAAATACAGTAATCTGTGGCTCAATTGCAAGGTAGTCTCTACTGAAAGAACAGTTCAGAAAAGAACCTTGAAAACGCAGAGGCAAACTTTCTTCTTCTAATTTGATGTTCATATTTCAAGCGATTAGTGCTGGGGACAAAGGAGAACAATGAGAACTTTATGCAAAAGAGGAAGCTACAGAACGACACACGCTGTTACTGATTGGCAATGACAGCAGCAAATAGTGCAAAGATACAAAACAGCCAGAGATAAAGAAAAATTATACTGAAAAGTGATGGAGGGAATGAGATGAAAATACTGCTTCAAAAATAAAGTCAAACAAAACTCTGCCAGCATGGAAAGAGTCAAGCCAACAGGCCATGGCAGGCAGATTGCAGAACAGGCATCAAAAAGTCACGGCTTCAGGTTTGTAGGGTTTTTAGAAGTATCGCCATGGGAAAAATCCTGAGCCTGGTTCTATTGCTGGGAGGTGGCAGACATGCAATGGGATACTGTGGGGACCCTATGTAGGGTCTGGATGGATGTATACCACAGCTCAGCCCTGCAGCATCCTTTCACTGAGGAAGCAGTGGAGCCTACGTTGTGGAGAAGGTGGATGTTGGGAAACAGAAGGAAACTCATCTTGCCATCTTGCTACGGGCCGTCTTCCTCATACACAGCAAGGCTGAAAAGAAGTGGAGGACTCCCCTCTAGCCATCACTACTGCTGCAATACTTTTCTGTGGAAGAGCTCTCTACTGGCAACAACCTCTTCTCCCATGGGCTCCCTCTGCAGGACCCTGCTGTTTGCTTTGAATATGGTTTTGTCTTCTGATGCAAAAAACTGCAAATGCATCAGAGGGATATTCCTCAGGGGGAAGAAACCCCAAAGAATGGCTGAAGTTACAAAGGAGGAATTTTGCATTTGAAGCATATTGATAATGCTAAACAAGAATGTAAGATGTGAATCACTGCTACCTTCAGCTGCTCCCATGTTGTGCGTATAGGTATGCATATATTTAATTTCATGGTTCTCCTGCCCTCTGATAAGGCTATATTCATGGCTGAATCTAAATTACATTCTAAAATTAATTTCTGGGTAGCAGTCTTAGGATGCCATTTGAACTCTATCTGGTTCTCAGCTTGGGGAAAAGAAAGTGTTTCAGAATTTCTTTTCCTTCCATACTGCTCTTTCTTTAGCTCTGTTCAATTTTAGACTTTACTGTTTTCATAGGCAATCTCAAAATATTGGTCTGGAGCTCTTTAAATTACTTTCTTTTTAACCTATCTGGCAGTGTTAGTACTTCTCCAGACAGAAAGCACAGACACAGTCTGCTTGCTTCAAATATATTTTTATATCCTTCCATGTGAAGGGAAGCATTCAATTGTTTTTGTTTGTTTTACTCTGCAGAATATTTTAATCACCTGACAGCCTGTGGAAATTAATTCTTTGTCATATAAACTGGCAGACAGCTGGCTGGGAGAGTTTTACTCGCCATGTATCATACACCGCATGCATCCTCCGGTCCGTGTTCTTACAGTGCCTACCCGTGCTACTCAAGTAGGCCCTTTTGTGTTTTCAACAGATGAGGAGAAAATATGCGCCCTCTTGCTCAATGGCATCTGTAATGCTAGCGGTGCTAATAACGGTAGCAAAAAATCTCATGGAAAGAGCTCGATCTTTCTCTGTTTCAGGACAACCTGTCCTTTCAACCCGGCAGACCTGGGCCAGTCAGAGCCCTGAAGTGACCGTACGGTATCTGTGGGGCCTGCCCTCTTTTATTTCTGCCTCCCTTTTCATTACCATAGGTCTGGTGTAGTGTTTTCATTCTTTGTTTGTTTTGATTCCTGAGGAACAGATACATTCTCACATCCATCTCTCCCTTATATCTGTTTTCTCATGTAAATTGCACAAAACAGAGTTATGGTTGCCCACTGGAGTAGTTTATCCACAGTGAAGCAAAGGATTTGCACAGACCCTAGTGTGATTTTCATGGTGGAAGAGAATACGGGCATTGACCACCAATCAAAAAATTAATGAGGTAATGAGAGAAAGAAATAGGAAATACAAAATAAATAAATACCTAACTGTAGTGAGGCTTTTCAGGCATCCCACTTGTTTTTTGTTTGTTTTGACAAGTGAGTGCATTAAATGTCAGATTGCGTATTGTTTTACATTTCTGAGCTCCCTGGAACATTTGGAGCTCTCTTCGTCATATATTGCCAGTGAATATAAAAGCAAAGCAAATATTATCTGGCCTCTTGTAGAAATTCTTATAAGATATTAAAATGAAAGAGCAGCACTCTTTTGACACATTTGAAGATTAATATGTAAACAAATTTCAGTGTCTTGTTTGTTCTTTGTGTCTCCACTGGGTCTGTCTTTGCTCCTGAAATTTCCATGCCATTTTGGAAGGTTACCAGCTCACGTAGAAACATGTTCACCTTACAGACCCAAGCGGAGAAGGTATAAATTAAGACCTAATCTTTCCAGTGCAGCAAATCTGAATTTAAATATAAGCAGATTTTAAAAAGCATAGAGTGAAGAGTAATAACCAGTAGATTTACTGATCTGTTTAAAAAGAAGTCATATTTTTTATATGTAAACGACCACTTTGTCAAGAAAAATATTTCCTGGACACCAAAGAATGTAATAATAGAGGAAGACAGTGGTAATACAGGCATTTATATTGCATAAAGACAGGAGAGGGAGAGAGAATTTAGATAACAAGAAGAATTTCCTGCCTACTAATTTAAGTTGCAGAGTTTAGCCATGTTGAAAGTCTCCAGGTCTTGGTGCTCAATGCACAGAAATATTCTGCTCATTAAATAGCGAATGTCAGTGCTTTATGTCTCTCTGGATGGTTGCACAAATATTCTTCAAACCTATGCCATAAAGACCACACATGCAACTGAACTAGGTAGGACTGTCTGCTGACACTGCTAACCCAAGTGTTTGTTTCTGTACAGTTGTTCACATAAAAGGGCCATCTGCCCTTGTCAGCTGGTTTAAAACAACCATTAACAATCATTGTCTATCAGTGAGATAAACATTACTATTGAATAGGTAGAAGTTATTTGTAAGATGCTTTTTTCACCATCAGGAAAATGGTACAATCACTCTTGATTCTTCAGGCACCCTAATGCACCCTTCAGTGCGTTTCTGTAATAAGATGGCTTAGCATCACCCTCCGACCAACACAGAACTCCTCGCAAAACTAAGACTCTGACGTTTGAACCTACAACAAACTTTGCTTAGTCACATGGATTTGTTTGATTCAGGGTCATACATGGTGGAGGTCTGCAGGAAAGAAATGAAGAGATGTCAGATTGTTAGGAAGGAACTTGTCGGGCTCCTTCATAGTGCTCCAAGTAGGTTAATTGGGCAGAGCGAGAAACAGTATACTTGTCAGCCTGCTTTATTTCCTTTATATATGTTGGTTAGCTTTATATAACCAGTCTAAAAAAAATCTGAACTTGTCACTCTTTTGTTCCGTCATTTGTCTTAGTAAAAACTGGGAAAAGTAGAAGTTCACCCTTTGGACTAGAAACACCCCCTTAACAGCACACCGGTGCTCAAGTCAGGCTGTAAGGCTCAGTTGACACTGGCTTCACATTTCCCTGGCTTTTTGGTTCTGTTTTATTTTGTGGTTGTTTGGGGTCTTTTTTAAGCAGAACTGTGAAAGATGCTGTCTTGCTCCAATCTCTCAAGCTGTTTTCCATAGGCTTTGGAGCTAGGCTTCCCTGTGACTTTTTACTGTTGATTGACATAACAGTCTCTTGTTGTCTGCATTGAGCTACTAATGAAGCATCAGGGGATGAGGAGGGAAAATCCGGTGAACATCCACATGCCGCATCAGCTGAACTGGAGGAACTTTTCTGTCAGTCTTTTATTTTGAGGCTGTAAATAAGTACATAATCATATTTATGGTGAAGTTGACTTAATACAATGTTCACAGCTAAAATCTGCAGGGAGCTTGACCATTTTCCAATAATATGCAGCAAAAAAGGTAGCCAAAATTTGAATGTATTTCTAATCACTAATCACATTTCTAAATATTGATGATGTGTCTTCTCCAAAATTTTACTACGTTCTGTCATAAAATTCTCACCCACTGTCCATAGCTATAGGTTCAAAAATGTCATCGTCCACATACTGTGTATCACAGAAACTTCTCAGCACAGGAAGAACTGATGTAGTAATATTTCAGAATATTAAGGGGCTGTATTAATGTCAGCAACATTTCTTATGAATAAAGTCTGACTTCTGAATGAATAAGGCTAGCATTACTGCTTGAGTGGGTTAACAGCTCAATATTCTCTAACTGTTGACAGTGGCTGAGTATGGTAGTAGTATGTTAGGACTGGCACTGAAGGTGATGGCAAATATTTTGTATATGATGAAGTGGATCCATTAGAAATGTAAAGGGAGGGCTGAGACAGCTGGAGTGGTAAGCCAGAATGACCTTTGCAGCAGTATCCTGAGTGGATAAAGAGGAGCAAGACAGCACTTGGCAAAGACAGAAAAGAGAAGGTCACGATAGTTGAGGAGCAAAACCATGAAGGTCTGAATTAAAAGTTTAGTTGTCTGACAGGGAAAAACCACTGAATCTTAGAGCTGTTGAGCTGAGGGCATTAGATACACTATAGATTTGAAAGTATGGTGAAGTAAGCTGCTGGAGGCCTGCTACCACCTGTGGCATCCCACAGCTGTGTGAGGCATTGGACATGAACTATGTGAGGTCAGGTGTCATTTAGAGAAAATTAAATCAAATATCATAAAACACCATCCCTTGACACACTGTGACTATCTCAAATGTGAAATGAAGCTTGCTGCGTTAGTTCTTTGTTAGTGAAGATGCACAGGCGTTTTACAAATGACAGTTAATAACTCTTGTAATTCTATGTGGCAGGACTTTCTCTGTAGTTTGTAAAACGATCAATATGTTTCCTCAACTGCAAATACTTGAAAAATCATTAAGTTTCTTGGAAGAAGAATCCTTGCTAATAAATAGGTAGCACAAACAAATCATGAGAATGGTTGAGCTTCATCTATGGAATTAGAACAGCCAAGTATTTTTCAGCTTCAGTTTCCACAGAGGGTTTTAAAATATAGTTGTCAGACATTTTTAAGACATTGAACTTTTTTGAAGATTTTTTTTCTTTTAATGAGGTTTAAGGACCTCCAGTTAAGATGGAGTTACCGGAATGGTGTTTTCCCATGTGATGAGAAAATTTCTGTCTTCTAATGACATATACTTCATGGTCACAGTATATCTGCATCATTTTCCAGAAATATACACTACTAGATTCAGGGAGCTATATTTTCACTGTATGGAAAGGGATAAACTTGAAATATAATTCCATTTTAAGGGCTCCAGAATACCCACATACTATTCAGAAGACTATTTAGAATAACTGACACATTGACAGAATTTGTGCTGCTTCTGACATTTATAGCAACCCAAAACTTCGGAAGAGTGATGTTATGATATTATCCAGAGCTTCAGGTATATTTTTCAACTGAGATTACGTCTCAGTTGGCTGGTAAGAATGTTTTATGTCAGTGTCTTTGAAAAGCCTGCTTATGAATATTGCAGTACATAACTTTTTTGTATTTTAATCAGTGCTGTAAAAGCACAGGATTTATGCATTGCCTTGCAAGTATATGCCAAGCGTGAAGAGCCAGAACCTCTGCTTCATGACTACATCCTGCCCCTCTTCCACGGCCAGAGAAAATTTGGGTGAGATACAACCTCCATGCCAGCCCATAAAATTATTGCTGCCTGCTGACATGGGGCTGACATGCCTGTTTAGGGAGTCATCATGCATATCAGTAGCATGGCTTCTTGGGTGGGACTGGGAAGCAGTCTTCTTTTAATATGATGTAAGCATCATTGTGTCTGAACTGTGGCAGCTCCTTGAGTTAAAAGGAGTCCAAGTTAAAAACACTGGGGAGAGCGTGAAATGTAAACTTAGATAAAAGTTGTGAAAAGGTGGAAATAAGGCACTGTGATGTCAGATTGCTGTACTCTTTTTTCACCAGTGCTTAATCTGGGAAAAATTCTATGGAAGTCAAGCCACGTTGGCTCATGCCTAGAGGAAAGTTGCAAGGTGTGGGCTATTATAGGATTTAACATTTATAATGGCTGAATGCATCAACGCATCACAGTATTTTGTATCTTTTCTTTGGATTCATTAAATATTTACTAAGAAACAGTTTTAAATTAAAACTAAAAGTTTTATCTTTTTGCTGGTTTTGCTCAGTGATTTGATGAGCTAGAAGATTTACTAGGGTTTATATTTTTTTTAAAAAATGCACATTAATGTTTTATTCTTTTAATTTCTTATGCTAGTAGTAAGCTTAAGAGATAGAAAAAGGAAGACTAAAGTGTAATTACATCTACTGAGATAATAAGTATTTGCACTTATGATGTATAAAGATTTTCTGGACCGTTTTCTCCCTCAGAACAAGAGAGGGTTTTACCCCCTTTTAAGATTAAAAAATATAAATGTCTTTTAAATAGCTACACACAATAAATATTTAAATTATTTTATTGGATGTTGAAAGATTTATTCAAAGCTGTTCTTATTATAGATAGGAGAAAAATATTATTAATCTCTGTAATAAGTTGCAGAGACATCACTTCTAAAGCAATCATTAGATTACTCTAGCTTTACATGATGATTTTTACCCTTATCATTTGCATGCTTAAAAATATTATTTACATTGTTCTCAATCAAAATCAAGAAATTGTAGCTTCTACTAGAGGTTCTGTTCTCACACTTCATGTATGACATGGGACTCCCACTGATGCTACTCCATTTCAGCTTTCCCTTGTGCACAGAATCCTGTTTGCACTCAGCTCTGCCAATTAGCTCTACCACTAACTAACCTCTGCCAAAGATAGCCTTCCCCCAAATCTGTTAGTGCAGCAGTGCATGTGTGCATCCTTGTTTGCTTTATGCAAAGTCATCAAGGTTGGCTCAGATCACTAATCTGAACTTTTTAAACAAATCCAACTGATTTTGATTTTTGCAGGCCAGGCTCCCATAAACTATTTTCACAGGTGGAAAGGAATATCAGAGGTTAGTAATCATCCTCATGAAAGCCATAGTGAAAACCCGAGAGGGTCTTAACGACATCCAGATTAATATGAGCGCGTAAGAAAAGGAAGTGTAAGGAAGAAACATAACTGTTGCTGGAACTCCATCTGTAGACCTACTCATCACTTTTCAGTCTAAATTGATTGCGTCTTTTTTTAACATTAACATTTCATGATATATAGCATTAAGCAATAGCAGTAAGATTAATGGTATCAAGGATCTTAGTCATAGTAATTTAAACAGAGTATGGTGGTTTATAGCTCCATCACAGGATGAGAAGTGACCATTTAGGTATGTCCCTCGCTCAAAATATAACCGATGACTTCAGTTTAATCTATTTACTCTGGTGATAAAAACTAAGAACCTGCAAAATGCTTTGATGAAGAGGAGACAGTCTCTATAACATTTTCTAGGCTGAAACCTTTTATCTGTAGTTACACATAAAAAATCCACAGGTATGTGCTGTTGGGTAGAAAATACATATATGACAAGGTAATTCACGCATTAATATCCTCCCATTCCTATTTCCTACATTCCTACTTGTAGACCTTTTCCAAGTTTAATTCCACACTATATTAAGGCTTGGGTAGTTAGACAAGAGAGAAAATAGGGTTTCAATATTTGAACTATGTTAGCTACATTCTTCCTGTCATGTTTTGATAAAACTATGGGTAAATGAAGATCACTTTCTTTTTTTATAATGGAAGGCAAAGAAGAAACCTACTTCACTGGTTTTGGCAAAGTACTTGGAGAGAGAAATAATTCTGTTGTGCAGTTTGTAACCTACCTGTCAGAGTCAGCTCCATTTTTAAGCAGGTAGGAATGCAAGGATCAGAGATAGCTTTGTGCTGTTTTGCATTCCTACAGGAGAAATATCTGTTGTAAGGTTTTATGAAGTTTTTCTAAAAAGCAATGGCCTAATGAGGGAACATGTATTTAACTGCATATTAGATTACCTGTACGTATAGCATAAGAAGAAAAAAATAAGGAAGTTCTCATGGCTGATACACAGCACTTGAGAAATGGGAGTTTAGTCACTGCTTTCTTGCAAAGACATAGCCTTCCTTGGAGATTATTACTCTTCATGTGCTTTGGCATCCATCTGTAAAACTGGTGTAATACTAATTCCCACCTTTCTTCTATATTTCTCTGCTGTGCCTTGGAAGAGGAGCCAGAATTAGCCATAGGTGCAGCAGACCTACACCTCTGGGAAAAACTATTAACTTTGCCGGTACTTGAAGAAGCAGATCCCAGACAGCAGATCTCCATGTGCGTATTTGTCTAGTCGCTGCTAGCCGTGGGGTCCAGGCTTGCAGGGCAATGGCAGCCGCCACCTTTGCAGAACCACCAGCACAAGCTCTGCTTTCCGGTTCTCTGCTCTGAGTAAGTGCAACTGTCACAAAAGTAGTAAATAATGGGTCTTTTTAAAAAGTGTTTTCATTTTAACATTTTCAGCAGACCAATAGTAATGAAAGCTATGAATGACAATGAATATGTCAGTTCAGGTGGCAATGCTGCATGTACCCAAGCACAGCTTGTATCAACCTCCTGGGTAAAAGGCATACAGGTTGCAGATGTTATGTTGTTGCTGGTGATAAATTAGCCCATTTTAGTCCCACATTGAGGGAGAGCTGGGCCTACTGTCCTTAAAGCCATCGATAAGATGGCTTAAAAGGGGAAGATATTTAGCCTTGTTTGGAACAAAGATTAAATGAAAGAAGAAGAATGTAAGGAGAAAGTTTGCAGCAAATACAGGCAAAGATACCCAAGGAAGACTGGCATGCAGAAATGAAACGCATACAATATTTAGGATGGAGTGTTAAACCTTAGGTATTCTGACAGAAGAAGCCTAAGCAGCTTCAGGGAGTCCAATCCCAAGCAAAAAAGCACAGAATAGTGACATGTGAACATTACGCTGCATGCATTTATCTCTCCACTGTAGAAAAAGCAGGTGCCTATATTCTATGTTAGCCCCCTTACTCCCACTTCATTCCACTGTTTTCAGTAATAACACCCATCATAATGCAAGTATACCTGGGGGACTTAGAAGCTGCTGCCGGTTCTCACACAACACAATGGTATTTTTTAAATCTTACCTAAGAGAAAGAAAACCAGACCCTTGGCAGTAATTGATCTCAACCGTGTGGGGGACAGTACTCTACCAGACAGGATTAAATTTGTTGCAGTTGTTTCCCTGCTCATTTTTGCTGCAATAGAGGCGCTGTTCTTCTAATGTAAATTCCTTCTGAGATGCTAAATTATTAAGGGATTTAAAGAGCAAATCCTTGACCATGAGTAGCGTTGTGCACTGCATGTGGCAATGCCAGCACTGCAAACTGTTGCAGGCAAGGCGGAGGCTACTCCTGGTGTAAGACAGCAGTCCAGTCCTGTGGTTAGCATTTGGGTGTTTCACCGCTAGTATTTTCCATGGAAAATACTTTGTTTAGGAAATGTTACTGAAGTGAGAAACCCTAAAAAATAATGAGCTTGCTCTTCCTCCTCCTCCTCGATCTGCTCTTTTCAATTGCTGTTTTCCCATTGAGCCCACACAATAAGCCTTCAAGAATTCGCGACGGCACACTTTGGCTTCTGTTTTAATTACAGGGAAGGGATCCTTAAGGCGCTGCCAGGCACACAGTGCTGCGCCTTACCTGCCGCATGCAGCAGCCCCGTCTCATAGGGCCGAGGCAGCTTCTTCACCCGCAGAAAGTAGCGGCGAAGTTGGCAGGTCACACCCCGCCACAGCCCCATGGCCGCCGCGACCGTGGCTGTCTGCGGATGCGCCTCCCCGACGGCACCCCGAGCCCCTCCAGCAACCCACCTCAGCCAGCGAGTGCTCCGCTGCCACCTCGACGCCAGCTGCTTCTCCTACAGACCAAGGCACAGCAGAGACAGGTGTTCGGCTGTGCCAGGTCGATAAGGTTTGGG
>JAVJGI010000001.1:33601831-33681121 GCA_035590275.1 Ibycter americanus
CCCCCGTCGCTGGCGGGAGCCCGCCGCGCCCGGCTCCATGGCTTGGCGGGGGCAGCCAGGCAGAAGCGCACTCTTCCCGCTGGCGGCCGTCAGACCATGACCTAACTCGCCATGAACTTGGAAGGGCTCGAAATGATAGCGGTTCTGATCGTGATCGTGCTGTTTGTTAAAGTGTTGGAACAGTTTGGGCTGATTGAAGCAGGTTTCGAAGGTAAGGGAGTGCTTTTCGGTGCCTTGTCGTTGTTCTGTCCCGGTGGTCCCTTGCAAGCGGCACCTGTGAGCCGGTGCGGCGCCCCCGGAGCCACCTGCGGAGCCGCCTGCGCCGCCGCGGCTCCCTGGCGCTGACCGTAAAGTTGCGGGGATTCGCTTTTGCAGGAGAAATAAACCCCTGTCCTGAATGCTGCAAGTGGAAACTTAGATGTTCAACAGAGAGAAACGCCTTAAAATCGGAGTCTCTTCTTCCTCTTTTAAATCTGCGAATGTAAAGTAGTAGGGGTCAGAGCAGGTGTCGGGATGCTGACATGCAAGTACAGTCACACTGCCTTCAAACTGCCTCGTAATCTGCTCAAAATTATTTCCTCAGCTCGTCCTGTTAACATCATCTGTACTGGGATTGTTGTAATACCAAGATATATATTTTACAGTATTTAAAAACCTGTTGAATATTTAAGTTACTGTTAGCATTTTAATATGTCCTTTAGGAAGAACTATGATACTTAGATTCAAAATAAGCAACTTCAAGATTCACTTAGGGCAATCGAGTGCAAGTTTTATTGCTTGATGCTTTATCTTAGGCATATCACCTCCTTTCTTAGCAATACTGTTGTTATATAAAACAGTAAAAATGAAAAATAAGGAGCTTACTTTATTTTACATGTGCTTTTTATGTGTGAAAGCTAGTGGAATATTGATTGTTTTTACCTTATTTCTGAAAGTGCTGTTATTCTTACTGTATGAGGAGTTAGTCTAAAAAACCACTGATTGCAGCATAGTTGATAACATAATGATATTCATTGCATCCCAGTGTTTTATTAGATTCCAGACTGAAATGGTCTGTTTCTCAAATATTGAAGAAATACTGAATTCTCAAATCTTTCTCTAAGCTAGCATTTGAGGACAGTGTATATACTTATGCCTATGAAAAGGGGAACTTTGTTGACTGAGAGATTGTGGTTTTGTGTGTTAACGAGTAAGAATATAAGCAAAATCTGCTCCTATGAAAAGGTCTAAAGTAATCCTGTTTGTGTAACCCTTTCAAGAAATGCAGTCTTCCAGTGATTTTAAATAAGGAAGTTCACTCAACTGTTTCTCCGTCTGTGTTGCTGTCTTGTGTGGACTTGCAGGTATTGATTAAAGAATCCGAAAACTCTGCCAGGACTCACAAAAGTGTGTTATCAAGTGCGTTTTTATAAAGCATTTGTGTATCCAGCCGAGTGCATTATATTGAGTTTAAATGTCAACACAGAGATTCCCTTCAAATGTGTGAACTTCTGCTTTTCTTTTTGTGTTCAGTTGTAAATTGAAATGTCCATCAGCTTGAGAAGTATTATGATAAAAGTTATCTCCAGCATTAGAGGCTGCAGAGATTTGGGAAAAAAAAAAGCCATATTTACTTTTTAGGTTGGTCAGCAGGTTTGTGGGTGTTCTGTCGAGTCTGATTGCCACATCTGGTCAGGTCCCCTGGCAAAATTTAGCACTTGATTGTTGTCTGTAGTGGTTTTTATGGCTGGGGAAGCTGATAATGGAAAGACAGTTAGAAACATAGTGAAGCTGCCTGTAAGTGGTTGTAAGATTTCTGTAACAAATAAGTGTCTTGCGCAGCTGCCTGTTTTGTCTGCCTCACTGGCCAAAAAACTGGCAGTCTGCATGTGCATGGAGCCTGAAGTTTCTTCTTACCTAGTGCAGGACAGGTTTCCAGTGTGCCAGCCAGATGAAACCACAGGAAGACATATATGCCCCATTCCTCTGTGGTGTTCAACTGCTGTGAATGAGGTAAAAGGCATGTTACATGGGAATCGAATAATAGATAGAAACAATGATGCATGAAAATGGGGCTTAGCTAAATTGCACAGACTTGGGAATTTGTCCTCTGGTAGTTCAGGAACGGTGCAGGGTCATTCCCCATTTTTTTCTTAGCCTTGAGAATTAAAGATCTGAATTAATTCTGATTACAATAGAAAACAGATTTATACACTTTTACTAGGGAAGTGAAAAAATTGTTACGATTTTAGTAAGTATTAAGGCTATTCATTTCCACCCATGAGTTAAAAGTACATGCCTTATAAATTGTGCAAATGTTAGAGATGTTTTTAAGTAGAATATTAAGAAAAAGGGAGTTTTACAAGTGTACTCAGACTTTTCTAGGGATCAGTGAGGAAGTTGGTCACAGTTTTCTGGAAACGTTCTTTGTTACAAGGACATTTGCAGTTGTCTGGTTTTGAATAGGTTATATCCCTTCTGGTTTTCTGGGTTTTTTTTCCTCAAAGGTTAATATGTCCCCGTGAAATCTTTTTTGCATGTTTCATACAAATGAATAGTTTATGGCATATAAAACACATCCTACGTCTATGTGGAAATCATCCACAGAGGCAATAATGATCTGTAATACAGCGCACCCAACACGGGATGCTAAATCTGAACTCTAAATCATACTGAAGCTTTGGCAGAGATCTAGGTTTCAGAATTAGTCCCTATCATGGTAACAAAGGCTTGAAGCTAACTTGTCTTCCTTCCTACACTGGGTTTTCATGATTCTGAACTTTGTGAACCATTTGCATGTTAATTTGGAAGAATCGGCTGCAATTTATGTAAGTCAAAAGCAAAATGTCATTTTCTTCTTTTCAGTGTCATAATAACTATCGTAAGTGTAAGTAATATTCTGCTTTCTCTAGACGCTTCAATAGAAGTGATGTGTATGGTAATAATTGTATGCAATTATTTTCATTATTTATGCAAATAATAAAATATTTTTGGAATAAAAATTGTATATACTTGTTTATACTTATTTTCTGATGTACTGCACTCACTTGGATAACAGTATGCTTTCTGTGGTTTTGCCCAGTTGCCTTCAACTGCTGAGTGATTCTGTCGTTGTTGTAGGAGAAGTATTTTCAAATAGATGTTTTTAATATTGTATGACAGCTCTTGAAGTGATAAGTAGCAGAATAGATTATACACTTTTGTAGGTTGTGGGCTGCAGAGACTTTATCTCTAGGTTAAATACTATTTTATGATGTATTGCACTCCCTTAGATCAGGGTGTGCTTTCTGTGGTTTTGCCTAGTTGCCTTTAACTGCTGAGTGGTTTTACTGTTGTTATAAAAGTATTTTCAAATAGATGTTTTTAATATTGTATGACAGCTCATAAAGTGATAAGTACCAGAATAGGTTTAGTCAATCTCATGGGTTGTGGATTGCACAGACTTTGTCTCTAGGTTAAATATTTAACTCTTCATAAATTAGGTTATATCCTCCTTAATAAACTTTACTGGTTTTTTCAAAACAGTAAAGTATTAGGTGTAAGGAGTAATGTGTTGATACCAAATTTGGAAAGTTTGTTCCTAGATAGATCTAGATGTAAATCGTATTTCTTCTTGTGTGGCAAGTTTTTCCAAAAGTCATTCACAATTAAAATGAGATACAGGAACTGAGCAAGTTGAATATACAGTATGTTAGCATCGTAAGACTGAAATATTCAGGATATCAGTTTATATGGTTTCAGTGTACTTTAGTACTTTTCTGAAAAGGTTGTGATTTTCATATATAAGAATCATATGAACTCGATCAAGATATGGAAGAGGTCCTCTGTGTGAATGTCTTCCTTGTATGTCAGTTATTCTGGGTAAATTGTTGGAGACAGTGGTTGAAGCGTCATGAGATCAGCCCTTTCCTAAGTTAAAATGGTTTTGTCCTAATGTTTCCTGGGAAATCTGGATTGATTTTCAAAAGTGGAATCGCTTATTACTTAAACAATCAGTAAAATAAACTCTTCATCGATGTAAGCATTGAAACCTACACCATTAGCGATAAGGTTCAGAGAAGAAATGTGAAGGATATGAGTGATCAAAAATATTTACATAAGAATACCCTGTTTGTTAGGAAATCTCTTGTAGCAGTTAGTACCTCTAACAGGAAAAAAAATGAAGCAGAAGTAATCATGGATGCTACTGTGAAATGTGGATTCCGTGTTTCTGTGTTATTGTCTATCTAATCTCCCTGTTTAGGAGCCCTGAGAGTGGCAGTAGTAGAACTGTACAGCTAAAATTGTAATAATTGAGTTAAAATACTGTAACACTTGATTCCTGTGAAATGTCAAAGCAGCTTCTAGTCCCATTTTAGTAATCTTGGCTATTGACAACTTTCCATTCATCAGCTGCAAAACAGAGCAAAACCACAGACACACAGGGAGTTGTTGGTGATATTTACAACTCTTTTTTGACAAGGGCTGGGTATGACTGGAAGTGTGGTGGAAGTTACTTGTGGTTGCTCTGAAATTTGCAGCCACTGAAGCTGTTATGTCATCCGGGCTATGGTCTGTTGGGAATTTCAGCATTTCCACAGAGATGTCCTTCTTCACAGTGTTGTTCATGGATGGAAACGGAAGAATATTCATTTCAGAAGACTCATCGTGACTAGCACTTCATACCAGAAATAGCTTGTAATAAACACAGGGGCTTTTCTGCCATTTTTCTTTTCTTAAGATCAGTCTTGATGTCAAAGAGACTTACACACAAATTTATGAAGTACGAAAGCAATCATGGACCGAGATGTGAAATTATTAGCCTCAGCTGACAGTGTGCAAAAGAAAAAGAGATGATAGAAATTTTAATATGAGCAATTTCAGGCATTCCTTAGAAGTAATTTGTTCAATTAAATCTTCATATATAACAAGATAAATTGAATTAAAGCAGCTGTTGAAACAACTACTCACATGTGAGTGAGTAAGCAGTAGATAGAAATCTTTAACACAGAACTCCAGTGAAGTTTTCCTTGATTAAATATTTCTCCTCAAACAGAACTAGCAAGTCATATATAGCCAGTGGCATGTGCTGTGGTTGATTTGGAGGTATACATGTGTGAGCACTGGACCAGGTTGTGCATCCTGCATGACTGGTCAGCAGGACACTGCTGGGCAGAATGAGTAAGAGGAAAGCTCTTCCCCTTCTAGTTTTTTTTTGTACTAGAAGCCTCAGCTTCTGGGTACAGTTTTAAAAAACAAATACGCAGGGAAGAAAAGAAACTCGCTAGCCAAGGGAATTTGTAACAGGTGCCTTCAGCCCTTGGTTGCCTGCTTTAAGCAGTCTGACGTCTCTGAATCATTTTCTGAAGGCTGGTCCGTTGTTGCTGAAAAACCTTCTAGTGTTCCCAGGTCAGTGTCTGCTGAAGAGCTGATTTTCTCAAGAAAAATTGTCACTCCTGGTGATAGTGTGTTTGTCTAGTGCTTCACATCCACAGAGATCAAAGTAGGTAAATACTGTAACTGCAAATGAAGAGATGTGAAGGAAATAAATGGATAAAGAGCCCTACGCTCTGAGTTATCAATACAATACCTCTTGCAAATTTACTAGTTTATAACTAACCTTTTTTAAAAAAAGAACGAAAATACCCGAGTAAGCAGAGAGTTGATCAGAGAACTCTCAGCTCTCCTCTGTGGTGAATAGTTGTGGTACAGTTCATGAATACAAGGGTCTCACTCCTGTTGCAGTTTGGTTATTAGGTATCTCATACAGAATGGGACTTTGAATAAATGGAAATTGTCTCATCTACTGTGAAATAGAAGAATGCTAGAATCTTATTGCTCGGTTTTGCTCCTTTGTAATTTTAAGTCATAACCTAGGGAATTTTATGAGAAAAACCTGGATATGAGAGAGGGATGGGATTCTGGTCTATTTTCTCTCCCCCAAGGAGACACCTTCTGATATTTACTTCCTCTACTTCATACTGGCTACTCAATTTAGAATTTATATTTTCAAAGTATCTGTTGTATTTATTTACTTTGAGTAAGTAAATGCTACATTCCTACTGTCAAAGAGCCACCGTAAGCACAGGAAAATTATATATTGCACAGTGTTTGCCTATCACTGTAATACCTTTACTTTTACATATTTTCCACAAAGACTGAATTCCCTTTTAATGAAAATCTGTAAATGCTCTCTACTTTTATTATTTATTGACTCTTCCACACACGCACACACACACACTTTTTCACTACCTTAACTATCAGTAAGTGTGGGTGATATAAATTGAAATACGCACAATTTCTACGAAGTTTTGAGAACATTTATTACTTTTCAGTGTTTAAGGCTGAAATAGCAAAAAAAAACCTCTGTGTCTTTTTTAATTATCAAAACCCAATAAAACTTAAATGTTGTTATGGATTTTTTGGGCAAGATCCTTAGAGCTAATTAGTTTCATGGCCTTCCGAGTAGAAGAGTAAACGTTTTCTAAGAACACAGTTTTGTCAATGATGAGGGGGAGAATGGCATACCAAACTTGGTAGGCAGAAGAAAATAACCCGAGTACTGAAATCAGGGGTACCCATTTTGTTTAGAAAGATATTTGTGCTAATAATACTTTCTGTGCTTCTTTTTTCTGTAGAATTCAAAATGCTTTACGACAGTAAATAGAATTATCTCCTGATGTATGCAAATATATCAGGAAAATGAAGCTAGAGATTAGTAAATTTCACAGGTTGATACAAGTAAAAAGGAGTTGTCAGATCATATGCTTTAAAGTCCTGTACACCACAGGGCAATAACTTTCATCCGTTGGCTTTTTTGCAGAACACCATAGCGTGTTTTGACTAAACCATGAAATGCATTTGATGAAAGGAGGAACTAAGTGAACACAAGTCATTGTTTTATTTGAGATCTATCTGTTAAGGTTAGCAATATTCTCAAATTGTGAGAGTTATAGGCTTTCTAAAGCTAGGTGGGGTGAATCCAAAACCTTGACATGTTCTGAAGATGACAAGGGAAGAAGGAGTAATCATTTCATTTCAGAATGTCTTCCTTTTTGCGATTGTTAAAAAACAGTGCCTCATTCTAGGTCTTTCCCGTTATCTTCATCCAGTGAGTCGTGTTTTTTTCTCGGCATCACTCCCAGATTTACCTTCCCTTTTAAGTAGGCAGTATATGTTTTCTGGCCATGAGGTCTGTGTCAGTCATTTGGTATATGTCTCAGAAATCAGGGAGGTCAGCTGCACTTGTGTTATCTCTGTGATGCTATCCTTGTTAATATGCTTCTGCTTGTTCCTAATGCATTTTAGAAATAACCAACCCAAATATAAACTCTACAAGTTTATTCAGTAATGAATCTTCTCCTTTGACTTTAGTTTTCTATGTAAGTTTGCTATACATCATAATTTGTTCAGACTGTTATTTCACTTTTTTCCATGTGTTCACTACTACTCTCACATTTATAACTAATGTAGCTACTATACCACAGAAGGAAAATGAGTTTTTTAACCAAATCTTCTCTCTTTATTGCAGGATTGCAACATTTTGGCTATCTAATGCATCTTCCCATGGAATTCCTAATTTTTATTATATTTTTCTGTCTCACTTTCCCATCAGTCACCTTCACTCAAAATATTCCTCAGCTCCAGAAAGTCAGGCTTTTTGACAAATCAAGGATATATGGATTTAGATATATTAGATACACTTTGAATTTGAGCTGCATTCATTTTGATCACATGCAATGCAAAGAGATGCTCAGTTTTGGCCCTTATGTTAACTTCCAGTTCACTTTTGACCTCATGTCTTTCTAGTTTAAGGATATTTAACTTATATTTAGCTCAATGTCACTTTTAATAGAAAATAGTAACTCCGAATTTTAGGAACTTTGTTTCATGTGGTTTCAAGCTGGTGTCTCCCTAACATCACAGATTACATATATCATTGTAGTCTGTAGTTTGATGGGATCCCTGTGAAAACCCTTACTAGGCTTTGGTATGTCTTTACATTGTCGTAATTATGATCTTTGCATTATGCTTAACTCAGTCTGCTAGTTGCTTTGGCTAATCTCTGACCAATATACTGTCTTCTGCACTTCACTGTAAGATTCCATGATTCGATTCAGGTAGACCCATGTGGATCAACATCACAATAACCAAATTTAAAATGGCTTATTTCCAGTTATTTTACCTTCTCATGCTCTCTCTCATGGAGTAAGATTAGTTAATTTTCCTGGAGTTTTTTCAGTTGCCTGGTTAGGTCAGTTAAATTTGCTAAACGGTTTTAGTCCTATGTGTTCTTATATCAAAAGTGAAAGATTAAGCAGCATCACTGAAAGTGTGCTATACAGCCTTATTATTTAGTATTATAGTTTGTATTTTCACATTGCCCTATGGCCCCTTCCTGAATTCTTTACCCAAATTTCTTCATATGAAATTACAAATGAATGTGTATCTTCTCAAGGTTATGAAGAAGATCTTGTGTTTTTGCTATTGTGGTTTTTTTCTAGGTGAGTTCTTCCTTTAGTTATCATCTGACCTATTTCTCTGGTAGCTATTGATGAATTGTTCAGCACCTGGTAGAAAGTACAGTCCAGCCAGACTGAATGCTGCTGAAATCTAATGAAGCAGATGATTTAATCTGATATGACATCTCTGTTTTTGCTTTCTGCAGTCATTTTCCCCAGTGGTATCTCTAGAAGTGATTTCTGATTGTAGTTGTCCAATCTATTTCTGATAGCCGTTACTGTCATTTTCTGATAACACTACAGAAGCATTAATATATACACTTCTCCAGGCTCATTTACTTTCTTTGGATCAATAGTCCAAAAATGATTCTCCTTCAAACAGACAGATAAAACTTGCATCATCCAAAGCAGGCTGCAGCAGTTGTCTTATCATTGTTGATAATGTGGACAATGAAAGTAAAAGAGATTAAATCAGGTGAATACTCATTTATTAATCAGATATTTACTTTCCAGTAGTTATATCAAAGTTATTGTGTATTTTATATAATATATTGTAGATAATGGATGAAATATTGCATACTTTTACACAGAAGAAGTATGATTGTAAGTTTAACACTCTTTACTAACAGCAAATTCTAATACAGAAAAGTCCAACAAAATAAACCTGTATGCCTGAAGCAGAACAGAGAAAAGGTGGTTAGAGAAGTGAACTGTTTAGGACATGAAGGAAGGTATCTTCACTGGACATCTGGATTATGATAATGCATAACACTCAACAATACTTCAGAACGGACTCTCGTACTCCAGGATCTACCCCTGCATCAGGAAGGTTTGATAGGGAGGTGTCAGCACAGACCTGATTCATCTTTTCTTTGTCTATACTTTGAGTAAATCTTACTTGGTTTTGCCTTTTATGACAAGCTTAATTTTCAAATTATGTTTTGTATAAATAGCTTTATTTAAATATCCCTGTTGGACGGTAGCAGGATTGGGTTGCATGAAAACCACCTGACACTGGTTTTTTTGGTCCCCCTTTTACCCTTTTCCATCAGACTGACAACCTTTTGTGTTCAGTGATGGCTTGCTGTTGCGAAGGCAATCATGCCATTACATGCACAGCTAAGAAGTTACATAATCTTGTGTTGAAATCATTGATGGGATTGACCAAATATAAAGATATGTTTCTGTGCACGCATGTGATGAGAGGGGAGAGGAAAAGTGCTGGAGAAAGTCCTAATGACTCACAGTCCAAAATGTAAGATACATTACTTTCAAGGTGAAGAAAAAGTTATGTGCATTATGTAAGTGTGTCACACCTCACAGTTACATGAATATTTGCTGGGACATTTATAAAAAGAGATGCCTTTTGGACCCCCTCACATTATCCATGCTTGCTGTCTTTCTGGCTGAGCACAAATGAATAACTGGTAAGAGACCTCTAGCAGAGTCCTCAAGAATGCCATTTTTCTACTTAAACTATCCTATTTACATAAGTAGTTGTAAGCAATACCTATATTTGTGAATACTTCAACTCATAGGTTAACATTACGCCTATATTACAGTATTGTCAAAACCCTGTCGTTACCAAGATTAGCGTTTTCTTGAAAAACAGTTTGTGTCCGCTAATGCATTATAAGGACACATATTAAAACAAATATATAGTTTACAAATATTTCAAAGCCAGTGTAATACATTTCAAGGTTAATTGCTACTGTTTTCTCCATTTAGCAAACCTGATGCCCTCTCTTATATTTCAGATAAATTATTATACAAGTATGTGTGTGTATCTGCCCTATGCATTAGGAGTACTGGAGTAATTTTATCCAAAACTTTCTGTAAGACTTTGATAAGGTGAGATAGCATTTCATGTCAGCCCAAAAATGAACTGTTCTCCCCTCTCACCCTGCCTTTCAAAAAGTCTTTTCAGAAGATCACAGTCATCTTGCAGCTCACATGTTACTTGTTGCTTATCATTTTCTTGGGAAATACCCAGTCAAGGATTTCAAATGCAGCAAACAAGCCGTCTACAAGGTGATCTGTTCATTTGGTAGCAGAAGCTCATACTCAATCAGCGTTTTTTCTGACTGTGCCCCTACCAAATGATGGGGTTGTCAGCTGGAAATGCAGTTGCTGCTGGTCAAAAAACTCATCTATATACAGCCACCTCTTGCCTGTGTCTGAGGAGCTTTCATGAACAACAGAAACAAGACACAGCCTGCATAAGTTTCTCTGATGGCAGCCCATGCTTATCTGTTGCACCTAAAAATCAGGCAGAGATTTATCTTGTAGTGTGTGTCTAGTGAACCTGATATTTCTGGAAAGCCCAAATTTGTACAGATAATGCATAATGGTCATGTGCAGTATCTCTGCTCCCATGGAGGATGCGACCATGTTCTGCCACTGTAGGAGCATGTAGTATGTCCACTTGGAAAGTAATCTGAGAAAAGTCCTTGACTATTTTTGCATTAGAAAGAACATTTTTTCACACTGAGTAGTTTTATTTATCCTTAGGATATACAATTTAAATATTGAAATTATATTAACATGACATCTGAGTTACCTCCTTTGAAGTCTGAGATTGAAATTTATGTTTGCAAGAGAGAAAAGTACCTGTAACCTCAAAAACTGTTTGCCACCGTGAGATCCCAAGGACAGGAGGTGCACTGGAGGTCTGCCTTGCTTCATTTGTAACTTGCAGCTGGTGATAAAAGCAATTTTACACAGTTGGAGTTTTCTAAATTTTCAATATATTTGAACAAAAATTACTTTAATATGCTCATTGTGTATATTTTATACAACATCAGTCTAGGTTGTCTTAATTAAATTTGAATTTAAGACTTCCAAGACTTATTTTGCAAATGAAAGTCCTGCTCTTACACAAGTGTCACAATGTAAATGCCATGCTTGAAAACCATTTGGGATTTGAAGACACGTTAGAGCTCTTTCCCTCTTACTCATCGTCACAAAGCTCAGAGTTCACATTCTGGCCAATTTTAAGGCTGGATAAGTAATCTGAGATGAATCAGGTTACTAGAACATGAGTAATTGTTTTCAGAAGTAAAGAGGTGTATATAATCTACTGAAGGCACAATATGGTGCTGAAATTGTTTGGCAAGTTGGCAACTGAAATATAATGAAATGTAGTTAATTTGTCCACAATCAAAATTGCTGTAATAGTTCAGCAATAATAGAAATGTCATTAAGACAGAAAGAATTTCTCAATCAGCTCAGATGCTGAGCCATTCAGTGAAAAGACATCACCTTGGAATTATCATTGCAAAAATCATAATAGTCTGCTAGAAGTCATACTTTAAATGTTACTACTTTTTTTTTTTCTTTTTGCTTCCTTAATATTCTCTTACAGGACTATTTTAAGAAGCAGTTGATTTCTGAGTGTTAGAATTTTTTTACCTAGCCAATAATTAATAGACGTAAAACATTCCCATTCAAAAAGTAATTCCACCGTAAAAACCCCAGTTAAAGATTCATCGCGACATCCTTTGACAAGCTGGCCCAGCATTTAACTACTGTCAATGCTAGAAATGTGCATCTGCTTTTGGCTTTTGTTGCTATTTAGCTCAAGAGCTACCTATGTAACACCTTTGCCTATTCTTTGCTAGATTTAAAATGCTATGTAGCATCAGATGCTGTTAATCTTTGTAGATTAATTTGTAATCTGTGTTTAGGTTCTTCACCTTTTTCTCATAGAAACTAAGTTAGTAAAACTGCTTCAGCACTTGTACTGTTTGCTTTCCAGATTCAAAATCAGTTTTGTGGTTCTTTTCTGAACCTTTTTCAGTTTTTAATAAAGTTCTTAGAGGACTGGTATTCAAACTGGACACAGGATTCAAAATTGGTCTCAGACAGATCAGAGATAAGAGGTAATATCCCTGCCTTGCTCGTGCTTGATAATTTACCACTAATGTATTTGAGCAATAATTAACTCAGCTTATACTTCCATGTAAAATAGAGATACTCACATTAGTGATTCTACACAGAACTGAAGAAAAAGTTGAATTCCCATCTTTTTCACTAGAAGAGCTCATAAAAAAATTTGGTAATTTTATTTTTTTTCTTTTGAAATAACCATGTTAAAGATGCGACTTTTGGGTGTGAGGTCTGATACGGATTAGTACAAGTGTACCACCTCCTGTGGTTTTTTTTCCCATCTTAAATCAGCCTAGCATAAAAAGTGAAATAACATGTTGAATTAGGAGTGCTGCTTCAGAAGAATTCCATTTGTTACTAGGTAATCAAACTAACTTTTAGAAAACATTATCTGCAGGTACTTATCTTTATGAATATAGGTGAGTGTAAAGATGTATTTTTTCCTCTTTGGAAGATCCCCATTTTTATCTTTTTTGTTCCTTCTTAAAGATGTATTACCCTGGGAATTTTCCTTCTGATTTAAACCTGAGTATCACTATTCTTAATTTATATAGAGAAATTTTTGCAGTCAGGAAAAATGATAAAATGTAACTTTTCATGCAGACATTTTTATTTTTCTAAAGTTCTGCAGTGAATATTTATTGCAGTGGTAAAGTAACAAATTCAATATTTGTATATTTTCCATACTCACTAACATTTTTAGGCATCACTGTGTTTTATGGATGTATAGAATCAGGAAGTATAGAAGTATAGTTCCAAGCACTGTATTCAACACCTTGTGCTATGGGTATCACTACTTGGATTAAAGCAGATTTCTTTTTTTCTTGGAGGGGGAGCATCTTCTATTATAATTGAAGAACAGTAATGAATCTATAACTTTTTTTTGGTCATAGTATTAAATGTTTTCCATTGTCTCAGTATGATGGTCTCAGTAAGCAAGTACATGGTTGTTTGGATCTAGTTGAAGCTGATTAGTCTTGACCTCAGCCTGTTTCTTGGAAGTGAGCTGTAATGGGAAGGTAATTCAAGAGGTCAAGCACTGCCCTTGCCAGGCAGATACAGGGGGAAAAACATTCCCACTCATTCATCAGACAGCTTATCAGTATAAGGTCTTTTCTCAAGTAATCAGTGAGGGAAATAATTACCTCCCTCTGAGTCAACCACAGGTTCAGCCTGACCTGGTTTGGACTCATATTTTTCAGCAGCAGCCATAGCTGTGAGTGGTTATCCTAGTGAATGGCTAAATTCAGCCGGTGGTGAAGCAGTCTGGTTTGCAACTGTGTTTTGTAGTGCTATAACCACAGATCGCAGGTTTTGAGTCCTTGTGCTCCTGTGTCCTGGTTTCAGCTTGAGATCATGGAAAAAAAGACATTTCTTTTCTAGCCCTGTGGTATCTTGCTTTAAGGGTAAGGAAAGTGTGTGTAATAGTGCCACAGAAATAAAAGCGTATGCTTTGGTATTCCTTCGTGCTGTCACCTGTTAGTTAAATCCTCATCATACCTACAAACTTCTTCAGCATCTATAGAAATGCTGGGATTTTCCTGACTCAAGAGAAGCTGTGACAATGTTCCCCTGTAACTGAAAAAGACATTCATAAAGATTGTGCCATCAGACATCACTTAACTTTGATAATGCAAAGGTCCATTCAGTCCTACTTCCACTATTGTCCACTTCACTCTTTACACTCAGGAATCAAACCTCTTTCTGTTCTGTTTTGTTTTGTGGGTTTTTTTCCCCAAACCCATGACATCCTGAGAACACCTGAAGACTCCAGAGCCACTCTGCATCCACCTGTAATTTTCATTTTAATTTCAGAATGAAAATGCATTTGCAATTGTATTCAGCAGTCAGGTCCTCTGAATTTCACTTTTGCTGCCTCTGTACGGATACTCACTGTTGTCAAGAGCAGCAGGAAGGGGATGTGTTGATACTGTCCAGTAAACAAACCCACCAGATTTTTGGGTTTTTTTGTTTTTTTTTTTCATTTCAATCTTTATTTGTTTTTTTCTATGAAAGATAATTTCTTCAGGAAATTGAAGGCATCCATGAAATAGAAAGATTCGATGCTCTCAGCCTTTGGCAACTGGCTTTCGTGACTCTGTACCAAAGTGGGGCAATAATGTCAGACTCTAGGAAAACGTACATCTGTCCCCTTGGGTGTATGTCATTATTATTTCTTTTTCTCCACCACTTACCCTGTCTCTCTCCAGGGATGCTTCCACAGGCAGGAAGTACTTAATATTCCAGTCCCAGGAACCAAATCCCCTCTCACTTCAGGGGGAAGGACATTTACAGCAAACACTTTCAGGTGCCGAACAGGGTCAACCCTGGACCTAAAGAGGATCAATATTTTTATTTTGAAATTCAAGTCTGAGATGATGTAACTGACAGTTACAAGTCCATTGCTTGAGAAAATAACTGATTTTAATAGATGAACTTCTTTTCTGTACATACTGTACATTGTAATACAATAAAAATTAGGAAATATCTTCAGTTTATGATGTGCCATATCATTTGAGTCTTCCATGTTTCCAACCACCTTCACTAGTGTCCTGGTAGTATGACTCAGATGGAAACAACAGTTTCCTGGTGAAGGGCACAAACAACTCAAGGTAACAGGAGCTCTGTATTCTATTATTCGTACAATATTACTAGTAAAATTCTTTTGTTACTATTACTTGTAAGAATGCTTCATGAACTTTCCTACAGCTGGATCCCGTCTGTCTTGGGACAGTTTTCAAATGCTGAAAGATCCTACAACATCTACAGGTATCAAGGTCGTAATGGCTGAACTAGCTTTGTGGGGTTGTACCGCTGCATATTCGAAGGTTATGCTCTATGCCACATTTTAGGTGCACCATGTAATTGTGACTCCAGCTTTATTGTGTCACAAAAATTTTGGGAGTCTGTGTATAACTGCTCCTCTTGTCTCTTATTTAATTTGTACACTGGGAGAATGTTAGCACTTGGAATGATCTGACAGGCAATTTTTTTTCAAAATCAGTCATTCACTGCCAATCCTACACTCTTTTCTTTGGAGTAAGTAACTTAATCTGGCATTCCCTTTAGAAATCCTGCCTACATTTTGCAGGACTTCAGTATGTGTAAACTTCATGTTCTGTCAGGTAGCACCAACAACATGGAAGCATGAGGTCCCTTCCTTACGTCTGGGAATCAGCCAGTCTTGAGAATATTGGATATATTACATTCATGTGTAAACCTTCCAGGAGCCTTAAGTGTGTTCTTAGGCAGTCAAACTCTTATCAAATTAGGAGGTCATGAGTGGGAAGTTCATGCATAACGATGAACTATTTCTCATTTTTTTCAGACTGTGACCAGAGTGTTTGCCTGAGAGCAGGCCAGAAGTGTCAGTCCTTTAGCCTGAGAATTGAATTGTCCCAAGGATCCCAGTTGAGTGCCTTTCTGATTAAGATTCCAGCTATGCCTTCCTTGAAGCCTTACTTTTACCGAAGGCCTCATCAAAATAAGTATAGCCACTAAGTGCTAGCCTGGTTTTTGCTTCCAGGAATCTGCTCTGCCTTCCAGTGAAGATGCTTGAGTCTTTGTCTCTGTTCCAAGTCTGCTTTCACACAGCTCAGCACAGGGGTTCTCATGTCTCATCACACATACTGGGTAAACTTTCAGTATTTAAACAATTTCAGTATTTCTTCTGCACAACGGGGATGTTAAGCAAAATGGTATATCCAAGGAAACCAAATTATTTTCTTGTCTTCTGGTCGATAGTCTTGCTTGTAGTCTTCACCATAAAGACACTAGCTGTTTTAAATGATATATGTTAAAAGATGTTCACATAGAGCAGGAGATTGTGTTGGAATCATCTATGACAGTAATAGGGAAGAGCCACACATTGTGGTCCTAGTGCACTCCAGACAGCCTCAGAGATTCCGGGCGTCCCTTAGAAACCATCTGGACTTCTAACCGTGCCTTCATCAAACACTGTAGAATTGCAGATGTTTCTGCTTATTGAGTGGCTCTTGGCAAGGCAGTTCCACAATGTTTTCTCAAGGAATTCATGGCCTACACCCTCTTAGCTGGCTCGTGTCTCGTGTGTGTGGTGGAACAATGATAGCAGTAACCCTGCAGTGAATTTGTGTCCTGACAGTCACTTCAGAGAGGAAGGAAGGTTATTTAGCAGTAAACGGAAGGTACAAGTAAACAAGTTAGAAGGTTTTGTTCCTCAGACAGCTGAAGGTTTAATTGAGGTTCAGCTAGAGATCTTCCAAAGTGTAACAAGCAGATGGATTTAGGGAACACAGCGTGCTAAACCACTGTCCAGTATTAATCCATTAGCCTATGGCTGTCTGCTTGATGTGTCAGACATTAACAATATAGATAATGACATCCATAGTGCATTTGGGAATGCTTTTATCTACAGCCAAAATAGTTACATTTGGTATAGTGGCTTTGTATATTTACTGCTTAGAGTAACTAAGTAACTTAGAGTTGAGATATGCCTTTGCAAAATCCAGTCTCCTCTGAGCCTCTTTTGTGGTTTATCTACTGCAATTTACAGCTGTTTTGTTTAGATCTATGGGTATTGGTGTTTTTCCTGTGCTTTCCTTTGAGATCCTAGCTCTGTGTCTGCTGTAGTATAAATCTTGATGGTTTGTACCTTACAGCATGTCTGTACTGGCTGCCCAGTTTAAACAACATTTCTGTAACCAGACTCACCAGTTCACATATCCTGCTGCCAGCCCAGTCCAACTCACAATGGCTACAGCCCTTTGCAACACCAGATGTGGTTCAAGCACAAATTGCTCTCTAACACAGGATTTAATTAGTTTTATTCTGAGATGACCTCACGTGGTTTTATCTGCTGTACTTTTGCAGCCATAGTCACATGAATACGATCACTGAACATCTTAGAAAGGTAATGGCCTTCTTGGTTGATGCACCTTGTGTTTAACTATAGCATTGATTTTGGGCAATAACTGCCAACAATTTGGCAATAATTGCTTAATGACAGGAATATAGCCCACAGTTCATCATCTGGAAACAAGTGTGTGTAGAACACAAACCAGCAATGGAGCGCATAGGCAGAACAGGTTTCCTTTCCACAGACTGTTTATAATACTGAAAATCAATAGATATTTGGGTCACTCCAAAGGACCATCTCAGCTGGGACTCTGACAATGGTGTGCAGAGCTCAGAGAAGCAGTTTATGCTAGTCTTATTAATTTTCCAGCCTCATCTTAAGTGTTGGTGTTACATTTGGTGCCCTCTATTTGTCTGACATAAGAAACATGCTACAGACAGTATAGGTTTTGTAATTTCATACTGGAGTTCCTACTACATCCTAAGGGTTATAGGGTTATAATCCTGCTTGGTACAACTTGCTACTACTCATTCACTTTATTGTTATAGTACCTGATTTACTGGTGCTTCATCTGAATTCAGACTCTGCCTTCCTTGAATATGCAATCTCTCAGGCTCATCCTTTTTAAGCAGAAGCTTCACCATAGGATATTTCTTAACTTCTTCTGTTCTGATTTGTTGTAACTTATTTGTAATAGTGTTCTCTTAAAAATGTCCTGTGTGGAATGTTTTTTCCATGTGTACAGAGCAACAGTAGGGGTGATACCAGGAAAGCAAGGCTGCTGCTGAGGCAGACCAGAAGTGCAGACCAATCATCCTGACGAGTCAATCCATGCCACAGGGTCTCTGCTTTCCATTTCCCACAGATGCCCTCCACCCTCCAGCAACAATGCTGCAATACCACATTCAGTTCATCTACATGTGGCTAGCAAGGATTTTCTACTCCCATCTCTGGTCTAGATCTTCTTTAGTTATGTTTTTGGACAGTATTTTACAACAGCAGCAGTAGTGTTATTTGTTCTTAGTATTAATCACTGGGATTAATTAATTTTCATTGGAGCAGCTCAGAACTATTGTCCAAAGCAGAATCTGAGAGGAATTTATAACTGCGAATCTGAGAGGAATTTATAACTGCCCACACTCTTCTAGTGTAGAAATGCATGCAGTTCTGATACTGGCTTTTTGGAGTCTGGGACAATGGGATGAAACCAGCTGCAATAGTCAATTATTTCTGATAGGAAGCATTTTCTTTATGATGGGAGTAGGTTTGTCCCCTAAGGAATTTGTGTTGGCAAATTCTGACATTGTGGTTTCCCCACAAACTGTCACACACTGTAACAGGATCTGGTGCTCTTACACGTAATAGACATAAACATACTCTTTGGAAAACTTTCTTTTTTATGTTTCTGATTACAACCCTTCAGCTAGTTAGCGATTTTCTTTAAAGGTGCTCAAAGGCAGGGCTTTTCATTAAGCAAATTGACAGAGCATAACCGGAGATCCTAGGGAGAGTGTCGGTGGAATAGGTTGGTCTTAGGGGCAGCAAATACCCAGAAGCACTGATGTGCCACCATCAATAAAAAAATAAAAACACGACTTCCCCTAGAATTTCATACCCTCTAAGCAGCCTTTCTGAAAAACAAAAAGATCTCCACTCATACTCTGTTGCTGGCAGTTCTATTTCAGAAAGAAGGAATGTATACCGAAAATATGAAAAGGCTGCCAAAAATTAAGTACAACCTAGTTAGAACTTTGGAGTTACTAGTTTCACTCCAAACTATAGCATTCTAATTAAAATCTCAACATGTGATTGTTATATAAAGCTCATGAAGGTTTCATAGTTTTCATAGTAATTTTTCATTTTTTGCAATAAAACCTCACAAGGGCTCCACTGTGTGCAGCAGCACTTTATTTCCAATATATCTGTATAGAGGTAATTGCTCAGGGTTTGCAAGAAAAAGGAGACTTTTTTCCTGCTATGCCTTGCAAGTGATGTATAATGCATGGTAAAGGAATGGCTTTTTATAAAGGAATTTCCTCCACATTAGAGTCTAACATGTAATTATCCATTACAGAAATTGAAATGCAATTGCTGGACTGCATATTTCAGTCCTCCTCTGTTACCCAACAATCACATTTGATTTTTAATTGCTAATTTTCTTCTGTCTTTTCTTGGTACAACCATTCTATTTCTTGTTCTCATCATCCCATTTTGGGCTGTTTTCTACCTTAAAGCACACATAATTTTTCAGCTGTGTAACTGATAATTAGCATTTTTCTCTTTTATACAGCTTTATGAGGATTCAGCAAGCTTGTACAGCAAAACAGGTTGTAATCTGTCTCTTATTTTCATGGTCATTATAACTGTGAAAAGACATCTCTGAATTTCTAGCAGGTTTCTTCAGTTGCATGTATCATGCAGATCAGACCCTTCCAAAAGAGATTTCTAAATTGCAGCACAATTTTGGCTCTGAATAATACATTAATTAGTTTCTTCACATAAAATGTATATTTTTGGCCTTACTGTATGCAATTAAAAGAGGCGTAGCATTTTTTCTTCTTTCTTAAGTGTTTCCATTCTAGGCTGCAGGAAAAGTTGCTGTGTTCTCAGTAGCAGTAATAGCACCATTCTGGAATTGTGAATTCCTTCAGTATTTGTTCATTTCAACCTGGAATTACTTTTTGTATTTAGAGAGGATCAGATGGAGGAGGAAAGTAAGAAACTGGGAGGCAGAAAAGCAGACATTTCACTGTCTTGAATTTTCTGTGACTAAATGCATATTTTCTGAAGTAAAAAGCAAAGTCAGGCAAAATCCTTTGGTAAATTTAGTTTTATATTTAGTATATCCTGTGATTATTTTCCCACTGTGCTTTAATAGTGGCTCCAAGTTTAAAACAAAAAGCAATATAAGCAGTTTGAGATTTAATCTGAAAGGAGAAAAGCATGTGATTTAACATGACAGCATGATGTGCTGGAGTGGCAAAATGTGTACTAAGGCAAGTCATTCCCTAGTAAGCGCAAGTGTTTGTGCCTCTGTTGTCAGAACAGATAAAAACTAGGGAGAGGAGACCTGATAAAATAAATTGCATATAACAGTCCTGTAGTTTGAATGCACAGAGGTTAATTCTTTACATAGTAAAGTTACTTTTTTCAGCACAGCAAAATTTCTGGATGTTACAGATAGTCTTTTCCTTTGTTTCTTAATCTTACACATTCAGTAGTGACTTATAGAATGACATGTATTTCAGTGCAAATTAAAAAAAAAACCTCTCCTTATGACCCCTACAGAGTTCCTTCAGAGAAAGCTTTTTTTTTTTTATTAAAGCTTTTCAATATTCACATGACGAAAGAAATGATGTTCCAAGTATTATAGACATTTAACAGTTATTTGGTAGGAGGAACATATTACTGGCTGTTAAAGCTGTTCAACAAACTACTTGCCAAATTGACCTCTTCATGCATCATTGACTCCTAATATGTTTAAGATGAGTATTTACTCCTGTAGCATCTGTATTTCCTAAATGAAATATATTTCATTAAAAGACAGAGTAAAGCATTATTATAGTTCATGTCAGTTTGATCTTTTGTGATTTATTACAGAAATAGTGCAGGTTACTATTTTGGAGCTATAGGCTGAAGCAAAAGCTATACTGAGTCTAGAAAAATGACTAAGTCCCAGAGTCTGCGGAGTCATATCAAGAAAAATCTGTATCATTAATTGCTGTTGTGCAGTTCTCCATGGGTCTTTTATGTGAGATATTGAATACAACATGTATTCCAGAAATAATTCAGGAAGTGCAGTTTAAGGCTTAACTCGGTGTATCTTTCGTATGGGTTTGGACAAAGCTGAAGGAAATTGTTACTGAAAACTGAAAACATGCAAAGTAATTGAAAGTGTTTGTTTCATTTGAAGGAAATTACTGGTTTGGGAAGGATGTCAACACTTTCCCATGGAGGGAAAAGGAGGAAAGGAAAAGATGTTTACAGGAACACAGTGTTCGTTTCAATTTAAAAGTTATAAAACTTCGAAGTGAGCAAGGTAGCCTGCTGACAGGCTACGTGCTTTGCTGTTTTAAGGTAGTTTAGCAGGGAGCTCTCGATGAATATGTATGTAGATGGTCCCAACAAACACAACCCTTATTGAACTGTTTTCAGGAATGCTTCAAGAACACCAAATATTGCCTCAGAAGGTGAGGTTTTATTATCTTTATGATGTTTTCCTGTGTTTTTTCTGATTTAGATTAGTTTTTGAAGAAAAGAGAAATGACAGCCCCCTGGCCGAAGGCCAAACTTGGTAATTTTATGATTAATAAAAACTAGGTCCAGCCATCCAAATATGAGATCTGCAATAAAGTGTGGTAATAGAATGTGTAACTATTTGTTGTTAGCTTGTGGGCTTTTTGGTTTGTTTGTTTGGTTGGTTGGTTTTTTTAAGATTGAAGTATGGAATTGAAGATTTGAACTTGATGGTGAAATCAACTTTATGTAATATTGTATAATGGCGGTAACATGAAACAAAGAAAATGCAGCGAGCTATTGAAGGAAAAAATATGCAGTTCAATTTCCTGCATAGGTTAATAATTAAGACTTTAAAATTACATCCTAACAATAAATGGTTTAGAATTCAGTTTATTAAAAAACACATGTCTTGCTTTGTCTTTTTTTCCCTACTTAATGAAAAGTGTGTGAAATCATGCATGCATGGCGGAAAGAAAGAGAATTCCTTCAATGATTCAGAACAGAACTGGTTAGTATTTGTCTCTCTTTAAGGTTAGCAATAGATAAGGTATGTTCCACATGACTTATTTAGGTTTATCTTGGTGGGGTTTTTTTCCTACAGTGTCCCAATTTCCGATGCACGATTTTCTATTAACTGTTTTTACACTAGCCCCTCTCATTTGAATGTTGAACTCACTTTACAGAGACGACATTAAATGCATGTATCTGCGCTATTTATAAACCACAGCATTTGGTTTGTTGCATCTAGAATCTAATGACAGGAGTGAACGTTCAGGTCTGCACATCCAGTTTTGGATGTGAGTTTTAATCAAGCATTTGTGCCAAACGTTGATTATCTGTTAATCAGCTCAGATAAATCTGAGACCTGAGTCTCACATGGCACATGAAAAGGGCTATTTTTAGATTCAGAGACAGTCAACATTAAGGTAGAATTAAAATTCCAGAGATGAGCTGCTAGAAAGCTGAACTGGAAAAATACTTTTTCTTGCAGAGGGTTGAGATTTTGCTGTTTATAAAGAGCTTTTTTTTGCAGTCAGTAACAAACAACTAGGTTTTAATTTTTCTGTTCTTTTACCTTTACTCATAACAGAATCCATGAAGTGTCTAGTATGAGCGACTGGGGAAAATGCAGCCAAGTATACAATACTGTGATGGACAAACTGATTACTTTGTAAATCTGTCACAAGTTGGATGGATGAATAGAATGTCCTTTTGCTCCTTTTTAAACTGAATGTATGTGGATCTCACCCAATTTCCCTTAAAACTGACAGGCTGGCATACTTTTGTATTGGTAATTGTGAAAGTGATACTTATTACTGTATTATTGTATGGTGGTTTTCACTAACAAAATTCAAACAGTGTATATCTGGAAAAGCCATATTTTGTACCAATGTATCTGAAATGCAATCTAAACTTTTCTAGGTTGAACAACAAATTGAGAGCTGTGCAAGAAAAAAATAATTTCTAGGAGATTAGACTGAAATGATGTTTCCTGCTGCTCTTTAACATCAATAACTAAATTAAAAATAATAATCAGAAAAAAAGAGGAGCAAACTCTGTTGGTTTTCAGAAATCAGTATCGTAACTCACTAGTAGCTCTCATCTTGTCTACCCCTAAAAGTCAGACCTGTATCTTTGACCATGAAACTTTTCCTCATGTTGTATTTTCTTTACAAGAACTTTGAGATTACTGAATTCCTTGTAAATGGTAGAGTACCGTTGACAGAGATATGTTGTATATCCGTTTTACTTGTGCTTTTGTTTGGTCTACATCAAGAATTTCAGTTAGCTTCCAGGTGAAGAGAAAGCAGAAAGCAAAACAAAAGAAATAAAAAATCCTGAGCTGTGAACAGTTTCAGCACAGGTCCAGGTAATATTGCCAAACTGGCAGGACATATACAATCTGTCATCTGTCAAGCTCTTGCATTTGGTGACCAGCAATTCATTGTTAACCATCTGTTCAAATCTTTTTCACATCCTGTGGTTATACTCTTTTCATAGATAATTTTTAAGTATGTTAACAAAATGTTACTGACCTAATGAGCATTAGAATAAATGAATAGATGAATCTATATGGTTTTAGCCTAGGATTTTTTTTCAACTGTGTACTTGACCAATAGCATATTTGGCATTGGTTAATTAGGCAGGTCTATTAACCAGAGAGTCTTTACAGGAAATCCATGGAACTAACATGATCAGTCTCTGCAGCTGTGTACCTAAGAACTTCTTAGTGTATCTGGGTCAGATTTTAAAGAAATATGTAGGCTGTATCTGCATCACTGTGAACAATTTATTTCTATGCACAATATCTTATGAGGCATCATGTCATTCAAATTTCATCTGAGCCAAACTTTCTTAAAGCTCAAGAAAATGTGCCCCTGTTGGGACTTTCTCTGCCTAGTCAGTTTAATGAGGATGCTCACAGATTTGATCTGCTTTTAGAAATGTGGTTATAACTCTGAGCCTTAATTCTAGGCTAGTGTAGTTATATTTTAAAACCATTTTAATTCTGGTGAATATATTAATAAATAGTATTGCCTTCCCAGCTGTTGGTCGGGCACATGGACTGGGACTGGTGGTCAGCTGTGCAGTGTGTTTCCATGGGCAACGTCTGAAGAAGCTCATATGAGTAAAAGAAGAAAACAAGCAAAGTGCAGAATCCTTTATGAGCATCTGACTGCTACCTTAAAACAGATATTTGAAGTGTGCTTGTTGACTGTCAGGATGAAGAGGAAAAATGCACATGTTCATGACTTGCACTTCACCTTTTACTTTGGTTTTGAAATACAAGCTTTTGGCTCTGGGTTTCAATATAGTATTGTACTAGTCTCTCTTTTTCTTTCTTTCTTTTTTTTTTTTTTTATAAAAAGTACTCACAGCAGTTAACAGTGTGTCTCTTACAGTGTACGGGAAATAAAGCTGAAGAGTAAAATACCAAAATGTATGACACAAGTCCACGTGACATTTAAAACCTAAACTTAATTCCAGATAATCTGGAGGTCCTATAACTAGATTAATGGTTTATGGAATTGAAACAAAAACATACACACTTATAGGTAATTTTGGGGTCACTGTAGTTTTTCAATATATCAGTTTGACATATTGAATAAACAAATCAAGAAATCAATTTGGAGATTATAAACTGACAATTGTATCAGTTTTCGGGGGGAAGACATTACAAAGAGTTAGGACCCATAAGTTGTAGTTAGTTTTTAATCTTTTACTGCTTCTCTGTAGGCACATGGCCCATATTAGCCAGGAATTTGTATTTTTTTTCTGTGTCTGAGCATGCCAACCACAAGCCAGTTATGAGTAAATCATGACAACCTCAGTGTTCCATTCTGAAGACAGAAACTGCGGCACAGAAAGCCTTGAGCAATAGGGCCCAACTCTCCCGTCCTGCCATCCCATGTTTTTAACTGTCCCGTGTGCACTTCCTCCACTAATAGAGTTTGCAAGAGGGAGATAATACTATTGTAAGTCCATAGTACTTTCTTGGCTATTCTTTTTAAAAACAGCGGTGCTGGTTTTTTTAATGTATTATCCTTTAGTTACAATATTAGCATGATACTGAATTGAAGATGAAGATTAAGCATTAATTCCAGTAAAACTTCCAAAAGAGTTTGAGTTAATATAGTTTCCTTCCTTGATCCATCCCTGTTCCTTATTTATTTGTGGAATATCCTGGATTTTGTGGGTGTGGGTTAAGGAATGAAAGGCTGAGTAGTTTTCTCACCAGTGGCTTTCCTTCTATAAGTAACTAGACACACTGATCATTAAATTGGAGAAGTAGATATACCAGCGCTCACAGGAGGCTTGCCTGCCTCTTCCAGAGCTGGTGAAAAGCCACAGACTTGACAAGTGTGTGACACGCTTCTGATGAGTCAGTCAGAAGAAAGAAAATCACATGGGGGAGTATCAGTTGACTGTTTAAATGAAGAAGATGTAGACTTGATGGGACAGATTGACTGAATGCAGCCAGGTTTTCTCCTGTTGCTGAAATGCCATGTCAAGTGTCATTCTCTCACGTGTGTATTCTGAAGCAAGAAATCATACATTGAAACTCTGAGTTTCTGCTGCTTCATGTGAACTATTTCCACAGCTAGCTTTGCCTCAGGGCATTAGTATGGGAATCTATCCCTGAATGTGTCTGTGTTCTGGGACACAACTGAAAACAGAACAATGTGATTTGTTTCTTCATTTCTCACTTCATTCTTTAAATTTTAGCTGTGACATCTCTATGGATAACTGTCTTTCCTCAATTTTCTCTAAAGGAAGTTATTACTTCTACTCTTTAAAAGAAGTTTACTTGACTTACTCTTTTTCAAGTATTAATAACTTTTTCTGCTTTGCTCTTTTAAAGTCATCTCTGTTCTCTAACATCTACTTATATTGCAGCTACCTGCTTTACTTCTCTCATCTCTTCCTATATTCCTTCCATTCTATATTGCTCTTACTCCTCGCCACTACTTTTGCTTTATTCTCCAAACTTTAAAATTGCCTGTGTGTTTGCAACATCAAGTGTTTTCACAACAAGCATTTTCGTTAGTTCAAAGAGGTGACTGATCAAACTTTTAAACCCTTCCTGTTATCTGTAACTGGATATCACACTGGTGTTATTGTAGTCACATTATTTACATTCATCTCTAGCCTTTAGATGACTAGTCTTGGTGCAGGAAGTTTTTTGTTCCATACAGTCCCTGCACCCACAATAGTTTACCTGTATCACTTGGGCTTTCAATTGTCCAGATCGCCTTACGGGTGGCATACAAAGACTTTTGCTTAAAGCATGTTAGATGTTCGAAACACTTTATCTTAGTGGCAAAAATAGATAAATAAAATTAGCTAGCTAGGTGGCTGACCTGCATTAGATAAAATATTGTTAATCTGTCAAAATTGTTTGTGACTGGGGGTCTTTTCAATAGAGTCTAAATCAAGGATATTGCTCTATTTATTCTGACATTGACCTGTGCCTTGTTTCATTTTTTGTTTCCTGGACTTCAGTTGCAAGTTAACATTCATTTGTCTTTCTTTACACTGTGCGTGCTCTTATGATTTATTGAGCTGAAGTGTACGTAAACATCAGTGAATGTCTGAGTGCATTGAGACCCCTCCACTTTGTACTCACCTCACAATATTCAAATATGGCACTATAATGTCCAACCCAAACAGCATGTACTAGTTGCAAAGTCCTTATGGGATTTTATGGTATTCGCACAGTTTCATTTTGTAGTTCAAACTCCAAGAAGATACTTCTCAGCATTGATTAATTCCCTTTTCACACACCTGTGTGATTGCCAGTGCTTTAAATCCAAAAAGGTAAATGCTATTTTAATACTGTTGCCATTAATGATAGATTTGTGACATGTTTGTGCAACATCATGATGAAATTAGATTTTAATATTCTTGCTAAAATTACTCATAGTTACTGTTGGAATTTCTCATGGATGAGGAAGCCAGAGATTTTTAAAGTGTATCAGATACTGTTAGTCTGTCTCATTGTCCTTCCAGAGTTTCTGCTGTTCTTCAGCTCTGGTGCGACTGTTTGACCTAAGAGATTTGGACCTCATTTTGTAAACAGCATTCCTGGATTGATTCAGTTTTCTCTTCAGACCCTTCCCAATCATTTTATTGCTACTAACTGGTTCTTTATATTCTATTGTATTTTTCATGCTTTTCATTATTACATTGATTGATCAATTCAAAGTATGTTTCCACCCTCTTGGTAGCCATATGACCTAATACAGTACCTCATAAAAAGGTAGAGTAGAAAACTGTTAGCTAAGCGAAGCTGCAATGTCTGTATTTCTTTCTGAGCTCCTCCAGAAAGAACTTCACATGCATGTCTGTATCACCCACATTTATAAAGCACTGAACCTACTGTGAGTGCTCTACCAAGCTGACACAAGTCCATGCAGCAAGTGTGTGCAGGACTATAAGGTATCCAACAGTCCTGGATGGTCAGAGCCACTTTTCCTGCTCCAGCTGGCTTACCACGCTTTCTGGAACATACAAATAGTATCCTAAATATGTACGTAGATAAAAATTCTGGCCAGAGCAAAAAATACAGTATCCTGAGAAACCCAAATATATGCAGCTCTAGTAAAAGGGAACCATGCAAATAGCAAATAAAACAAATTCAAGATGTTTCATGTTTTGGGGAAATGAGAAAAACAAACAGAAATGTCTTCCACAAAGAAGCTGTAAAGGTAAATATATGGTCCTAAAATGGTTTTATTACCAGACACTAAAAGCTTTTTCTTTTGTCATTAGCCAAAGCAAAAGGTCTTTGGCTTGGCAGTTCGGTTTTTACATTGAAGTACAGTCCAGGCCCTTGTGCATTTTTTATGCCACCAATCAGAATATAACCATACAGCTATTTATTTTGATTTACTACAGGTTTCGGATGAAATAACTTTAGGACTGTCCCTACTGAAGCACAGAGATGCCAAACTGGCATGTCTGTTCAATAGAATGTAAAAATGAGTGACTTTGAGATCTTCTCTGAAGTAATGGAATTGCAGAGTTATTTTACCCCTCTGAGATAATTATGTGCATGATCCATTTACCCTGCTGCACCTTCTCTTGGTCGTTAAGATGTCAAGGCCCACTTCAGCTGCCAACTTAACTATCCAAAGGCTTTAATTAGATATGCTCTAGAGTTACCAGATGTTATTTTCCTCTTCCCATTACGAATGAGCACATTGCAGCAGCTTGCTCTTTCAGATTTTTTTATTTTATTGACTGTTTCTTGTTTTCATAAGATCTTTTGCTTGCCCTGACCAGACCTTGGCTTATTCTGTTTATTTATATATGTATGCTCTGGGTAAAGGCAGTGTGAATAATAGAAACCTGCTGAAAGTGATCACATTTCTTTGAATATTGCAACAGCTGACCACACGTGCAATGCTTCAGGAGCAGAACTTCCTGACCTGCAGCTTTAGCATAGAAGCTCTCTCCAAAATGACTTAAAAGCTTCACAAACTGAAAATTTGCATATGAATTTTTACACAGAAGGCACAACAGTTATTCGACTGAAACCAATATATCATAGGAATAGCTATTGAATTTTTACATAGTCTTTTGTCCTAGAAAAAATGGGGCTGTAGCTAGGCTTGCATTTCATAAAATCAGAGACTAATAGGACAGTTTCAGTTGTAAGGAGCCTCTGGAGATCATCTTGTCCAACCTGCTGCTGAAAACTGGGCTAGTGTCTTAAGCAGGGATCAGGGTTTTGTTCAGTTAAGGTCTGAGTATCTCCAAATCCCTCTAGGCAGCCTGTCTCAGTATCTGACCAGCCTCATAGTGGAAACTTTTTTGCTTACATGTATCAGAATTTTCCTTGTTGAACCTTGTTTGTTGTCTCTTGTCTCTTTCTCTACGTGCTTCCAAGAAGAGTCTGCCTTCATCTTTGCATCAGCCACCCACTAGGCAATGGGTGGCATCAGTTACACTCTCCTTTACCTTTTCTGCTTCAAGCTGAAAATAAACAGTGCTCTCAGCCTTTCCTGAGCTCAGCTTTGGAAACATCCCACCCAGTTTCACGACCAGTTTGCATTCAGTGGTCCCCAGCTTCCCTCAGGACTACCCATCTTCTGCCATGAACAGTACTTCACTTTGGCACTGGCACCAGAGAGGCCACTGAGCAGATGTGGTCAGGAAAGACCAAGATGAAGAATGTGTTGAGTACGTCAGCCTTTCCAAGTTCTTTGTCACTATGTTCCTCACACCATCTCATGCCCAAGTTTTCTTTTCTGCTATACGTAGCAGGTTTTTAATTTAAGAACTGCTTTTTAATGTCAGTATGTAAGAGAAGGAAGAGGCTGAGGTAGGGAATGAGGAGCAATGGGTACTGCTGATGATATCACACAGAGTTTGGCTTAGTAAAAGTGAGTGGATTTTTAAACCAGAAGATTTTATGGGAGAAGACATACATGTTTATGTAAACCCCTAAACAGCAAAGAAACACGGGGAAAGCTTTTGTTGCTGTTAAGTTAAAATTAAAATTAAAAGCAGAAAACTGAGAAGCTGAAAAAGAAGTCAGATTTGGAAAAGGAGAGGGACAAAACCTGTGGGACAGGGCACTGTTCCTAGAAAGTGAAAACATTTTTAAAGTAGGGAGTGAAAAAAGAATTTATGGTAGTTTGTTCCACTATTTTTTTCCACCTTATGAGCACAACAAAAAAGCCTTGAAGGACTTCACGCTATGATTCAACTCTTATAAAAGTTATGGCATATTTTATTAAGTCAAGTAAAGATTAAAAAAAAAGCAAAATCCTTTCTACTTGGCTTAATCTATTTTGGGCGCTGATTCTTACAGATATGGAGGGACAGGGTGAGTTCTTAGCCTCGGATATACTGGGAATAGCTTCTAAACAAAATTAGTGAAGTAAATATGACTAAAAATTAATAGAAGTGGTGGAACAGTGGCAAACCAACTTACTGTTCAGCCATAATTCACAATACTGACCCTGTATTTCTTTCACTTCCATGTTTATCAACTGAAAACTCAGTGCTTGGAATTTGGACTGCAATTGGAAATTGGAATTTGGCCTTTGACAGGGGTTCCTTTAACAGTTCTGTATGCAGATCTTGCTTAGCATACCTTCAAAGTTGTGTTTCTGATGTCACCAGTGAAGCTTTCATCCTCATCTTACAGTTTATGTTTCATTTTCTGTGTATGTAGAGTTGTTTTTGCTTCCCCTTTATGAAAATTGTTTCTATAGTGTCCTTTAATGATTGTAAAATTGTCGCTTTTCCAGTACTAAGCTGTGTATTGCTGGTTCCCAGCATCATTTTCACTTTTTAATTTAGTTCTCCTCCTAACTGTTAGGAACATCATTGCTTCAGCTTTGTGAGATTGTGACATTTCAATGCAGGAAAGATGAATGTTACTAGCTTTGCTTTTGTTGTTTCCATGTGACCTGTGAGAAGTCACCATAGCTTATACTGGACTAGGACTTCCTCTGTGCTTGTGTGTCTAATGGAAGACTAGTTCAGAGCATCCAAAGCCTTTGCCTTCCAAGCTGCCAGTAATTTGAGGTAGGTGATGCTTCTCTAGCTCTTCTTGCTGACACCTAAGTTCATACATAGGAAGGAAAGACCAGCAAGTTTTCAGTTATATGGATCATCTCACAAGGTTTCAGGATTACCACAAAGATCCATTTTACAGTTAGAAATTGATAAAGATTTTGTCGATTTACTTTATATACAATAATTATTTTTTACAACATGTTTGTGAAGCGAAAGCAGAATTAATGACTTTGATCTGAACACAGAAAGCACAGAGAAATAAAATAGTTTGAAACAAGTTCCCCAAATGAAGGTAATGTTTAGAAAGCCAGCCGCCCTATTTTATGAACAGTCTTGTCCATCAGTAAATTCCCATTTAGTTTAATGGAGGAAGAATCAATACTTAAATCTGTTTCTAAGGTGAAGATCTATGAATATTGACATAAGTAAAAAACCTAGCATACGTGTGTGTATTCACCCCTAAGCACTGTTCACTGTATCTACACTGCGGGAAGAGGGGAGTTCCCACAAATACCAGAATTTTGCAAATAGGTTTGTTAAAGTCAGTACGAAAGGTAAACCCCCACTGCATAATTAGTTTCCCTTTCAACACTGACCTTAAATGTCATGTTTTCAACATACCTGCATTTGTGGGAACTCTTCTATGTCAAGATGTCCTCAGTTAGTTGTTCCACCATAGCTTTGCTAAAGTATAGCTGCACTGTTTGTGCCACCTGAGCATCTGACCTCACAAAAATTAAGAGGATTTTTATTTTAAACGGAATTGGTTTAGCAACTGGTGCTTTTTGGCAAAATTATGCAAATCTTACTTGCACTCCATTCTTTCTAGAGATACAATTAATGTAAAAAAACTGAAGCTGCAACAGGTATTGTCACAGAGGATCCTTGAATAGTTTTCTCATAGGTGTTGATATCTAAATCCTCTAGCATTTGATCCACTGTGCCATTATCTGGCATCTATTGTCTTTGTGGTTTTGGAATGTTTTTAATGTGTGTCAGCTACTGGCCTCAGGGATGCAGTTGTCCAGAACCGGCATTTTCAGCATCAATTCCTTGCCTAAAGGCTCAGCAGGAAAAAATAAGATTAGTCACAAGTTGTTTCGGTTCCACAAAGTTTGATCGGCAGCATTAAGGATCTCTCTTAAATGCTCCAGGCTCCTGTTATTCAAGAAAAATAATTGGAGAAATAAGAAAGCCATCCTGAATAGCGGTAACTTTGACAGTTAAGAAATGCTTACATCTTTGTATATGTTTAAATATGCTTCCCAGAACATATTTTCCAACCATTCAAAAAATACTGTAAGCCCTGTGTTAAAGATACTTTTTAATGTGTCTGTGTCCTGTAGGAAAAAGTTACCTGATAACTGACAGATTTTCAAGAGTGACTTTACAATGTGTTTACAAAGCTGCATCTGCTGTCTGAAGTCACACCACTATATGTTTACTAAGCTGCACATCGCACATTTGTATGCACAGGTATGAGTATCTTGAACTACGCAGGCATGACATTTCTGTTTTGAGGGTAAGTGCTGACACCGATGGCACAAGAGATGATGGCATTTTAAAAATCTGGTCATTGTCTGTAATAAAATTGTACCTTGGTACAAATTATTCCATATGCACTAGTTAGAAACTGTGATATAAAAGTTCTTACTAAACCCCAGGGCTGTTCACGTTGTCCTCTTTCTTGGCTATTTTCTTAGCTTGGAGGTTACCTGTTTCTCTTGTATTACGGCTGTCAGACTGAAAGACAGTTTCTGAACTATCCGCCACTTACAAATTTCTTTGACAAATGCTATTCCAGTCCTGCTCACTATGCCAAAATCCTCTTATAATAAATTTGCCATCTCACAGTTAATCTGTGAATTTGAGAGCGTCTTTTCTCCCTGTCTTTCCCAACTCTGCCTGGCTTTCTGACTGCCTCTCTGCTTCTTACTCCTGCCTACGTTACTACGTGGGAACACCATTTGGTACACATTGCTCTTTAAACAGTTTTCTATCAATTACTCCAACTAGATGTAACACAGCTATTCAGTAGCACATGCTGAACTACAGTAATGTGCTCTGGACCAATAAAAGCTTGGCTGATATTAGTAAAAACATCCCGTAAATCCAAAGCTCAGGTTGCATTGCTGCTTACCGAGTTGCTTACTAAAATTTTTATGATTCTTTACACTGATTGAATCTCTTATCTATACAATAACACAAGCAAAACTATGCAAAACAAATGGCATTTTAGAGAGCCTTATTGTGCTACCAGTCAAATCATTAACAGTTATTATATGTAGAGCTTTTCTCCTCTTTTTGACATGTCCACTATCAACACCAACCTGAATCCAAAGTGGGAAAAAGGGCATGGGGAAAAAACATTTTCCTTCCCTGGGTTTCATGAAGTCCTAGTTAGTATCGTAAGGCTTTTCAGTGTTAAACATGCCCAATGTACTTTTGAACAAGCTATTGTACCTGCAGTGCAGAGGATATTGTTGTACATGTATATTTGCATGCACTCTGGTAGCAGGAAAACTGTGCAGTAGTAATTAGCTTTGAGAGAACAACTGATGTTGAATGATTACACCTGTCAAAGTGTACTCATCCACAACAACTGTGATGGCTTCTCTAACTTCTTTAGTAGCCTCTATCCAGCTGCATGTAAGTAGTACTTAGAGAAAACACTATTCAAATCATGCCACTGATATAAGGTCATTAGATACTTCATATTATTCTTGGCTTACAATTCCAGCTGTACTACACAAAAAAAAAAAAAAAAAAAAAAAAAAGGAGGAGGAATAAAAGGAAGACCTTTAAAACTGGCAAACAGATTTATAAAAGAATTGGATTGCACTAGTGTATCATTCTAGAATAAACATCTAAAAGATCCGTGCCAGTGACAGTCATAGCAATTTTTTTTAAGGCAAGTGTGGGCATACAAGTTTTTCACTAGCACCCTTTTGCAGACTTCCATTGATCATTTTTGAAAATTTGACTACGTGTTCATCTGTATCTGCAAAATACCAGAATTTGCTTAATAACTAGGTCAATACAACTGTGGCCCTAGTTCCAATTGTACTAATAAATATTATGTAACAGAGCAAGTTGCACTAGGGAATAAAGGGAAGGGTGAGAATAAATGGAATGGCAGGGAAGTAGATTTTTTTTTTCAGGTTTAGATGTCATCAGGAAAAATTGAAAGCAGGCTGAAGAGAAACACAGTAAGAGTTTCAAACAAGTGAAGTATTTCTGAAAAGTAGAAGAAGAGAAACTGTTCTCATTGCCACCAGGATACGATGGAGTAGAAAATGTGATCGATTTAGGTTAGATATGAGAAGCAACTTCTCAGCAAAAGCATAAAGTGTTGGAGAAACAGAGCAGAGGGAACACGAAGAGATCATTCAGTCCATCCTGTTTACCCTGAAAGAGTCAACAGTTTTTGCCTCTTTCCAGGGAAGTATTTGGGTAGAAATTCAACAGTCCTAGTGGCTCACTATGTTTGGCTTTAGAAAGATTTCCCTAATACGAAAACTGAGCATTTACACCTTCAGTCTTAATGCAAGTACTGCCTCTCCTAGGTGCTGTGGCTTTAAAGAGTGCCCCTGGTTCATATGGCAAATTTTTTATCATATCCACCCATTGTCCCTTTGATCTCTTTTCGAGGTTCAACAACCCCAGTACTTTCAGTCCTTCCTGCTAGGTCAAGCTTCCTAGTCCTTGAGTTTTCTTCTGGTCTTAAATCTTCTTGCTGTCTTCCAATCTTTCTCCAAGTTGTCCACAGCTCTCTTGGAGTTAATATTCCAGCTAAAACCTTATTAAAGCTTAATAGAAGGATCAATTCATGTATCTTGCATGTAGACAACCCACCCCACTGCTTAAAGGGGATTCTAAAGAAAAAAAATAAATAAATATTTGTCAGGAATTACCAAAGTGTAAGTTGATTTTTTTTTCTTCATTAAAGAAAAGGCTCTCTGACCCATCAAATTATCTTTCAGCTATATTCTCTATGATTCTGTGAACATATTTTGTACTTTCATTAACCATGATTCCACAAAGGGTATCACAGTAACTAGCATTTGTTGTCTACAGTCTGTAATTAGGAATTGTATTTAAAATCGTGTTTCATGTTAATAGTATTTGTAGGGACATTAAATAAAAGATCACTGGAGTCAAAACTAAAGAATTTGCTGCCTTGCTCTGTTAAGCTGCTATCCTTCTCTGAGAACTGAGAAAGGAGAATGAAGTAGTAGCTATGAGTACTTTCCATACCCTTCCACATTCCTGAAGTGCCAGACCCACATTTCCATTTTTGTGTTTGCATCAGATGTTTCTTGTGAAGCACAGGTCATCTGTGGCGATTAAGTGGAATCTTTCAAATGTCAAGAACTGTCTTTCTGATGTTCACCCACTTCTCTGCTTGAAATCAAGTACCAAGTTCATTATCAGTGACCTGCCATTATTTGAATGACACCTGACAAGAAAAATTACATCTTTAACAGGGAAACAAGTCCACCCGGACCATCAGTCTGACTGTGCTGTGTTTTACACGGATGCAAAATACTTCAGTCATCCTCAGCACCTAATCCTAACCACCTCTTAAACAGGGCCCACTTTTCGTGTCATATATTTCTGCATGATCCCTGCTGAAGCTGGGGAATAGAGAAGATTGAATGAGGACTGAATAAAAAGTTTGTCGGTTGAGAATGTTTCAAATAAGTTTCAATTTATTTTTTTTTTTAAAGAAAAAGGAGGTTGTTCCTTTACCTTACAAAGCCAAGTAGAATTGATTTGAAGTCACAGTTACATGATCCCCTAAAATTAAGCTGAAGAACAAGTAACTTGTCAATGTTCTACTCCTGTATCATCACACTGTATCATAAATTTCTCTTTATATTAAGCTTTTCCACTTGTTTTGTAATGTTTCCTGTAGAGCAGTTTTGCTTCTGAGTGTACTAAATGACAAAGAAAGGAATGCATTCAGGGGTGGCTTACACTGGCAGTCTTTGAAGATTGAATGACTATATTTTGTTACATTCATAAACCATAATTCTTTTATATGCCAATATTTAACTTTTTTCTAAGGAAGGCTTTCTGGTGAGAAAACCCCAGCACTGTCTTTCCAAATACGTATTTTTTAATTCACAGATCTTACATAATTTCAAATGAAGCTGAATTTAGTAGAAAAAACAGCCCTATAAGTACATTTTTATTTTGCACAGAATTAGTGTGGGTGGAAAAGAATATAAAAAGTGTCTCCCTTGCTAAAAGCCATTAAGCTTCTGATTTTCAAAGGGTTATCAACACTTCATAAAAAAAAGTCTACTTTCTATGTTTTATTATTAGATTCCAGTATGTGGACCTGTGTAATGTTGCCAAACAAAATAATGAGAAAATATCTTTGAATTATAAAAATTGTTCATGTAGTTAAATAGAAACTTGATCCTTAATAAAGACTGTAGAGAAAATTATTTGGTTTAACCCTTCTGGAGGCAACATATTTTCTGTTGTACTGGAATGATATGTGCATTTCCAAATAGTGCCCATTCTCTCTGGGGAACATCTTTCCGATATTCAGCCCTGCTGCAGAACACCAGAATAATAAAAATGTTAAGTATTCCTACAGGTAATCTGAATGGGGTATCACTTTTGTAACAATTCTAAGAAATAGTTCATGGCAAGAATGCAGTACACAGTTCATCACTGATGGCAAGACAGGGATACAATTCAGTTAAAGCTGACCTTGAATTCAGTGGCCTTGGCTAAGTGTACGTTTTCCTTAGCAATTAAAAAGCCTGAAGAGTAATTTCTCTAGAACATTACTCTTTATATCATTTTAAGCTCTCCAGTGATTTTGTAGTCTTAACTGTTCTGTAGTGTTATTTCCTTCCTGAAGTTGACTTGAATTTGAAAGCACTGAATGATAATAAATTGTTACCTCTCTTCATGCAACTTCACTGTTTTGATGGAGAGCAAAATGTTATTGAAATTTCTGGTTTTGTGCTTAAAGTTCATTTTATGAGACCATGACTTACAGGAACCTCAAGGTACATTTTTAAATGAATGTTACTAATTGCTGTGCAATTAAAGCAGTAAAATATTTATTCTTTAGGCTATATTTTAATTCATATCACTTTTCAGTAGGGTGAGGACTTTGTAACCATGACAATTTTTTCATGTATTTTTAATTCTTTTATTTGGGGGGGGGCAGGGAGGGGAGTTGGCTAGCAAGTATTGGACCTGTTTTCTGTGTGCAGCCTGTGTTCAGAGTTGGAGGGTTTAGAATTTTCTTAAATTTGTCTTCCTTCTAATTAAAAGGAAACTTTCAAGATCTGGCAGAATGTGATTTTAATATAGAATCATGAATTTATGGCACTGCAAAATGCTGCAATATAGACAACATTTACAGATAACATAGAAACAAACATACAAACTATAAATACGCTTTTTATTGGTCTTGGCAGAGCTGTCCCTTGGAGCTTTAACAAAATAAATGAATTACTGTTTGCCGTCTTGCAGAGAGGAAGCTGAAACACAAGAAAATGTTCATGTTGCCCTAAGCTAAACATATGGAGCCAAGGAATATTAAGGGAAGTGATATACCTTACAATATGTAGTTTGGTAGGCGGTCATTTTGAAAATAATTTATATTTAGTTATGATAGGACGCATTTTCTGCTGACCTTGACAGTTAGTTTAAGAACAATTAAAGCACCACAACAGAGATCTGAATGAAAATGAGCCTTCACCGAGCTCGAGGGAGAGAACCTCTTTTTTCTGTAATTGTTTTACAGCAGAGCGGATCTGATCCTGCTCTTGCTTCGCTCAGGTGAATGCAATACAAAGGATTTGCATAAATTTGCTTAAACCCAACACCCTTTCCACTTCCCAGCTCCTAGGTGTAAGGAGAGGAGGCTGGCTGAGCCGTGACTGCGTGCCCGGGTCCGGGCTGTGGCGGTGCGGGGGGGGCTGGCAGCCGGCAGGCTACGGGCACCGAGGGTCAGGCGTGCCTGCCTCGGAGGCTGCGGCAGCTACAAACAGCAAGGGCAAGCTCTTGATCTCCAGCGTTTGACTGCTAAATGCCTCTCAAAATACACAAGATTGTGATGCTAACAGCAATAAAAGACAAAGGTTTGCTAAGGGAGCTTGTCAGTTGTTGTAATCCTTCATTTTGGAAGCACTGAATAAAAATACATGAAATACTTGCGATGGCCGACGTGAAAGTAGTTGGCATTGTCAACCCAACTTTAAATGGGCACCGTTTCCTAACTAGAAATCTTGTCATCTTCAGCACAGAAGCCAAGAACTGGATGGAAATGAAAGCTAAACACTTTTCCTGTTACTCTGTGTATACCACTGGCTGAGGAAATAGCGTAATTTGTATCTATTCTGTGAAATACACTCAGGACTCTCTTCCTGACCTAACAGATTCAGTATCTGTCATGAATCGTGTTTTTTCATGTGTCCATTTTTACAGCACCGGGCTCAGGAAAGCTACTAAAGTTATTGCTTGAAAAATTAAAGAAAAAGAGATAAAAAGTAATCAGTGCTGAAAGCATGTGCTCAAGCCAAAATAATAAATATTGACACGTAACTATATAAAAGCAGGTCTATTTATAAATGTATGGGGCATAAGGTTTTCTTTTGATTTCAAATCACGTGGAGCGCTGGAGAAGGATGTGGAAGTGATTATCTATGTTTTATTACACTGTTATCTTTTAAGCAGAATTTTGAGAACCTGACATACTGGAGAAGTCAGTACTTTTTAAAACACAGCTTGCTCAGTTTACAAGCTATGTACTAACATGAATGCTAAGAAATTAAAGGACTGGATTGAATATGTTTTAAGTGCTGTAATGCTATACAATCAAGTAAAAAGGGTTAAAACAAATACTCTTGGGGGAGAGTTTCTCATTGCTTACGCCTTTTAGACCTGAAGACTTGGCAAACCTGCTGTGTAACTATACCTGCTGCCTGGGAAATAGCTTTTTCCTTTTTATTAGTCTAACTCAGGCACTGATTTATTGAGCCAGAGAAGGATAAGGCAGCTCTAGCTCTTCCATTAACACCAGCTGGGGCCCACATCACATAATGTTGTGTGAATGCACAGCCTCATCCCATCACCTCTGAGCTGCAGCAACCCCCAACCTCTGCCAATAGTGCCATAACTGTCTAGAAGTTATTTGTGCCTGATATTGCCTCAAGTCTTTGGTTTTCTGTTGGTTTCTTTTCTCCGTGATGTTTTTGCTTTAATGTCACACAATCGAAGAGGCTAAAATCAAGGAAACAAACTGAGGTGTGCGTAATACTAGCAAGGAACAATACAAGTAACCTTATTATCTGTGATGTGCTAAGAAGTCTCAGAGAACAGATAAGGGAATAATGCTTCACTGAAACTTAAAAAGCCCACTGTGAAAAACATCAGTAATAAATAAATGAATAAGTAATCAGTTCAATGGCAAGTTTGTTTAAGCATCTGTTTGTATAGCTGAATAAATGCATATAATTCAAGACCTCTGTAGTTACTAACCTTAGCATAATCCATCTCTACATGACTTTTAAAATAATATATTTTGTTAGCTTTTCAGGTTATTATACTTACAGCAGTTGAAAAATATTCTCATTAACTTCAGCTTCTGAGCACTGGCTCCAATACAGCTTTTGTTCATGAAACTCAGCCCACCTCCGGTGAACTTTTAGTACAAGGTAACTCACTGACTGCCGTGTACTTACCCAACAGCTCTTAAATTTCTCTGTCAGCTTTTTCTTTCTTGGGCTTTTTCTGTCCAAGGCAAAACAGTTTTGTGTTCCCTTCTAGGAAGCAGATACTCACTTTCCTCCCCTTCAGTCTTCAGGGCTTCTCTGGTGGTTTGTTCATCACCAGCAGAATGAAGAACTGCTGTTATAGGCCATAGTCAAAGGGTTTTTTCCTTAATGGAAGGGATGATGTGTAATTTGCTTTCTTGGCTTAAATAATGCAGTGGGAGAAAGAGCCACTGTTTCCAAATGATTGGGGTTTTTTAGGCACAATGGTAGAAATCCAAGTTTATCTGGATATTAAGCAAAGAACCCTGCTGGTTTGTCATCAGAGATAAACTAGAGAAAAGCTCCCACTCTTAGCTCAAGGTGTTCCCAAATTAAAATTTTTGAAAGTGTTAAATCCAGCTAGTGTTGAAAGATGGGAGACAGAGAAAACTTAATGCCTGCATTTTCATGAGGGCAGAGGTGAAGTGCAAATTTGCAGCATGTAATTTCTTCACTTCTGATAACACCTGTCAAAGAAAATTTGCTGTAGAATTATAGGGTCTTAGAACACTTTCAGGCTTTTCAGCCCAGACCTGCAGTAGTTGCACAGTTCTGTTTGTTATCTTGCAGATAAGAAGCCAGAAACAAATGCAGACATGAATAAAATGGCATTTATTTTTATTTCTTTGCAATGCCAGTGCATAAGATAAAGATAAGATAAAGATAAGTTTACCCTGTGGGAACTTGCCTTGAGTGACATGATGCATTTTATCTGCCACCGTATTTTAAGGGCCACATTATGTATTGCGAGCCTGATGGCCCCAGCAGTGAGGTCAAGTGATGTGCAATGGCTCATGTTTATATTTTTACAGATTTTAAGAGACAATTTACATCTGTAATATCTATCATAGTCAGAGGATTGCCATGTATACAAGCTGTTCGATTACTTTTTGCATCTTACCTGCTGTCCTCCAAGGAAACTGCCTTCCTGCCCCAGGGTCACAAGCACTGGTGAGATCAGTGTACTTGTAATACCTTGATGCTTGTGTTCGTGCTTGAGGCGATTTACACAGAGCTCTTGGCTGCTGGCAGTGCATTCCTTCATGACTGACGATGAATATACATTTAACAAGCTGACCATAAGTGCACAGGCTCTCACTGTTGTGTGCTGAGTCCTTCAAAACTTACGTAAAACCTCAAATGAGCCTTACATCACTGGTGGGTGCTGGGGGATCAGAAATGCCAGGGTGCCCCCTTTACGCAGTGTTACTGTGGGTGCATTACCCTGGGCAAGTGCTTGACTTCTAGAAGGGCCTGATGAAGGTCCATCCTTGGTCAGTGTGACTTTGCTTTCCCCTTGAGCAGTGTCCCAAGTGCGAAGAGGCAGGCAGGATCTTGAAGGTGTCTGGGGTCCCTGCTGGAGCCTCAGCTCCTCGCTGTTTCTGCCCAGACCCCCAGGAAGTTTTAAGGTTTTGTAATGTTGGTAGGAACTGAATTGCCACTGTGAAGTTTGTGAGTTTATCCCCAAAACACCCTGAGCACATGTGATAACACTTAACAGCACGATAGCAAGCTTTCCCTCTTCTTCTACCAGTTTTCTTTGGTTACATTTCTCTGGTCTCAGCATACTTTCATTTTCTCCACACAGAAGTCTGAAATAGTTACCATATCTCATAATAAGATGGAGCTAATCAGTCATGACAAAAATCATTAAAGAAGATGATAATGGAAAAAGCATTCATTTGAGTTCTTTTATTATGTCTCCTGGTGTACTCATTTAAAACCACGGAGTCTAACCCAGAGCACAGTGCAATTCATGCCGCCTCCTGTTCCGTGCTGAGCTCAGGCTTCAGTGGCAGAAAATGGTTTATCAGCCTGAGGTGAAAGGTAGAATGGTAAATGTCATGAGGAGTAAAGATTGGTAAGGCGACATTGTCATGTGTTCATTAGTTGGATGTTAAGTTAACTTTATGTGTAGGTAGATGATGAGAGAGGCAGCTGAAGTAACCTATCTCGGGTTGCTTTCAGGTGTTGTAGAGAGGGATACAGTCCCTTTGGATGTGGGTCCCAGATTGTTTGTATCTTTAGGAAGACTTGATTTCTTCACTGTCTGATGATGGACAGGTAAAAAGTACATTGCAAGATGTGTACTGTCTCTGTTGCTGTTGCTCTGAATGAGCACGTGGTGATAAATCAACAGTCAAAAGCAGCTGCGGGAAGGAGAGGCAAATGTTTTGACCACGGTGATGTAGCGGTGGTAAAGCTGAGTTGAGGCAGATTTGCTGCTGATGTGTTTGGGAATCCAGTAAAGAGATGCCTTCAGAAAGAACGCAGTAGAAGATAGAAATTCTCTGAATTTCGTGCAACGGCCTAAATTAGTTGCTCAGAATTTCTCCTAGGCTGAACCTGGGTTCTCCATCTAAATGCATACTTTACTCAGACAGTGGGAGCGAGGTGAAGCAAGTGGTTGTGATCCCAATCACAATAGCTCAATCACCTACCACAAAACCATCAAAAAAAGTGACTTTTTATGTCTGAGGAGGGAGGTAAAGGACTTGAATGACAAGTAAACTTTACATGTTTACTTGACTTACAATTATCTTCTCTTTTCTCAGCTGATGTGAAAAAGGTTTTTGGCTACATTACATAGGCCAGGAGAAAATGATCTGAAATTTTATGGGAACCAGTTGAAAAAGCATTCTTGCTTACTAAAGTGGCTAGAACAAATCTTGATGGTTTTGCTAAAGGCAATGAATGATCTAATGCTTTTTCATAATCGGGTTTGAAGTCTTAGCTCTTTCCACTAGAAATGAAATTGGCCAGAAAGTTTAGACAATTGTGAGGTTTAGGTTTTGAAATCTCATAGTTGTCATTAAAGAATGTTGGTACATGGGTATTTGATTAAATTTTAATATTAACAATTAAAAAATGAACAATCTGAAATCAATGTCTTGATAACTTGCAATGACAACATAAAAATGAAAATTAAGGAAAAAAGGAAGTAAAATGTAATTTTGCATTTGTTCTAATCATGTACATATTTTAGCCATTAATGATGTTTTTTGAATAAATGAGTTTATATATTATGCATATATATTTGTACAAAAAAGCCCAGAGATTTCTTTCTGTAGCAATATATTGGATAGGTGCTTCAGTGTATTTTATAAACTACTTAATCCAAAGTAGAGTTTTAGCAAACAGTCACAGAAATCACAAAATGTTTTTTTGCCTGTTATATATGTTGTCACAGAGTAAAGTGCATTGACCTCAAGTAAAGCTCTCTAAGCCGTTTGGGAATATATTCTTTAGTTAGCGATTTCTTTTAATGTTCTATGCTCAAAGCCAATTCAATTTTTGTAATCCCAGACTATGGCTAAATGTGTCCATGTACAAGTGCTGAGATACTTCATTGAGAAAAACATGAGTTTGCAATCAAAACAAATAAATTATTCATGTTTCTGTACTTTGCTAAATAAGTTATTTGATTAACTGAACAAACTGAGTTGTGTTTCTTGCTAGGTACAGATATTGCATTATTTGATGTGATTTGTGGAAAGAGTCTTATATACTGATTGGGTATAATTTCCATCTCATAGTTGAGCAAATTTTAAAATTAGCTTAGTCTACCATAAAATACTTTTTATGAAAAGAGAAAATTATTTTCACACTATGGTAATTTGATGTTGTTTATTTTGGAGCTGCTTTTGAAACCTCAATTCATACTGAGCAATAGTTACCCAGTGGGACCACTTAATTAAGGACTACCCGGCTCATAGCTCCAAAAGTGAGACTTCTATTTATATCAGAATTCAAATAGAAATTAAGCAGTCTGGTAAGATCTGAAAGATGCTTGAAACTAGAAATGGTAGGAAACTTGTATTTGTTTGCTCTTTATTGACAAAATTCTTTGCCACTTTACCTGAAGCAAAGAATTAAAACAGGTCTTGACAGCGTAATGCTGATCAGAGATTTGCTTGTGCCTTAGGTACGTTGGGTAATATATTCTGTTAAATGAACATGAACTTCCAAGAGTAAAAAGTATTCACAGGTTGCGGGAAAAGGATATTCGCTTATAAGCCATTCTCCTGGCTCAGAGGGTACTTTTGCCAGGTAATTCATACTTATGAATGTCTGAATGCTAACATTAGGAATATTATAAATGTGATCTATTAAAGTTTGTACTGGTTGTCATAATACTAATACACAGATTCAATTTAGATCCTTTAGGTGAAGTTAGAAAACCTGAATGGAACCAAAATTTGCTCTTGCTCCTTAATGGCAGTACCTAAAACTACCTCTCTTGCAGACAGTCCGTACAGCGGGAGGTTTTGTTCAGGCTCTGACTGGTAATTGTAGCTTCCTTTGTCTCTCTGTCCTCCTTAACAGCTAGCTAGTTGGTCTGGTCTGGACACAATCCCTTTCTGTTTCAGAAAATGTTGGTGTTTCAATCTTGTGCAAATCTTTGTTCCTTGAAGTGAGATCATAGTACAACAGAAACCATGTTGCTTTACATTTTAACTACTTAAATGTTTCCTTTACTCTCTTTACATTTGACTGTGGTGCCACAAACCTCTGTGTTCATCGACCTTCTTGCTTTGCCTTCCATTAAGTTGCAAATTTCTTATTTCTCAGTCTATCTTTTCTACAACTGCACTATGCATCTCACTTTTCTTCTCTTATTCTAACTTTACTCTTCCCGTGGCAAACTGATTATCCATCAAGAATAAATCTACCAGTTCTCCTCTGTTTTTTCCCACTCCTGCAGAACTGTGACTTACAACTTTAAATTCTGTATTTCTGAACTTTACAGTTCGGAGTTGAGAACGGGGCCAAATTACAGAATGAAAAGAAAATTTTACAGTGCTATTTGGTGACCCGGAAAAAAAAAAAAAAAGGCAACATTCTGAAATACAAGTCAGGATACCATAAATTCTGACAGCAGAAACCACATAGAATCCAAAAGTAAAATTAGTAACGGTTGTTTTAATAATATAAAAATAAAGTAAATGCTCTTTGATGCCAGTGTAATTTCACCATCAGGCTCTGCTAACAAATTACAGTTAAAAAAATAGGATCTACATTGTTGGAATACACACCAATGTTGTTGCACTGCTCTCTGTGATTCATACCGTGGACTGGTGATGGGAATTATTGGCTTTGATCTGTGAAATGATCTTCAGCTCTGACACTGCACTGTCCCATCATGTCTAGTGAACCTCATAGCATTAGATTTTCATCACTGATTTCTGAGGAGTTTTAGGCTCTGCTTTGTTTGTGATTTCCAAATGTGAGTATTCTGAGTAAAACTGACTTTAGATATGCACATCTATTATTAATTGGAATGTCATGGGCTGTGAAGGTGGAGTTTTGTGTGTGTACTTCCAGGATTAGTTACTGATTTTTATGGTCTCAGGAATACAGACATACTAATGAAAACAGATCATTGTCATGACTGAGATGGTGATTTAAATGCCATAAAAGAACTTACTATTCATGTGATATTTACTGCGCTTCCTACAAAATTTTCAGAATTTCCTCGTTTTAAATAGAGGAATAATTCCTTTGGCCAGCAGAGAGCAGCAGAGATATACTTCATAAGGACCAAACTGTGAGTCTGCCCTTGCAAAATCCTGGAGCACTTCTAAACTGGCGTGAGGGGTGGACAAAAGAGGTGTACAATTATCATGAACAAGTATTTATGGGAAAAAAGTGTTAAAATTAAATCAATAACGGGCAAAATATGCCCCCTTTTAATTGCATTCGTTTATAGACTGTTTTAATTTAAAATACTTTATTTAATTTCTTATTTGTCTATGTGAAAGTTACAAAGATTTATTACTTAGCCTGAACTATTTTTAAGTCACCCTTATTCTTAGTAGATGGTTGTGTTCACATGAATCTGAAAATTTGCTGTGGAGTTTCTATGCTTTTGTTGGACAGTGCCTGTATTTTAATTCTTACAGTGAAATTTTAGCGCCATAAAGGTCAATGGGATTTTTTTCCACTGACTTATATGAAATCAGGATGTTACCATTCTTGTGACATACATATTAATAATTCATTATAAAAAGATTAATAACATAAGGTTAAAAAAAATCTAGCAATGTTTATTTTGTGTTTTCTGCTTTCTGATCACAAGGATACTTGTGCAATTTTACAGGCTCTGCATAGGAAGGGTGAGAACCTCAGGTTTTTTTGTTCTGGAGTATACTAACAATGCCATTGGAGATTTGTATTCCCTGTTCTGGCTATGTGGCTCTTGCATGCTTGATTGTGTAGTGGTACTCTAGAATAGATGACAACAATTCTTTGTTTTCAAGCTTTTTGGCTAACCCTGAAAATTAAAAAAAACCAACCAACCAACCAACCAAAACCCAACAAAAAACCACAACAAAAAAAATACAATTTTACATCCCACTTCCTAATGGGAAAGTGGAAAAGAGGAAGCATTAACAATGCCACTGTGCTGTCACTTTGGGGAAGAAAGTGGGATTATTGTTGATTGACCCAGTGTTTTCTATGTGTTGTGCATATATTGGCATTTTAGTTCAAATCAGGACTGTGGTTCGGGAGTGAATTTTCTGTTCCTGGTACCACATGGAGCAGTCTTAGTTTCAAAGGATGTATAACTAGAATATATGTTCCAACCACTAATGAATATTCAGTTCTGGGACACACTGCATATGTGAAATATATGAATAAATGTGTATGTAGGAACAACATCCCCTTGGCACCAAATACTCTGCCATTCAGGTCCACCCATACTGCACCATGCCAAGGTCCCTCTGGGTAAGGGAGTTCAAGCTGCTTCGTGCTTACAAATTTCAAAGAAACTTGGGTGGCAGCTGACATTTATCTGCTTACACTGAATCATCTCTCTGTTACTGCTTGAATACTGGTGTGCAGGAAACACTGAGGTTGAAACTAGAAATGCTGTTTGAATTTAGGTTACACTAGGCTTGGACCATGCTGGAGAGCAAGCATTATGGCTTTCTCATATTCTAAATCCAGCATGAATCGCACTAGCTCTCCCCTTTTTTGAGTGTTACCATAACTTGTGTTTAGTTCCCTTTGCTTCAGTGTTTCTATTGCAAACTAGGACCAATTGTGCCGCAGAGATTTTATAAAAGTAAATTCAGTCGTGTTAACGAAGCATTGAGTTACTATCATAATAAGCTTTGTAAAAAAGCTAGTGAGGAAAATATTACTCTCTTCCTTCAGAGTAGATTTGGAGCGTGCAAGAAATTAGTTGTGAGACTGCAGACTGGATAAACAGAGGGAAAGAAAATATTAAATGGCTCTTCGTTAAATGAGTGCCATCCTTTCTGTAAATGTAATGCAAAAAGGTCTTGAAGGAAAATAATGAAATCACCTAATTAAAGATTGTATCAGCGTTCATATGCCCAAAGCACCTGGCTTAGTGTTCTATGGGAAATTTAGTTCTGGCATTTTATCGCATGAATGTATCATACTGCAACCTGAGTTGTATTCTTTTAACAAATTGTTTTATTGTAATGCACTCAAATTAAGAAGGAACAGGTTTAATTTTGATTAAATTATAATTCTCACCCTTTAATTATTTAATTTGATTTAATTATTTGGAAGATTATAAAAAAAATTACATGAACCATTTAGTGAATCAGTTGTTCATTGCTCTTAACTTACCATTTTTTAAAATATAAAGATATTACTGGCTGTCATTTCCATAATTATTGTCACAGCAGTATTTGTATTGAAGCAATATTGGGTTCTTACTTTGCCAGACATAATACACTGATAGAATGAGATACGGTCCCAGACAGGGAAAGATCACTGCCGTTACAAGTAGCAAGGGAAAATTGTAGAAAAGGAGACATTTAAAATGGAGGCTAAATGAAAAAATGGGGTGTGTGCAAATGTCACCTTGATTCTGACAGTGGATTTCCTTTTAAGTAATTGTATTTCTAGGTGGAGATTTGTGCAGAAGCACTTAGCTATATAGAATTTAAGGAAGAAAAAAAAAAATGAACAAGGATATGAAAAATAAATGTTGGATAAGGGGAGAAGAGTATGGTGGGCCACCAGACAGAGGATGAATGAGGGACTGGGAGCAGACAGCCCTAACCACAAAGAGAATTAACTTAACAGGGAAGAGGTTTTTCTTCAGCATCTTTTGTAAACTTAACTTCCTATATGGTTTTGGCCTTAGTTTCTTGACCCTTCAAGCTTTGAATAACATTTGATTTCCAGTTCATTAATACACAGTGTAAAAACAGAATTCCCTTAAAAGGAGAGATTAAATTCCAATGCCTATGTTTGCTACAGTCAGCCACTAGTGCAAGGTTCTGCATGTAAATATTTTTATGCACACAACTAGTGTGATACAAATAACAATACAGAAGGGGGGATGATTAAACATGAAAGCGCATATTTTCACCTTATTTCTCAATTTGCTTGTTTCTCAGGCGTTGGTTAAACAAATAGGGCTGTTGCCTGTTTCATTTCAGTTTCTGCTTTGCCAGGATGTCCAAGCCCTGGGGTTCACTGCTCCTGCCTCTGCCTTGGACACATTCCGTATGCAGACCTTGCTACCCTCTACATCTCCCACCTGATAACTGTCTTCTGGAGACCTCACTGGTGTCTGCTTCATGCTGCTTTGAAAATCCCCCCACACAACTTTCAGATGGAGCAATTTTGTTGATTATTATGCTTATTATTTTGACCAAATCAGCCTGTTGAGGAGATGATAGGCAGAGAGAAATCAGTGGGCGTAGCAGAGATGGCCGCAGCACTTTTTGTGGTGGGTTACTCAGTATGGATGAAACAATAGATTGTATAGGACCTAAAATGAACCTTCTCCACATCCAGTGCCCAGACCCTGACACCAGATCCCGGACACCGGCGCCTTTTACTTGTTTGTTTGCTTTTTCACCCAGCTGGACACTTGTGAGTTTCAGCCAGAAGTGGAAATGTCAGCCTATGATAAGAAGATGTGTTCTTGCTCTCTACCTGCAGATAACTCTGAAGCAACTGAAACACCTCACGGAGTTCTCTAATGAGATTTTCATACCTTTTGTTTGTCTCTCTCTCATTTAAAGTAACATACCATCAGTATCTCCATTGTCCACGCAGGGACAGTGCGTTACAAACAGTGCCTCTAGCATTAATTAACATCTTTTTCAAAGATATTAATAGAAAGAGAACTGTGAGGATAACCGTGATAATATTATGTATCTACTTGCTGAAACAAGTTGCTTGTTATAATTCGTATCTATATTACCTGTCATTGTAAGCAATTATGTTAGCTATAATTAATAGTGGAGTATATGTTTCTTAATCATTATCTGATTGTTAGTAAAAACAACTATAATATTATAAATAAACTGTCTGGAATTTTTGTACTCCTCATGGGATTGCCCACAAATAAATACTGTTCTTTGTAGATTACGTTTCACATACGTCAAATAAGCAATACATAAAAGAATACTATATTATTTTTGCTATGAATAGCCTATAACTTACTCTTTCTGAAGCTTATAGTTTTGCTTAATCTGTCTTCACAAACTAACTTCGACTTCTATTTTTATTTCATGTTTTAGTTCCTCCTTGCAGTTCTTTATAATGCAAAAGAATGAGCAAACCACAGTGAGTTACTTTAATCTTTAGCCTATTACATCTTGCACTTGAAGGTCAAATTTAAGCAGAGGCAAATCTATGCTTCTTTAATAAACTTTAATTTTACAAATAAAATGTGATTGAAACTAAATTGTAGTGGGATTTCATTTTAGAATTTCTCTCTTCTTCATCTGGTAAATATTGGTTGAAGGGAGGATAATGAGAATCTGAAGTTACTTGTTCCCCAGAGTACAGGCATCATTTTCATATGGCTTTGTTAGAATGTTACAAGAAGATACCTGGTAAAAATAGTAAACCTATGAGCTTATAGCAGGAAAGTAAAAAGCCAGTGAAGGGTAACAGAAATTATTAGCAATATGGGGAAGGTTTCAGTGTAAAGCAAGATGAGAAGACACCCATTGTTTGCTCTAATTTCAAAAAGGGAAACATTACCAGATTTAACTTTTTTAATCAAGAATTTATTCTTTTGTAGAAAAACTGCATGGGAATTTTAAGTTTAATGAGAAAAGGATTGGACGCAATTAGGTGGCCTGTACTATGTGTTAAACCACAGAATAAGTGATAGCTCTGATGATGAAAGTCGGGGGGGGAACCCCGAACAATAATGCTTTTACAGCAATTTCTATCTTGCAGATAGGATATGGGAAGAAACAACACATAAAAGTTCAGAGAAGGCTTTGAAAAGCTTTTGAACATTGCTAGTATAATTATCTAGGAGTATGTTTTCCAAGAGGGAGTAAACCGCAATTGTTTGCTAAGCTGTACCACATTTAAGTCAAGAAAAAAAATATTTTTGGCCCAACTGTTTATTTCTTCAAGTCAGAGACATTGGTGGGAGTCCATTAGACCAATGTTGAATGTTTCTGGGAAAAAAAGCGCTGAAGGCAATTTTAAAGAAACTTAAGAATAACAATGTTAGAAGAAACTTCCACGCAGTGAAAGAAAGAAAAGATTTTTTTCCCTGTTACTCTTACAATCTTATGACTCTTATTTTACGGGTGATAATTTACAGGAAAAAATGCGAGTGTTGCTCTGAAAAAATACTTTTCCTTTGCACTGTATGAAGCAGACAACATGGAGAGCCAGCAGGTGTGTTAGTGGGCAGATCAGGGGCATCTGCTTCCTGATGAAGGTTTCTCCTGGGCTGCACCTGGGCCGTGGGCTGTAGCTCGCAGAGTGTTGGTCTGGTGTCCTCAGTTGCCCTGGCCCTTTCTGCAGGGGAAGGGCTGGCTTCACTAAGGCACGGTGGTATCCTGAAGCAGAAAATTTGCTCAGACAGGAGAGGGACCTTCAGTATTAGAGGTGAGTGAAACTGGTGGGTTTGTCAGTCTGAAGCTGATGAGGTAGCTGGCCCCAAGGCCAGCTGGGTGGCGTGGCTGGTAGGCGGTTACCGGGAAAACAGGCGAAATAGGCTGGAATTTTCACTGGCAGAGGAAAAGGTGAGATTCTACATCTCTCATATCTGCTTGCTTAGCTGATATGTATTAGGAGGATGGACTAAATCTCCCATAGGAAAGAAAAGAAGTAATCTCTGGAAACTTCTCTCTCAGAAGGTGACACATGCATGTGGTTCAGCTGTTGAGGCTGCGGCTGTAGGTCAGTGCGGGATCCCTCTAGTGCTTTGAGCCCTGAGGAAAGGTAGAATTGGAAGTATTTTTGTCTTCAGTGCTTGGTGTTTGACTGCTCAGGTAAACTTCAACTCAGCTTAGTGGACCTACCTAAATGTTTAATGTGGGTCTCTGGCTTTGTGGAGGTGTCTTGGTGGATACAAAGGCAACTGAATTTACCTCAGAAAAGTTCAAAAACCCCTTGCCCTGGTCCTAAAGTGCAGTGGATGCTGAATACAAGAGAAACATGGGTTTCAGGACTCAGGCTTTTAAAGAAACATCAGAAGTTTAATCTGAGGAAATAAGTTGTGCTGTTGTGGAAGAGAAACTGTTCGGTGCAAAGGAAGCAAAGCTAGCAATTGAGAAGCGAGGCTGTGTAGTGTATTGATGCTGGAGCTGCAGGAGGGAGGAGGAGTAATTTATGGTGCTGCAGCTGTGTATGTGTGCAGTAGAAATACTCCAAGAATTTGTATTTTTACCTTTTTTCAGGGAAGTTACTCTATTGTTTACTAGTTCTGAAGGTGAAAACTTAAGTCTCTTTAATGGCCTATACAAACTGAGATGTGCTGTTTCAATGTATTAAAGTGTCAGAAAATTTGTTTACGTGCTAAGGCTGCTCTAATTAAATTGAAATCTGCTTAAAAAGCATTTAATTAGAGTAAAGCAAGCCTTCTGCAGACATTTTAATATCTGTTTAAATTGGCTGTGTTGCTTTGGTTAGTACCTAAATTTACACTTCAGCTACAAACAGATTTTGTCTTTTTAAGTTGCAGTTTTCAGATGAGATGTTATCTGGGAGCGTGTATCCTCTTGTTGTATTGTAATTGCCATCTAAAATATAGATTAAGTAAAGATGTTGTTTCAGAAGCGATTAAATACATTTTGTCATATTACCAGTTCCATAAGTGTTACATGTGACTGGTCAGCTGGGAGAAGTTATTATATACTGGATTTTAAGAATTTCTCATGTGCTGGCATTGACATAATCTCTGTTAAAATTGTTTCAGTCCTGTATACAAAACTGGATTTACACAATGAACAAATTCTTAGAGATCTTATACTTTCTGTCTACTAAAGAGTTAAAACTTTTTTTGCTAGAAGAGATATCAGATGAAAGGGCTAAAAGAAAGTATATCTTTTTTTTCCCTGTTCTTCTCAATAAGATGCACAAGGTTGACTGTCACGAGTGTACCAAAGAGTGGTTCTGAGATGGAGACCATCTGATAGAAAGAAGCAGCCTCAGAATTCCTGATTTTGGCTGTTTAATTATATATGAAAAAGTTTTTGCTAGTGAAAAAGTATGGTTTGTGAAGAACAAAGACAAGACCTCTGAGTCAGTTTGTTGGGGTTTTTTTGGGGGGGTAAACTATTTGTGATGAGAATGTCAGGGATGTTGCTAACACATCATATGCAGTGGTATTTATTCCATGCGGAGTTTTAGAATCCCATAAAAGGTTTTGCCTCGTGGCAAGGCACATCTAGCTGTCTGAAAGCCTCTGGAGTTATGGCACATTCATAGCAAAAAGAAACAAGAATGGTGGTGTATTATGGAATGTGCTAAATCATATAGGACATGACAATTCAGGCTCAGGTATCAATTTGTACTGTAGTTCATTGTCTATTTTGAGCAATTTGCACTCTTCTTTCCTGTAATAAAAGCCTAAAAAGTGTTTATTTTCCTTTTTGACTGGAAAAATCACTTTAAGATTAGACCTGCTTCTTTTTTAAAGAACTCTTTGACATTCCAGATACACAAAGAATAATATATTGCAGGCCAAACAATTAGTCTTATCCCTGAAAGGATGATCAGTAGTCTCACGTGCAACCTCAAATGGAATCAAATTCATTATAGTTCATTTGCCTTTGTTCTTAGTCATTTAACTGTGTTATTTCATATTCTTGTGGGGATTTTTGTTGTGGTTGTTTTCCCAGAACTATTTGCTAAGATCTTGGACACCCTTAGAAAAATATTAAACTATTTAAAAACTAATAAAATATCAGAAGTTCAAAATTTTAGTTGTGTACATCAATGAAGGGTGTTGTGGTTCTGTAATCCTGGGCTCAGGTGTGCAACTCTTCTCTCATTGTCCTTCACGATTAATCAGTTGGAAAGCAAATAAAAATTCCCTATTACTCAGCGAAGTAAATATTGTGCAACATCAACACTTAAGTGTTCGTTTTGGAGCTATGTAGTGCCCTTGGGAAAAATCAGACAGCAGATCTGCTACCCAAGACTTAGAAAAATATGGATGTTATGTCACAAGTTGGAATGGCACGTTCGTTCCTGCTGGTACATTCTTACATGAGGGCAATGGTGTGCTTTCTTCTGGGCTCTCTGGCTTCCCCTGGCTCAGCTGGTAGTGGAGCTACAGCTGTGCCTTTCTTCTGAATAAATCCACTTAATCTTCTTGGATGGCCACAGAAAGCTAAGAATAATCTTGCTCTTTAGATTTGACTTTTTTTGAGCAAGTACACACATATCCATCATTCATTAAAAATTAATGTATACAGGTACAATATAGTGTTCTAAACTTTAAGAGTGTGGAAACAAAAGGAAAAAAAGAGTAGAAACAAGTGGTTGTTACAGTTGCGGAGGGCTTAAGACTCCTTATTTCACCTTTTAATAAAGAGTTACAGACTAGCTTGGGGTGAAACAAACGGACTCCTACAAAGTTTTTCTTGAGTTCTATAGAAATAAAGCAAAACTTATCGCAAGATGCAAACTTCCGTTGGATGTGGGAGTCTATTACCTCCACTATTTCTTTTTTGTTCAATATTTAGCCTAATGACTTTTGTTGCATACATCCATCATTCCCAAGTGCAAAGCCTGTGGCTATGATGGAAGAACTGACTTATTTTGTGAGTCATTATTCTCTCCCAGGGTGAGAAGTGTGTGTATCTCTGGAGAAAACAGGCTGCTGTTTATCATCTGTCATTAAAACTGTTACTCCATTTTAAGTTAAAGTTCATAGCTGAAACTTGCTCACAGCATGACCATAGAAAATATATATACACATACACACAGTATTATTATTATTATTAAGAGGAAGAAATATATGTAAAGTTACAGTTTTGTGGGTTTTTTTTTCATCAATTAAATCTTACTTGATATCTACTTTGGCAATGAAATTGAAAAGAGGAGAATAGCAGTCCCTGTGAAGAGCAGCATGATAAAGAATAAATAAAAATGGCTATGGCTCATCGATTCTCTTTCGAAGGTAGCAAAGATACATTATATATTGGAAAATGTAATATATTGCAATGTATCTCTCTACAATATATTACAGATGAAGCTTAGATTCCTATGTGAGACCAGAAGCTAAACTTTCTCTTTTACTACTAAGCTAGGAATGCAATTTCTTTAATGTAGAGAACAATATATCCTTTATATTCTTCTGTTGTAATGTACATTCTTCTGTATGAAAAAGCTGGGATTCTGGGATTCCCCCTCCCCAATTCTTCAAACTCTTTTACCCTAACTCTCAGGTATAACCATACATTGACCTTAGAACATCAAAAGTGTCTGGCTGGACTCAGTGTCAAGAAAACCATGTAGGACTTTTGTTTAGTTTCAAGGCTGATGGGCAGTACTTACACAGATGAGTATCAAGAATAATATCTGTTTTTGAGAATCTTCCATGCTCACAGTTCACTGTTTTCCATGCTTTATGTGTTTTCCTTATGCTGGATTAATTTATAGTTTACACTGTGGGTGGGTTCCCAGTACCTAACCAAGTCTCCTTTATTACAAGGTAAACTGTGTACTTCTCATACTGCCTTCGACATGGAACCCTTGTAATTGTCCATTCTCTCTGTAATACCATTTCAAGCACTTGAATACCGTTCCCATGTATCTTCACCCTTTTTCTCTCCCTAAGCTCAGCCCTTCCTCACAGATCACAGTTTCTAAGCTTATTCATTTTCTTGTCAGCTTGGCCTAATTTTATGTGTGTCTTTATTTGACTAAAACTTGCCGGAGTAATCCAATGGAGGATTCTCGTGCAGCTCATCATAGTCAACAGAGCAGGCATAGTTTGTATGATGCACAGTTCAATCTAGTTATCAGGACCTTCTCTGCAGTACTGTTGCTCAGCCATTTATTTCCCAGTCTTTTTTTTCCTTAAATTGTGTGATCTGTTAAGTATAAAACTGTCCTATAGATCTTCAGGTGAAACACTAAAGATTGGGAAGTAACAGATTTTTAAGAATATTTTTGTTTCCAAAACCGTGGAACTTTCCAAGACACTATTAAACATTCCATTTTGTATATACGTATGTAAGAGTAAAAATAAAAGCAGGTTAGAAAATGAGGATTCAATATTACATTGCCAATACCAAAAGTATTCTGAGGAAAAAATCATCCCAAACAATAGCAATAAATCCACCAGGTTAATAAGGTAATGGTTAGGTTTTATTTTCATTAATTTTGATAGTCACTCTCTTACATGCATTTGCAAGCAATTCATGTAAGTATATGTTTCAATGTATCATAGCATAATTTTATTTTTAGGCTTTATTGCACTTGTTTTCAGGGGCTTCTTTAGATATTCTGAGTGACTGTGCTGACTGATTTCACTGTAGATGCCCAGGCTCCCCTCTCTGTCAGTCACGTGCTGATAAGCAGCTCTGCAGAACTTGCCCTCTCTACTAGTACTGCTCCAACATCTCTAAGATATGTCCTCTAGACTCTTTTCAGTGGAGTCTTTTTAAATATATAGTCAAAAATGTAAGATTTTTTTTTTAATCAACTTATTTTAGCAGAGATGAGAATCTGTTACCTATATTATGCTGCATTATATAAAATGCATAGAGTGACTTAAACATCACAATAATTGCTATTTTTGTTTGTTCTGCAAGGAGCTAGGATATCCAGGCTCTATGGATAGGGGTCCAATCTGTCAGCTCACCATTCACCAGTCCCTCCTTTCCCCTCTGTTCCTGGTCTTATAATCCCGTGACTTGTTCTGCGGTAGTTTTATTCCTTACCTGCTCATGTGCTAAACCAGTTCAGTTCAGTAACTTGCAGAAGACTACCTCAGCATAGGAATTGATGTGTTCCCCTTCCCCACCCCCCCTTTGTGTTGATGGTTAAATAAGTTTACTGTGCAATCAGGCAAGTACCAGAGCTAATAACAAAGAGCAGGCAGGGTCTCGCAGTGAGAAGAGGGGGAAGAATGGCATTACCCTTTTTGCAGCAGTGAACCACTTAATCAGCTCTTTTGCAATGTAGAGACTAATTAGTGTCTTGAATTTAGATGTAAAATTTGTCATGACAACTAAGCTAAACAGTTTTAATACTATCCTGTAGCTTGCTAGTGTACTTTCATTCTATCTTACTTTTGACTTGGCACATCCATTCCTGAGTAAAAGGAAAGAAGCTTTTGTATTTTGAGTGTTGCTTAACCCTTTGGAATACTTTTTCAAAAGATAGTACCAATGGAGAAAATCGGATTGGAAAGATGAAGTCATAAACCAAGTGGAAGCTGGCTGGTTTTCCACTGTTCTACTCTAAGAAATTTGGATCTAGAAAAGAGATCATCTAAAAATTTGCATAAAATTGGTGGGAAGCACAAAGAACTTCCTTGTGTTTCCCACCAAATTCAGGGAAGGTTAGACTGAGATTATAAATATTACCTGACTGCGAGTGTTATCTGCCTTTTCCACAAGTGGACGCTAGTTTTCTTAGTTAATTGAAATGTATCTTTTCTGCTTCTTGAAAATAGACTTGCAAGTATCTCTGAAATTACTTTTAAAATTATTTTGCACTAGTAACATGAACAAAAAAAAAGCTATTTATTGTCAGGATATCAAATGAAACATGTTTCTTAATGCTTTCTTATTTTTTATTTAAGGATAGTACAAGTAAAATCATTGCCAGCTCCTATTATGTGATATGTAATGTGATGTTATAAAAGTGCTTATATTATCAAGAGTTCCCAGACAGCAATAAATGAGATGCTACCTCATTTAAGTAGATTTAACACAGGTAATAAATTTGTAGAGAGAGAAGATTTCAAAGAAAATAACTTCCAGCAAATAACCAAAAAAATACAGCCTCTCTAAATTGTCTGTTAGCGGTTCAGGATTTACCTAGATTACGCAAGTTATTTCTTCCTGGGCTGCCTTTTAACAAGCTGTTTGAAAGAATTCTTTTGATGTGCATTATTACTGTATTCAGCAGAAGGATGAATAGATCAAATTTTTGACAATAATTCTCAAATTTCCAATGGAATATAATCTCTTAATGTTATGCTCACTTATTTCTTGGTGCAATCCATTACAATGTTAGTAAAGGAAATTTCACTAATTTTCCCTCTTGAGTTTTTAACATTTACCACCCTATTGTGACCAAATAGTAGAAATGGCTGGTTAAATATGTTTTTCAGTCCTGATTTTATCTTGGCTTTGATTTAGGAATATAGGGAATATTATAGGGGTTAATGTCAAAGATTCCTCTCACTTTGAATCCAGTCTTTGTGAGTGGCCTTGACAATGTTTAAGGAAGGTGTGACAGAACATAAAAATCGTGTTACTGGCACTTCCCCAGTATTCCAGTCCCAAAGGATGTGTATCTTGGGGACTTCTAAAGTCGGAAGATATCGCCTCTCTGCATTTATGTGTGGAGGGCTTCTTTTTCTTCTGTTCTTTGTCTTGTACCCTTTTAATCTGTACAACTGTCGCTTGGCAAGGAGTTCCACAACATAACTAACTAATGTGTGAAGAATAACAACTTTCTGTTTGTTTTGAACTTTTTACCAGTTTAACACACAAGGCTTCATAACCAGTTTCACAGGCTTCACCACTCATATGCATACTTAAAAATATGAGTGTTTTATATCTGGAATGTATGTAGAAACATTTTAAATTAAATTGGTCATGTTTTACTTGGAAAAAGCTCCATGTGAAACTTGTTGGCACTGTGGTTTTCCTTGTTTTGTCATTTTTTACTGTGTTTTAAATTTAAAAAAACCCTAAATATTGCTGCCAGTGAATCTTAAGTTTCCAATCCAGCCTGTTTTCCAGTGGGAAGGATGTTCATTTGGAAAATACCTAGAAGCACTAGACTTCAAACTTGTGCTAATATGTACTTTTTGACAAAATCCTCCCAAAGGTGTTTTAACAAAACCTTCTACAACCACCAGGAGTGTAAGTCCGCTGTCCATTTCTGTTGAGAACTCTGCTGTAAATGGGTCCTGGCTTTGACAAGTATTGTTATTACCATAATGAAATCTAAGCTTTAGGCATGTATTACTCCTTTGATGGATGTATGAACAACCTGTTAACACCAAAAACTAAGCTTGCTCTCTAGAGGGTTACACACTGCCAAAGACATTATTCCTTTAAAACTGTGCTTAGAAGTCTTTGTCCTGACAGTTCTTTAGTTTTCTGAAAAACAAACAAGATTTTAAGGAAAAGCTAACAGTTTCAAATACTGCCTTATGTGTCTCCAAATGTTTTCCATAATTTAGATGTTTTTTAGATTAGAATTAAACCCATTTCATGTTCTGAGAAAATGTCTAGAACAGTATTTGTTTTCTTACAAAGTCCGAAGCTTTACAGACTGTGCAAGCACACAATAGCTAAAAAACCTATGTATACTGCAACTTTTCTTGGAAAAGAAAGTAAGAGTCTAGGAGTTGATTTCCTATGTATTACTTATGTTACTGAATATTCTAACTCCTGCTTTGAAGATATGCTGCAAAATACCTTCAGAGCTACCCTTTAGGAAGGAAAGCTAATCTTCTATGTCATGACTGTGTAACGTGTGAGTGACCGGCTAGCAAGTCTGACGTGACCTCTACTATATTGTTCTGCTTTTATAATCCTTTCACTTTTTTCCTTTTGTTTTCTACAGATTTTTACATTTCTCACTATGACTGAATTTTGCAGGGTTATGTGAGGCAAAGTTAGAGGTAGGTGGGTTTAACCTGCGCAGCTGTGCTGCCAAAAGTCATAACCATGGAATCTGTTATGCTGGCAAAATTGTTTTTGTGCTGTTTCACTTGGGAAGTGAACTGTGACTACGACTGCCTGCTCTAGCAGAACCGAAGCTCTGCAGCTGCCCTGCTGTGGCTGGCTTAGCACTGCTTTGTCTGTGCTGTGCATCATACAGCTACATGAGCGGAACTGTTTGGGTAGGTCAAGGATAACATCTAAATTGTAAGCTCTCTGGACCAGAAATCATGCCCACCTCCCTTCTTCCTCTTCTTACCTAAACATTTCAATTTTTTTCCCCCTCAATAGTCTCTGTAAACCTTTGAGATACCTACTACTGCCACTAATGTTCATGAGACCAAGGAACCCTTACTGCAAAAGCTGAGAACGTGAACCAAAGGAAATAGCGTTTTACAATACAGTCTGCATATTGAAATACTACTTTTACCAGCAGTGGATGGTAGAAGTCAAGACTCCAGTGAAGACAGGATCCTTACCCAGGATAACTCATGTTGTGACAAATTTAAATGTAGATGATGTCCTGTGGCTATTTCCCTAAATTTATTTTTTTATTTATTTTTTTTTCATTCTGTGCAAAACCAAGGCAGCTCTCAATTGCCGCTGCATGCATTTATTGTAATGTTCAGGAAGCTACTGAGAAGGAATAAATAATGTTGCTACCTGGTTGACCCTTGAGGTTACTTGAGAACTCCTGTAACTTGTGTGTGTCAGGGCACAGGTCCATCAAGGGTATCACCTAGTTAGTTTAGGGTTTCGGGTGTTTTTTTGTTTGGTGGTTTTTTTGTTGTTTTTTTTTTAATGGGAGAGTGTCTTCCATGTTACAACCATCTGTGGAAACATAGGCACACAATTTACGTTGCACCTTGAATACCTCTCAGAAACCTTACCACTGACATCTGAAAGTCATTAATTGCCATCAAGGTTACAGAAGGATTACTGGAATCAGACATATTAGACTGCAAGAGTAGTTTTTTTGTCACCCCAGGCGAGGTTCTTGTACGTGCTTAGTGTTGCAGTGTACAAGGGGAAGCAAGAAGAGAATGCTCCTGAGCAGAAATCTGAAGAGAACGTGCTGATGTGCTGAGGTGGAACAGCTATTTTTGGTGATTTAAGACCAGCTAAATTGATTTTACTGTTTGCTCTGAGAAAACTGTCTCGAGCAAAAGAACCAGAAAGGCTCTTTGGGTCCTTTACCACTTAGGTCAGGATTACTGTTCTGGCTAGAACACCACCTTGGATTTTAGATTAAAGGAAAACAATACTTCAGTTTTCTGATACTAGATTAGTGTTACATAATTCATTCTTCTGTCGGCCACTATTGGTTTATAACGTGTTGTGTTCATTTGGGATATAAAAATAATAATTTGTCAATACATTAATTTATCAACTAATTCTCTTATTGTGACCTTTATTACTCAATTTTTATTAGTTTATAATAACTTTCATAGTATTGTTTTAAAATGTTGATATTTGCTCACTCAGTTTTCAGGAAATCCATTAAGACAAACCTGATTTATTGTTACTGGTAGCAAAACAGGTCAGTAGCTTCAAAAATCTAAAACCAATACATTTAAGAAAATTCTAATCTACCACAAAGGCTTCATGCCTGGAGATTTTAACAACGAAAAAAGAAACCCAAAATCTCACTTCAGCCTCTTTCTGCTTCTGAGTAGGACATTTTAACTTAACTGATGTTAAGGATATAGTAACATCAGATATACTCCCAGTCATAAATTCTGTAGTGTTACATGTAACAGTCTTGGAATTGATAGCTAATTCTTCTCAATTAGTTAATATTTTATCCTGATCTGATTAGTCTGAAATATTAAAGACTCCCTAAGGCTGTGATTTTAGTTTAATTGCCTCTTTTCTGTCTCTGTGCCACTGTTTTATTGACTTATTTGAAGTATTCAAGAGATTAGATGGGCATAATTTTTTACGTCACAGAAATATCCTGGTCTGACCTTATTCAGAGATTATTATGTCTTCCTACCTCTACACAGCGCAGTCCATAAAATTTGCTTTGCAAGTCTTGCATGCTTTATCTTCAGGCTTAGTGACTCTACTACAGTAAGGACGCCTCAAGGTAAAAGATTCCTCCCTCTCTTAATTTTATTAAATTTACAGATTACTTTTTTTTTTTTTTTTTTTTGGTAGGTGAAAACCTAATCTTTCTGAAAATGTTTAAATAGGTAACCATAACACTTTCTACTCTGCCTTGACTTTCCCATGCTGTAGTTTCTATCAAATTTTAATATTTTCTCCCTGGTGATAAGCTTGATTAACTAATAAAAAAATATTTTTAGGTGTCTTATGAGTCACTCTCAAGCTCATGCAATATTGATGGTCTTCTAAGCTTTTTGGAATGATACAATCAGAATAAGCCCTTAGAAATAATTTATTCTACAAGTATTTATTCAAAAGCTGTCTGAATCATGGTTTATGTATGACACAAGGAATAAAATAAACCTGTTTATCACAATCCATTGTTCTTAATGTTGCAGTTACAGACTGACGTGTTTACTTATTGGAACTCACTGCTGAGGGGGGAAGCATCACCCTCCAATGCATTTGGCTTTCTCCATTGTCATCCATTCTTTGTCATCTATTGTCATGCACTATGCTAGGATGAACATCTGTATTATGGGATGTTATAGACCGCATGTGTGGTGACAAAACTTGTGCAGCATGACAGTACAGTGCCTCCAAATACAGTTTAATCTGGAAGCTGAAAAATGCAGTGAAAAAAAGAAAGGGGGTGTATGTGACACTATACTTCAACTTTTAATAATTAAATATTTTTTCTGATTATTCTTTTCTCCATGTAAAATGATAGTCTCTATTAAAAATAGATCTGATTCTGCTAGTTCATGCTTTACAGTTTTGACAAACCATAACCTGTAAAGAAAATACATATTCTTTTTTCTTGTTCTACAAATTTAGAAGTGTGTAGCCACATCATATTTTGTTTGTGCACTTGTTTGATTATAAAACAAGGGGAAAGGGAATGAATAGAAATGGAAAAGAATAAAAACACACCAAGGTGCTAATGATTAACCTGACTAGGTGAAAATACAAACATAAAATCAATACTATTAGGTTTTGAGAACAAATTTAAAACTTCTTATATTCATTCTGTCTTTTCTTGTACGCTATCTTGCTGATTTACTCTCTTTAGTGTATTTCTTCTGCTTTTGTTTGTGTTTTTCTTATCATGCTCCCCCTACAATGGCCTGTTCTAGTCTCCATTCTCTTAATATTACACTTCCCCTTTCTGAATGCTTTATCTGCTAATTAAAGTACTCTTTCTCTGTCCAACATGTGTGTTTTTAGCTGTGATCATACATAAAATATTTTATTCCCCTGTGTTTTCCTGTAAATTTCCCAGTGGTCATTTCCTTTGCCTCTTCTTTCAGTGATCTGGCTGAAGTTCACTTGCAGGACTCTTTTCTTTCTCAGGGTAAATGTTTCAACTTGTGCCTTCTGTGAGCCATCATCTACTGAAAAGCTAACTAGTTGCTTTGCCATCAATCTGAAGAGTACTTATAGCACCCAGATCAGCTGGAGGAGCAGTAGATATTGCAAAGTGATGTTTGTTGATTAATTACAATTACTGTTAGTCATTTTTATATCGCTGTCTTGAAGTTTTAACCTCTTATCGTATTAAGAATGAAAAAAGTAACAGCTTTATTTCCTAGGATTTCCTTGTGGCATAATCCAATAAATGCTAGAGTAGATATGGGTCTTGAGAATGGGCCTTTATCAGAAAAGAGGTTGATAAACTTTTTCAAGTTAGAAATACATAGATGGAGAAAGTACAGCAAGGAGAAAAATGCCACAGAAAGAAAAGCAGTTTATGGGTCAAGATGGGTGACAAAATTGAATGAAAATAGCAGCTGAGATGATAGCCTGGTAGATACTGCATTAACTATGCAATAGACACCACTCTTTCAAGTAAGTGCAGAACTCTTGGATAACTAGTCAACAACAGAAGGTAACTGCTAAGTTTTAGGTAGATTCCAAAGTGTATACAAATTAAGTGATGTTTAAGGATTCTTCTTGTAGCTCAGATCTCTTCTGAAGTCTTGCCAATAGCTGCTCTCAGCCATGAACAAAAGTACCCTGGTCATTGGTACAAAGAACTGGAGGCAAAACCACTTTGACTTTGGTCATATCTTGGATCCCAGGCTTGACGCAAATGAGACTGGCAAATAATACCTTATTTATGTTTATATAAAAAGAAAGATCTTTTTCTTCCTTTTGAAAAGAGAGAAGTGGCTTTTTTGCTCACTAATTTTACTTCTCCACATTTTTTTTTTCCACGTGACCATATCAGTGTTTGTCCTAACACTTTGGGAGAATGTCCATAAATACCTACAATGTTATTCTTGTCTTTCTGGTTTATGATTCCTTTATTCTAAATTTCCTCTGAAACTGCTTTGCCACCCCATGTTGACAATTAGCAGTATGCTGTGGCATTTTCTACCATTCCTGTCCAAACTCTCGCACGGTTCCTGTGCCTATTTGTGTGCAACCCACTGACTCCTCTGAATAACCCAGAGACCTCATCTTCTCTAGACATTGTACAAGACAAGGACTAAGCTCGTCTGTTGTTATTGAAGTCCTGTGTACCAGGGAAGCAGATATAAGTTTTCAAAGCATACTTGTTAAGGTGCTTTATGCTGTTGGCTCCTTGAAGAGCAACTGAGAATGAGGATGATGGTCATGTTCTTCTGCGTCACATTGTGTTCTCGGTCTCCTTTAGCCATGCCTGTGCCCCGTCAGAGGGGCAGTGGGACAGCAGAGATTGGCAGCAGTCTCAGACCCTTCATGTGGGGTCCTGCTGTCCTGTGCTTACCACACCAATGGTCAACATCTGGTCCTTGCAGCTGGAGAACAGAAATGCTTAAACTCAGTTTTCTGAAGTGGTAGCTGTTTAAGAAAATAAGATGTCTTTTGAAAGAGAGAGAAAATAAAGAAAAATGATGCCCTGGATATGCATGGTGAAATCAGACTGAGCAAAATATTTTCCCAAAATGATGGCAACTGAATGTGGTTGTTGGTATCAGTAGCTATAGTATCTATAGCAGCATCAATCCAAGAGAAGGAAGGTTACATAGGAAGGTGTGAACCTTGCACTGAAGCGTTCCTGCTTTTTTCCTTAACTTAGCGAATATTAAAGGTGTTTTGGGGGACAACAGACTTTTCTCATACCTGCTCAGAACTTAAGAGGAAAATGCCAACGATATCTGTGAACTTCAGCAGGCCTTGAGGAGTTAATGTATATCATATGACTAAAAAAAGACATAATCAACATGGAGGGGGAAAAAATAAGGAATTACTAAAATTCTAGCTAATAACCTAAAGGTGGCCTTACAAATCTGTATAAAGATCAGAAGAAATATGAGACTAAGATCTCATATCAGTCATGGACTGATCAATAGCACAACAAAAATCAGGTTTCCTTTTTCTCAAAATGCTACCTCTGTTATTTTTAAAAGACATCCTAATTATTAATCAGAGTTGAGTTGTTCTTTTTTTCTTTCCCTTTATCATAAGGGAACACTGATATATCCATCCTGCCCCTCTGTTTATTATTCCATTTTTGGAATCTGAAACAAAACATTCATATCTTCCTCCAGAGCTAGTTCTCAAATTAGTACTGTTTAGTAATGTGAAAAAGTTTCCATTTGCCCTTCACAACTCGGTGAGCTGTAAACACTGAAGTAATTGAGCCACCCACATCCTGGTCTGCAGGTGATATGAGTGATGTATTTTATTACCATTTAATTAAATTGCAAATGTTATGTTAAACTGTGAAATTGCTGGCAAAAGTTGAACTGGATTAAATTACACCCTTGTTTAAAAGCAATAAATAAAAAGTTTGTTGAGTAATTTGGAGAAAATATATTATTCAGCTCTCTTGAAGCAATTAACCTATGTGCCGCTGCTTTTAAAAAAAATTAAAAAAAAATATCCCTCAGAAACATACTGAAATTTGAGGCTGTTGCAACATTAATTTCACACCTTCCTAGTTTAGGTTAATGACTTCTGATTATAACAATGAAGATTAAATGAATCTCATTCATTCTGTAGCAATAAAGAGATAATATACTTTTGCAACAATTGCAGGTGACTAAAATTAAATTTTATATTATTGCATTAAGATTCAGGGAGGGCTGTAATAACTTCCATTAATGAAAAAGTTGATTCTATTTCAATTTGGGGAACACTGAATGATTTGACTTATTCCCATTTGCTTATTTGGATGTGTGCCTTAAGAAGTCTAATTATGCAAAAGCCATTTGATAAGACTTTGTTTGGAACTAAATATTTCCAGTTAAAATTTATAGCTATCAATAGAAGATTCTGGATACTGCAATGAATGCTACAGCCAACTGGAAAGAGAAAGATTATTCTGATGGGAAATGGGAGGTAGGAGAGCTCCAACATCATGTTTTTCGTTTGAGGCATGTTACAATTTTTCTGGTTGCAAAATAAGGAGGAGTTAAAGACTGGGAGGGCAAGTGTATTTCCATCCAGAATTCTTATTCTTTTCTAGGATTAGAAACAAAACCAACAAAAAAATAAAAAGCATCCGCTTGTGGGCGGAATAGGGGGGAATCAAACAACTTCTGCAGCTGCCTTCATTCAGCTCTTCCAAGCTGAAAGCCTATACTCAGTCAGTTTCTGTAGGTATTGTTTCCCAAATGTTAACCATTTGAGATTATTCTTTTTTTTTTTTTAAAACAGGATGATGACCCACTCTGGCTTTACATTTCCAAAATTTTCAGCTCTAAGGAATAGTGTCTTGGACTGTACTGCTGTATTCGTGTGAAGTGACATCCAAGTTTACACTGTAGATGAAAAACCTAATTGTGAACTCCTCCAAATGCAGAATCTGGAAATATGTGTTCCATTCTGTCAAAGAAAAGGTTTCTTCTTCATATTTGTCTGTCTAGTGATACCTTCTTTAAAGACTCTACTTCTTCTTAGTTTTTTCTTTTTTAAGGATCTTGTTACTTCAGTAAGCTGTTTTCCATAGGCAAGCTATATCTGCTACTTAATCTGCTGCAACAGGAATAGTTACAGAACAACAGCCAGAAATGGCAACTGTTCTTCTAATTATGCTTTTTAAAGTATGTGCTCTTTATCCTGTGTGGGTTCGTAAAATAGAAAACTGGAAAAGAAGCAGAGTTAGTTTAAATACTTCATCTACAATTAAGCGCATACCTTCAGATTGTGACTAGGAAAGTGATATCCTAGACTATCTTTAAAGATTACCATAAATGCTACCTTGAAATCTTAGTGACCATAATTTGTAAATTTCTGTCTGTGGAAATGTATTCTTCTCCAAACACTTGTCATCATTCTTCACATGCCTTTTACTGACTGTGACAGGGCTCTTAGGACCAGGTAATCAGACACGGTCAATAAGTTGTGCTTGAAGGTTCGCTGTGACGCATTGGCAGCACGCTGATCTCTTCAGCTAGGCTGTGTCTGAATGCCACACGCGGGCTGTATGTTCCCCTTGTCTGGAAAACGTAGAACTTGCATTGGGCCAGATGGCAAGTTGACAACGTGCTGCACCCGTATAGAGGACTTATTAAACTGCTGTTTTATGCAGGAGGTGAACCTCCTGGGAATAGGTGATTTCTGGGGCGGGGAAAAAGGCAGCTGTGTCCAGTCATGCCTCATAGCAAACTTCCTTGTGCTAAGAACAAGAAGGGAGACAGAAGAGTTCAGATAGACTGAATTGCATTTCATTCCTTGAACTGCTCTTTGAATGGGGCAAGTGTGTTGTACCTTACATCTAAGCTGCTTGAAAAAAATTGTTCAGTGATGTAACTAGTAAGTGACAGAAACTGAAATGCATAAACCTACAAATAGCGAACAAAGGTGATTCCCCTCTGTTTTGGTTAACCGGCAATTTAAAAAAAAAGTAATACGCTCTAAATGGGGTTAGTTGATTGCCCTGCTGTTTTACTGCTGTAATGTGAAACATTAAAAAAAATTCCATTTCAAATATCTGTGTTCATTAAAATAATAATAAAAAAGATTTTTCAATAAAATTTTAGAACTCAGTGGGATAAATTGCTACAGAAAAATAAGTTCTTTTAATGCTGGCTTCTTTTGTGGCTTGTCTTTTTTTTCTTTTTTTTTCTTTTTTTTCTTTTTTTTTTGTAACTGAGGTTTTTTCCATCAATAAAATATTGTGTATTCCAGTTTTGATGTTATTCCAAAACATAGTTCAATAAGATCTGTTGAGGATTACTGAGACTCCATCTGTTCTCTCCATGAACAGGAAACACTACAGATGATGGTGAGCAGATGTATCCCGCCTATTACAGTCATGCTCAAAAACATTGAAATATTGGATAGAAAAGGCAAAAACATTTTAGTTCTGTGCAGCTTTCTCCTGTATTTGCCAGACTCTATCTATGTTTCTGACAGTCAGGCATCTTGAAATAATTTTACTTTTCTTTAACAGCCTCCAAAATGTGTTGTGGTTTTGGTTCTGATTTTTGGGTTGGTTTTTTTTTCCTTCTTGAAATTAACATTGTTCACAGCCCAGGACGGAATTCAGTTTCACATCCAGTCCAGAGTGACATACCATATTTTAGAGCAACTTGGTGCCTATGAATGTATGCTCACACTTCCCTCAAAATTTATTAGGCCAGAGAAAAAGGGACTTGTATACCTTGGATTTTTAATCATTCTTTTTAAGTGCAGAGAGGAAGACAAACACCAACCAGGCATCCTAATAATTTGTATGTCAATGTGGCAGGTGCTCTAAAAAAAAATCCTGCTTTGCCTTGAGTACAGGAGGGCTTTGAATGCAGGTTTCTCCCTCTGAGGTAAATATCTTCAGCTGCAGCAATAAAGGCAGAAGAGAGAGAGGGTCCACCCCAGTTTCAAAAATGTAGCACCGCAGTCTCTACGAGAACGGCTTATTTTGCAGAAGTTGAAAAGCACCGCTAGGCACTTTTAATTAAATGTATTATATTTACTACTCTTGTTTGGTTTCCCACTTAGGACTCAGACTGAGGTGAAGCTGAGGGAGGTGCATGGTGGCGCAGCCAGCGTGGCGGCGGTGTGGATGGCGGCGCTTGCTGCCGCCTGGGCGGTGGAGCACCGCTGCTCCTCTCCCCGCCATCCCGAGACAGGGAGGCCCTGGCGCCCGATGTGCGCCCCGGCACGCAGGCTTGTGCACGGCACTGCAGCTCCTCTTCCACTTCAGGGCCATGCGAGCCCCGTGCCTGCTCCCCACAGAGGCTGAGCTGTCGCAATGGTGACTCTTAAAGCGAGTGGCTGAGGTGACGGGTGAGGAAGGCTCTGAAGGATCGGTGTCCCTGCTGAATTTATAAGACTGATGGACGTAACTCCTGTCCTGTTTTATCTGGGGCTGTGACTGTCGGGTAATTGGCCTGTTTCATACAGGGGTCAGAGTCTGTGACAGCTCATTTTGAGTTATGATGCTGTGCTCATCAGGTTAGGGGTTGAGAGATGAATTCAGATTGGCAGAGTGGTAATGTACGTGGACAGCCAGGGAGATGGAGAAGGTCTCTTACGGGAGGAAGCTGAAAGAAGCTGACTCGTTTAGCACGGCAAAACAGAAAGCAGGAGTGAGATACGGTCAAGAGGCAGAAAAAATTGTATCCAAGGTAAATGATTAAGTTGCCACAAGTAATAGGTTAAACTGTCTGTGAGTCAGCTTGTGCGGGAAATTGATGAAGCTCCAAGACAATTTTCCAATAGGAGCAGGAAGAGGAAAAAAGTTTTCAGGATTTTCATCAATTCATTAAAAGGATTGTTGAATGTGCAGTGATAATGAACAATATGTACTTTTAGTGCTGGATTTCTGTGAAAGTTAAAATCAATCTTTTTGTAACTAGCTTTGAATCTTTTGATGCTGGGGGATTTAATGGTACAAAAGCAGTATTTAGCTCCCTGAGCAATCCTTACTGATGGAGAACCCAGAACTCCCATTCTGATGATTTCTTCATTTTCTTTTGAACATCACTTTTTTTCTTAGAAGAAATGCTTTGCCAAATAACTCTGAAATTTTCCATTTAATTTTGTAACTCCCCTACGTTAGGCATGCCCTTCCCTTTTCTCTGGTTTTCCAAAGTGAAGAGGATATACAATAATACTGAATTATTTTATTTTAGATAAAGTTGATCTTTAGTGTTTGTCTGCCTGTGTACAAATGTGATCATTAATAGAATAAGAAAATCCCCCTGGCTCAAACAGCTCAATTATTCCTTTGTGCATGTCATATTGTTAATTTGGAAAAGTTAATCTAACTATGATGAAAAGAAAGAGTTGCACCACAGGAAAAGTTGGCAGCCATCATTCTAATGGTGCCACATGCTACTTCCTTGAGGCTATGGGAAGGCGTTTAAACAGTGTGATGATTCAATTTGTAGATTGAATAAAATCTGTAGCTAGATTGTATTCAGTACCTTCACTGCTGCTCCAGCAGCCCACACGCTGTAGTGTGATGCCACCCAGGGTGCTGTTATGGCTCTAAACTTGGTTTCTCTGAACACTGATATAATAAAGCGATGATGCTTGAAGAGTGGGATTCAATCTAATTTTTAATATTGATAAATTTTGCAGTCAGTATGATGATTCAATTAATTTTGACTGCCTCTTAAAACAATAATTTGAAGTTCAGGACATTTGTTTGCAAAAAAATTAGTAGTCTGATAATGTGCAAACCTTAAGTTCAATTTTATGTAAGAGTAGCTAGTAACAGATTTCAGTCTGTAGTCATGTCCACTGGGACCATTGCCTGTAGACCTGAAGATGAGAAGTTCTCCATTTTTGCCTCGATTTTCTCCTCTGTAAAGTAGAAAAGGGAAGCATGATTAGCTGTCTTTTTAGTGTTATTTTAGCTCTAGAAATGAAGGAAATCTGAGAAGAGTGAAGTGTTACGCAGTTAACTCATTTGTAAAATAGTGTTTCCTCACCTTGATCATTATGAATCTATCCTTAGAGGAAACTCTGTGGCCGCTGTGGTGGCCAAGAAAGTCAAAACTTTGGCAGCTACAGAGGGACTGAGATAATTTTTTGATCTGGCCCTTGTTTCAAGGAATCTGGATCTTAAAGGAGACAGTAGTGATTTGTTGTGCCCCATTACAGGATCCAATCATACAAGTCAATTATTTTTCCCCTTATTTCCTGCAGTGTTATTTGGATAGAGAAATCTGTCAGTAGTTCATTACTTGATGCTCTAACCAGTTTTCAGTTCACTGAGACTTTTGACAAAACAGCATAAACAAACCCCTTCCGTTCCAAACTCAATACATGAAGTGCTTTTTGGTGGTGTGTTCCCCCCCCCCCAGTTATTTTTATGCACAAGATCTAACCTAAAAAAAACCAAAATAACCCACCAAAACAATGTATTTTACAATGTTTGACTGTAAACTCCTTCCAGATTTACATCTGAATAAAAAATACACAATTTTAGACATATGCATGGGCTTGTAAATACCGAGTAGCTTGGAATCTAATTCTAAAGACTTCTAAATAATCTGTTCCTGATCCAACAAAACACTTAAGTGGAACCTTAGCTTTAGCTAAAATGAATTGATAAAGAAATTGGAGACTCTACGTCGAAAAGCTAAGATTGTACTTGAATTCATTTCTTACTGTACTGTGGGGTTTGAGTCGGACCAACTTTTCCTGAATGATGTATTTCTTACTATTTACTGTACAGTTAATTCAGGGCTTGAGATAAATGATAAACCTGCAGCGTCAGCTACACTTTTAGTTTCTAAGTTTGTAAATGGTAGAAGTTTCATGGCGTTAAGGGAAAGCTCACTTTCTTGTAGTAGAGCTAGGAACGGGATTTTACAAATAATAAACAGATGCTATAGGTAATATTCTGTGGATCTGAATGAAACTGGACTGGATTACATTCTGAAGCAGTGATTGCAAAAGTATTACTATTCTTATGTCCTTTGGATGATCTTTTCAGTAAGAAAATTCTATTTTTAGTGGGGATATAAGAAGACAAGCAAGCAGGGGATGTAGTTATTTGATACTACTATTTAAAACCTCTTCAGCCATTGCAAGATAATGATTTTTATACATACATATATATATATGTGTGTGTCTTTCTTAACTTTTGGAATTTTATTCTTAGCTCAAAGTTTGGATCGATTATTGATGTTGTAATATTTAAATATAAAATGTTTTTCATTTTGTTTCTTTTTTTAGTCTTAATTGTAGTCTTGCATCTTATATCTTATTCTCCCAAGTGACAGGGACAAGACAGGACAAGAGGAAACAGCCTGAAGTTGCTCCAGTGGAGGTTTAGAAGGATATTAGGAAAAATTTATTCACCAAAAGGGTGGTCAAGCATTGGAACAGACTGCCCAGGGAGGTGGTGGAATCACCATCCCTGGATGCGTTTAAAAAAAGTGTGTAGATGTGGTGCTTAGGGACATGGTTTAGTAGTGGACTTGGCAGTCCTGGGGTAATAGTTGGACTTGGTGATCTTAAAGGTCTTTTCCAACTAAATGATTCTATGATTCTGTGTTTGGAGTATTTTCTTTTCCCAGCGGACAGTCTTGGCAGAAACTCTTGTGCAGTATAAAAGTAGACTTGGTTATTTCTCTGAAGGCACATGTTTCTGGAGGAACATAATAGTAAATTATCATGTACTCTACTCTTATTTTTTGCTTAGCAGTAGCAAAACCAAGTGCTTCTGCATCACTGGTTAGAAATGTGCATACACATCCTGCAATTACTAGATAAGCAATATAGTGTTAAGCAGGCTATATACAAATAATGTGGAAATTTGTAGAAAAAAATATGGAACGGCAGGCTACCAGTCCATGACCATATGTCTTCACCATACTGTTCTTGAGATTCTGAGAACAGTCAATAAACTAAAAGCAAGAGCAGACTGGAAAAAATGCTATGTGAGAAAAGCAGATTCTAGCGTTAAAAATTGGGAGGCATAGGGTACTTTAGTATTTCTGAGTACAGAGAAGGGACTAAGATTGAAAAAATAATTGTGGAAGAAATAGACTAATTTTTTTTAGTTTAAATTTTTGTTAGACTAGATAGGTGACAAGCAAGGGTCTGTGTTCTACCAACAGAACCTCTGAAGGTAGTGAATAGGAGAGCTTCCATTTCTTGGTTTTATTTTTTCCCCACTGGAGGGCAAACACTGTTCAAAATAAGTTAGAACTATGTGCCTTTACCAAGTTAAAATATATACTTTGCTATAGCTTTCATTTCTAACATTGACTTAATTAATTTTTATCAGCTATTGATGATTGGGGGGAGTTGCAATTTCTTTGCTTTTGTAATAAACATATTTAGCTAGCACATCTTGTAGAATTTTCAAACAAATGTCTTCTCGTGAATATGTGCTTATGATTGAAGTCTGTTTTGAATTGGACTTTTTAATATTTGGGAGTTTTAGTTGCATACTTAATTTACTCAGCAGCAAATTACTTCTTGCTGCTTTCTGGAATGAAAATTATTCTGCATGTCCATCTTGAATCTCTACAAGTACTTTAAGTATAATCAAACATTTGGTCCTGGTAGTCTGTTATAATCCTGTAATCTAGATGATCTCTAAAGATCACTGTAGGATACGTCAGTAAGACAGCTGTAATGAAAACAAAACTGTTCGTGATTTTCTTTGAAAATTAGTTCTTTTTAACAAAAAAGTGCGTCTTGGACTATGATCTCCTATGTAGACTGCAAAAATGCAGTTAGGAATGGGTCTTAGAAACTGTAGAAGGCCACACTTTGTACTGAAGTATTCTGTCAAACTATTTGTATAGATGCTTGATCCTGCAGCTTTTTAGTTCAGGCAGCAACATCGCTGTTGTACTCTCCGAGCTGCACTTAAAAGATCTAGTAATGCAGCCAGACATAGGACTCAGCCTGCAGCTCTGTACTCCTATTATTTTCTGTCTATGGGTAAAGGTATCTGAAAGTCTGCGTGCACTTGAAGTATTTTATCAAGGAAATTACAGTTTGGATTGGTGGACAATGAGGTAGATTAAAAAAAGCCCTGTTTGGATGACTAGGCTTAGTAGTTAGTGGGTCATACTCTACCTGGAGGCTGAGAACAAGTGGAGTACCACAAGAACCTATCCTGAGACCTGTGTGTCTCACAGCTGTATCAATAACCCACAAAGTGCAAAGAAGTGAGCTGTCGACAGGTTTGCGGGTGATGCCAAAACTGGGTGAGCCACTAGTCAGAGACACCTAGACAGACTGGAGGAACGGGCCAGCAGGAATCTCATGAAATGCAATAAGGACAAATGCCAAATCCTGCACTTGGGAAGGAATACACGCTGGGGAGCAGCTCTGCTGGAAAGCTTCTGGGGGACCTAGCAGACAGCAAGCTGAATATGCTGCCTGGCTTGTTGCTGCCTCAAGCAAGGCTGCGCTAGGAGCATCCCAGGCTGTATTAACAGGAAGGATCGCAGCCAGTAGATTGAGGGAAGTTGATTATTACCCTCAATAGACTGCATCTGGAGCGCTGCATCCAGTTTTGGGTCCTCTAATACAAAGTACTGATAAACAGAAGGGAGTTCAGTGGAGGCCCTTAAGCTGGTGGGGGGCTGGAGCATTTGCCCACTGAGGAGAGGCTTGAGGGAGCTGAGCTGCTGCTTCAGACTGGAGAAGAGATAGCTTCAGGGGCATCTAACAGCAGCACCCCATCATCTGAAAGAAGGTCTTGGAGAAGACAGCTTCTTCATAGGGCTCCATGGCAGACAGACAAGAGATAATGATCACAAAACGAAATAAGAGAGGTTCTGGCTTTTTACAAAGACAGTCCAGCAGTGGGACTGGCTGCCTAGAGAGGTACAGTCTGGTTTTCACAATGTGAGTGGGTCAATCCCCAAGCAACTTGGCCTGGTCTCATAGCTGGCCCAGCTCTGAGCAGGAGGTGGACTAGATACTTCCTGAGGTCCCTTCCAACCTTAATTATCCTGTGATTTTTATTAGAAGGATCAAATGCCGCTTCTGAGAATATTACTAACCACTGTTGTCTTTGCGGAGTGTCTTAGTTCTTGCAATGTATATCAGGTAGAATTTACAAGTGACAAGTAAATTGGCTGAGTTGTTTTGCTACTTCATAATCTTGGTAGGTTTCCACTTGGTCACAAGTGGAATCACAAAATGGTCAGGATTGGAAGGGATCTCTGGAGATCATCTAGTTCAACCCCCCCTTCTAAAGCAAGTTCACCAAGAGCAGGTGGCACAGAATCACATTCAGGGACGCGCTGTCCCTTCATCCGGGTCACTGGTGGATAAGTTGAACAGGACTGGACCCAGTACTGACCCTGGGGAACACTGCTAAGTTGTGTCTGGTGTTTTCACTGGGCAATTAACCTTTTCCTTCATTATGTGCTGTTTTTAAGAAAAATTTCTCTGGTTTTTGTCAAATGAAACTCTTCACTTTGTAAGTGGATTGTCAAGAGCCTTTCTTTTTTTCAACATCTTTGCTGTTTGGTTTTGGGTTGGTTTGTTTGTTTGTTTGTTTTTTCCTGAAAGGCACAATTGGCTGTATGATTTCAGCTCCCTATTAGCATATTAGATGTGATTTGGTGGTATGTAACCCCTCATTAAATGAACTAGTAGACATAGAAATAGCTGCAGAAAGGACTGAAGCAAAAGAAATCTGAGTAACCTCAGAGAGATTCAAAAGCATATGTTTAAAGTCATGTTAGCAGGTGAAAAGCTTGTTGCATAGTTTTTATCTTTTTTTGGAACATCAGAGCAGACCTGCTTTAAGCTGTGAGCAATTCTGTCACATGCTAAAACAAACATGCTATGCTCCACTTTAACTTAATCACAGAGAATTAGTATTAATTCTTCCATATACTATTAAAAGTATAAATGGCTGTCATTGGCTTCACAGAGGTACATGTGGCTACCTTTTAGGCTTGGGAATGTGGACCCTTGAATTCCAAATGAACAAGTTCAAAATTGCTTCTAGAATGTAATATTTCATCATAGCTAGAGAAATTCCTGCTTCCCAACAACCAAAATTATTCAGGACTATACTGAAGATACTAATCTGGGTGAAAGTGGAGCTTGTGGGTTTTGATATTTTTTTTCTACTACATTAAAACTGTGTAAAAACAGGAATCTTGCAGTACATTTGATTTGGTATGTGTGTGAAGAATGCATCAAATTATAGTCTCTAGGTGAGTTGAAGGCGCTTATTCAAAAGATAATAAATTTACAATTAATATTGCAAATGAGCATCTGCAGTCTGAAATTTAAAACAACACGATTTCTATGCAAAATGTTATTGTTATCAGGTTTTAGTCCAGTAATTACCCTTTGATATTAGTGAGATTATCATGTTATTAATTTCTATTATAATCTTTTTTAAAATGTTTAGTGGGTGTTTAAGGACACTCTTGAAATTCTATTTATGGGGACACCAGTGAAGCAATGTCAAAGGAGTGTTTTAATGCCCAATCAGCAATGTGTTTTAGTAAGTTAGATAGTCCTTTGAAAAATATTTATAGAATGCAATTTATTTGTTCTCCTAAGCTTCTCAAGAGATTTTTTTGCTCAGTATTATATAATCTAGGGGATATGGCTTTTCTTATAAGAAGAGGAACAGTATATCAGCACTAATTCACTTTAGGGTTTTTTTTTTTTTGGCTGTAATAAACTTATTTAGCTGCGGTTTTGACATACAAAATCTATGACAATGCACATTCACTTGTTTCCCCACTTGTAGGTGGGTTTTTTTGTGTGTTTTTAAGGCACTGTCCTTGTCATGTTAGCTGTACAGTACTTCTAAGTATTATTCTCTGTTTTATAGGTAGTTTACAGGTTTCTGTAGATGAACCATATCAAAGTTGTGAAAGTCTATAACAAAAAATTTTCAGGATGTTTTGAAAACACCATCTTTTTACCTACAAAGGTTTACACAAATGAATAAATCTTCGACAAGCATTGTGGTATAATATAACAGAGCAGTGGTTATTTGTGGTAGCTTGTAGTAATAAGAAATGATGTTTTAGTCTCCTTGAAAATCCTTTTTTCAAATATATCCTCAAAACTGCACTGAACACCTTCCCCTTTGTGAAGGTTAGTCAAAACCACTTTCTTATTTCAATAAATGTTCTTGTCTGCAGTGTAAGATGGAAAGAATATGTGCATTTCTTGAGTTCGTTTTAAATGGTTTTGGGTAATATTACCTCACAGTTTGTTGCTTTGAGGAAAAAGGCAACAGCAATAGTCAATAGTTATTAAGTTGTGTTAAGAAAGAGTCCAAATCCAGATTAGGTACAACAGGTAAATTCAAAATAAACTATTTTGAAAGATTAACTAAAAAAATCTCGCATTGATTCCTAGCTGCCTACTTCCTTGGCGGTATAAATACTGCATCCGCCTTGGTTTGCATGAAATGTATTGGTGCAAGTTGTGTTACATTGGGTGAAGGAGTAGAGATGAGGAACCAGGATGTTCTACTCAGTTTGTGACTTGCGACCTTGTCTTGAGTGAGTCACTTGGCAATGGCCTTATCTGGTCCTTTGTAAGCAGCATATACTGTGTACGCTGCACTTGTAAATGAACACAGACAAACTAGGGAGAAGATTTATGACCCATTAAATACTCTGCACTGAATGGTGGCATGTAGGTATATAATCTGTGATAAATATGAATTGGCTGGTTTCAGAGTAGTTACATATCTGCACATCAGATCATTCACTAACTTGAGTCATCCTCCTCTTAGTTTGATGCATGTAAGGTTTGAAAAGTCTTTAAATACATGATGTTATGCAGTGCTATATAAATGCATTTATTAATGTAATGAATAAATGACATTTTAGCAAATTTTGGTCCAGGTTTGTTCTTCAAGTTCTAATAGCTGGTTTAGAATACGTCATAGAGGCTTGAACAAGAGAAGTAATGAAAAAACCCTGAGATTTGGGTTGATTCTCAGATTAATTTCCTTCCTGTGTAGTATGTGTTGTCAAATGAACATTACAACCTATGCCTTGGCCAGCTTTAGTTGGACAAAATCCTTTATAGAAAGGTGTATTCTTTTGGGTCAATTCTTTCTTGATGGTATTGGAAAATGTAAGTAGAGATGTACCTGCTTCTCTTTACTTTGAAAGTTTGACTTAAATAAATAAAAATTAATCTCCTGGTGTGTTGTGATGTGTGAATACTTAAGAAGACCAAAAGGTATTAATCATTGAAATGGTTCCCATTTTGAAAGTGACTTCAGCTGAGAGATTTCACTGAAACCAAAAGAGTAATATGAGTATTTTCTTCAGGAAGGAAGTAGAGTAGTCAGCCAAATACTGCTTGCCACCTTCTCATTAACTGGATCCTGCAAATTCTTCGTTATTCTGGAAATCCAATAAACCACTAGGAGTGGAAAAATAATTAATTAAATGTTATTAAAGTCCAGGAATGGAAAGCAGATCTGGCCTCTACCCCTGGCTTTTGTTGTTTCATTTTGTGATCTGAATGTTACTGAGCCTCTGTTTACACCTTTGGTCTCTGCCTTACAATGACTCTGAGACTTCAGGGTAACTTCCCTCGTTTCTATTTACTGCTGGTGGAACTTGGTCTTTGACTTAATCTGTAATCTGAAACCACAGTGTAAACAGACCATGTACACTCAAAAACTTGCTGTGAAATTGTATTGGGTCTGGCTGATGCCCATAGCAGCCCTCAGTGTGTGCTTGTACTGGTAGCTGGGAAGGTGGTGATCACACACCGGTGTTTTGGCTACTGCTGAGCAGCGCTGGCACAGCACCACGGCTGTCTCTACAGCCTTATTCCCCGTTGTAGGCAGATTTTGGTTGGGGACACAGCCAGGACAGCTGACCCAAAGTGACCGATGGGATATTCCATACCATATGACATCTGTTCAGATATAAATGCTGAGAGAAAGGAGGAGGAAGGGGGGGGCATTTGTTATTTACGACATTTGCCTTCTGGAGCAACTGCTACGCATACTGAAGCCCTGCTTCCCGGCACGTGACTGAACATCGCCTGTTGATGGGAAGTAGAGAACAACATCTTTTGTTTTCCTTTGTTTCTGCGCATGCAGCTTTTTGCTGTTGCCTCATTAAACTGCCTTTATCTTGACAGACAAGGGGTTTTTTTTCATCTTTTTTTTTCATCTTATTTTCTCCCCCCCCACGCCTCCCCCCCTTCTGAGGGGAGTGATACCGTGGCTTGATGGGCATCTGGCGTTCAGCCAAGGTCAACTGACCACAGCAATATCCTGTGAATGCCTCCTAAGATCTGATCAGTAAAAACTTCGAAGATGATTTTCACAGAGAAGCCAATATTTATTTAACGTGCCATAAAACGTGATGTGCAATTCGTATTTTCTTATGCACAGAACATTACCAATGGAATGTATTCCTGTGCTTCAGAGGTCCCACAATTATTGTGGGCACAGCTAGACCCCATTTTTCATATCTTTTTCAATATATGAAGTTATGCCACTACAAGTGTATTGTGCTTTCCCTTTTCCAAAGCAAACTTGATAAAAGCAGCAAATTCACCTAATCCTTGAGATTAAGACAAAATAAGTCTAAAACTACACCAGCAACTTTTTTGTTCATTAATTAGTTAATAGATGCTTGTTAAAAACTCTAAGCAACATATGTAGTGTGTGTTCATCATTTTCAGCTAGAATGCTTGTGATACCCAGTGAAAGGAACATTCTATTGATTTACTTTTTCCAAAGACCTGTGTCTACAGAATACTGTCTCACTATGACCTCTGCATCTTTACTGTTCAAGAGATTTATTAAAAAAGCTGGCATGAAACAGTTCATGCAGAACATTTTCAATATTTTTACTCATAGCTGTTGTAGCTATAACCCATAGTGTCTGAAGAATTGTATACAAACTTGGTAGAACAAAACCTGCAGTAATTTACCAGAACTTGATGTTTAGTCCTAAAGATATCATTACTACATAATTGCCAGCATTTCCACTAATTTCACTGTAAAATTTTGGAGGTGTACATTTGAGTGTGGGAAGACAAGATGTGATTTTTTTCCGATGGTCTGGTAATAATTAAAAAGTTAAAACATTGATTTTTTGTTGGTTTTGTTTTGCCTGTTAACACACAAGGGTGCTAATAAACCTTTATTATAGTAGGCTGTGTAAACATTTCTAAAAGTACTTCTGAGATCTGCTCAATATCCACCATTTTTTTTTTTTTCACTGTGTCTTCCTCAGGCCTTACAATGATAAATGTGAAAGGCTGAAGAGGATAAAGTGACTTTTTAGATCAGTGGGATAAAGATAATCACAATAATTCAAACTTCTTTCATGTTGCGATCAAACTAGATCTCAGAAAGTTCCCTTTTTCTCTAAAGCAGCATAGCTTCAATACACAGATAGCAAACTAAGGGAAAGGTGGAATACCTTGCTCAAAGATAGCCAGAAATCCTAGAGCACAAATGTGGATGAGAGCCCGAGTCTCTGAGCACATTTTAAGTGCTGCCCCCATTAAGAAAGCAAAGCCTGCCTTTTCTTCATTATTCTTCTTTCCTAAGGGCACACATTTCTAATGTCTAAAAATTCAGTAGTGAATTGTAGCGAACGGGGCTACATCTGGCTGGTGGTCGGTCACCAGCGGTGTTCCTCAGGGTTCGATTCGAGGGCCAGTTCTGTTCAGTACATCTATCAGTGGTCTGGGTGCAGGAGTGGAATGCACCGTGAGCAAGTTTGCCGGCGATACCAGACTGCGACGTGCTCTTGACTCTCTTGAGGGGCAGGAGGCCTTGCAGAGGGGTCTAGGTAGATTGGAGCAGTGGGCAATGAATAATGGGATGAAACAGAACAAGTCCAGATGCCAGATTCTGCACCTGGGACGGAGCAATGCCAGCCACAAGTCTGATCCGGGAGAGGAGGGCTGGAGAGCAGCCCCGCAGAAAGGGGGCCGGGGGGCTGATGGGCAGCAGGCTCGGCACGAGTCAG